>ML660197.1:43974371-44058332 GCA_007570785.1 Antilocapra americana | reverse complement strand
ACACACACACACACACACACACACACACACACACACACACACACACAGAGTGCTAGGAGTCAAATATGTTTGGGAAACACTAACTGAAAGATTTCTTTTCTTGCAGACCTTCTCAGAGCCTTTAATGTTGTCAATATGCATTATGGATCTCTAAGAGGGGCACAGTAGACAGATTTTCTACTTCAACTCTTATTCATCTTATAGGCAAATGCTCTGTAGAATACACATGGTAAAATGCTAGAATGGAAAGAAATGTATCAAGATTAAACAGGACTATCTCTGGGTATTAAAGTTTATAGGTAATTTTAATTCTCTATATTCTAAATTCCCTATCATGAATTTTTATTGCTTTTATAATCTGAAAAAAGGATGAGAAAATAAAAAATAACTCTTGAATCTATATTAATATCTTTAAAAATAAGTAACTGAAAATGAGATATTTTCTTTCTCATAAGAAACAGAGCTGTTTATTGTTCTTTAAGATTCATTGTATACTTCCAGTATGCCAGGTTCTGATGTAGAAAGGATTTATTTTGATGACTCACTACATAGTACCAGTGGCCTGAAAGAGGAAAAGAAACTCTATAAAGATCTTCCCACCTTGTACTAATAAATAAAGCCTACAAACGTAATAAAAACACTCATACAATATTAATCTGAAAAATACACATTTACACTACTGTGTTTTCCCCTTAGTCATTTAAAAGATCTCCTTTTAGTAAAACTTCTTGATTTACCTTTTAATAGTACCCTATACATAAAAACTTACACTAGAAATCAAATTTTATCAATAGACCCTTAAACTCTATCATTCATTCTTTTATTAAATTATTAAATGCTATTACATGCTAGGAAATATGTAATTATTCTTGGAGAATTTCATGAAAGCAGGTCTTTCCACATGCTAGTTATTTTAGCAGGTTATTATCTATTTGACTGCAATACTATTTATAAAATTAGAAAGAGAAAAATTAGCATAAACTAAAGTTATAACAGACATATGTAGCAAATATTTTATGATATTTTATTAGATGAATTTTATGATATGAATAAAATATCTGTTGCTTTGTCTTATTTTCAGTTTGATAATCACAGTAACATGGACTACCCAGAAAAGTAAAACCAAGTTCTAATTCTGGCCAAAAGAAAACATTTTCAGTGTGCTTGGTCCTAAGGCTTCCTACATTTCCAGTTATGCCAGGTTTCTCAAAAGAGACAGGAGAAGCCAGACATCAAAGTCCATCTTTAGCAATTCTACAAACCACTTTCTTGTTAAGACATCCCTGTCCCCAGTTACGACCACAGTGACTGGATTAAACTGGCAAGGCCACCTCTCCAAGTTCACCATGAACAAAAGAACTCTTCTTCTAAACCCTTCAGGCTGTTCTTCCCATGGAGTATTTTCAGAAAGTTCTGGGAATGACCCCTTCCTCTCAGCTGGGGGGCAGGTCAAGAATGGACACAGGACACTCTGACAAAGGCAGACTTTGAGCCAGACCTATCCCGGGAGGCAAAGAATATACTTCTATTTAGTCATCTCCCAAAATGAGAGTAGCAAATCTCTGGGTATTCTCTCTGCAACTCAAAGGGGAGACACCCAGGGAAATTATGTCAGCGGGAAGCCCCGCTGTGGAAAGTTCAAGTCCACCAGGCTGGCCACAGTCAGATGGAAGAGTGACAAATAGGTAGAAGCCTTTGCTTCAAGACCTGAGTAAACAGGCTTAAATTTTATGACTAGCCAAATGAGCAGCAAATTTATTTGCTTGGGGAAATTACATTGCCCTGCTCTAATTAGAGCTCTGTTGGAACAGAGCTTCTAGAAAGTGTTGAGATATCCTATTTCACTGAGCAAGAGTTCTAATGACTAAAGTGGGCCCACAAAATCATATTAGAAAAGCCACTTAGAGGAATAAATTTCCACAAATCAAACCAAAGCAAAATAAAAATAAACTAAGTCTACCATTTTTTAGTATTTACTATATACATATAGTCACCAAATATACAATATGTTTCTAGTTCGCTCTGAATTGTCTTAAGATGTCAACAGCAGCATGGAAGACTATAACACTAGCTCAAAAGGATTCCTAAGAAACAAGAAATACAGCACCTCAGAAATACAGCTTTAAGACCAAAAAAAAATTGTTTTATAAGCAAAAGAAACTTGGGGCTCAACTCTAAATTCTGTATTTGTTGAATCAGTGTTCATAAGTCAAGCTCGTTGGGCTTTCTGAAACTAACACGCTAAAACAAATAAATGGAGGCCAAGAAAACATACATCGAGGAAATATTTGTGGGCCCAAACCACGAGTTTAGAAATCAAATAGCATTACAAATAAGTATAGAACTATTATTATGTCACCCATGAAGAAAGACATGAAATGACCTATGTATAAAAGTTCACAGTCATTGACATCATATTCCATGACAAAAATATCAAAATAACTAAATGCTTCTCACACATGGGAGCCACACCTTAAACACGCAAGGAAATTCAAACCAACTTAGGCAGCTAAAAATGACAGAGGAAGCAGCTGCTGTTAAAACACGTTTTGGGTTTCTTAATAGCTCATGTCAGCAGCCACTTTTAAAAACAGGGTAATTTTTTAAATGGTGAGACACGACTCTCTTAAGCAACTATCCATGGCTGAATAAGAAGGCTGAGACAAATCTGTACACTAAGGAACACAATGGTATTAGGAGAAAATTGCTTCCCACTCTCTTACCAATTTAGCAAGTAAGAATGTATCAGCCTCAGATCGGTCAGTATCTAAGCAGCAGGCAGTAATTTTTGTTTTCTCCCCCGCCTTTCTGAAGAATTTAGAATGCATCTAATATTACTTGTTAACAATCATTTATGTCCATTGCCACCAGGCATATGTCTGGATAGAGTCAGGAATACCCATGTGCCGTGTCTCGTGTTAGTTGAAACCGTTGTTGAGGATAGAAAAATGGAGGATGGAAAAAAAAAATCACACAAGTGCAGAGACTATTCACTATTCACGTTCTACCCGCAACAAATCTATTGCCCAGCTTTGGTTTGACAATTTTTGAAAGAGAGCCATCTCTACATCTAAGCAGTGAATGCAAATTGTCTCTTCAGTTATCCCCATGATCTATAGAGATGATGACTCCATTTCCAGTTAAAATACATGAATAGGTGGGTGACTCTGGATAGCCAGTTTGAAAGCTGGCTACAGGTTGGCTACATACAGTGTTCATTTTAAGAAAATATATGAAAATTTCCAATTACAAAGATTAACTCAAGGGTGCTCATTTATACCGTACAGAGTAAAGAGGCTGCTTGCTGTCATTTTTATCAGGTCAAGAGGAAGAGGAAACCTGAGAGCAAAGTTGTTTGTGAGGTTATTTTTCTAAAAGTGGTAGAAACTGCTGAACTGTCCCATGAGACTCACCAGATGATTCTGTGTGCATTACTCGAGTCAGGAGGTGGCTGGAGCCATCACAACTGATTGCGACTCCTAAGGACACTGGCGTATCTTTACATTCAGGGAAAACTGAAAGTATCAAGGCTGACCAAAACAAAGCTGTACCTAAACTCTCCCAGGAACATTCCAAAAACTAAGAACGCAGGAGAAATGAAATACATATAGTCCCTAATTACAGCACTAAGGTATCATGCAACCTCTTCAATCTCACTGAAATGAAAATAGAAAGAGGGGGGAAAATGGGAAAGGGGAGGAGTATTTTGGATTCTTCCTCAATGCTCCACTCCTACTGTTCTATGTTGTCCCCAAACCAGAAAATGACATCAGAATTGTGAACACAACACAACACGTGAGCCCTGATGAAGGTCAGGCTTTGATGAAGGTAAAAGAAGGAAGAGGCAAAATATAAGAGTCCAGTTACAAGCCCACAAATAACTGTGCCCCACAGCGCATAACCCCTACATTCTTAAACCATTCTGTCCAGCCAACCGACAAAGGCAGCTTAAATTCCCAGACCCCTGGTGCTGCCAAGTATTCTGCATTTACTGCAACAGTCTCCCCATCATTACCGCTGTTAGTGATGTAGCACCCTAAACTCGTGGTGCTGCCAGACTTGCTTCCTGACATGCATTTTCTTGAGTTCAAATACCTACAACAGCCCGCCAGTGTCAGGCACCATGCTAAGTGCTTTTCATGCATTACCTCATTTCATCCTCACAACAGGACTATGAGATATATTCTCATTCTTTCCACTTCACAGATGAAGAAACTGAGGCACAGAATAGTTTAGTAATTTACCCAATATTACACAGCTAGGATACAGCAGAACACTTACACCCTCATTTGCTTTAACATCAACAAAATAAAGTCCAAACTCTCCAGCCTCACCATCAAGCATCTATCTTTCCAGGCTTATTTCCTTCTCTTCCCCTTTGTGTCTTCCTTACTGCCTGGCACAGAACAATGCAGTTCTCTCAACGAATACATGTTGACTGAATCAAATGTCCAACTTAATGATCAGTCAGTTTTTATTTCATTCAAGCATGGCTCCTACTTTCAATGCCATAGGGAAAAAAAATTGTTTCAGCTTCTGCCCAGAAAATCTAATCTTTGAACATGACACTAGGCAACAAAGAAATTGCACAAGAACTTGTTAGGTTAATTATTCATCTCCTCACTGTCAGCAACGACTTCCAGGCAAGGTAGTAGTAACTTGTAATAGTATTGTTACAAGTCACACAAGGGCAGGGCAAGGATGTTGAATATGAGTCCCCAATCCAGGAAACAAATTCCTTATGATATTTCGTTCCTTGAAAGAAAATTTGACAAATCTATCATAGGATGATCATACTGGCAGTAGCCTTGAGTACTCAGAGCAAAACTGATTGTTTTATACAAATTAGGTTTTGTTTGGTGCCAACAAGTAGGATAAAGTAAAACCCAAACTTCATTCATATAGTGCTTCGCAGGATATAAATCACTTACACATAACCTCAGACATCATCCCCACAGCAACATTCTGAGGCTTTACTAGTGTCCCCATTTGGCATAGGAGGGAACTTAGATGCAAAAATGAGGAGAAAAGTACCACAAAGCAGGCAAAAGACAAGAGCTCAAGTCTCCTCTCTCCAAGTCAAATCTGAGGGTTCCAGGTGTGAAGAGCAGTTATTTTCTCCCAGACCTTTCGCTCTACACACAGCAGCTCTGGCGACAAAGACAGATTCTGCCCAAGTCATTCCAAGAATCCAAGCTGAGGAGTGGAGGCTCTCAAGAAGATCCAGGAAAACAGCTGACAACAGGGCCTTTCTGTCAAGGCTTCTGTGGGCTTACGATACTAGCTCTGTCAGTTGTGTACAATAAGTAATGGTTCTTATTACTTATAAGATCCCTTCCTCCTCCTTATCCCCTTTCTTTCTGCCCACTCCCAAAATACCTGAACAATCCAGAAGCAGAAAAGAAGAAAGTAGTAACATCCACGCTTGTCGCTCCTGGTTTTCTACAAATGTTGCAGTAAGCAAAAAGAGCAGAGCCTTATTACCTTAACCTGGGGGGGGGGGGGATGAGGAAGGGAATGGTGATGGTTCATTTTATGTGTCAACTTGGAGGGAGTGTTTGGATGAGATTAACGTTTAAATGGGTGAACTTCAGGTAAAGCAGATTGCCCTCCATAATATGGATGGGCCTCAGGCAATCAGTTGAAGGTCTGAGTAGAACAAAAAGACCAGCCTCCCGGAGCAAGGGGCAGTCCTCCACTACACTGCCTTAAGACCGGATCTGAGTCCATTCCAGTGAGAGCTGCGTCAGCTCCCCTGGGTCTCCAGTCTGCTGGCCCACAAGGCAGATTTTGGACTTCTCATGATCATGTGAACAAATTCCCTATGAAAACTGCCCATATATATATATATAAAATAGTGTGTGTGTGTGTGTGTGTGTGTATATATATATGTGATCCCCTGGAGAATGGACAGGCCACCCACTCCAGTATTCTTGGGCTTCCTTGATGGCTCAGAAGTAAAGAATCTGCCTGCGATGCAGGAGACCTGGGTTCAATCCCTGGGTTGGGAAGATCCCCTGGAGGAGAGCATGGCAACCCACTCCAGTATTCTTGCCTGCAGAACCTCCATGGACAGAGGAGCTTGGTGGGCTACAGTCCATGGGATCACAAAGAGTTGGACATGACTGACTGAGCAACAAAGCACACAGGATACACACACACACACACACACACACACACAGAAAGTTTTTATGACAGAGCAAAGGAAAAATACAACTTCATATTTGTTTCAGATATGTAATTTCAGCAAACACATCTATTAAAATACATAATCTCATCAGCCACACTAAAGTTTATTTTTAAACAGATATTCAAAATATTTAAGCCCTAGTCCTATCACAGCTGCAGCTGGATCATCAATTGCCAAGTTACAGGTTTACATTCATTCTCACCAAAATATCTGCATCATTACAGCATTTGAGAATATTTTTCATGTGAATAATTAAAAGCATACAAGTCCATATACATTTCATTTTTATTATCAAAGTAGTTTTCAAAGATATTTCTAGGCCCAAAATATACAATAGTTATTAAGTAAGGTTAAATTTAATGTATTTTTTCTATGATGAAAATTTTGCACCTATGATAAAAGACTAACATAGAATGCTGACTTGCAGAAAGAAAAACACCAATACAGTATATTAACACATATATATGGAATTTAGAAAGATGGTAAAGATGACCCTACATGCGAGACAGCAAAAGAGACACAGACATAAAGAACAGACTGTTGGACTCCGTGGGAGAAGGCGAGGGTGGGATGATTTGAGAGAATAGCATTGAAACATGTATATTATCATATGTGTAATAGATCGCCAGTCCAGGTTTGATGCATGAGGCAGGGTGCTCAGGGCTGGTGCACTGGGATGACCCTGAGGGATGGGGTGGGGAGGGAGGTGGGAGGGGGATTCAGGATGGGGAACAGATGTACACTCATGGCTGATTCATGTGAATCTATGGCAAAAACCACCACAATATTGTAATTAGCCTCCAATTAAAATTAAAAATAAAAAATATATATATAAATAAAATATATTTATATATAAATAGAATGCTGACTTAGCTCAAATACTTTAGTGTACTCATGAAAAAAATTTTCTTCTGGTGGGATAATTTTAAAATTATTACACTAGACAATGACAATTTATCAGTTAGTTAGGATGTTTTCAGCTGTAAACATCAGAAGACAATTAAAGTTGGCTGAAGCAATCTATCTGGACATTTATATCTCTCTTAACAGTATCTGCATCTTTGGTAGTTGGCGACCACCTTCTGATGTTTGCAAAGTGGTGGCAAAAGCTCCAGACAACACATTATCACACAAGAATGCCCGAAGTAGGAACATAGGAGGCAGGGAGAGTTAAGGAGACTAGCTTCCTGAACCTCTCTTTTTTAATAAGGGAGAAACATCTTTCCCAGAAGCCCTCAGTTGACTTTCCAATAAGTCTCCTTGACCAAAATGAAGTCACATGACCTTTTCTAAACTACTTTGTGCCAAATAGGGATAGGATTACCATAATTAGCTAAGACGTTTTCATTCATCCTGTAGGGTTGGGCATACAGCCAGATGTCTGAACAAAACTGGGACTCTGTTAACAAGGAAGAAAGCAGGATGGGCAATCAAGAGTAACTTTCAAAGAAGAGTAAGGAAATAACAGCTTATATTGTGAGTGCTTTTAGCACCACTCACCTTATTATGTACTTTTTATACACTGTATCATTTAGTTCTCACCAGTTAGAGGCCATGGTTATCTTCATTTTCCAGATGAGGAAATCAAAGCACAGAGTGGTCATACAGTTTCTTCAGGTAAGTGATAGAACTGGAATTGAAATCCAGACAGTCTGACCTCACAGTCAGCAAAGACTTGGTTTGGGTAGCTACAAAAATTTTTACAGCAGCTATGACAACTGAGGTGGCTATAAAATTTTTCTGGAGAGGTATACTAGTAAAAGGAGAATAGTTTTAAAGCCCTTCAAGTTTCAAATAAAAACCATCTTATTTCATCCATTGTTACTGCCTTATGCAAAGAAGGAAGAAAAATTATTATAGGTATAACAAACTTTAGAATGCTTTTAAAATATATAATGCTCCAATAAAATCTACTGCTAAAATTTTTTATTTTAAAATCATATATATTACCAACAATATAATAAAACTATTTCTTGATCATCTTTTTACATATTTATTACAATACATAAATACATACATTTTATTTTGCTTTCTTCCAACTCTTTTTCATTTCCAGTCTTCCTGAATATCATGTGGAATAATGAAAAGAAAATTCCAATTTTATTTGCTGTCCACCTACATTCCTTCTAATTTTTCACCATCAGAAATAACACAATAAAGTTTTTTTTTCTTACAGTTTTTTTTTTTTCTTCTTTAACTGTCTGTCTTTAGAAAAGATTCCAAAGAGTGGGATGGCTGGGTCAAAGGGTCTCACCATTTGTATGATTTTTCACATCCACTGCCAATGGGCTCCTAAAAGAACTGAGCTATTAACAGTGCTGCCAGAAATGTATGAATGAACCCATTTTTCTCATGTCACATAAGCTTTGTTTTATTTATATTTGTATTCATTAACTAGCCATGAAATAGTTTGTCATTTTTTTACTTTCATTTCTTTGATTCGGAGTGGACCATTTCCCCACAGGCATATCTGCAACTATTTTCTCACGTGAAAACCTGTTCCTAGTCTCTGCTCATTAATCTTTCTGGGTCTTAGTGCTGTTGTGATTCACATATTTCAAAACAAGTTGGTTTAATTCATTTCTGCAAACTGCATGCAGACCAACTAGCTTGTCTAGACTTACACTTGGGTGAACCCAAATTCCAGCTTGTTTCCTCCAACTCCTAGATTAATAACTGAGGCATAATTGTTAGCCTTAGTGATAAAAAAATATTAACAAGAATGTTTCCACTGCTTACCTTTTCCCCCCAAGATACATATTAAGACCACATACTCAAAAATTCTAAGAATAATATTTATACATCAGCCCTTGTTTTCATTATCAACTACACTCTGCAGATAAAGGATTATTTTTTCACTATGGGATAATAGCCATTATAAGACTTCTTTTGTGCTTTTATTCCAAAATTGCAAGGTGGAAAAAACAGTATCTTCAGATTTTATTTTCCTTAAGTATAAAGAAAAAAGTCCTCCTCAAAACAACATAAACTTTTCAATCTTGGTAAAAAAAAGGGGAAGGGAAGGATAAACGAGGAATTTGAGATTAATGGATACACACTACTATATGTAAAATAAACTGTAAGGACCCACTGTGTAGCTATATTCAGTATCTTGTAATAACCTATGATGGAAAAGAATCTGAAAAAGTGTGTATACATGTGTATGTGTATCTAAATCACTTTGATGTATACCTGAAACTACTGCAACAATGTAAATCAATTATACTTCAATACAAAAGAAAAAGCATAAGGCATATTATTGTAAATACTTTTTTCAACTCTATATCACTCTGCCTCTTATCTCCTTCTGTTACCTAAATATTTATTCTCAAACAAGAATCCCTAAGAGAGCCTTTTAAAAATATAGATTCCTGTCCCATGCCCCAAATCTTTGGGGTTGCAGCCTAGTAATCTGTACTTTTAAAACATTCCCCAAGTTTTCAAATATTTTAGCTGTAAAAATTCTCATTTTAAACTAAGTCTCTTAATAAGAACCATAAGGCTAATATTTAAATTGATATTAAATTCTGCTAAGCCAAAGATTTATATTTACTTTTGTAGTGCTTCCCACCCAGGTGGCGCTAGTGGTAAAGAACACTCCTGCCAATGCAGGAGACCTAAGAGTTTGATCCCTGGGTCAGGGAGATCCTCTGGAGAAGGGAATGGCAACCCACTCCAATATTCTTGTCTGGAGAATCCCAAGGACAGAGGAATCTGGTGGGCTACAGTCCACGGGGTCACGAAAAATAGGACAAGACTGAAGCAACTTAGCACACATACTGCTTTGGAAAGAAGCTCTTGAAAGACAATTTAAGCTGTTAATTCATCTTTTACCTAAGAAAGAGCAGAGGCCAGAGGCAAACATTCTTTGCTCTCAGCCCTTTGCAAGGTAAGGTAAGGATGTATGGCATCCAGAATCATCCCGGTACCAATTTACCCTCAAGAGTGCTTCCTGAAGGAAGTACTCAGGAAGCCTTAGTCCTATTGCAAAGGCTTTGTTAGTTTTTTGTTTACTTTTTTATAAATAACCAAAATCAACTTGTGTAAGGGTAGCACAACCATGAGTAATTTTACATTTTCAAACTTCTCCTTAATGTTTCGGGGAAGTTCTTTTGGGAGGGAGGGGAGTTATTGTTATGCTTCAGGAGAAACTAAGAGACATAAAAAGCCTTGGTGGCATTCCCCATTTATAAACTGGCTGCTTTTGAATTCTCTTCACTGACAGGCAGTATTAGAATCTTATTCTAAGATGTCCAAAAGTGCAGCAGATGGTTTATTACTGTCTTCAATAATGCTGATTTCTGCATTACTCTATTAATAAGGGTTATTCTATATGCATGTATTCCACATATGTACATAATATACATAGAGAGAAACTTGGATGCATTTGCAAATCAGGAGGATATTAATGTAAAAGCCTTCATAAGTCAATGTTTTACTAACTCTCCAAGGTATTTCCACAAAGGTATTTAAATCACAGAAAAGCATTTCAGCTGCAGCCTTGGTTGCATGGAGAGAAGACCCTGTGGTTAGAGTTTTACCTTCTTTCTGCAGCCCAAAATAAAAGACAGCTGTGCTATGCGAAGAGAACGCTGAGGAGACAGGGCAACACTACATGATCCTGCAGTCAACAAGGAAACATGTGAGCTGCGGCCTCCTGAACCGGCTAAATCTTACTATTCAGCCTCATTCCAGAAAAATATTAGTAATCAGTCCTGCATTCCTTGAAAGATTAGTGTTTCCGAGTTCAGCCACTCCCAGTGGAAATATCCCCTACCCAATTCTACAATACACAGGCTGCAAATCTTTTGATCTCATTGAACTAAAACAGGCAAAAGCATTCAATATCTTACTCCATGGTTTCATGTTAAGCTTCCAACTGCAGGCTATAATTGGCCAGAAATTTTGATGCTTCTTGAGCTATCCTACCAAAGCATCCTAACAGAGGAGCAGATCCCAAGTACAAAATTAAATTGCTTTCCCTAGGGAATGTCTTAAGAATTCTTGTATATGTTTCACCTTAGTCCCTGTTATATTTATGCATTTGCCTTGATAACAAGTAATATTTCTTCTAAAACTCTAGGATAAATGGATAGTCCTGAAGGAGGAAGTAGGTGTATTACAGCACTTTATATACCCAACAGGGTGCAAACCCATCAGATTATCTGCCTTATTCAAAATGCTCTCCTTTCCAACTGCAAACCACATCCACAAAGCAGTTTCCTGAGAGCTATTTGTGCAACACGCTGCCCCAGGCCCTCACTGTGTTAACTGAACCAGAAGGCCCCTGATCACAGAGACCAGGAGGTTCCCCATCCAGTGAATGTGAGGGGATGGAGAGCGAGACAGCTCTCTCGTTGGCAGGACCTGTAGCCATGTGTTCTCCGTATGTAATCTGAGGAGTGAAGAAAGGTGGTCTTTAGAAAGGGACTAAATGAAAAAGATACTCAGAAGCAGAGGCGAGAAGTGGAATGAAATGCCACTTGAGTCTCTGAAATATCCAGTCTGGGGCGCGGGGGGCTGCCCTTCCTGGAGCTGGGCTCCATCAATTTGGAAGCTCAACTCTGAGTGATTCACCTCAGCACACCACAAGGAACTCTAGTTGGCAAAACATGAGCTAAAGCAATGAAAAAGGCAACCCAGGGCCTCAGTCACAAGGTGAATCGCTTTTGCTGTGGTTGCGACCTTACTCTGACAACAACTTTCAATTTTAAAAAAGTTAAAAATTAAGACATAGGGGCAATAAAACTAAATCAATAACCGGAAGGTTCCTAGTTGGATAGAAGCAGGTATTCCTTCTTACCTAGCAAGAAGAAACCGATCTAACCTGCCTTGCCTTAAGCTGTCATAGTTTTAGAACTGGTAATCTGTAAATTATGAATACAAAAACTTTAAAAAGAGGAAGAAGTACAGGCCTGTCCTCAGTCTTTACCAGGACTGTGAACTTCCCTTTTCTCCAGGTTGTTACGTACTCTGCTGTTGTCACCGTGGACGGTGTGGAAAGAGGCTGCCCCACCACAGACGGCCACATGTCCACCAGCACAAGAAAGCCAGAGAAAGCAGGATTAGAGTGCTGACAAAGAGGAACAGTGCACCTCCAGTCACACAACAGAAACCAGAGCAGGGCACCATGCTTAACAGAAACGTGCTCATGCATTCCCATGTGCACCAGATACAGAAACGCTTAATTATGCATCTGTAATATTCACTGCAGGAGACCTTTAAAAGGAGTGATTACTAAGTACAGTTTAAAAGTAATACAGAATCTTATTCCATCTGTTCTAAATCAAGAAAAGCCATTGAAGGAAATTCTTATAATATTCTGAATTTACATTATTGTAATGGGGGCTAGTTTTTGTACACATGGTTTAAAAGAAACCATATGGATGACCCATAATTTGAACCCATTTTCAAAGCTAAGATACAGTGTCTTTGAATTCATACCCCTTTCACTTATTGTTCCAGATAGAAAATAAGACAAATGGGGAAAATAATTTTAAAAGAGAAATTTAGATGAAGAACGAGTTGCTAGCAAATGCCCAACAGTGGACCAAGCTGGTTTCTAAATCAGTAGGTCTGTGAACTGAAAGCTGTTAGGACTGAACCCCTAACTTGTGAGGAGCATCAGTAGAAAAGATTCCTGCCTTTCTCTGTCTCTGATCTTGTGCCTTTAAATGACACTTTAGCCACGGACATTTAGATACCCTCCACATCTCAACAGTTTTACAAAAGGTACAAATAGGCACAACGGAGCCAAAGGTAAGACAATTTGAACACAATCATCTACATCAAAGTAACAAAATCAAAGTGCATTATAGTCGTTACAATCACGAAATAAGTCAACCTGAGGAAGACAAAGGGGAAAAATAGACAGATCTCCATCCTAAAGTTAAACATTTATCTTCCAGGCTCGGTTTTTTTTTTTTTTTTCAAATACACTTTAAGATTCATTCTGAATGGAGATACTAATTGCTCCTAACTCAAAAGACTGTTCTGAGTATAAATGAGTTAATATTTTGTATTAAAAATAAAAGATTCATTCTAAAGAAGACATCATTAATCACCTGTAGAAAGGATTAAAAACAAAAAGCTAGCTGTTTCAGAAGATGGCACAGGAAAAGAAGGGGGTGTAAATCTCTAAACATGGACACATATCAAGAAGCTCGTATTCTGAGCCAGTTACTTCCTATGAAATGAGCAGCCACATGCCCCCAGTCCAAGACTTCCTTGTATCCCCAAAAAATAGTGAACTGTGTTGTGAGGGGCTCCAATGCTCTCATAGATTAAACACAGGATGATAAAGACAAAGACTATAAAAATTTAGAAAGAAAAAAAAAACAACTGGACTCATGCTGTGGATGCCTCAGGAGAGAGAAGAGAGAGAAGTCAGTAGAGGTCTCCAAATTTCTAAAAGCAGCCCATCTTCATAAAAATGGAGGGGAAGGTGAAAACATGAATCCAGACCCTTAGAAGCAAGCACACCGCTTGCACAGGTTTAGGGTTTAAAATGCAGGTGCCTGAGCTTTTAAGATTTGGGGACTGGCCTGGAAGTGGCAGCAGTAACTGGAGATTTCTTTATAGTCGAGGTGATCAGCTTTCTTTTAGGGCATTGTGCAAACGAAGTCAGACGGCCAAATGTAAGTACCATGTAGGCCCACAGGAAAACTGAGTATTTCCCAGCTCAATACAATCTGACAGTGATTTTGGGAAGTATTCTTTTTTTAAAAAAGTTACACAGAGACGATTTTTAAAGCCATACAGACGATTTTTTACTTGATAAAACTTAAAATCAACACAATATTAGTCAACTTTTTACTGATTATTTTAAGTCTTTGGGAAAAAACAGTTAAGTCATGACTTTCTTCAGTTCCATCCTCCTTTTTTTTGTATCTTAAAACATTTTTGCACAAACCTTTTTTTATTGAGGCAAAATACACCTAACAAACTTTACCAGTTTAAGCATTTTTAAGTGTATATTCAGTGACATTAACGGTATTGTTATGCAAGCATCACCACTACCTCCAGAAGTTTTTCACCATCCTACACGGAAATTCTGTACCCATTAAACAGCCATTTCCCCTCTCCGCCACCTCCTCCTGACTCCCAGTAAGCACATATTCTACGCTCCATTTCTTTGAATTTGACTATTCTGGGTCTCACATAAGTGGGATGTTAACAATATTTGTCCTTATTTTCCTTTTTGTCTGACTTATTTCATTGAGCATAATGTCTTCAAGATTCATTCATGTTGTGGCATGTATCAGAAATTCATTCCTTTTTAAGGCTAGTGCATGTATGTATAAATTTTGTTCATCCATTCATCTATCAATGGACATGTGAACTGCTTCCATCTTTTGGCTATGTGAGTAATCACTGGTATAACACTGCTCTAAATCATTGGTGTACAACAATCTGCTCCAGTCTCTACTTTCAGTTATTGTGGATATACACTCAGAGGTGGAATTATGCTGGATCAAGTGGTAATTCTACGGTAGGATTTTTGAGAAACCGCCATACTGTTTTCCAGAGCAGCTTTACAATTTTAAATTCCCGCCAGCAACGCACAAGGGATCCAATTTCTCTGCCACTTAACCAACATTTTGTTTTCTGGGTATTTTGATAACAGCCATCTTCATGGGTGTGAAGTGATCTTGTGGTGGTTTTGAGTTGCATTTCCCTAATGATTAGTGACTGTTCCATTTTCTTTTAAATAGTGTTTCAAAATATGTCTTTTTGTTTTGTTTCAGTATCTCTTTCTATATAATAGAAATGTAGTCACTGCTCTAAGGAGATAATCATGAAATGTTTCAGGAGCTTTGAAAACCTTCCAAGACACTAAAACTAAGGAGCCAAAGTTACCGTTATCTAGGTCACAACCAGGTGCCATTAGACATTAAAAGATATTTTCAAAAGTACCTTTGAGGTTCTTAAAGACTAAGTAAAACAGCCTTGAACACAGTCCTCCTATATTGCCAATAATGTCTTTGTTGTCAAGGAGATTAACTAGCTGAATAAGTGGAAAGTAGGATGTTCCCAGGGTTCTGGGGTCACGAGGATGGTTCACTAAGTCAGGTATTGCTGCCTACCTGAGGCCTTGGTTGATCAGCTCCTGCCAATGTGTACATGCGTGTGTTCACATGTGCACACATGCATTCTCTGGCACCCCTCCCAGAGCTACACCCCAACAAAACAACCTAGCCACAGATTCAACTACCTCATGATAAAAATAATTTCATTAACCTGAGAAGCAGAAACAAATACAAGCACTTAAAAGATCTTGGGGTTAAAAGCCCTGCTGTGAGATAACTCCTTGTTCAGTTCTCCAGGTCTGGGTCCCTTAGTCCAGCCCACTATGAGTTTCCAAATCCTATAAATAAACTTTCCTTCCCTTCTCCACCTAAGCTAACCTAACCCTCTTTAGGCTGCCTGAGAAAATTTCCCTTTCAAATCTTTTCCCTTCCTTTTTCTTTATTAAACTGTCTCCCAATTCATATTCATTCAACAGGCAACACATGTACGCTGCAGACCGCTGCGTGTGAGGGGCTGAGCTTGGTGCTGGTGATACCATGATGCCAGCTGGAAGGGACTCACCATGGAGGGGGTCTGCCTTCTCTCATTCCTACTTTATCTAAAATCCTGAAGTATTTCTGAGGGCTTATGGCCATTCTTTGTTCATCTATAAACAGAGGGTCACTTACAATAGCTTGTTGAAAATAAAGTGATGCAATAAAGAAAGATTCTCGAGCAAAATCACTCATCTCGGTAAGCCTCCTCAGAAAAATGGTAATATCACCCTTCCTGGAAGCAGAGACCTGAACCAAACAATCATTTATAGGGAAATTCATCAAAAAGCTTTCTCAGAAAGAACAACAGTCAAAAAGAAATAGGCAATCTTTTCTAAAAACTTTCACCCTAGGTCTCTGTGCTAAAGATGAAGCTTCGACGACGACTATAGTAGCTGTCATTACTGCTGGGTCTCCTGAAGGAGGTTTAAGGTCGAGTGTCAACGAGGGACCCTGGAGACTCTGAGACTTCACTGCTGAACAAAAGACTAGAACAATGTTGAAGACACAGTACATTTTACAGCTACTAAGCCAACAAGAACATTTGCCTCATACTAAACAACAAAGCCCGCTAACTCTTCAGAGGTGACAGAAGAGAAAGCCAGCGAGACTAGTTCACCTGTATGAGGAAAACAGGAAAAAGGTGTCAAAATCACCTTTGTTGCATGTGATGGAATAAGAGAAAACCTGAGGGCAAAATGTAAACATGCACACAATTAGGAATCTCAACTAAAAACACGTGTAATGTGTGCCAGGCTTTGCAGTAAGAATCTAGGTATCAGCAACTACCAACCAGAACAAAATATGCATCTACTTTTGTACAAACAAACCTTCCTGGCCATACAGTGGTTCTCTCTGACAGTGCATTCTGGGTAGAGAGCAGTAATGAAATCCAGACAGGATGTAGCCAGAAAAAAGAAATGGCAGAACGTTCTAGCACTATCTTCTTGTAGAGAAACAAGAGACATCACTCTTATATTTTAATCAGATTATTTTAGAACCCAGACCCTAAAATTACTTGTTAATATGGTTACTCACAGAGGGTAGGGGAGTTATAAGTGAGTTTGTAATGGTTTAGCTTCCTTCCTAGGATCTGCATCACCAAGTCGGCCCCAGTTACTGACCACTGACAACTGCAGAGTCACATTCCCATCCAGAATGAAACATTCTGACCTACTCCCCTTTCTAAAGCCTTTTATCGTTTCAATGCATATGGATTTGTGCTAATGGAAATTCCATGTGAAAATTCCAACTTGCCAAAATGAGTCCATTCTCACCCCTCCCCCCAAAAAAAACTGTTTAAATAAAGTATAATCACTTTTAACTTAAGAATAACAATACATTCATGCCAAGGGGGAGAGGGGATGAAGAGGGATGGACTAAGAGTTTAGGATTGATAGATGCAAACTATTACATTTAGAATGGATAAAAAACAAGGTGCTGATGTATGGAACCAGGAACTATATTCAGTATCCTGTGATAAATCGTAATTTGGAAAAGAATATAAAAAAGAATGTATATATATATATATATATATATATATATGTACAACTGAGTGCCTCTGCTATACAGCAGAGATTGGCACAACACTGTGAATAAATTATACCGTAAATAAATGAATGACAATATATTCAAAATTTCCTTCCCTAACATGGATGTCTGAGCAATACATTAAGATACAAACATTGCATGATATGTTCTGGCACTGTTTGTGAATTATGCCTCATTAAAAAGTATACTATCAAGTGTGAATTTGCCTAAATGCCACAGCTGTGTAGCAACACTGAAGAACACATGCTACTATTCTGGTACAGCAGAGGCTCACAGTTGTCCTCCCGGATACCCACTGTCCCTTTCTTCTAAAGAAACAGAAGCCATAGCAAGGCTCATGGCCGCATCCCTGAAGATTACATTTTCTAGCCTCCCTTGCAGAGAAGTAGTCATGTGATTGGTTCTGAGCAACAGAATATGAACCACATGATGTTCACAACCTCCAGGTCACTTTTCTAAAAGGAAAGGAGATTGTCCTCCCTTTTCCTACTCCCTTTTGCCACAGTAATAGAAACTCAAGCAGCCATCTTAGCTGGAAGATGGAAGATGTGGGGTAGAGAGGGTAAAGTGATAAGACAGAAAGAACGGTTATCACCAACATCATAAAGCCATCTTACCAGCTTATGTTCTGACCCGTATAGATGTGAATGAAATTAACTTTATTTTCACCAAACCAGTATCCTAATACATCTCTTGAAGCACTTTGAACCCAACCACTACCTTTTGTTGTGATACCTGTTCCTTAAACAGAAGGCACCCTGGTTTTCCTTCATATGTGTGTACACGGACACATTATTTTATTGGAGGACAATTGCTTTATAGTAGTGCGGTGGTTTCTGCCCTGTGTGCGTGCTCGGTTGTATCCAACTCTTTGTGACCCTATGGACTATAACCCGCCAGGCTTCTCTAGCCATGGGATATCCAGCCAAGATTACTGGAGCGGGTTACCATTTCCTCCTCCAGGGAATCTTCCCAACCCAGGGATCAAACCCATGTCTCCTGCATTGCAGTCAGATTCTTTACCAGCTGAGCCACATGGGAAGCCCAGTCTCTGCTGTACATCAATGCAAATCATCATAATTATATATGTGTGTGTATATATATATCAAAATATATATATATGTACATATATATATCTCCACCCCCATTCCATCCCTCTACATTGTCACAGTATGTCAGGCTGGGCTCCCTTTTTTTTTTTTGCAGTAGCAGCAACCTCCTGCTATTTATCTATTTGACACATGATAGTATATATGTGTCGATACTATTTTCTCAGTTTGTCTCACCTCTCCTTCCCCTACTGTGCCCACCAGTCCATTCTCTATGCCTGTGTCTTCATTTATTCTCTGTAAACAGATTCATCAGTACTATTTTTCTAGATTGCAAATATATGTGTTAGTATATATTTGTTTTCTCCTTCTGATTTACTTCACTCTGTATAACAGGCTCTAGGTTCATCTACCTCACTACAACTGACTCAAATTCATTCCTTTTTATGGCTGAGTAATATTCCATTGTATATGTGTTCTACAACTTCTTTATCCATTCATCTGCTGATGGTCATCTAAGGTTGCTTCCATGTCCTGGCTATTGTAAACAGTCCTGCAATGAACACTGGAGTACATGTGTCTTTTTGAATTGTGGTTTTTCTCAGGGTATATGTTCAATAGTGAGACTGCTAGGTCATATGGTTGTTTATTCCTAGGAAAACATAGGCAATATACTCCTTGACATAAATCACAGCAAGATCTTCTTTGACCCACCTCCTAGAGTAATGGAAATAACAAAAACAAACAACTATAACCTAATTAAACTTATAAGCTTTTGCACAATAAAAGAAACTATAAACAAGACTAAAACAAAACCCTTAGAATGGGAGAAAATAATTGCAAACACAGGAACTGACAAAGCATTCATCTCCAAAATACATAAGCAACCCATACAGCTCAATATGAGAAAAACAAACAGCCCAATCAAAAAATGGGTAGAAGACTTAAACAGACATTTCTGCAAAGACACACAGATAATCAATAAACACATTTTTAAAAATTCTCAGCATCGCTCACTATTAGAGAAATCAAAACTACAATGAGGTATCACCTCACACCAATCAGAATGACCACCAAAAAAACCTACAATCAATAAATGTTAGAAAAGATGTGGAGAAAAGGGAACCCTACTGCAATGTTGGTGGGAATGTAAATGGGTACAGCCACTATGGAAAACAGTGTGAAGATTCCTCACCCTGCGTTTCTTAAAGGGAATTTCTCACCATGTTTTTAGCACCTACTGTCAGTGTTTGAAGTCAGTTTGATGTTCACATTGCTCTTTTAGTGTGGTTAGGATCAACTTTGTCAGTCCCTGAAATTAATGTCTATAATAAGCAATCCATAAAAAGCAGCAGCCCTCCCCCTCTTCACTCAGGGCATCCTACAGGAGTTCGCATCTGATTAGCATCGATCTCATCATCCAAGATGGAGCGCCTCTTGTCCTCATCATCCCTCCATCAAGAAAGGCAGGACACACCTGGGAACTTTCTTCACATCTTTTGGAAAATAAGAACTATATCTTCACTTCTTCCAGACCCCTGAGGGTGAAGAGAAAAATCACCGTTTTATAGTTCAGGAAATCAAAATCCATGACTCCAGATAATAGAACAAGATACTAAGGATAAAGTTATCAGCTCAGGTTTCATAGGTTCTTTAAAATAGAAATTCATCACAATGCTGATGTAGATTCATCAATTGTAGCAAAAGGCACCACTCGGTGGAGGATGTTGATAATGGGGGTTATGCACGTGTGGGGGACATGGGGTATGTGGGCACAACCTGTACTCTCCTCTTAAACTGTCTACGAGCCTAAAACTTCTCTTTAAAATAAAAAATTCTTTTTTAAAAGACATATATACATATGTGCACATGTGCTCAGCTGTATCCAACTCTTTGCAACCCCGTGGACTGCAGCTTGCCAGGCACCTCTATCCATGGGATTTTCCCAGCAAGAATGCTAGAAGGGATTGCCATTTTCTCCTCCAAGGGGTCTTCCCAACCCAGAGGTTGAACCTGCATCTCTTGTACACACACACACACAATCTGTTATAAAAGAAACTAAACTCTCTCCATGTTGTAATAGTCATTACCACTTACAGAATGAAAATGATAGCTGGCTCAAAGGTAATAATGATCAAAGAGTCACCAGCCAAAAAAATACACCGAGAAAGCCCAGTAAAAATTGTGTCCTCATAGAACTGTTCTGTCCAACGTGTATGTGTGTGCATGCTCAGTTCACACAACTGAGTCCATCATGGTCATCTCTTTGTGACCCCATCGACTGTAGACCGCCAGGCTTCTCTGTCCGCGGAATTTTCCAGGAAAGAATACTGAGGCAGGTTGCCGTTTCCTTCTGCAGGTGATCTTCCTGATCCAGGGATCGAACCCAAGTCTCTTGTGTCTCCTGCACTGGCAGGTGGATTGTTTACTGCTGCACCACCTGGGAAGCCCAACTTTGTCCTACATCAACCTCTAATCTCACTCTAACCAAAAACCCAATTAAAAACAAACATATTATTAATCCATTCTACATGCCAGGTAGTTTTTTCTTATTTCAGTCACAGAAACAAAAATGTACTTCCTTAAGTAAAACCTCTCTTAAAATGAAAACTTGCATTTTTTTTCCTTTCACTGCCTCTGTGCTGTCTAATAAAAATGACTTTAGTGTTTTGTTATGTAATTCTTTAACTCCTAAGTATGGGATTTCCCATATGCAGAGTATTGCAACTGTGACTATTTATGAACAGAGCGCATAAAACGTTGCCATAAGAATAAACAACAAACCAACAGGTATCACTTTCCTCTAACACTTGAAAGAGCACATCATTTCGTATTTTTTAAAAAAGACAGTACTATACAACATAGGGAATATAGCCAATATTTTATAATAACTATAAATGAGCATAACCTATAAAATCTGTGTATCACTATATTGTATACCTTTAACATTAATATTGTATATCTACTATATTTCAAGTTTGTTTTTAAAAAAAGAAAAGGGGTTTTAACACTATTTCAACTCTTTGGCTTTATTAGCAGCATAATGTAAGAGCTCTAGTCCAAACCACCTATGTTTTCATAAACTGAACTTCCAGTAGTGAAAGTATTTTATCATACCCTCCAAGAGCTAAAATTTAAAGCATATCTGGCATAAGGCAATTAAAAATCCATCTAGAATTTATGTTCCATAGAGCATATGACATATCCCTGTACAAAAAAATGAACTTAAGTAAACTGGACATAGACCAGGGAAAAGCTGTACAATAAAGGCAGCAAAATGACTGCTCGGGCAGGCGGAAGCTATTTGAGGGGTAGTCGCTGCTCAACCAGGCTGAACCGTCTCTTAGAGGACCAACCAGAGGTGACCACCTAGAGCATTTTCCACCAACCGCCACCATTTCAGTCCTTTCTGATTAAGGACCAAAATAAAAGCTGCAGTGGTTGTTTCAATCACTTAGAAAGTCCCAAATAATAGCTAAGAGCTTTCTATAAGCATGCCAGCAAGGAGGGAGGGAGAGGAAAATGACAGTTGAAATTATATCCTTTAGGGAGCCAGTTTAGCCACTAATTTACAAGCAGGTCTCAAGGCTACTATCTGACCCAGAAAGCCACAGGTGAGGAATTCATTTTAGGACTGATTACATGAACATCAAATCATTCCATTTTTTTTATTAACCTTTAAAAAATTTGGACTTTTTTCACAGTTTTTCTTTACACAACTGAACGATGGTCCCAACCCAGGAACTTGAACTTGGAAGTGGAAAATCTTTCAGTCTGAGCATTGAAGAGTGTCACTGCTGCTGCTGCTGCTAAGTCGCTTCAGTCGTGTCCGACTCTGTGCGACCCCAGTGACGGCAGCCCACCAGGCTCTGGGATTCTCCAGGCAAGAACACTGCAGTGGGCTGCCATTTCCTTCTCCAATGCATCAAAGTGAAAAGTGAAAGTGAAATCGCTCAGTCGTGAGAGACTCTTAGCGACCCCATGGACTGCAGCCCACCAGGCTCCTCCGTCCATGGGCTTTCCCAGGTAAGAGTACTGGAGTGAGGTGCCACTGCCTTCTCCAGAAGAGTGTCTCTAGCCCCTGCATGTCTCAGGCAAGTCATTACACCTCTGGATTTTGCCACTTCCCTACCTGCAAAACCAACAAACAAAAAGACCACTTCCTACTTCCTGTTATGACTAAAAGAAACCAAAACAAAACTAGGGTAAGTCAAGCTCCAAAAAGACTTTCAATACAGTATATGACATTCAAACAGCCCATTTGGGGGTAAGAGAAGAGAGGGAGGTTCAAGAAGGAGGGGACATATGTATACCCATGGTTGATTCATGTTGACATATGGCAGAAACCAACACAGTACTGTAAAGCAATTATCTTCCAATTTAAAATAAATAAAAAATTTTAAAAAGAACTTAGAAATAATCTCTTCATTTAATCTATTTGCAACATAGAGAAACTCCCTATATAATCTATTCAAAACAATAAAGAAAAAAGTTTGACCCTTTCAAGTCATAGAGAATTAATTGCTCTAGATAGCCTAGTCTTCTAGATTAATGTCCAAGAGGGCAGGGATTTTGTGTTTTGCTGTGTAGTATATTTTCAGCACCTAGAACAGTGCCCAGCCCATAATAGGTGCTCATAACATATTACTATTAATAGATGAGTAAATGAATAAACAGCTGGCAAAGAATCTGCCTGCAATGCAGGAGACCTCAGTTCTATTCCTGGGTTGGGAAGATCCACTGGGAAAAGAATAGGCTACCCACTCCAATATTGTTGGGCTTTCCTGGTGGCTCAGCCGGAAAAGAATCCACCTGCAATGCAGGTCTCCTGGGTTGGATCCTTGGTCTGGGAAGATCCCCTGGAAAAGGGAACTGGCTACCCACTCCATTATGCTGGGCTAGAGAATTCCATGGACTATATAGTATATCTTCAGCACCTAGAACAGTGCCCAGCCCATAATAGGCACTCATTACATATTATAATAGATGAATAAACGAATGAAAGCTTAGCATTCAATAAATGTAGGAATGCTTTTTTATTTTAGCCATTTCAGGTGGAGATTTCCTTAAAATGTGTAGTACCACTCTCTCTTATCTTCTTAAGAAAATTATAAAGACGGTAATAGCACACTCTGCCAACAGCAAAGGGTCACCTTTGTGCACATCAAATATTTCAAAGATGCCCTTCATGTGCTTTAAAACATTAAATCACTACAGAATTTTTAATGCAATTTTTAGCTCTTTCATGCTTTTATCATTTTTACCACTCTTCCTTTTCTGTGGGATTGTCATTTCTCCCTATTGTGAACACCCTAAAATTGGCTGTTTCTAAGTTATTATTTGATTAAAAGCCAGTCAATCACAACTTAGCAGAGTGTCTCAAGTAAGAGTACAAGGCTCTAAGAGATAAGGGAATGGAGCGAGGAGAGGGGGCTCTCTGTTTGCAAGCACCTGTTTCATGGGATCAGCCTACACTGAGGAATCAGCCTGGACTGAGGCCTTCCTAGTATGTGCTGCTTTCAAAGAGCAGATTGAGTCCTTCAAACGGAAGCAGCTGAATTACGGGGAGCCTTCCTAATGCTGGCGAACTAACATTTTTAAATAATATGTTAAATAGGAATGACCTAAAGCCTCCTAGCTAACCTGTGGTTTGAAAGCCCAAGGATCTTAAATCAGGCCCCATTTTACAGGATCTTAGATTAGTACTGGTTTGGGAAAGCAATGTGACTCTTAGATAAAATAAGAAACGCACATTAGAAAAAAAATTTAACAGTTCCATGAAAAATCATTAGGCTCTGAGGCGTCGTTTCTTGATCTGGGTGCTACTTATACAGGTGTGTTCATGGCAATATACAGTTAGGTGTTCTCTTCTGTATGTGTAGTATGCTTCAATAAAAAGTGAAAATTGCCAGAGCAGAGTAATACTT
The DNA here is from genome assembly GCA_007570785.1 of Antilocapra americana. Taxonomy (NCBI): domain Eukaryota; kingdom Metazoa; phylum Chordata; class Mammalia; order Artiodactyla; family Antilocapridae; genus Antilocapra; species Antilocapra americana. The sequence goes on along the minus strand of ML660197.1, from coordinate 44,034,052 downwards.
TATCCTTGCCCTATTCTAATGTAAACTGGCCTTTAATAAGCAATACAGCAGGGAGAGTTAGAACATGGAGACAGAAGCCGTAAGACTCCTCTCTCCAAATAAAGATCCACTAAGAGAAACACTACTCATAACCAGAAGGCTGTTGCCTGGGAAACTGGAGCTGTAACTACTGCAAACGACACCTCAGAAACAAAGATGGCCAAGATCTATTTCAATTCTCCGATGCCTCGAGGAACCACAGATGACAGTAACTATGGAAGACAGCCAATCTGTAGTAATGAAGAAGCGCATGCCTGAGTTAGAGAGGCTACAGTTGTTAAGGGAAAAAGAGAGAGAGGCAGGGAAGAAGAGAAAACAAAATTCAAGTGCAGCAAGTAAAGTCCAGTCCAAGGACTGCACAGCTGCAAGGCTACAGGTTTCATTCATTGCAGCCAATCTACCCTCTTTACCTTTTGGTGACCCCACAACAGCACCTGCCAGCCCCCTGCCAGGAGTAGGAGTACAAAGCTGAGTAAGACTGGCCCTTTCACAGGGCAAGGCAAGCTCAGAGAAGTGCTCCACTCGAGGTACAAGTGCCCTGGAACAAAGTGGGGGAACCAATTATCTTCCGTATGAAATGGGCGTGGGAGGCTTCAGAGAGAAGGTGGCCTTTTTTAAGCTTGAATTCAAGGAATATGTACGATCTTCCCAGGATGAGGCCGAGGAGGGGCACCTCAGGCCAAGAGAATAACAGATACAAAGGACAGAGGCATGCCACAGCCCCATTCTGTTTCTCAACAGAGTGGCTACTGCAATTTGGCAGGGAGGGGGAAAAGGCCCTTTGGAGACAATGTCTCACACACTGCAGGATGTTTGCCATCTCTGACCCCAGGCGCTATTCACTGGCAGCAACTCCCAACCATTATGATAACTAACGGAATGCTCCCCATGTTTCCAAATATACCAAGGAGTGAGGGTGTGCTACTGCTCACAAGTGAGAAGCCCATGAACACAATAAAACAGATGTGTGGCTCGAACAGGGGTTGGGGGATCGGTAGGATGGGAGCTGAGGATGAGATGCAGGTGAGGACCAGAAGGAAGGGCTTCACATCCCTGCAAAGGAGTCAGACTCTCTGCCAGACTCAGAAGAGACAACAGTCTCAGAGCAGTTATGTAGGAGGCCAAACCAACAAGACTTGGCAGCTCATGGGCTATGAGGAGGTGGAGAAGAAGGAAGAATGGAAGAATAATGACCCCCACAGTTTAAGCTGGGCCAACTGAGTAAACAGTAGTGGCACTAACCAAAGGAAAGAATAGAGTCCAAGCAGAGCTAGAAGGGGAAGTGGAAAATGAGTCTGAAGCTCATAAGGTACATCCGGGTGGAATGTTTAAAAGTAACAGAGAGACTAATGCTAAAGAGAGACATCTGGGTTGGAAGTAAGAGAAACCTTGGCATTTAATTGCAGGCAGTGTCCAAGCCATTCTTCAAGGCGGCTCCAAAACAATGTTCCCCAGCTTGCTGAACAAGCCAGGGAGCGGTGCAACTGGAGGTGAGAAGGCTGAGTACCTGGAGCCAAGGCAACACAGCAGAAGAGAGACACAAGCGGGCAAAAACGGAGAAAAACGGAGCCAGCTAGCCAGGTGGAGATGAGCAGACTAGCGATGGAATTACTGAATAAAAAAAAAAAAAAAGGAATTACTGAATACAGGTGGTTTGGAACCAGCTCCCCCATGCTGTGTCCACAGGCCCCTTTCACATGATTCTTGGCACACATTAGGACTGTGGCTTTCCAACTTATTTGCCTGTGGTTCACAGTAAGAAAATAACTTGACATCTCAACACAAGTCAAACACAAACATCCACATGAGGGCCAGTTACATGTGTGCACTGCAAGCTGGGCAGCTGCGCAGGGCCACACACTCAGAGGGGCCCCCTCTATGGTTACCTCTGAGGCCGCCATCTTGAAACTCCCAATAATTTTTTAACAAGAGGTACAGTATTTTCTTTTTTTTTTTTTTTAAGTGCAGTATTTTCTTTTTTAAAATAATGCTGTTTATTTATTTTGGCTGTGCTGGGTCTTCTTCATTGCTGTGCAGGCCATTCTCTAGCTGTGGAGAGCGGGAGCTCCTCTCTGGTTGTGGTGTGCAGACTTTTCACTGCGGCGCCTTCTCCCGTTGGGTAGCACAGGCTCTGGGGTGTCCGGGCTTCAGTGGCTGCAGCTCCCAGCACAGGCTCAGTACTTGTGGCTCCCGGAGTTAGCTGCAGGGCATGTGGGATCTTCCCAGAGCAGGGATCGAACCCATGTCTCCTGCATTGGTAGGCAGAATTTTTACCACTGAGCCACCAGGGAAGCCCAAGGTACAGTATTTTCATGTGACATAGGATCCCACAAATTATGAGGCCAATCTTGATATATACAAATACATTTAACAAAAGTTCCATAAAACAGTATCTCCCAAGTACCTGTAGTATAAAATTATATTTTCTGTTCTATTTTTTTTTTTAATGCAGTCCCAGCCTATTACATTCACAATCCACTCACAGGTTGCAAATCACAGTTTTAAAATACCCTTTGGGGCTAACTCAGTTCTAAAGGTTTGTTTGTTTTGTTTGTGGTGGTGAAAGGGGTATACAGATTCTTTTGAAAATTTATATTCTCTTTCTTCCACAAAGAATTTGAGGCAGTATACAGAAAATAGTGAGGGTAATTGAAGACAAAGGAATTGCTGAAATTAACCAAGCAAAGAAGGATTGGATTCATGAAGAAGGAAGAATTCATCCAGGGAAGGATTCATGAAGAATCAATACTGAGTTGGGAGGCAGGGGTTTGAGGAGGAATGCTCAAAAAGGTAAAATGAAAACTAAGAAAAAATAGGCAAAATCAAAGGAGCCAAAGAGCTTCCAGAAGGAAGCAGTCAATGAGGTCAAGAGCCCCAGAGGATACCAGGCTGAGGTGAGAGTTGCATCCTGAGGTCATTGAGGATGAACTACATTAGTTTCAGGCCACGTGAGAGAAATGTGAGCGCTGAATGGCAAGGGACCAGGAGGCCAAAAAGCAAAAAAATCAAAGAAAACCAAAAAAGAGAGTGAGGAAAGAAACTTGGTGGGAAAGTAGAATAGGGTAAATTTTTTCTAAGAATTCTGGGAGGTTTTAGGGTGACTAGGAGCTTCCCTGGTGGCTCAGATAATAAAGAAGCTATCTGTCTGAAATCCAGGAGACTCAGGTTTGATCTCTACATTGGGAAGATCCCCTGGAGAAGAGAATGGCAACATATTCTAGTATTCTTGCCTGGACAGTTTGATGGACAGAGGAGCCTGGCGGTCTGCAGTCCATGGGGTTGCAAAGAGTTGGACATGGCTTAGCAACCAGCAACTGTAGTTTCACCTAGAAGCCCCAACCTCCACAATATTAAATATCTAAAAATATGCCTACCTCCCACACTAAATATACATTACTTTTATTTGCAATGTAACTATTTATTGAAGTGAGCTGCAAATGACTAACTGATATAAATGCTATGTTTTATAGGCATTTGATTAAACATATATTACTTTTGACTTTAGCTTTCTCTCAGTATTCAAGAAGCCAATATAAACTGATTTTTTCTGATTTCAGACATTTTTAGGCCTTTGAAAAGCTTATTGACCCCAGGCCCATAATTTTTAAAGATTAATGAAAGCTGTGTGTCTGGGGCTTAAGGTAAGGGGTCTGGAGAGACTGAAGAAAGACGAAGTCTTTCTTATCAGAGGCAACGGCCTCGGATAGAGAGAGCTGCTACAAAATGGGCAGAAGAGGCTCGATAACCCACTTTTTTTAATGGCAAAGTTGATGAATAAGCAATCCAAGGAAGAGAAATATAGAAGGTCAATGAACATATAAAAAGCTACCTAACCTCCTCAGGATGCCGGGTAATTTCCATTTTTCATATAATGGACTGGTAAAATGTTGAAAGACTAATAATACCTAAAGCTAAAGGCAGCGGGTGGGTATGAGGAAGCAGGGCTTCTGAGATACTGCTGGGTGGAGTGTATGTCGCTGTAACTTCTGCAGAAGGTCATCTGGCAGCCTCCAGTAACGAATAACTCAGAACATGAATCTAACTTCCTCACACACATCACTCACTTCAGGCTGTCTCCCCCATCCTGCGATCTCGGCATAAGTTTACCTACTGAAAGGGGCCTTTCCTCTAACACAGAACCTTGCTTTATTTTACTCAAAGCCCTTGTGTCGGCTATTTCCTACTTTCTGAATTGCTTTACCTGTTTAAGCAGAGAGCACCTCCCTCTCTCTCCCCTTTCCACCTTCTTCTCTCATTCACCTCCTACTCCCAGCTCTGAGGGGCCTGTAGAAGCACTACCTGGACCAACAATTTTCACTGCAACATTGTTTTAATGACAAAAACTGGAAACAATCTGAAAGCCCATCAATAGGGGAAATGGTTGAATAAATCATGATACATTCACACTATGGAATAATAAAATAGCTTTTTATGAAGCTTGATACTGACCTGGGGTGGAAGAGATGTTTCTAACATATTGCTTTATGGATAGAACAATTTATAAAATATTTAGATCACACTTTTATTTAAAAGGAAGAGAAAAAATCATGAAGTAAATACAATTCTACATGTTTGAATAAGCACAGAGAAAAGTAAGGAAGGAAGCACACACAATGTTAATACTAATGGCCTTTAGGATATGATACTACTGCAGGAAACAGGAGACTTTATTGCTACACTGAGCTTATATTTTGTAATTTTAAAAAATTAAACTATTTTTAAAAGAATTTTGGCCTCAAGAATATTAAACTATCATACATTGTGTTTATTCCACCTGTTGAAGACTCTTGAGAGTCCCTTGGACTGCAAGGAGATCAAACCAGTCAACCCTAAAGGAAATCAATCCTGAATATTCACTGGAAGGACTGATGCTGAAGCCGAAGCTTCAATACTTTGGCCACCTGATGCAAAGAGTTTCTTCACTGGAAAAGACCTTGATGATGGAAAGACTGAAGATAGGAGAAGGGGACGACAGAGGATGGGATGGTTGGATGGCATCACCGACTCTGTGGACCAGAGTTTGAGCTAGCAAGATGGTGAAGGACAGGGAAGCCTGGCATGCTGCACTCCATGGGGTTGCAAAGAGGACAGGACTGAGCAACTGAACAACAACAATCTTAAGGGTTCACTGGACCTGCCTACAGCCAACCTTGTAACCTAACTTCCCATTTGGTTTGTTAAAAAGCCAAAATGATTCCAACACTGTAGCAGAAATGCCATGCCTTTTATTAAAGACCATAGTTCCCCGTGGCTGACCTGAAAATAATCTAAGAGTCTTTTTAATAGACCATTGAGAGTCCAAACTGCCCAGCAACAAGAGAGGAAGGGAGCACAGAGTCAAGGACCCACCTGTGTGCATGGTGGCATCTGTTTCCTGTATGCCTGTCAGGTTCCCAAGGCAGCCACCAACTCTCCCACAAACTTCACTTGGCTGGAGCCTGGGAAGTGATATCTGGAACGCCCAAGGCACTCTTTTCAAAAGGCCCTAAATCAAAGGTCCTTGTCTCTGCCAGAAACAACCTATAGGAAAATCTTATCACAAAACAAGCTCTCAGGCATGTCAAGGATTTTTCTAATTAATTCCTTAAGCTGATCAAGTGATAAAAGCTGGGAATTTAAAAGGACTCAGATATTTCTACCTCACTGTGCTAATCTACCTGTAAGCTACTCAACCAACCATGAAAGAAACAGTATGAATGGGATGGGCTTTAGCACACAGCATGAGACACAGCACCCCACACCAACCAAATGAATGGGATTGAATAATAAATCAATGAATGAATGAGAATTGTGGAACCCAAGTGGACATCATTAAGGGGGCCTGACATTTAGAAGGGGTAGAATCCAGTCCTCACTGAGACACTAGTTATATACTTAAGCCAGGGAAATTACTAAAAATGCTCTCGCTTCAGTTTCCCCATCTATGAAACGGAAATGATAATGCCTATCTCCTAGGACTACCATGTGGCTCAAGTGAGGATAAACATGAGGGACTGTGGTAGATGGAGGTAAGCTGCCCAGATCCCTCTTTGGGGAAGGACTTGCTGCCCAGCTTCAGGAGCACGGTCAGCACAGGCCTTCAGCCGCCCACTCCTTCAGGGTCTGCCCCAGGGCCAAAGAGATGCCTCCCTGAGATCACGCGCCTTCTGCAGGACCTGAGACAATCTGAGCCTGCTGACTGAGGCCCAGTAATTCTTTCCCAAAGCAGGACACTGTGACTGCATGTACTCACTGGAGTTTTCAACCAGGTTGGCTGAGGTCTTTTTAAACCCTTCTTCTACCCAATCCTGCTTCCTTCCCTTCCTGAGTACCAGTCTCTAATGAGCCCCAAATTTCATGCAACTGCTTCAAGAGAACCCAACCTGCAACAAAGCCCTTCTCTTGTCTAAACTAGCTCAGGGCTTCCATAATATCACCAAGAGCAGATGCCAATTGTGGCTTAGGAAGAAAAACAAAAATCACACTCATAAACTTTTGTTTTTCCATATGTGCCATTTATGTCCATAGTCTGGCACAGTATTCCAAGTCTGGCAATTCATATTCACCACATGTGCACAGAACATCATGTCCTCAGGGCAAGCTGCTAGGGGCCATAAGGGCTCTGCAATGATTACAGCTTGGAGCTGATGCCTATCTTCTTGGCTGTGGCTCCTGGTGAGGTGGCACTGTCCCTAGAGGCTTTGGAATCGGGTAAGCAGCTTTTGGTTGTTACACTGATTACAGGACTCTGATGGCATCTGGCAAGGGTGGAAGCACAAATGCTAAATTCCTACAATGTTCCAGAAGGTCACTCTTGATAACGGTTTGTCCCATGTTCCACACAACTTTCGTAAAAGAGAACGAAAGTTTATATAATCATCTGAATCTAGATCTTAACACTGCATTTCATAAAATATTTTGTTCAGTTTTAAATACATTGAATTTTCAAAGAATTCAATTATCCTATAAATCAAGGGAAAGATACTTAATTCTATTTAGAATTTTACCAAGAGTTTTTTATCTCCAAAAATCATGACAGGTTTAGGAGCGTCACAATTAATGAGTTACCTGTATAATATACTTGTATTGTTCTATATTTGTAGCTACCTTACTCTTAGTGATAAACATAAAGACTTATTTAGCCCTTATTTCTAAGGTTTTATATGTAGTATTATTGATAATATTTAATTGAATTAGCCCTTAAATCAAAACTGATTTACAATAAGAGCAAATATCTATCTCATTATGTCGTCTAATATAGCTGTGCACATACTGAAATACAAGCTATTTCATTATGAATTATTTTCATGTAACTTCTTTATATTATAGTTAGTCTTATATTGTTGTTGAAAAATATGTGTGAGGCCTATAATAGGCAAGTTTCACTTCAGGAAGTCAAGAGGATGTTACAAAATACATAAAAGGGGATGTCAGGTTTGACTGCTTATAGAATTGATTCTAAAACTGAGGTCTGAGGCTCACCCATGACAGAAACATCTATAGTGTTCATTAAAAAATCGAAGTTCCTAGGTTCCAACCCAGACTCAGGAGTGTACTCTGGGGCTAGAACCCAGGAATCTGCACTTTTTCAAAGCTCCGCGGGTGATTCTGATGCTCATCCAGGGCTCATCCACAGTTACAAAGGAGAGAGGGGACACCAAGCCATCGCCCAGCCTGGAGGTGTAACCATAATGTCAGGCACATGATATTAACAAAGAGCTGTGGGAATTCAAGAAAGGGAGAGGCTAGCCTGAGGGAAGAGTCATGAAGAGGGTGGACTGGTGTGGGGATCTGAAGAGCAGTGATCCCAGGAGCCTCATCTCTGGGGAGCATCACTGCAGGAGCCCTTTACATGCATTAACTCTGGAGAAGGAAATACAGCCCAGTCCAGCACTCTTGCCTGGGAAGTCCCATGGACAGAGAAGCCTGGCGGGCTACAGTCTTTGGGGCCACAAAGAGGTGGACACGACTGAGTATGCACACATACACACAAGGATATACTGTACAGTGCAGAGAATACAGCCAATATTTTGTAATAACCATAAACAAAGTATAACCTTTAAAATTTGTGAATCACTATGTTGTATACCTGAAACATAACAGTCGTAATTCAACTAGACCTCAATTTAAAAAAAAATCACCCCTCTGTTCATTAAAAAAAAAAAAAAAACTTCACAGCTACCCTCTGGGTAAATACTATTCTGGTCCAGATCTTTCAGAAGGAAAGACTGTGGCCCAAGGAAGACAGATAACTTAAGGTTTCAAATTCAGCTCTTGTAGCTCCAGAGGACAGGGCTTAACCATCTCACTAACACTGGACCTGGGCCCAGTGGAAAGGGGGTGGGTTTGGGGGAGAACCCAGGGAGTTTGGTGAAGAATAATTTCTATTCGAAAACTGTATTTGCATCTTGTTATTCGCCTTCTCACCAACATTCTGGATGACAAAAAGATAGCACTGTGAGGAGAGATTCTGAGCATATATCGGTTCACATAAGGCTGGAAAGACTCTAGGAGAACAGAAATTCAGGAGTCACAAATGCTAATAAGCCATGAATCACAGAGAAGGAACTTTATTGAGGCAAGAGCAAAACGGTAAGAGGCTTGGAATTAGAAGCTCTGTTTGTTTCCCCTGATCTAGCAACAGGATAAAGCTTCTACTTAATCAATTCCCACCTAATCAGAGAGCCATCTTAACACTGTCTCCCAGAGCAGCAAATTAGCCTAATAGTGAGTGACTGTAGCAATCAGGAGGGCATTGGTGGGGAGGGCAGGGATGGAAACACGCTAGTGCTGGGGTGGGGGGGAGCAATTGGCTAGTGCTAAGGGGTTAAGCGGTGTTTAACTAGCTGTTAAATTGCAAAGTGCTAAGTTTCCCCATTCTAATGCAGAAACTGTCAACAATGAATGGAAATGAAGATGAAATTCATCAGGTTCTGTCTTTATTCTTACACCCCAGGTACCATACAGGTAGATACAAAATTTATTTTTAACACTATAAAGGGAAAGATCAAGGCTCTTCATATGCCAAGTCAAGCATTTCTCAAACTCATACATTCATTAGAATCACTTAGGAGCTTGTTAGAATAACAGTGCTTGCAAGTCACTTCAGTCCTGTCTGACTCTATGGACTGTAGCCCTCCAGGCTCCTCTGACCAAGGAATTCTCCATGCAAGAATACTGGAGTGGGTTGCTAGCTTGAAGGACTAATTTCCTCTTACCCAGGGACTGAACCAGGGTCTCCTTACATCTCCAGCACTGGCAGGTGGGTTCTTTAGTGCCACCTGGGAAGTCCGTAGATCCCAGGTGGTGCCCTAAAATTTACCTTTTTTAACAAGTTGCAGGGGGTGCTGATTTCGCTGATCTAGGAACCATACTTTGAGACCCCACTGCTCAGATGTCTCAAGAGCCCTTTGGAAGTGGGGGCAGGGGAATGAAGGAGCAGCTGAAGGGTGGATAAGGAGAGAGGCCCTCTCAGCAAGCAATGGAAGGTACCATTAATAACACAATACTCTTTAAACCAGTGATCTGTCATTTCATTAAGATTAAAGAGGCTATAACTATAAGCAGTCGAGTAATCTCTGCCACATGTCTGTGGAGAATAAGAACAAAATGGCAGGGAAAACAATGGGGGCCTACACTTCTCACAGATGTGCAATGAGATTGCCTAATCAAAGGGGAAGTCAAAATATGTCATAAGGGACAAGAGGTACCAGGCCAGAGATAGCTGAATGGTTACTTCTCTGTCTGTAGGACCCTAAGGAAAATTTACTGGTTCTGCATTACTCCTTCCCTGTGTCGAATGGTGTTCCCACCATGACTGATAGCCCCAGGACCACGGGTGGAAGAGAATCAAGCTTCTGCAATGAATAAAATCTTGGTCTGACCAAGATTCAGCACCCACTGGTCACAAACTTCAGGTTCTGGATCACCCTTACACCAACCCAGCAGGTTGTGCAGGACTAAGGTTGTATAGAACTAATTATCCCACGTCTCACCATGGGCAATAAGGATTTCTTCTGCTAAGATGGACCAAGATTAACACTAATGTATCACACCCTGTTCCCACGACTTCCCAACTTCCAGATGCATTGTCCAGAGACCAGAAGCTTCTGGAGGAAGGTTTCCAATCAAAGCACTGCTTTGTGACCCCAGCTTATATTCACCAAAGACCAAAAGCCCTCTGCCCTTCTGCTCTCACCCTCCATCTTTCTCCCTTCCCTCAGTAAGGGTATGTGGGTCAGCAGCAAGCAAGTACTTCAAATCTCCGAGGCAAAGCCCTTTGGCCTTGCAGAAGTTCAGAGCAGAAACAGGTGGTGTGGTCTGGAGCCAACATTCAAGAGAATAAAATACCCAAAACTCTGAGAGAAGAATCTCTCCACATGGAATTCTAATTTACATTTCATGCAGTCAGCGGTTCTCCAGTTTTTCCACATCCCTTCAAAGACTAGGTTCTCATATTGTGTGCTGTGAGTAGATCAGACTAACAGGGTTTTGCTCTTATGGTTTCAGGCTGGGTAAAATTTCATAACCACATGATTGCAGGGCTGAGCTTAGCAGTGCTGTACTTAAGAGTTAATCACATGGCCACCATTCAGCCCACACGTCAATATGTTATCCATTGGATAACATATTGCCCCCTTGGATTTAAGCGAAGCTGGTGATAAAACATTTCCCTCTTCTAACAAGTCCATAAGGGTCAGTTCCTGATACAAGGCCGGGAGCCCACTTGCATATGATAAAAATGTGTTTCTAACTGAACAATGCCTCAAGACATAGTATCACACAGTCAAGGCGGTAAATAAGCCATTGGTGCTCTACAGTGTGGTTAGATCATTTGTCTTAAAACACTTTGCACAAATCAGAACTCCGATCAAGTATTCCATGGCTCCCCATTGAACCCAAACCCCTTAGCATCTTTTCTAGGGTGCTGCCCGTTCTCTCTAATCCATCTGCCACTGTCTCCTGTGCAAACCCTTTCACTCCAGCCAATTGTTGACATCACTGCTCTTGGAAACCTAGCCCAGTTTCTTTTTCTCTTATTTCTGGCCTCTGTCTCAAATGCCCCCTTCCTCCTTCCTCCCTACAACTGAGCTTAGGCGCTCAGTCATGTCTGACTTTTTGCAATCCCATAGACTGTAGCCCGACAGGCTCCTCTGTCCATGGGGATTCTCCAGGCAAGAATACTGGAGTGGGTTGCCATGCCCTCCTCCAGGGGATCTTCCCAACCCAGGGATCGAACTTAAGTCTACCTGCACTGCAGTAGATTCTCTACTGACTGAGCCACAAGAGAAGCCCCAAAATCTCCTACCACGAGGCATTTAAAAGCTAGCTCCAATCTCATATCCTCCACAAAACTGCTTTTCAGAAAATGGTCTGCCCTGGATGCTCTCTCCCCTAGTTCCCATGATAGTGATCAGGGGCACTGGATGTGCTGTGCACAGTGGGATTTTATTCCCTTATCCTGGAGCCGCCTCAGGTGGACTGTGCAGCTCCTAGGCACAGCCTCTCACATTGACTTCCCCAGCATCTCACCTGCTCCCCTCCCACAGCGGACGCTCTTGAGAGGCTTCCTGCCCTCACTCTTCAGCAACCACCACAATCTGGGTCCTCCCTGGGACTTAAGGTTTACGAGATACTTCTGTCTTTAAATCATCTTATTTCCCCTCCGTCGCTCTCCCATCACTGGTCTCTCTTTTAGCCTGAGCATGACAGGACTGCCAATTCATTCTTTCCCTACTGTTGTCAAATAGCTTAATGAGTGTTTAATGCAAAAATCCTAAGAGGCGATTGCTAGGTTGGAAAATCACTCTGGGTCCCACAGGACTGTGTTTGGTCTGCAGTCAGGAAACAGACATCAGGAGGAAGAGATTAGCATGAAGGAAAAGTAGGCTACAGCTCCTCTCCACCCCCATCAGCAATCTCTCTACAAAACAAAAAAGAAAGCATCTGGATAGAACCTGGGCAAATACTGCTGAGATCGGGAAACTGTGCACAAAAAGAAAGCACAAAGGGTTTCTAAGAGGCAGAGTTCACTCCCCAACCCCCAATCACCGAAACTCAATAAGAAAACCAGCAGTGTTCCCTCAGCACATCTGTTTTCAGTTACCTGTGCTGAACCACAAACTTAACAGAAAGGGAGAGATTTAGAGCTGACCTCATGGTTTAAGGTCTGTCAGGGCAGAGCTCGGAGGCCTTGAGCGATGGCTAGACAACATCCATGATCTTGACAGGCCTCGCGGAAGACAGTTTGGAGGACCAGGAATTATGGTGTTGACTTGACTGCTAAAAAAAAGTAACAGCCGCCAAAAGGTAGTAGCAGTATTTAAGAAACACACCTACCCAGTCAGTCAATCACCAGTTAAGACATTAATCATACCAATTAGCAGTCACGTTATCAATCAATACCCACCATAGATAGCCTTTCTTTCTCCATCACAGTAGTACCCCATCCACCGTTTCAGTTACCTGAAGTCAACAGCAGTCGCAAAACATTAAATGGAAAAACTCCAAAATAGACAGTACATAAGATTTTAATTTTAAACGAGGCACCGTTCTGAGTAGCACAATGAAATTCAGCCCTATCCTGCTCTGTCCCTCCTGGGAATGAATCACCTCTTTGTCCAGGTATCTTTCCAGCCAGTCACTTAGTGGCCATCTGGGTTATCAACTGTCACAGTGTCGAAGTGTTTATGTTCAGAGGCCCCAGAGTACAAAAGTAGTAATGCTGGCAATTTAAATATTCTCTTATTGTGCCTAATTTACAAAGCAAACTTTATCATAGGTATGGTATATTAGAAAAAACACACTCACTACTATCCACAGTTTCAGGCATCTACTGGGAGTCTTGGAATATTTTCCCCCACCAATAAGGAGCAACCATTGTTGTTCTATCTTATCTATCTTGCTACTATCTCCCTAAACTTCTCCAGCTAAGATTTTGGGTTTATTTTTTAAAGTCTTCGAAGAAAAAAAGGAAATTTAAATTTTTTTTAAACATTTCTGAGGTTGAACATTTTCTATACAACTAAAACAAATTATTTAAAAAATGAAAAACTTTTTGACTACTAGAATGTTCTTGACATTAAAGTCTTAAGTCCTGGTTCTGTTCACAACATTCTTTCTCTAGACTCATGAAAATATTTCCAAGAATAGTATTCCCTTCTTTTCAGTGAATTGAAGCCATAGAGTACTGCCCATAAGTAGATGCTGGAAAATAGGAAAAGTAACAGTGTTCCTCCTTCGATAAAACCCTTCCACATCTGGTGCCCACTGAAGTTCGAGAATACCAATACCACTAAGCTACTCTTTGAAACAGTGCAATACCCCAAAATCCTTCCACACCAAAATCCTAACCTCTCTCTGATCAGAGAGCAACCTGACCTATTCTAGTCAGATGTGGTGCCCAAGCCTTACTTTCACCTGCTTATTGCACCTTTATTGCTACAAAAATGGTTGCAGGAGGGAAACGCAATTTTTAAAAATCCACTTCAGTAACAGAGGTTCCAAAGACTTCACTGTTACGTTAAATTTGTTTGAGAAACCATCCCCATAAATTGTTAAAATATATTATTAATACATATGATATGAGATACTAAGATGTTTATTGGATAATTATTGCCATCCAGGTACTTTATTTGTTGAACTTTCCACAGTTCAGTTCAGTCGCTCAGTCATGTCTGACTCTTTGCTACCCCATGGACTAGAGCACGCTACGCCTCCCTGTCCATCACCAACTCCCAGAGCCTACTCAAACTCATGTCCATTGAGTCGGCGATGCCATCCAACCATCTCATCCTCTGTCGTCCCCTTCTCCTCCCACCTTCAATCTTTCCCAGCATCAAAGTCTTTTCCAATGAGTCAGCTCTTTGCATCAGGTGGCCAAAGTATTGGAGTTTCAGCTTCAATATCAGTCCTTCCAATGAATATTCAGGACTGATCTCCTTTAGGATGGACTGGTTGGATCTCCTTGCAGTCCAAGGGACTCTCAAGAGTCTTCTCCAACACCACAGTTCAAAAGCCTCAAATCTTCGGTGCTTAGCTTTCTTTATAGCCCAACAGTTAGGTTTCTTAAGAATACAGTTATTTTATATTTACTATGCATCCCAGGTGGCGCTAGTGGTAAAGAAAAAAAAAAAAATCCACCTGCCGATCCAGGAGATGGAATAAACGCAGGTTTGATATGGAAAATCCCCATGGACAGAAGAGCCTGGTGGGCTACAGTCCATAGGGTCACAATGAGTTGGACACAAATAAAGTGACTTAGCATGCAGCACACTAGCAATTGTTTCACTTAATTTCTACTTGAATTATTTTATATAGGAACATGGAGATCAACACTGAAATTTCAGAAGAACAGGTATTGAAAGGCCTACTTTTCAAGACCTAGGGCTCTGCCCAGAGACTGGCATGAAATGATAGGACTCAATAAATATTTATTGGTGGAAAAATGAATTGCATTCCATTTACTTGTTCCTAGAGTAATCCACCATAACAGGGTTTTCTAAATTTTATACTCCTCACTGTAAAAAAATCTAACTAGTGAAATTGCATGTTGCTTGGGCTATATCAGAACAAGGGGAACCAAGTTCTATGACAAAAGTTAACAACTTCTTACACCAGTCTCTATGTGCTGACAAGAAAAATTAACCTATCCTGTGGGTAGGGGATAATTTAAGTGAAGCTTTGTGCTTGTGCTCAATTGCTCAGTCGTGTCCGACTCTTTGCAACCCTATTGGACTATAGCCCTCTGTCCATGGGATTTACCAGGCAAAAATACTGGAGTGGATTGCCATTTCCTCCCCCAGGGGATCTTCCTGACCCAGGGATTGAACCTGTGTCCTGCACTAGCAAGCAGATTCTTTACCATTGAGCCACCTTGGAAGCCCCCCAAGTAAAGGTTAGAAGCTTGCAAAAATGTATTTCTAAAAAAGTATTTCTATGATGTTTCCTTCTCTTAGGGGGAAAAAAAGCTACCAGGGACTCTTCTTAAGGAATTGTAAGTTTCTAAACAGATACAGAACACCACTAGCTAATGTGCCAAGTAAAAATCTGGAAGACACTATGTTTTTATTTCATAAAAGCAGAGACCTATGATGCATTCACTGACTATAAAAGTAGTTGGTCCTTCCATTGATCATCCATCTGGCTTCTTCTCTCATTTGAAGAGATCACCCACATTTACAGTTTTAACCACATCTATTTCAATTATTTGTTCTTTCCATTTCAAATATTCCCTCTTCACTCTCCCTAAAGGTGAAGAAGGTAAAAAGCTGGGCTCAATTCCTTTCTTCCCAGACTTCTAAAATTCGAGCATCATACCTCTCAGCATCCCAAGGTAGCCCTCACGTTTGCTACATCGTGCCACATCAAAACCACTCCAAGCGCCCCAGCATAACTCTCTAAACTAAGCTACCTGTACCCAAACGCCAAACTCATACTCAGACTCTTTTTATTCAAACTCTTAAACACATACTGCCACACACTCTGTACGAGCCCAGAACTAAACTGTTAAGTGTAGCATTCAAGAATCACAAACTCCATCAATAACTGCTCCTCCCTGCAGCAACCTGTTTCTCTAATGCCTCCAAATAAAAATTTTCATCATATTAATAAAACATGATAGACACTGCAGCTTCCATATACACATGAGAATCATTTTAGTGGGCTTTAGACAGTGATGAGCACCTTCCACAAGTCTTATAATATAGACTAGACTATGGACTTAATACCTACAAGATCTTGGAGAGCAAACACCAAAAAAAAGATGTCCTTTTCATCAAAGGGGAATGAAATGCAAAAGTAGGAAGTCAAGAGATACCTGGAATAACAGGCAAGTTTGGCCTTGGAGTACAGAATGAAGCAGGGCAAAGACTAACAGAGTTTTGCCAAGAGAAGGCACTGGTCTTAGCAAACACCTTCTTCCAACAACACAAGTGAAGACTCTACACATGGACATCACCACATGGTCAACACTGAAATCAGACTGATTACATTCTGTGCAGCCGAAGATGGAGAAGCTCTACACGGTCAGCAAAAACAAGACCAAGAGCTGACTGTGGCTTAGATAATGAACTCCTATTGCCAAATACAGACTTAAATTGAAGACAGAAAACAACTAGACCATTCAGATATGACCTAAATCAAATCCCTTACAATTATACAGTGGAAGTGACAAATAGATTCAAGGGATTAGATTTGATAGATAGAGTGCCTGAAGAACTATGGATGGAGGTTCGTGACATTGTACAGGAGGCAGTGATCAAGATCAAGACCATCCTCAAGAAAAAGAAATGTAAAATGGCAAAGTGGTTGTCTGAGGAGGCCTTACAAATAGCTGAGAACTGAAGAGAAGCAAAAGGCAAAGGAGAAAAGGAAAGATACACCCATTTGAATGCAGAATTCCAAAGATAAAACAAGAAGAGATAAGAAAGCTTTCCTCAAGTAATCAATGCAAAGAAATAGAGGAAAACAACAGAATGGGAAAGACTAGAGATCTCTTCAAGAAAACTAGAGACACCAAGGAAACATTTCATGCAAAGATGGGCACAAGAAAGAACAGAAATGGTATGTACCTAATAGAAACAGAAGATATTAAGAAGAGGTGGCAAGAATACGCAGAAGAACTATACAAAAAAAGATCTTAATGAACCAGATAACCACGATGGTGTTATCACTCACCTAGAACCAGACATCCTGCAATGCAAAGTCAAGTGGGCCTTAGGAAGTATCACTATGAACAAAGCTAGTAGAGGTGATGGAATTCCAGTTGGGATATTTCAAATTCTAAAAGATGATGCTGTTAAAGTGCTGCACTCAATATGCCAGCAAACTGGGAAATCTCAGCAGTGGCCACAGGACTGGAAAAGGTCAGTTTTCATTACAATCTCAAAGAATGTTCAAACTACCACACAGTTGTACTTATCTCACACGCTAGCAAAGTAATGCTCAAAATTCTCCAAGCCAGGCAGACTTCAACAGTATGTGAACCGTGAACATCCAGATGTTCATGCTAGATTTAGAAAAGGCAGAGGAACCAGAGATCAAATTGCCAGCATTTGTTGGATCACAGAAAAAGCAAGAGCATTCCAGAAAAACATCTACTTCTGCTTATTGACTACGCCAAAGCGTTTGACTGTGCAGATCACAACAAACTGTGGAAAATTCTTAAACAGATGGACATATCACATCATCTTACCTGCCTCTTGAGAAATCTGTATGCAGGTCAGGAAGCAACAGTTAGAACCAGACATGGAACAATGGACTGGCTCTAAACTGGGAAAGGAGTATGTCAAGGCTGTATATTGTCACTCTGCTTATTTAATTTATATGCAGAGTACACCATGAGAAATGCTGGAGTGGATGATGCACAAGCTGCAATCAAGATTGCTGGGAGAAATACCAATAACCTCAGATATGCAAATGACACCACCTTTATGGCAGAAAGGGAAGAGGAACTAAAGAGCCTCTTGATGAAAGTAAGAGGAGAGTGGAAAAAGTTGGCTTTAAAACTCAACATTCAAAAAACTAAGATCATAGCATCTGGTCCCATCACTTCAAGACAAATAGACGGGTAAACAATGGAAACAGTGAGAGACTTTATTTTCTTGAGCTCCAAAATCACTGCACATGGTGACTGCAGCCATGAATTAAAAGACACTTGCTCCTTGGAAGAAAAGCTACGACCAACCTAGACAGCATATTAAAAAGCAGACACATTACTTTGCTGACAAAGGTCCATCTAGTCAAAGCTATGGTTTTTCCAGTAGTCATTAATGGATGTGAGAGTTCGACCATAAAGAAAGCTGAGCGCCGAAGAACTGATGCTTTTGAACTGTGGTGTTGGAGAAGACTCAAGAGTCCCTTGGACTGCAAGGAGATCCTAGTGACAGTTCATCCTAAAGGAAACCAGTCCTGAATATTCATTGGAAGGACTGATGCTGAAGCTGAAACTCCAGTACTTTGGCCACCTGATGTGAAGAACCAACGCATTGGAAAAGACCATGATACTGGGAAAGATCGAAGGCAGGAGGAGAAGGGGACAACAGAGGATGAGATGGTTGGATGGCATCACCGAATTGATGGACATGAGTTTGAGCAAGGCTTGGGAGTTGGTGACGGACAGGGAAGCCTGGCGTGCTGCAGTCCATGGGGTCACAAAGAGTTGGACATGACTGAGCGACTGAACTAGTCAAGCTACACCCCACTATATTAAACAGCAAGTTAGCAACATCACTTCCTCATTTGCCAAACACATCTGCTGCTAGATTCATCAAAAGAGGTACTTTACATCCTATTGCTGGCTTTGGAAATTAGGAGTCTCAAATGCCAATGACCTAGAGGCTCATGCCTTATATGAGGGCTGCCAATGGTTTTTCAGTTTTAGTTAAGTGAAGTAATTCCCAGTAACTGGCCGTGTGGAAGTAAATGAATAGCAAGTTGGATGACTGTCTCCCAAAAAAGTTCAGGACATTGTCTCTTTGATGGATTGAGGGGTACAGAGAAACGAAAACTAAATGGCTTTCATAGAATTTACAAACTTGAAATAGCTATACTTTACTCTGGAGAAAATAAAGCATCAGGCCTTATATGAACAGGCACATAACAAATACAAATACAAAATAAAAAGTTTAAAAAAAAATTTAAGGACCAAAAAGAAAAAGTACCTTCAAAGATGGACAAAGATCTATACCTAGTGACATTAACAGATGGCACTCAACTTTAGCGAGACCTATTTGCAAACAATATCAAAGATCTGCACACCAACAATGAACAAGAGTCCCTCTGGCCTCTCTCAGGCCACCAGGATTCCTCAGAATTTTCCCTGCATTTTGATCTAGAGGTTTCCAACTACTGTCCCTCAGGCTACCATGTTCTATGACCAGGTCCAAGTTGCCTAACCAAGAAAATCAAACAATGGAGTCTTTTTCCCAGTTCTTAGAAGGAAAAAAATAATTATGTATACTGTCATATAGATATGAAATTTGTTAAGTTTTCTCATTAATTTCTCTAAAACCTTAGCATCTACCACCATATGACCTCACAAGAAATGAAGGCAACATACACTCAGAAACTACAGGAGTATATTTAGACAAAATTCTAGAAATATGATAATTGTTAAATTTTAACTACTAACAATAGAAACATATTTCTTCTAGTTGAGCAGGGCCTGTTCCATATGACAGAAGCAGCAATATTCCAGTTTTGTGGCACTCCAAACAATGTGCACCTTGAAACCCACCCAGGAGTTTTAGGCCTTGGGCAAGTTTATCACTCACTAGCCTCTAGTCAAATCTCTAGGCACACTTAAAAACATCCTGCAAGAAGCAATAAAAAAACTAGGGAGTTTGAGTTGAGAAAAGCCTGTGGGCCCTAGTGAATTGGTAAGATGTCCACCAAGTTCCACAAACCCTCCTGCCACAGGAGTGGGGCTGGAACCAGGCAGACCAAGAGTCAGTCAATGGAGCATGTATGATTCCATAAAAGCTACCGGTGGCATCAAGACCCCCCCTCTGCTCCTCTTCTGGGTTCTGATCTATACGTAGTAGCCCACCTGTGATGGAGCCACTGGAGGAACAGGATCAAAGTGCGGAAACTCAAGGGTTAAAGCGACTTGCCAAGCTAGTTGGATGCCGAAGCTTTAATGCTTGGCTGTGATAGGGTAATGGCTCTCACTCCTTTCCCATAAACATGCTAAGTACATTTTTACTTTCTCCAGAAACCAAATCCCTCTGTGACTTTATGACTTACTGCCATAACCAAGAGCCTCTTACGCTATTAACAGTCTAGTGTCACAGCCCTAAGGACTTGGCCTGTTTGGTAAGTCTTAGGCATGCCCCCCCTCACAAATTCCGGCAAAATAAACCCTGGTTAAACAGATTACAGAAAAACAGAAAGCGGGAAAAAAAATACAAACTATTTGTGGCTGACAAAAACCCTGCACAGAGCTTAAAGAAATGAACAAAATGATACAATATCAGAGTCTAAAGAAGAGATGTCAATGCAGTCACCTCTGGGGCAAAATCAAGTTTGCCAGTTTTCATCACTGAGCACTAGTGGGAGTGATTCAACAATTCCAACTCCCACACTAAATCCCTGAGTCCAAGGCCTGATTCTGGGTCAGTCTGATAGAGCTGCCTACCCCAACTTACAGAGAAAAGGGGCAGGCTGGATAATTTGGCACAAGGCAGAGACCCCTTCCATTTGGCCATTATAGCTGGCTGACTAACATAGTCGTTTGCTACTCTACAAGAGTTTTCCATGATACTATTAAAGAACATTATCCTTCCCAAATGTCTTTTGCCTCAATAGAGTCCATTTCCACCTTGCAATAAAATTAAGCAAGGTGGTGGTTTAGTCACTCAGTAGTGTCTGACTCATGCGAACCCATGAATGGTAAACCACCAGGCTCCTCTGTCCATGGGATTACCCAGGCAAGAATCTTTAAGTAATTTCTAAGGATATAAAGAATCTCTACTTACTACACCTTGGTGTTTTTTTTTTAATGCTTCTCCTCAGTTCTCCTAGAAATATTTAACTTGATTTTAAACAACCTAAAGTACTCGTGTGCTTGTGAAGCTTAACATTTGGTTTTCATCCAAACTGTTAAAAAAAAAAAAATTTAAAAAATGCAACTTTGGTAAGCATGAAAAGACCACAGAATGGAAACAGACTTGAGATCCCTTAAAGTTCCAAAATTTTCTTATCCTATTATATTTTAAAAAGGCATCTATCCAACTATCTGACATTCTAGAAAAGGTAACATCATGGAAATAATGAGACCAATGGTTGCCAAGAGTTAGGGCAGAACAGAGGGCTTTTAGGGCGGTGAAACTACTCTGTGTGATACTATAACAGTGGACACATGTCATTAGATATTTGACAAAACCCATAGAATGCATAATACCGAGAGTGAACTCTAACGTAAACTATAGACTCTGGGTGACAATGATGTGTCAGTCCAAGTTCAGGGATTGTAACAAATACACCACTCTTGTTCCAGATGCCGACAGTGGATGAGGTTGTGGTGATAGGTGGCTGGGAGTATAGTAGAACTCTGTGCTTTGGGTTCTTTTCTGCTGTAAACCCAAAACTTCTAAAAGATAAAATCTTTGTTTAAAAAAGGAGTAACACTGCTATATAGCCTAACTAATTACAGGTAGATATTCAGGTATATGTCCTCCAACTGGGGTTAAAAAAAAAAAAAAAGGTAGAGCAGTTGAGGAAGAGGTTAAAACTCTTGTCGCCAGAAAAAAGTGTAAGGAAAAGTCACCGTGCTGTCGGGCCTGTCTTGTGACATCACAGAATAGTTGGCAGAACAGACGTGGTTCTGTTTGGCCTAAAAATGAGCAAGAGGAACCAGCAACACTAGTCATCAGATGAGCACTCTCTTTGAAGAACTATGTTTGACGCTGTTTAAATACTGCACAGAAATGCCAGGCAAAGCCATTCAACGTACACATACAACCAGTACAACATTTTTAATTTTATGTCTAGATATCTCACCTCATTTTTGGTAAAGTAACTTCCCAGATATAATATCTATTTCCATCTTAAAGAATCAGGGGATTTGTTAGCTAATTTCAGAATTGACAAACTAAATAACTATCAGATGTACTCCCACACTTTTCACTTTCACGCACTGGAGAAGGAAATGGCAACCCACTCCAGTGTTCTTGCCTGGAGAATCCCAGGGACAGGGGAGCCTGGTGGGCTGCCGTCTGTGGGGTCGCAAAGAGTCGGACATGACTGAAGTGACTTAGCAGCAGCAGTACTCCTACAAGCAGCTGCTTTGCTAAAATTGTTATAAAAGCAGAAATATAGTATTTAAGGGTGTTAGAGAAAACTCTTAAGAGTCCTTTGGACTGCAAAGAGATTAAAGCAGTCAATACTAAAGAAAATCAATCCTGAATATTCATTGGAAGGACTGATGCTGAAGCTCCAATATTTTGGCCACCTGATGCAAAGAGCCAACTCATTTGAAAAGACCCTGATTCTGGGAAAGACTGAAGGCAGGAGGAGAAAAGGATGACAGAGGACAAGACGGTTGGATGGCATCACCAACTCGATGGACACAAGTTTGAGCAAGCTCCAGGAGATGGTGAAGGACAGGGAAACCTGGAGTGCTGCAGTCCACGGGGTCACAAAGAGTTGGACACGACTGAGCGACTGAACAACAACAAAAAGGTCTTTAAATATAATAAATGAGCTTTCCTCGACATCAAATTCTAATTAAATTTTAAATTTTAATGAGAAACACCATTGCTAACTAACATCCTGCAATTACTGTGGTACAGAGTGAAATATACAGAGGCACACACAGACACCAGATTCAACACATCTGAGAGAAGTCTTCCCAAGCATCAGAGTTTCAGGAGTCAGAAGGATAAGTTCTCAAAACATCCATACACATGAAACAAACTTTTCATCAGGGATCTAGTTACCAGAATTATCCTTCAGAAACATGGAGATCATGAAAGAAATGTTATTTGGGTTAATTTGTTTAAAAATCTTCTTTGTGAGAATATATGTAAAGCCCTATTATATACCCCTCCACCTTACCTTCAAAAGTTCATTTTAACACATATAAGTCTAGTGTTTCAAAATTGTAAACACAAGCTTTTCAAAGGAGATCTATTGCCTATGAGAATCCACTAGCTTGTCTCATTCACACCTGAGGTCACTCAGGTGGCCAATGGATCTCTGGGAGCACAGGTCACCCCCCATGATGATATCATTGCTTCCAGGGTTGCCTCGTCTCTCAAGGAGGGGCTTCATGTGGGGACCCTGCACCCCTGGAGCACGGGAAGCTTCAGGGAGAGGTCTGCAGGCACAGGCTGTGTGTAGGAATCATGATCCACATCCTCGGCTTCCAAATGTCTATCTTTCCAAAAGGCATCTACCAACAAAGGTCCGTCTAGTCAAAGCTAATGGTTTTTCCAGTAGTCATGTATGGATGTGAGAGTTGGACTATAAAGAAAGCTGAACACAAAAGAATTGATGCTTTTGAACTATGGTGTTGGAGAAGACTCTTGAGAGTCCCTTGGACTGCAAGGAGATCCAACCAGTTCATCCTAAAGAAAACCAGTCCTGAATATATTCATTGGAAGGACTGATGTTGAAGCTGTAACTCCAATACTTTGGCCACCTAATGAGAAGAACTGACTCATTGGACAAGACCCCGATGCTGGGAAAGATTGAAGGGAGGAGGAGAAGGGAACGACAGAAGATGAGATGAGTGGATGGCATCACCAACTCTGCGGACATGAGTTTGAGCAAGCTCCAGGAGTTGGTGAACAGGGAAGCCTGGCCTGCTACAGTCCATGGGGTCACAAAGAGTCAGACACAACTGAGTGATTGAACTGAACTGTGGTTCAGAAGTGTGCTTTTTTCTGCTTTTTACTGCTGCTTCTTCACACATCTCTCTTGAGGATCTTTCTTCTCCCACATGACAAAAGGCCGACTTACCCCTCACACATTCTGATTCTGAGGGAACTGCCTGCAAGGTGTTAAACTTGCTGGTGCCAACAGAAGGACACATTCAAAATGTTGCAGGTCAAGAGAGTCAAATATTGCAGAACACCCCATACCATCCCAGCAATTATGTTCGCCACAAAAGTGAATTAACTTAGAACAAGAAAACAAGCCTCATCCAGAGATTAAGGCATTTCAAACAAGAATGCTTGACTTCACACATTTTGTTAATAATTTATCAAACTTTATGTTTACATTTTGACAAATTGTTCATATAGATAAACTCAATCCAGAAATTTAATTCTTACCATCTTAGGTTCATATTTTTATTGCAAAGTATCACTGGATAATCAGAGGTTTTTTTTGAGACACGACATTTGGTAAAATTCTGTGTGAGAAAGTAGAATGGAAGTATGAATCCAAGGAGGAAAAGGAACAATGTAAAAAGTTCCTACTATTAAAGTGCTTGCTCATGTATTTTTAAGCGATGATGGAGTAGATCAAATCACAAGTGCTTAAATTCCATTCTTTACATTTTAAACAGTAATAACTTTATTTTAAAAGTCAATATTTACATTATACTAGGAATCACATCCTTTGTAGTTTTCTAACTTTATAATGAAAACCTAAAAAGTGTGTGAGGGAAAACATAGTTATAAAAATCTTTCAGAGGTTAAAGTTAAGGATAAAGAATGTTGCAGAGCTGTTCTTAAGCACCATCAGATGACCCAGCTTGGCCCTCCCTTTGGTCCCCGCAGGATCAGTGGTGGAAATCATATTCTGCCTCTTTTGGGCCCGAATGAGTTTGATACTTTAAATCAAACACCCACATTAACAGTGACTTCCTGTGCAAGTCTTTAAAGAGCTGTTTCAGTTAAAGCCCATCTGAAATCTTGCAAATATTAAAAATATATATATAACCAAACATTTCCTCCTGTACTATTTCCTTGATTGGGGGTGGGGACTAGAGGGAGGCTATTTCAGATCTGTTCACATCATGACACAATGGGCTATCAGTCACACAATTTTTGATTATTCCTATTTAACAGGGAATCAAGGGGAAAACATCCACTGAAACAGTGTGGCAATATTTTCCACCACCAATCCTTTTACTAGGGCTATTTATATAACAAAATATTAATCACGCCCTGTCCTTTCTGGCTTCATTTTAATGATTTCAGAAAGAGGAAAGAAAGTAGGAAGGAATCAGGGAGGATGGTGGGGAAGGAGAACACACAGCAGCAGAAACTGGCGCTGGACCATGCATTCAATTAGTAGTTTCTGATAACATACTATCAGGTTCACCAGAGCCCTGCACGCTGAAATGTGGGAGGTGCAAACACTTTCCCCTAGAACTGAAGAGCAAATAAATGGCTTAGCCTCCACCTTCCCCAGCCCCACACTAATAAAGGAGCTAAAAATGGCTTAAAACCAGAAGTGAGAGGCTCAACCACCACGAAACTTGCCAGGTCCATGTAAGAAGGAAAATGAAAGTACTCATTAAATACATCTGTATTTAGACATGTCTGAAGATTAGGCAGTTCTGTGAAAAACATTCTCTTCTGATGGCAATTTCAGATACTTCCCATGAAATTCAAAAAACAAAGAACACTGTGGAGGTATTCTGGGGGTGAGGAGGGCCTTAGTATTTCGGCACTTGTCCCAGTCACAAGTGTTTTCAAACAAGAATGGATTTCCAGGACCTTCAGTGTATCACAGTTCCTCACCCAAAGGAGAACATGAGGCAATATTCTTTCAGCCCTGTACACAATCGGCTCCCTCTTCTAGACCAGCTTAGAAGTGGGTGATAACGATTCTGATCTGGACAGCGCAGATGACAGGACTCTAGAACCACATAATAATTATTAGGCGGCAGACTTCAGTCCTCCATCCTGGGGTGTTTATACAGTGTTTCAAGCGGTATCCTAAATATAACTGCAGAAGAGACACACGTTTCTACAAATGCTATTTAAGAACAGGACAGGCAAACTAAACGCACCCCAGACTGAGCTAGAGGAAAAACAAGAAGTCTACCCAACTGAGAGGCAGGCAGTAAGCCACGCGGTAGCCAGTGGCCTCTGTTTCCCCCTCAGAAAAATGAGGATTCTAGCCTTCACTTGCCTCCTCCACATGCTTTATAACACTGTTCAGAAAATGGTGGAAGTCTTCAGGTAACTTTAGGTACAAAGTCACTATCAATGTTTTCTAAAGTTATACACTACAAGAATTTCTTCACAAATCTTCGTAAACAAGTCCCTTCAGTCTTAATTCTTTCTCTCTGTAGGATCGGAAGAGAAAAATGAAGTTAACTTTTAGATGAAAAACTACAATATTGTAATTATCCTCCAGTTAAAATAAATTAATTTTTTTTAAAAAAAAGATGACGTGTGTTGACTGACCACCCTTTCTGCTCCTCATTAACCAGTTCAAGGTGCCCATCTTCTCCCAAGATCAAAGAGAACTGGCATCGGAAGAGTTTTAGAATAACTCAAATGACTCTGGAAGTGCAAAAATAGAATGTAAATTCTCTTTACAACTATAATGACATGAACACTGGAAACCACACAAACATATACACACTCACCCAAACTCATAACACACACAGAAAACTACCAGACTTAGCTTCAGAGAGAACTTTCAGAAGAGTGAGAAATATTAGAAAAGAAGATACTATTGATATTTCTTAATTTTATAATCTCCATTTGTAATAGTTAACTATATCCTTCAAATTACTTAATTGCTTAAACTGGCTCTCTATAAAATTAAAACCATTTCATGCCTATATTAATCATGCCCTACTCAAAGAAACTAAAGACAGTATTTTTAGCAAACAATGGGTAATAGTATTAAGATTTCTGTTTCACTCTTAAAAATAAGCGGTAAAGTTCTCCTCCCCTGTCTTGGCTCTCTTAGAGTATATTTTTTAACTGTTTGAGTCCACATCTGGAATTTAAAAATCCAGTTTAAAAGGCAAATGATTGAAAATATAAACACATGACTTCCTTTTCTACGGTGATTCCTAGAGGGAGTGAAAAAAAGTCTGAGTATAAACAAACTGCTATTTAAAGAGGATTTTTTTTTATTTTAATTAAAAGCATATGAAAAAAGCTAACTAAGCTTCTACTTTCTCCTAGAAAAAAAAATAAAGGCAAGACTCCCTCATCTTAATCTAATTAAATCTAAATTAAAGTTCAGTTTAAGAGGGCAGCCCTCAATTTCTGAAGAATACGGTTCCATGTGTGTGCTTGCATTAGAGCAAGGGTTGGCAGACTTTCTGCAAAAAAGACAGTAAACATTTTCAGTGCTGTAGGTCATATAGGCTCTGTCACAAGGACTGTCCTCTCATGGCCTGAAAGCCGCCACAGACAGTACATAAGCAAATGGAGGAGGCTAGATTCTGTTTTATTTATGGACTCTGAAATGTGAATGTCATAATTTTCATGTGTGTCAAAATATTACTCTTTGATCTCTTTCAACCACTTAAAAATGTAAAACCTATTCTTCTCACAGGCCATGTAGGCGGTAGGCTGAACCTGACCTGTGCACACTGAGTGGTCTGTCAGCCTCTGAGTCAATGTCACAGAAGACTGGATTGGGGAGTCAGCTCATCTTAGTCAATGTCCTAGGCATGTAAAGGAAACTTAGGCCCAAAGAGGTGTGATGACCACTAGGATCTCTCAGCAAACTCACAGCAGAAATGAAGGTGAGAATTAGATCTCAGGAAAGTCTAATTGAAGAGGTAAAGCAGTGATGAAGAAATGCCCGTCTTGAGTTCAACTCAAACGGACAGGCAGTGGATGTTCAACACGGAGATGTCACAGCAAACTAGTCACCAGCAAGAGGAGCCTTCAGTGCCTGCCCACTCACTGTGTAAAACAATTTATCAGTTGCCTGCCCACCACACTGATTCTGAGGGTTCTCTATCAGCAGTGAGGATCCAGAGATGAGTCAGATACCCATCAGCCTGACTCCAGTCTTCTGGGTACATTCAGTTCAGTTCGGTTCAGTCACTCAGTCGTGTCCGACTCTTTGCAACTCAATGAACCGCAGCATGCCAGGCTTCCCTGTTCATCACCAACCGTCAGAGTCCACCCAAACCCATGTCCATTGAGTCAGTGAACCATCCAACCATCTCATCCTCTGTCGTCCCCTTCTCCTGCCCTCAATCTTTCCCAGCATCAGGGTCTTTTCAAATGAGTCAGCTCTTTGCATCAGGTGGCCAAAGTATTAGAGTTTCAGCTTCAGCATCAGTCCTTCCAATGAACATCCAGGACTGATCTCCCTTAGGATGGACTGGTTGGATCTCCTTGCAGTCCAAGGGACTCTCAAGAGTCTTCTCCAACACCACAGTTCAAAAGCATCAATTCTTCAGTGCTCAGCTTACTTTATAGTCCAACTCACATCCATACATAACTACTGGAAAAACCATAGCCTTAACTAGACAGACCTTTGTTGGCAAAGTAATGTCTCTGCTTTTTAATATGCTGTCTCGGTTGGTCATAACTTTCCTTCCAAGGAGTAAGCATCTTTTAATTTCATGGCTGCAATCACCATCTGCAGTGATTTTGGAGCCCCAAAAAATAAAATCAGCCACTGTTTCCACTGTTTCCCCATTTATCTGCCATGAAGTGATGAGACCAGATGCCATGATCTTAGTTTTCTGAATGTTGAGCATTAAGCCAACTTTTTCACTCTCCTCTTTCACTTTCATTAAGAGGCTCTGGGTACACACAGCCCTGCTCATTTCTTCTGCAGTCAAAATAACAACCTCCACTTTGGTTATTCTGATCCTAGAACCCCAAGAAAAAAGGTCAGTGTGGCTGAAGAGCAGAGATCAATGTTTAAAATTATTTTAAAGAACAGAGTAGAGAAGGGACAGCCAACTTCAGCCTACAATCAACAGCATGTCCAACAGTCACCTCAGAAAGCAACATGGTCAACCTCTCTCTCATTCCTACTTCCTTCCCTCTTTTTTTAAAATATGTTTGTCTCTTCCTATTAATGTTTTTCTTTCTTTAATCTTCTCTTTTTTCTTTTTTTGGTGGGGCTTCTCTGGTGGCTCAAACAGTAAAGAATCTACCTGCAATGAAGGAAACCTGGGTTCAAACCCCTGGAGAAGGAAATGTACCAATTCCTATTTTCATTTTCCCCTCACTCTTTTTATTGTGCCCTACATTTTCACTGGGTATAAATTCAACTGAAATACAATTTAAAATTAAAATACACACATGTATCCAATGATGTTTAACTTACCTTCTCTCTAAATAGCATTCTTTAGTTTTAAGAGAAAAAAGACTTCAATTAATTAAAGTGACTTTTTACAAAGGATCTATCATCTTACTCTTTTAATCACTTTTTTTTTCCAGAGAAATTTAGGGTTTTCTACCACACTCATTCAAGGCTTGAAGTTTTACACCAGTGTTACCAGTGCTTTTTAGAAATTCCATCATGATGATATTTTACGAAGACTGCTCTATCAACTACTTTGTTCTTACACACTTCCTCAGAAACGACACCATTATATACTTCTATGAAGAGGAAGTGGCATTCTTATAAGTAATTTTCAGTTCTTTTTGACAACTTAAATCAAGAGTGACTGCAAACACCTCAGAATTTTTTCAGCGCAGTTATTCTCCTATCTAAACATAAGATTCTTCAGTCAAATTAAGTGAATTGATGTGTTTAAAATGAAAGAAAAAAAGGACCAAAATGCTACAATTCAAACCTCTGGATGGAGATTTCACAATAATAAAACACTTCCTACTAAAATTAAGTTAGAGAGAAAGCCGACCAGATAAATAGGCATAAACTTAAAACAAAACATAATCAAAATCATATTTTAATTGAAATTAAATAGCTGAAATTGACCCTAGAGAACCCATCTCTTCAATCTGACAGAGGAGAAACCGACTAGAGATCAAAGACTACTGAGTGCCTACCATGAGCCACTTGCTGGACAAAGGCTTTTCTCACTTGATTATCACAACTTTCCCATCAAGTATTTATTACATCTATTTTATCATCAAGGAAAGTGGAGTCATGGCAAGACTGATACAGCTAGTAAGGAACAGAGATGTTCTTATAGCCCAGATTTCCAGGTATAAATTTAAGGATCCTTTTAACTATATCACTCCCATGTGATATTTTTGGAAATTGCTCATCGTGATGTCACAATATTTTAAAACATTATAAATACAGAAATAGAGTACCCTAGAATCTTGACATAAGACTCTTTGCTAAAGAACAGAGCTCCTCAAATCAAGATTATTCCTTCTTGATTGCTAAGAAAAGGAGCATTAGCAGTTAAACTTTACATGCACCTCGTGGGCCCCAAGACATAATTGTACTGAGGCTCCTAGTCACCTAAAACCCTACTCACTTGGCTTCTAAATGACTTCATGACAGTATCATTTATTCAAGTTGTAGCTGGCAATTTCTCAAATTTATAGTCTATTCTGATATCTGGACTCCATTAAGAAGGATAGGGAAAAATTTTCACACTTGCAGAAATAAATGAAGCTATTTCAGCACACCTAAAGAAACACTGAAATCCCTGGAGCAAGGAGCAACACCCACTTCAGGTAAGAAGGGAGGCTGCAGGGAGGGTGGGCACAGGAGGGTCATTAAAACTGAGACCTATAACTGCTTGTTGTCTTAAAAACCTACTGGAATTAAAGAGAAACGAGGTTAAAATGTTAATACAACAAAATGATTTTGGGCAACTCTAGTATCTCAATTGCCCTGGAAAAACCTTACCCTGAAAGAGTTCACAAAAACAAAGCCAGGTCTTCCTGTGACTTTAAGGCAGATACTCAAATATCTGACTGAGGGCCACTTTGACTAAGTCAACATGTGGGGTGAACCTCACAACTAATTCAAAAGCATACTGCTTTAGTCAACAAAATTAGCAGAATTGTGTGCTTTTCTGACAATCAAAAGGATTCTCAAAATTCAACTCAAGATATTCTATCAAGTGAGAGTGAAGGGCTCAGAAGGGGCACAAAAGGAGCAGGAAGAAGTAAAAAGAAAGAGAAACCATTTCCAGAAAGAGTAAGTCACTAAAATATTTTAAGTGTCCTGTTCAAATATTAAGGGTTTGTGGGGGTGGTTCTTTTTATGATAAGGATCCTCTTTTTAAACATAACCACAATACCATATTCATACTTTAAGACATCAAATAGCCAGTCAGGATCTAAATTTCTCCAACCATCTCTTAGAAATATGTTAGTTTGCATCAGAATCCAATTATTCTTAACTCTCATTTAATCTATATATTTACCCTCCATCTGTATTTTTTCTTGCATTTTTTTTTAAAGAAATGAGGTCTTGTTGTAGAATCCCCCCAGTCAGCACTTTTTAATTAATTTTTTTTTAACTTAAAAAATGTATTAAGGCTTCCCTGGTGGCTCAGTGGTAAAGAAGCCACCTTCAAATGCTGGAGACACAGATTCGATACCCAGTCTGGGAAAATCCCACATGCCATGGAGCAACTAAGCCATACACTACAACTACTGAGCCTGTACTCTAGTGCCGGGAGCCACAACTACTGAAGCCCAAGTGCCCTAGAGCTCGTGCTCCATAACAAGAGCACAGCAACCACAGAGTAACCCCTGCTAGCCACAACTAGAGAAAAGCCCAGGCAGCAACAAAAACCCAGCACAACAACAAATACATTATTTTTTTAAATGTGTTAGGTTAAAAACAGGCCATCTCTAGACCTACTACATTATTCCATCAATGTCCCACACCAAGAAGATTACCCAGTCTCTTTCAGTGAGGTCCATGCTACTCCAGGATACATGTCTGTCCAAAAAATGTTGCCATGACAAGTAATATACGCAACATTCTTTTCAAGTACTAGAGGGTGTTGTGGGGACAGAAGACCCATAGGTAACCCCTTACCTTATGCTACAGTACTTTTGGAACAAACTGGGGTACAAGTTCGTTTTTAAAAGATCATGCCTGAGCAACAAACAGAAATAATTAGCTCTGTCCAAATGCAAACTCATTTAGGTCTCCAAGAGAGGACACAGAGTACCTATCAGAAGAACTCGAGTGAGAAAGATTCATTATTAATAATATACATACACCTCTCCTACCAAGTCTGCACATCAACTATTTCTTCCTTTAGTTCTTCTGCCTTACTAGATTGAACCCGTTGCTTCATTAAATACACAGTCCTCAAATATATGGTATGTCACTCATCTGGGATGCCTTCTACCCCCATCTTGCTGCTTAAATAATTTCTTTCTTCAAGGACCAGTTGGACTCACTCTAGCTCCCTGAAACCTTTACCCATCTCTGGACCCCTGGAGTCCCTCATTAGTACTCCCAAAATGTAGTCCAAACCCTGCACTATAACTGTTTTGAGAACAACAGTGCACATGTATTGAATAAAGATTTGAGGAAGGCCTTCCATGTACAAAGCATTCAAGGTCATCTCTAACAAGACCATGAGCTCCATGAGGAAAAGGGTCTCTTGTGATGCTACACCTATTTCAGGAGTCCAGAGGCACAGTGGCTAAGAACATGTACTTGAAGTCAAGCTTGCCCGGATGTGTTGAATCCCAAACTCTTAATTACTTAACCTCTCAGATCTCATTTTCATCATCAGTAAAATAGAATAACAGCCAGTGTTTCATAGAGATGTTACTAGGATCAAATCACATAAAGCCTGAGTATTAGCTTGTCTTCAGTTCAGAACTGAAGACAAGCTAATACTCAGTGATTCTGGAGCCCAAAAAAATAAAGTCAGCCACTGTTTCCCCATTATCTTGTCTACTCATTACCAATTCTCTCTAGTCTTATCTGCTCTTATCCTTTATGGAAAGAAGAGGAATAGAGGACTCCAACAGAGTTACTGCCATGGAGATGGAGTTCAAACACTCCTTGATGATTTGACTACATGGACGATATACTTTGTCATGGGTGTGAGTATCCCTTCCCAACATACTTAGGGTCCCTTTTCCTAGTGTCACCCTGATACTTTCCCTGTGAAGAAATGGAACTTGCTCAGAGCTAAATACAATGCAAACCTCTCTCCATCCAAATTTAAAGAGGGAAACAATTTTAAAAAAAAAAGACCAAAAGTGATATTTTATCTTCTGATGGGGCCAAGTGATGTATGGATGTGAAAAGTTGGACTATAAAGAAAGCTGAGTGCTGAAGAACTGATGCTTTTGAACTGTGGTGCTGGAGAAGACTCTTGAGAGTGCCTTGGACTGCAAGGAGATCCAACCAGTCCATCCTAAGGGAGAGCAGTCCTGGGTGTTCATTGGAAGGACTGATGCTGAAGCTGAAACTCCAATACTTTGGCCACCTGATGCGAAGAACCAACTCATTGGAAAAGACCCTGATGCTGGGAAAGATTGAAGGCAGGAGGAAGAGGGGACGACAGAAGATGAGATGGTTGGATGGCATCGCTAACGCAATGAACATGAGTTTCAGTAGGCTCTGGGAGTTGGTGATGGACAGGGAAGCCTGGAGTGCTGCAAAGAGTCCCAAAGAGTCAGACATGACTGAGCCACTGAACTGAACTGGGGCCAAAAATTTACTCTTTTGAATGGAAACCCAAGAAGTTCTGCTTACAGAAGCTTTTCCAAATTTTTGAGTACCTCATGAGTAAAAATGTTTTGAACATGAGCATATATACACATATATACATATTTATTTCACTCAAATAGTTATTGTGCATCACACTGTTCTAAACACTTGTAAGTAATAGAGCAAAGATTTTTGTTGTTGTTGTTCACTCTGTTCAGCATTTAGGAAGTCGGGCCTGAGGTAGGAGTGTACCTGGCATAACCAATTGTTACTGAAACCCTGTACCTATGCCCAAATCATAGTGAGGTCAAACAATAAAACGGAGCTTGGAACAGAACAAGGTTCACTGCAGGGCCATGCCAAGGAGACAGGTGGCTCATGTGTCTTAACAACCCCAAACTCCCCAAAAGCTTTGAGTAAAGCTCCTTTCTAGGAAAGGTGAGGGAGGTGCCTAGTTAGTTGTTGCAAACTTCTTGGTGTCAGATCCTTTGCTCTTGAAGTCAAACCATGGTCAGGTAACAATGTTCCTGCAAATCTTCACCAAACATTATTCTCTGTTCTGACAAGAAAGGACAAAGTCCCAAGGCTCAACTTTCACCCTTTGAGGTCCAGGTCCTGGCTAAGAGAAGTGAGATCTCAGTTGGCGGCTCCCTCAGGGCCAGGTCCGCAGATCCTGCCCAGCCATTATCACTGATGAAGCCGGGCACCCAGGACACAACTGGCCCTCAGGTTCCTCAGGCCAGCCAAAGTGGGGTAGGGGAAACACAGGTCCCACAGACTGCAACCTATGCAGACTGCTGCTGCTACTGGGCTGCAGAGACAGGGATGAGGGAGAGCATCACTGCTGCCTCAAGGCCCGGGCCAAGGCTAGTGGGTGGCCTTGGTGAGGGCTCGGGAGCCCTGCAGGACAGAGCCCCCAGCATGTTCTCTGGGCCCCCCAGCTCACCTGCTAACCCGAATGTTAAGGGCTGTGCTCAGCAGAGCTCTATTACACACTGAATGGCGAGGAGGCTGGCGTGTTGGAGCCAGGCAGAGACCAGAAGAGACACGGCTGCACAGAGGAGTGGCAGAGGTGAGTGGAGGGGACCCGGGGTGACACTCCAGACAACAGGTTTGACTCTGGCTGAGACTGGAGGGCTTTGAACAGGGAAGCTCCGTGATCTCAGATCCATCCCGCTGACAGCTATGCTGTCAGGGGCCAAGGCTGGATGGGGAAGACTGGTCAGAATGCTACTGCAATAATCTAAGAGTTTGGCCAAGGTGGCAAAAAGCGGGAAAGGGAGCTAAGAGGGTTTTATAGTACTAGTATACAACATATATTAAAAATACAAGAAAAAAGAATTAAGGATTTTTTAAAGAAATATTCTAATATTTCCTTTCTCAAATTCAATAAGACATCCCACTCACCCCTGGAGTGGAGGTGCCCCCTCTTCTCTTGGAGACCACTGTTTAACAATAATTGGTTGGTGGACTTGTCTCAGTTGACCTGAATTTCTGCCTGGCTTTCTGCGGTAACACTTGTCCTGTGTTCACTTCCCATCTTTCTCTTCATTCTGCCAGTCTTAGATACCAAAACAAGTTTCCTCCACAGACTGAGCGTACCTACCATACAGAGGATGTTGATTGTATGAGGGAAGTCCCTCCTTGTAAGAGTCTGTGGTCTTTGGGTCCATTGCACACAGTATCTGGGTGGGGCCAATGGTTGGGAAACAGACTTGTCAGACCCAGATGTTACGGTGGAGTTCAACAGAACAGGATTAAGAGAATCCAAGCTGTTTGCTAAAGCAGCCCCCTCTGCTGAAGACTACAGAGGCCCCAGCTCACCACAGCTCTCAAGTTTGCTCCCCTTGCCCGCAAGAGGCTCAAGGAGTCTCAAAGGCCACACTGAGAAAAGCCCTAAGAGTTCTGAATATGCCCTAGAAGATGGCATTTTAGGGGAAAGGACCCCTGATTCTTAGGCAGAACTGTGGGTCCTGAAAGGAAAACCAGAAGTTCATGGAAGGCAGATACTTTCTGAAACCAGATTCCCTGAGTTTAGAAGAGGTTGATACCTGGGGTGCTCTCTTAGATTGTTAGAATGCTGTAAGAATTTAGAAGACTCTCCACCCACCCACTCCCATGTAACAAAGAAACTAACACCAGGAGTTGTCCAAGGCTACACAACCATGAGAAAAAGAACCATGAGTAGAATCCAGATCTTTGTACTCCTAGTCAAGAGTTATTTTAAAAGTAAATGAAAAATAAAAATAAATGAAAGCAAAATTAATGCAATTTAGCAAAGAAATCTTTAGAAACAGGTTATAACTGTGATTAAATGTTGCATGAGACATGGGTTCGATCCCTGATCCAGGAAGATCCCACATGGTGTGGAGCAACTAAGCCAGTGCACCACAACTATTGGGCCTGTGCTCTACAGTCCACGCTCTGCAGCAAAAGAAGCCACTTCAATGAGAAGCCCACACAACTAGAGTAGCCCTCGCTTGCCACAACTAGACAAAAGTTCACACAGCAACAAAGACCCAGAACAGCAAAAAAAAAAAAAAAAAAAAAGGTACCTTAGAAAATTACACAGGGGTGTTAATGAGGGGATTAGAGACAAGCGAAAACCAAGAAATATAGGCAAACGTTAACTTAGCAGAGCTTAAAATGGCCCAAAGGCGGACTACATGATTATTTTCTTTGCTTGGCCCAATTAATAGAGTACTAGACAATTTTCAGTTTTCAAAAGGAGAGGCAAGTGAAAGAACCATTAAAAGTTATGATATCATCATAAAAAACTAGAGTTGTGAGTCATTAATTTCAACCACTTAGACTACCAACTCTCTTAGAAGCATGAACACTGAAAAAAATACCTGTTCTCCTAACTTTTGATGGCAGAGCACAAGGCAAAGATGATGTTGGCAAAAAAGTAATAAAGGAATAGTCAATAAAATTGATCATCTATAAAATGAATAATCTTAGATAATCTTGGATTGTCTATAAAAGTGGGAGACAGGGCAGGAATCAGTTCCCAAATTATTGACTTTGGAACTGGATCTTAGCTGTTTGACTTGGTTACCTGGAGAGCGCAATCTGCATACACCCTCCTTGGCCACTATACCACCAGCACCACCACCACCCATGGAGGGGTGAGTCACACAGCAAGGGGGTGGAGCCTGGGCACTAGAGAGGCAGCCAGTCCACTCTCTATTTTATAAGGAGGAGCCTCAGGCCCACAGAGGTTAACCTGACTAGCCAAGGGTTGGCTAAGGCATAATATGTCCTACGTCCACAGCAAACACTGATTATCAATCATCACATTTCCCCCATCTCCGGCTGCAAGAGCCACAGTGCTTCTGACATATTCCTCCTGTAATCCCCACCCCTCCCCAACACACACCCACCAGTTCCCAGCTAACTGGTCAGAGCTAATGCATGAGAGAAAACCCAGTTTTCAACTCTGACCTTACATAAGGTCATAAAATAGTCTTTACTATACCTGCTTCAGTGTAAATCTAACTGGAAAGAGAGTGACTAGTCTCACTATTACTGTTAAGTCTGAAGTGAGCAAACACAGTCTGTATGGTGTGGCCATGTGTCCAGGTTTACTGGGGACCGCCACACCTGTTTCCTCGATCTAATATTTAATAGTGCCCCATATCATTCTCAAAGATGTCCCAGTTTTAATCAAAATAAGATGGCCATCCACGTTCTACATAACTCCTAATCAGCCGTAAATACATATCTGTTTGTTGAGTACATGTTGTTTCAGGGAAAAAAAAAAAAAACTGACCCAGTCACCAGCAGTTTTACAGGGCATTTTCAAATAATACTAAACCCAAATAATCCTTGAAAGGGCCTTACCACTATTCCCACCAACCTCTATTATATATTGAGCTTCAATATGGAATTTTCCTTGGGAAAAAACAAAAAGGAGAACCATAGTTTATGCAAGTTTGGAAACCATAGGATTATCAGATCTCTGTAGCCCCTATTTTTAAATTATTTCATGTTCTACTTTCACCTATAAAAATTCACATTATATTGACAACACAGAAATCTCTTTAAAAAATGTTTCAGGCCTGTTGCTGGCACAAACAAGTATGCCTTTTTTGAGTTTATATTTACTCTGTTTAGAGAAAAAGAGGAAGTAAAAGTTGAAACCTTAAAAAGAGTTTCAGTCAATTCAGGGTTTAGACCTTGTGTATCGCTCTTGTATTTACACTAAAGCAGCCAGTTGTTTATTGACAGGCATAAATTTCAGCTTATTTGGAAAAGCCATTGGTCTAAACATCACAGGTATAATCTTTATGCTCAAGAGAAAGATATCATCAGGTGAAAAATTTTAAATTCTTACCTGGCTACCTAGACAGAAGTCTAGAAGGAAATATATCAAGCTGTCAAGAGTAGCTCTGAGTATATAGACATAGAGACTTCAGATGGTTTAAACAGGTTTTCTTTTTGGTTATCTAGCTTTCTGATTTTTCTACAATGATCACAATTCATTCACTAATGACCAAGGGGGAAAAAAAAATATCACCAAGTCACCAATCAACACATCATTCTCCAGGGTAGGGAGGTGAAAGGCAAACAGGATAAGCCAGGCACTAGTCTGGCAGGAGTAGAGACCTCAGAATAGCTCCTGACTCTGCCATACCTTGGTCTGGCCCCCGAGCTAGGAGGACTGCGGGAGTCGGCTCACCTGATGACTTCCCGGTAAATAAGAGCAAGTATCTGTGAGGGCTTTGGCTACGCTGCCCTTTCAACTATTGTAAGTACAACCATGTGGTTAGAGCCCCACCTGTGCAATCAGACTGCTGTGCAGGACACTGCACTCCATCACTTACTGGGTGTGTGACCTCGAACAAGTCAATTATCCTCTTTATTCATCCATAAAGCAGGAATCACACCACCACCTACCTCCTTGTATGGCTGTAAGGATTAAGACTGATGATTCACTGCAAGGGCCCAGCATATAATAAGATCACAATAATGTAAGCCATTATTAGGTCTCTGCCTTGAAACACCAGTCCTGAAGTGCACTCCCCAAACCACGTGACTGCATCTCAAAACAACCAGAGAAGGGTCCAAAGAATGAAGCTTTTATTTTCCCTTCTCTGCTGAAGGCAGGACTGGACACAGTTTGCTATAAGCCCAGCACTGCTGGGGGGACAAGGGCAGCCTAGTAAAATATGTAATGTGCCCCACACTATGGGCTGCTTTCAAAGCTGCAGGATTTCCAGTTTCTTGCCACTGCCACAGCTGCCAGCCATTGCCTTTGGCAAGGAGGTGAGTGACTAAAATGTGAGCCAAGACTTGGCAAGAGGACACCAAACCAGAAGGCCTCCAGGCAGGAAGCTCCAAAAAGGGCCACCTATAGCAAGAGTCCCGGAGAAGGAGATGGCATTCTGCTGTCACTAGCAAATTCAGGAAAGAATGGTGAACATTTCTAAGATCCAAAAAACTTACCATTCTGCTTCAGAACTTCGAAAAACTTTTGGGGAGGGGGCCACCAGGACAGGTAGAAAATATGACCACATTCTTAAAATCACTGCAATGCCTTTACTATATGACATAAAGAACACTCCCCTCATCCCATAAAGTTCAATATTGCAAGGAATTTCACATCTATCTTGAACTAAGATGTATTACATTTAGATGTAAAGAAATTCTTCCCAAACTTAAAATTATCTCACTTTACAAAGATAAAAACATCCCAATATCCATCAATGAGGAAAGAATTATCTTGTTATGTTAATTACATAGGTATGTGTGTTCTGTGCTGTATAGAGTGATCAGCTTGTCCTGATTTGCCTAGAATTTCCTGGTTTTAGTACCAAAAGGTCCATATTCTTGAAAACTCCTCAGTCTTGGCAAACCAGGAAGATCAGTCCCCCTAACACTGTAAGAAAAATGATGTGTACTGTGTGAAGGGGAAAACAGAAGGGACACAGTTACAAATGCAGAAGTGCTCAATGCCAAGTCTATTTGCAGCAATAGCTCCAAGTTCCTTTTCATAGTAAAAAAAAAAAAAAAACTAAACCCCACACTTGCCTCTCCCTTCCTCCTTTCTTTTAACTCTCCCAAAACAGAGCTAGGAAAAGGCATTTTCCTCCTCTTGCATGACAGAGATGTCAGGGAGAGACTGACTACTGAGGAGGTGACTAACATCGCCAGCAAGCTCCTGTCCCGTTTCAGCAGGACAGGAACTGTCAATTCTTTCATGTACACATGAAGCTTATTATAAATCAATGTTTTGTCAATTAAACAAGTTATAAAACTTAAACAAACAAAAACCTAAATAATAAAAAAGCCAAGACAACTAGTGATTCACGTTATTAACACAAGAATGTGTCCTCATACTAAAAGTCCAAGAACTCTGACAAAAACAAGATCCACCTTGCAAAAAGGGCATTAAACAAATGAGAGGGAATTAACACGTGATTGTTTTAATACATAGCTGAGTGGAGAGTGAGGCATTTCTACAAACTCTAAGGTCCAGATTTGAAGCAGGTGGCTCCCTACCATAACGGTGAAGCAAAGCCCCTGTAGAAGGAGTTTAAGCAAAGGGTTTCTAAGCCTCTGATGAGGTTAAGAACCAGCTTCTAAGAATTTAGAGTTTCAAACTGAAAGGTAAGACTATATAAGGCAAGAAAGACTACACACTTCCTGGACCTAAGGCTTCCCAGAAACCATAATTGTTCACCACTCTACCCCACCCAGTCCACCTCTTCTCCCTCAGGTTTTGCCCCATAGGCTGTCAACCTCTAGGTGCTCATGAATCTTGGAGCTCCTTAGTTTCCCGTTATGCATCAGGAGATGGAATCAAATAAACATTATACAACCCTTTCTTGCACTCCACAGCGAGACTAGTTTGTTGGGGGAAGGGTGGGGATGTATTCAAAAACACTTTAAAAGAGAAACTCTTTGAAAGTTCTACTTAGATAAGTCCTGGAGAATAACTTTCTAAGATCAAAAAATACTTTTCACCAGTGTTGATCCTGATTTAGTAGAGGATGCCTTCTTGTCAGCCTTTCAACACAGCCAATGACAAGACAGAGGAGGTATCTTAACCATCCCTAGAAGAAAGGAAAGGAATCTGGAAGGCAGGAGACGGGAGTGCATCTCTGCCCTACAAGTCAAGAGCTGTGTCCTTGAGGAAGACATGCTTCCCTTGTCTAGACCTCAGTTTCTTCGTTAAAAAATTAAGGATTTGGGTGAAGGTCACCTTTGGCATCCCTTCCAGCTCTAAAGTTCCATGTAAAATTCTTTTGTGTATGTGAAAATGACAACACCTATTAGAAGCATTTTGTGTACTTTGAAGATGAATATTTAGAAATTAACAGAGAAGTATAGTAACTTGCAATGACAAAGATAACACAACCAAGGCAGACTAAAATCGAAAGATTAAAACAAGCAAATGTCTAACAGTTGTCAAAGTATGTGACTAAAAGGTGGGGGGCTGGGGGGAGGGCTAAATTAATATCAACTTACAAGTACTCTTAAATGCTCTGGAACCAATGGAAACAAGTAGATTCATCACTACAGCTGCTGCTCCTGCTAAATTTAACTATAACGTTAATTTTAATTCAGTGACCCCTCCCCCATATAAAAAGAAAATTTTAAAAGCCTGTAAATACTTATAGAAAGCAAAACAAAACTTTGACTCTAAAGACAGGAGAACAAATTAAGTGGTGAGTGATTGCACTTGAGTCTCAGAAGTTCTGGCTGGATGCTAAGGACAGCGAGGCACCAGATGCGACCCACTTGAGAGTATGAGATGTTTAAACACCAAGGACTGGCATGTTTGACGGCCTGTGTCAAAGTCAAGTCTGCCTCTCCGCCTACCAGGACCGCAAAACAATGTTCATTTCACTATCCATGAATAAATGGCAAAAGAAATAAAAGCAAGCTGTTTCCTTTTTTCGTAGAAAGAGTTACAGAGTTTTGTCATACAACTTGGCTGGGCGCTTTTAGTGTCAATGCCCTCGGAGCAGCAGCGTCCGCAAAGGTAGGGGTGTCTCGTGCCACAGACCTCCAGCGAGGACTGTCAACCGAGCCAGCAAACATCCCCACCTCTCCAAGCAAAGGGCTCCAGAGCTACCCCGTGCTATGGGTTAGCCGGAAAGCGACAAAGCTCATGAACACGGGCAGGGGGTAGTCTGTGAGTGGAACCCCCGGGCCGAACTTCACCTCCTCCAGGGACAGCCGTGTCCGAGATCTCCATCGTGCACCACTCACACACACACAGCCTCTGGGCTGCTAAAGAGGAAGTCAGGGTGTCATGTCAAAAGGATAAAGGCAGCCGACCACACGAGAACCGCGGTCTGGGCCGGTCTCCAGCCTGGCTGGGAAAAGGGTCCCAGGCTGCGATCCTCCTCCCTCTCCATCCACCTTCCTCCTCCCGGCGGCGCGCACCAGCCTCCCTCCGGCCCGCCCGGGCTGGCGGAGCCCAAGCTGCGCAGCGCCGGAGGAGCACCTCGAGCCTCCCCTCCCCCTGCACAGCCCGGGCCCGCGGACAACGCACCCCCGCACGCCAGCGAGAGCCCCGCCGCCCCTTCCCCAGTCCCCAGCCGGGGAAGAGGGCTGCAGCCGCCGGCTTTCGCAGCAGCCGGCGGCCGCACACACTCCTCCCCTCCGCCGCGAGTAAACAGCTCGCGGGCGCGCTCCGAGCCGCGCCCCCATCCCCCCGCCGGGGCTCCGCGCCGCCCCGCGCCCGCGCGTCCCGCCCGCCGGCGCCGCCGCCCCCTACCTGGTCGGTGAGTTTGAGCACTGCCATTCTTCCGCTCCTCCGCGCGCACACACATACAGGTCCCCGGTCCGCAGATGTCACGCCAGGAGCCGGGGAAGCGGAAGGGATTGCCAAGGGAAGGGAAAAAAATCTGGCTCCCGAATTTGACAGCCCTCCCCCTGCTCCTCCTCCTCCTCCGCCTTCTCCTCCTCCTCCCGCCGAGAGGCTGACACTGGCTAGTAGGGTTTGCAGCCGAGCCCGCCCGCCTTTATACAGGAAGTACCGGCTGCTGCCAGCCGGGCCGCCACTGACATCACCGCGCGCTGCCTCGCTCGCCGCCGCGCCGCCTGGGCCGACGCTGCCTCCTGCCGCCCGCCGCCGCGCCTCGCAGCCCGCGGCTCGGGTGCTCGCCGGCTCCCGCGCCGGGCGCGCCACGGTGGGGTCAGACAGCCGCCTGCTTTCGGCAGCTG
Source organism: Antilocapra americana (assembly GCA_007570785.1). Classification (NCBI taxonomy): domain Eukaryota; kingdom Metazoa; phylum Chordata; class Mammalia; order Artiodactyla; family Antilocapridae; genus Antilocapra; species Antilocapra americana. The sequence goes on along the minus strand of ML660197.1, from coordinate 43,991,842 downwards.
CACGCTGCCCCCGGGCCGCCCACGCTGCCCCCACGCAGGGCGTGCACCTTTAGAGGCCCCCGGGCTGGGGAGGGGTGGGGGCTTGCTGATCGTGACCCCTCCCCTCGCCCCGTCTCACAACCCCCCTACACACGCACACAACCTCGTGAGCACTCCCTGTGGGTGCACCCGAGGGTCAATAAAGGCTGCATTCACTTGTAGCCAATTTCAAACCAGGAGATTGGACCACACGCCTTCCTCTAAACCTCCCCCTAATCCGGAATCCGCCCAGCTCTTCAAATTATCCCACCTGGTCAGGGACCGCAAGGCTGGTGCTCTCTTTGTTTAACACAGGGAGGCCCCTGACTCATTCTTCGGCTAGTTTTTGTCAAACGCTTGGAGGGTAGGGATGTGGGGCTCTGGCCCTTTCACCTTGTTCTCCAGGTACCTCCCAGCTAGACAGGCAGAACTCCATCGTTAAATTCAAACATTGGATTTTGATTTGGGTAGGAATGAGATGGAGCAGCGTTACAGGAGAAGAAAAGGTCTTGAACTGCTGCATTCATTGGGCCTTTGAGGGTTTCCACCAGTTGACTCACTCATTTCTACAAAACCCAGTTACCATGCTCTTCAACAGATAAAAGACCCAGCTGTCAAACAGCATGGGATACACACACAACAGTAATATACCTAATCATAGTAAAGTGTTAATACTTGTGGAATTTGGAGCAAATGCTTATTCATTCCTGGAGAGGAAAGGGCAACCCATTCCAAATTCTTGCTGCCTGGAGAATCCCCATGGACAGAGGAGCCTGGTGGGCTACAGTCCATAGAGTCGCAAAGAGTGGAACAGGACTGAAGCAACTTAGCATGCACGCACGCTTATTCATTCAACAACTTTGTACTGAGTGCTGACTTTGCACCAGATGCTGGCTAGACACAGTATGAAAGGGGGAGCATAAACATCCATGATACCTAGTCTAAGGAGATGTCTGACATAAATAATCACCGCTAATGAATTTAATTACAGACTGAGATAAGGGTTCACAGGGGAAGAAAATACTTGTAAAGAAATCCATGACTGAGGAATCAAGCCAGAATGGTAGGTAAAGATGGATTTCCCTGAGAAAGTGACAGGAGTTGAGATTCTGCCAGAGGAAGGGTTAAGTGGGCAAGTGGATGGGGTGCTACTCCCAGGCTGACCCACGTGCCCCTGGCATGTCATGGAATAAACCTACATTGAACAGCAAACCAAAACTACAGTATCTACCCGTAATTCACAAATCAAATGTGGACTCTTCCTCCCCACTTTCAGAGCCTCCCCAAGAGTCTGTTTGAGAAAGGAGAGGAGAGGTGGTAGCATTTGCTTGGCATTCTCCCATTTATTATCTAACCATGGACTTGGGACTCAGATCACACAGACAGGGGAAAGAAAGCACTCTCCTGGCTTCCACAGTCCTCAGTGATGCACAGAGGCAAAAAAGATCTTTCCAAGGCCTCCCTCACACACAAAATAGTTTGCTTTTGTTGCATCTATGAAGCAGTTCTTCAGTGCTGTTGTCGGTTTGTCTGTTTACTAATATCATCCTCATGGCTTTGTATTAATAAGTAGCAATCAGACCCTGACTTCTCTACCTATATATAGCTGACTTTCAGAAGAGTGATAACAAATGGCTTGATTTGGCAGATGTACTCAAGATCCACTTTGGTCCATCACTGGCGTGTTTACACAGACGTTCCTGGGACTTGATCTGAAAGGAAGAGAACACAGTTCTCAGCCCTTTAAGACGCATCATCTCCTTTTATAACTAGTATTTTTAACATTTTCATCACTACAAAATGAAATTCATAGGTAATTTTACCTACCTATGCAAATTTCTCTCCAAATCAATATAATGCCCTAATTGTATAGTAAGGAAAATAAAAGGAAAGTGATATATAATTAATATGTGTTTCAATAAGTAAATGCTATAGCACAGCTCTATCAGAAGACACAGTAATAAGATACTTGCACTTATTTGTATGTAGAACCAATCTAAATGAGAGAATTACAAATGCAGTCCAATATGAATATGTTTTACTAGCAACTCACATATCAACACTGGTGTTGTCATCAGTGACATGGTTCTGTGAAAGATCAAACAGTTCTTGGTCAAGTTCCAGGCAAAATAAAGAGCAAAAAGATTGAGCTAAATTTACTGATACAGTGCATTTACCAGAAAGTCTGGATTTAATGTGTGAGTTCATAAATTGAAAGTGACTCCAACAGTTTGCTTCATTGGTTAAAGTACCTCAGACTCAGTGGTAGTATATATTTGATGAAATGAAGATAACTATGTCCCTGGTATACAGTGTAGAAAAAGAAGACTCCATAATGTGACCTGATGATCCAGAGGAATCCGATGATACCTAAAAGTTGCAAATTTGGTCCCTCTGGATCCTAAGGTCCTACTACGGAGTCTTTTTTTTCTACATTGTATACCAGGGAAAGGCAAACTCTGATAGGAGACCCACAACACAGCTTTCTTTAGCTTCACAAAAAAGCCATGCCCTCTTTTCAGATAACAATTCTCCATTTGAGAAACTATACCTATCTTGCTACTGAATTTGAATGACTGGCTGTGAGACATTAAATGACTATGCAACCTCAGCTGCCCATTATGAACCGGTTGCTATCTGACCCATCATTCCATAAGGATGGGCATGCACAAGAGCAATCCTTCATCTAATAGAAGTGGTATGTAAGAGACAGCTTGAGCAGGCCTGGAAAGCAGTGGTTGCCTTAGCCAGTGACTCAGATTCCTTTGGCTCTCACTCCTGGTATATTGCTTCCTCATCTTCAACCAGTTAACTGGTTTACATACAGTTCTCCTCCATATGCTGGCAGAAGCTGGAAGTGGTCTGTTTTAGCATTAGAACTCCCATGAGGAATGTCCCTAACAGTACTACTGAAGGGAAATTATCTTAGCACAAGGAATGTCTGCAGCACAGTACGTTGGGTGTCTACTTTGTCTAGACTGAGAGATGGCCAGGAGTATAGACCTGCACTCATCCATGGGCAATAGCTGATGGTTTTCCAGAATGGTCAATAACTTGGAAGCAAAAGGGCTGGGACAAGGAGGTTTAGGGAAGAGGTCTATGGATGCTCTTGTAAAAGTGGGCACAATGTGTGAGGATACTTGTGTACATTAAAGGGCATTCACTCAGAGAAAGTTTTCTATAATCAAGGGGGATGACACAATTGATGGAGCTGGTCTCTTTCTCCACCTACTGCAGTGCTTATACAAAGTAGGCATGACATCAGGAATAAAGGCTGTCTATGCTCAGGCTCAGAACATAGGCCTCCCTGGCTTATATTTAATGACAACAACATCCAATGAGTTCTAGTATGGCACATTTTTCAGTGCCAGTCACCTGATAAGAGATTGAATGATTGTATTGGACCACTTCCATCATTGAGGGGATAGCTATATGTCTTCACTGGAATAAACACATATAGATATGGATCTGCTTTTATGCTCAGAATGTTGCTGATATTACTACCAACCATGAACTCATTATTCACTGTTATGATATTCTACATATTATTATTAGTTCTTTCCAGAGAACTCACTTTATAACAGAAAAAAAGAAGCAATGGACTTGAGAAAATGGAATTTACAGATATACAATATACGTTACTGTAGTGAATGCTGTGGTATGCCGCCCTGTTGTTACCTTCAGGACCAAAGCCCATACTCCCCCAGTTCCTGCATTTGAGTCTTCTCCCACAAGAACCATGGGCCTTCCTGGTGGCACAGAGGTCAAGCATCCGCCTACTAATGCAGGAGACACAAGTTTGGTCCCTCGGTCAGGTAGATCCCCTGGAAAAGGAAACAACAACCCACTCCAGCATTCTTGCTTAGGAAATCCCATGGACACAGGAGCCTGGCGAGCTACAATCCATGAAGTCACAAAAAAGTTGGATACGACTTAGCAACTAAACAACAGGAACAACCCCAAGAACTGCCCTCAGCCAAGAGTGACTGCCACACCGGAAATTCCAACCTCTCCCTGGAGATATTCACATCCAATGAGTGCAAAGGAGCCTTTGTCCAGCCTCCAACCCCAATTCAGGACACCTTAATTTCAGAGCTCCCCCATACCTAGGATCAGCTAAGGCGTATGCAACAACTTCATAGCACAGCCAGCTGCTCCTCATTCCCCGAAGGTAGTGACCAATCAATCTTAATTTACCAATCTGTCTCACAGACTGCTCCTGAAAAACCCAATCCAATATAATCATCTATTTTGACTTAACACTGATGGTTTAGATAGTTGATCCCCTGTTTGTAAATAAATCAGAGCCACTTTCCCAGCCTAGGTGAAAGCCACAAGCAGGGCTAGGTAAATGATTGCCGAACAGGGGTTGAATTTTGAATGAGCAGACTTTTCAGTTTTGAAGCTGGTATGGCCTTTGATGCAACCGATTAGCTGCTGTTCAGGAGTATCAGGGCTACAGATGATCCTCACAAAGTCATTAGCAAGGGCCTAGCAATCAAGGCTAAGAAGCTTAGAAAGTTTTGTCAATGTGTTTTTATATATTTCCATCTATAAGCATTATTTATTCCTGCATACACCATACTTTCTGGATTCTAAATAGCCATGGAGTTTACGTTTGTACCAATGGGTTAATAGCACTTTTTCAGGGAGGAGGAGGTGAAATATTTCCATATTATAAATGGAATGATCCACATTAACAAGTCAACACATATAAAGCACTTGTACCTTGTACAAAGTTCAAGATGAATGCTAGCTATTATGTCTATTGTAGTATCCATAAAATGTGAAAAGGTGATGTCTTAGAATTGAAGAAATATGGTCTATTTCTAAAATAAATATTATAAAATTATTTTCTGTGTTAGTTTGTTGGAAGGTCCATTCTTTAGACCAGGAAATCTCTTCCATGGCTCTTGATCTTTACTGTCCTTAACCTTCTAAAGCACGTATAATCAGTGGCATTCAGTTAAGCACTTTATTGTTTTATTTTTTTATTCATCTATTTATTTAATTATTTAATGATATCAATCTTCTATAACATTTTATACTTTATTTTGTACTTGTTTTGTTTCCCTCATTATATTAGAAACTTCTAATGAGCACTAGCCATGCCTTATAATTCTTTGATATCCCCTATAGTGCTGGCTACTAAATATAAATTCAATAAATAAATGGCATATTTCTGATTTTAAAAGAATGAAAATGGAGGGAATGTTAGCTGCAAATGTAGTAATTCTACTCAATATATACTAAGATTTTTTTTTCTTTAAATGCTTACTCAAAATCCTACTTTGCTTTCCTAGGCAAAGTGTAAAATTCAGCAACACAAAAAAAACTTTTCAGATGTAGATCAAAGTAGAAAGAGCTAAGTTATTACAGTGATTTAGAAATAAGTTACTTAAATTTTTTCCTGTGAGGCATTGCTACAATGAATATTGTGTCTGCTCTGGGTTAAGACTTCCATTGTTCCACTTTGGTTTTTAAAATTCCATTTATTTTCAACTTATTTAGATGGCTGTGTTGGAAAAGCAAATCAAAAACAGGAGAGAAGGTAAGATTCACCTTAGAACATAAAGGGATGGGTGATAAAGGACAGAAGAGAAGCTGCAAAGGAATATCAGAGAAGAGAAGTGGTTAGAGGTACTAAAAGGGAAGCCCCTGATGGGGAATTTTTAATGTTTGATGCTGGCCTTTCAGCCTCACTGAATCTATGCTGTAGAATCCGAGGCACCATTCTCAACCTTCCTCCAGAAAAATGACTATGTAAATTCACAAGATTTGTCAACTCCCTCTCTCTTCTTCGCAGCCAAACTTCTCATGAGGGATGTCTCTTTTTTCTTATCTCCCTTTCCCATCCTCCCCGGCCCTCTCCTAATTCCACTGAGCCGCTCCCTTGAAACCACAGCAGCTCTGACCAGCTCCACTTGGGCACACGCTAACAACACTGTCTTTGGCCAAAAGGCATTTCTGTGATTCAGGCCAGCCACATTTCTCCTCATGTCCAGACTACCCAACTCCTATCTTGGATGTGGCAAAGTCACCTCACACTCAGCATATCCAAAAAAGAAACTAATAATGCTCCCCGAAGCCTCGTCCTCTTCCTATGTCTTCATCTCAATAAGTGACGTTACCATGGATCTCCTTTAGTCTAAGAACAAAAACAGGCTCTTCCAAGTCTGATCAGTTCTGTTTTTGTCATATCTTTCAAATCTGTCACTTCTTCTGATCCCAATCTCCTTTTTGTTTGTGTTCAGTCATGTTCTATTCTTTCTGACCCCTTGGACTGTAGCCCACCAGGCTCCTCTGTCCATGGAATTTTCCAGGCAAGAATACTGGAGTTGGTTGCAATTTCCTCCTCCAGGGGATCTTCCCAACCCAGGGATCATACCAGCATCTGTTCCATTGGCAGGTGGGTTCTTTACCACTGTGCCACCTGGGAAGCTGTCTCCAGGGCCTCACTTCAGGCCAGTCTCAATGTGAAAGTGAAAATGATGTCGCTTAGTCATGTCCCGACTCTTTGCGACCCCATGGACTATAGAGCCTACCAGGCTCCTCCGTCCATGGGATTTTCCAGGCAAGAGCACTGGAGTGGGTTGCCATTTCCTTCTCCAGAGGATCTTCCCAACCCAGGAATTGAACCCTGGTCTTCCGCATTGTAGGCAGACGCTTTACCGTCTGAGCTACCAGGAAAGTCTCTATGTATACCTGCCTTATTGGGACAGCTTCCTAGCTGGTTTTCCCTGGGTCCATTCTCCAGCCCACAGGCAGTACAATCTTTCTAAACTGCAAGCCTGATCAAGTCACTCTCCTTCTATGGCTTTCCATACCCTCAGGCTGTTGGCAGACACCTTAGCATGCTTGGTTTTCAAGGTCCTGCACTCTTCCCACCCACCCTTCTTCTTGCAGGGAAGCCAGCTTGCTCAATTCTGGAGGTGTTTCCATCCTAGTCTATGTGAATGATGATTTCTGGAGTAGTGCAGTACAACCTCTGAGACTAAATATGGCAGCCTCGCCTTTTTTCTCACACTTTCTACACTGTGCTAAAAGCAGCTTCCCTGATGCATCATATTTCCTCTCACTCTGAGCCTTTGCATATCACTGTTTCCTGTTTATAATTTTGTCCAGCTCCATGCCATCTTCATCTAGTTAATCTACTTGTCCTTCAGATCACGCTGCCTCCCAATTCTGGAATAGGATGACCCTAAGGCTAATGTTTAGTGCCCTCTGCTTTTGTACTTATCCTTTGATCTTGTAATTGTCTCTTTACTTTCCTGACTCCTCTTTTAGGGAGGGGGCTGTGTTTTGTTCTCCTCTGTGTCTCTAGTTCATTTTATAGGATCTAGCACATAGTAAATGCAAAATATGTACTTTTGAATAAATGTAACTTTGGGTAAATGGTTTAACCTAGCTAAAACCTCACTTATCACTGGTCAAATAAGGCTAAAAATGTCTGTCCTCAATATTTTACAGAACGATATGACAAAACGTATGTGAAAATGCTTTAAAAGTAGAAAGAAATAAATAGAAAAGAGAGACAAAACAATTGGCGTGGCATTATCATATAAAGAAAGAGACAAGGAATGGGATGATCTAAGGAAAGGATGAGATGCTGTTCCACTACATCATGTATAAGACCTTAAAGCCTGTGCTACTGAAGTGAGCACAGATCTTGTGTCTTGTCTTAAATTACAATTAGTGATCATAGTGCTTCAAAGAGAGGACAAGAGGGAAATGAAGACTGTAATAATGAAGCCATTATATCAGTTCATTAACTGGCCTTACAATCTGTGAGATACATATTTCTTTCTTGAAGACCAAGTTGTTCAAAGTAGTGTACCCAGAGCTCAGGAAATCACAAGATAAACTCAGCTCTTCTTCCTGAAACATCATTTTTACTTGGTGATTCAGGGAGTTAAATTATTTACTTGGTAAGTAACTTGAAGCAATGTTTTCATATTTCTACAAATAAATGGGTATGTTATAGCTTGGACTGTAGCACTTGCATTTCTCTTGTAAATAAACGTAAGGCTTCAAATATTTTGTATTGCAGTGGAAAGTAGTCTTACACTGTCTCCCTCCAATCCCTCTACCAAACCTTCATACTCACAAGCCCTAGGAGTTGGTCCTTACCCCGCTATGCTCTTGGAGTGCTTAAGAAAAGTTTAATACATACTGCTTTTCAAAGTTTGGTAGGCTTCCAATGCTGCTGAAATGAAACAAAGATAGAAGACTCTTTAGCAGATATAGTAGGTTCATTTACCACAGGTTTATAGTTGAGTATGGATTTGTGTGTCTGTTCTTTGTTCCTCACTTGCCCATTGCACTGGTCAGCAATTTTGTACATATTGGTCACTAGTTTTCAGAAGAATCAAAAGAAATTTTAATGCAGAGGAATCTTTACTAGCAACCCTCAACAAGGAAAGAATTCTAAATCCATATCCTCTTGATATTTGGCTGGTGGAATCATAATTTTTGCATATAAAGGTCAACATATTACATCTAAAAGAAGGGGAGAAGGGAACAAACATTTTTGAGCTTCTCCTATGTTCCAGGTGCTGTATGTTCTATTTCCTCCTCCTTCAACACCCCAGACACATTTAATCCTAACCCCTTTATATGATTTCCGTACTTTAAGCTCTTACTACTTGGTCTAACAGTTTAAACATCAATGATTTGTTTGTCACTTTACTGTGAACTCCTTGAGGGCAGACCCATTTCAAATTCATCTTTTTATCCCATGCACACACTCAGTACCTGGTCCCATAATATATCCCATCACATTTTTGTTAACTGAACTAAAGTTATCTCTACCAATGTATATGATATTGTTAAGAAGTTAATGCTTTCATACTCCAAAAGTTCTTTCTCTAAATCACCTTGAACAGTTTCATCATCCTCTAAAGAAATACAGAGACTAGCAGTTATATCGTTTTTTTTGCTGTTTTCAGATCCTAGAACATTTCCAAATCTCCCTCCTGCCCTCCCCAACAAGAAAAATACATACATACACACACACATATATATATGATTAGCATATAAAATCATAAGTCATACATGCTTTTTAATTATCTTTGCAAAGCACTCTTTTTAATAATATGTTAAATAATCTGTGAAATATATCTTAAAAAAATCACTAAGAGCAAATGTCCCCCATTTCCATGACTTTAACAAATGACAACAAACAGGACCAAATAGTGCAGCCGCTATGGAAAACAGTATGAAACATTAAAAATAGAGCTACCATATGATCCAAGAATTCCACCCCTGGGTATTTTTCCCAAGAAAACAAAAACACTATTTGGAAAAAGATACATGCATCCCCATGTTCATTCCAGTGTTATTTACAATAGCCAAAATATAGAGGCAACCTAAGTGTCCACCAATAGATGCATGGATAAAGAAGTTGTGAGATATATACACACACACACACACACACACACACACACACATACAGTGGATACTACTCAACCATAAAGATTTCATTTTTTTATGATTGAGTAGTATCCACTGTATGTATATATACTTTCACAGTTGCACCATAGGAAATTTTGCAGAGCCAGATATGAGACAGAGGGGAGTGGAAAAAGAGCATACTGCCCCAGACGATGGATGCGAACGTACTAGAGAGAAGTATGGTATCTGCATTTCTGCATAGAACCCAGCAGGTGTTGGCATGGTACAGCCTGAAGAGGAACCAATGACACTTGGCACACTGAGGTTTCACAGGTTTGAGAGCACTAAAGACTGTGCTGTGCTGTGTTTAGTCACTCAGTCATGTTCAACTTCTTGCAACCCCATGGACTGCAGCCCGCCAGGCTCCTCTGTCCATGGGGATTCTCCAAGCAAGAACATTGGAGCGGGTTGCCATGCCCTCCTCCAGGGGATCTTCCCAACCCAAGGATCAAACCCAGATCTCCCACATTGCAGGCGGATCCTTTACCATCTGTGCCACCAGGGAAGTCCAAGAATACTGGAGTGGGTAGCCTATCACTTCTCCAGGGGATCTTCCTGACCCAGGAATCGGACTGGGTTCTTTTTTTTTTTTTTTAATTAATTAATTTATTTATTTTTTATTGTTTTTGCCATAAAATCTCATGATATCACCATGGGTTTACATATGCTTCCCCTCCAGAACCCCCCCTCCTCCCTCCCCCCGCCCCGGGAAATCTCGCTGCACCAGCCCCGAGCATCAATCCTGGGCTGGCGATTGATTACACATATTATAATTAACTTGTTTCAATGCCCTTCTCCCATATCATCCCACCCTTACCCTCATCCACAAAGTCCACGAGTCTATTCTATACCATCTGCGCTCCTTTTGCTGTCTTGCATGTTGGGTTCTCGTTACCGTCTTTCTAAATTCCATATATATGTGTTAATATACTGTATTGTTGTTTTTGCTTCTGGCTTACTTCACTCTGGATAATGGGCTCCAGTTTCGTCCATCTGAGTAGAATTGCTTCAAATGAATTTTTTTTTAATGCTGAGTAATATTCCATTGTGTATATATACCACAGATTTCTTATCCATTCATCAGTTGATGGGCATCTAGGTTGCTTCCATGTTATTGTAAACAATGCAGCGATGAACATTGGAGTACACGTGGCTCTTTCAATTCTGGTTTCCTCGGTGTATATGCCCAGCAGTGGGATTGCTGGGTCATATGGCAGGACTATTTGCAGCTTTTTAAGGAACCTCCACACTGTTTTCCATAGTGGCTGTACTAGTTTGCATTCCCACCAACAGTGTAAGAGGGTTCCCTTTTCTCCACATCCTCTCAAGCATTTATTGCTTGTAGACTTTTGGATGGCAGCCATTCTGACTGGTGTAAAGTGGTACCTCATTGTGGTTTTGATTTGCATTTCTCTGATAATCAGTGATGTTGAACATCTTTTCATGTGTTTGTTAGCCATTTTTATATCTTCTTTGGAGAAATGTCTGTTAAGTTCTTTGGCCCACTTTTTAATTGGGTTGTTTATTTTTCTAGAATGGAGCTGCAGGAGTTGCTTGTATATTTTTGAGATTAATTGTTTGTCGGACTGGGTTCTGCATTGCAGTCAGATTCTTTACCAGCTGAGCTTCCAGGGAAGCCCTAAAGACTGTGCTACAGGCAAGATGCTTCCTCTCTGAGCTTTAGCAGTACATTGCAAAGCCGTGGGGCTGGGAGCAGGGAGTTCAGTAGACTCAGTGGATACCCACCAAAGCCCTGAGAGAAAGTAGAAGTACTTAGTGTATGTTGATTTATTCCTGAACACATGTGAGACACCCTTGTGACTTCCCAGAGTCACTTGGGGTCTGAAGGGGAGGTAGGAGGCGCTTAGCTAGGAATATAATTTACTTGAGTTTAAAAGCTAAGGTAATCTGAGGCTGTTGGGGCTGAGGAAGTGGGGCTCCATAACCCTTCCTGCCATATTCTAAGTATTTGTTTACTTGGATAAAAGCTTTCATATGACAATAAGAGCTATTGTAGACCTTCACTAAAGCCCCAGAAGACTTGCTGGTGAACTGTTGGTGGATTTGATATTTGCTAGCTTATTTTTCACCATGGGCCATACACTGGCAAGTACACTGCAGAGATATAATAAATGTAAAACATGCAAGTACATTTTTAGATTCTTTTGCTGTGTTCTTGATTTCTTTGTTAATGATGCATCCAACTGACAAAGCGCCAGACACTAAATCTTAATTCTTTCCTGATTCTACAAAAATTGAGGGTGCCTTCCTATGGTTTCTGTCATCACTGGTTGATGGCTATACATTCTGCAAACTGGATGGGAAAATCCCTCTGTATCTTTGTGTCTCTGAATGTCATTAATTTTCAAGTGGTCAATGAAACCACAGATATACGAGGTCAAGTACTTTTCCCCTTGAGTTTTTTAAAATATGCACATTTTAAGAAATATATTGCATGTGTTTCTTATTCACTCACTGCTAAATATTCCAAATCTTGTACTGCAGGAGTTAGACTTGGCCCAAAAAGCTTATTGAACCATTTTTGAAACTGTTCTACAAAAACAGGAAGTCACAATACACCAAATGTCAAGTAAATTTGAACTTGAGAGGAGATGGATTAGGTTCAAAACATTTGAATTCATAAATTTGAGGAGATTCTAAATCAGGGCATTGATGAGTCCCCTGGTTTCTAATTATTTTTCCTCTTCTATGCTTGTGTGTGTGCGTGCATGTGTGTTTTTTATACAGAGCCTGCTTTGTATGCACTCTAAGGTGCAGTGATGAGAAGAGATTTCTCTGTTTTGATTACATTGGATTTAGGGAGGCAAGAAAAACAATCCTGAGGCTTCAGACTTGGAAATTCAGAATACACATTTAATTGTCTATGAGTAGAGGATGAGATGGTCGGATGGCATCCCCAACTCAACGGACATGAGTTTGAGCAAGCTCCGGGAGTTGGTGATGGACAGGGAAGCCTGCAATGCTGCAGTTCATGGGGTGCAAAGAGTCAGACATATGGGACTGAACCGGGCTGCGTGGCTCAGTGGTAAAGAGTCTGCCTGCAATGCAGGAGCCACAGGGAGAAGCAGGTTCGATCCCTGGGTCAGAAAGATCCCCTGGAGAAGGGCATGGCTACCCACGCCAGTATTCTTGCCTGGAAAACCCCATGGATAGGAGATCCTGGCTGGCTACAGTCCATGGGGTTGCAGAGTCGGACACAAATGGAGTGACTTAGCACACACAGACTTCTTTATTCATTTATTTAGAATGTGGGATCTTGGCTCCCCCACCAGGAATGGAACCCACATGCCCTGCATCAGAAGGTGAAATCTTAACCACTGGATTGCCAGGAAAGTCCCTACACAGTCTTAAAAATAGAAATATATTCACTGAGATGATAAATGTTAAATTGAGGACAATGAAGCACCTCTGGTCACCTAATCTATGAGAAAGGGAAAAAAAAAAAACAACCTCTTCAATAAGTCGTGCTGGGAAAACTGGAAAAAGAATTAAATTAGAGCACTCCCAAATACTATACACAAAAACAAACTCAAAATGGATTAAAGACCTAAATGTAAGGTGGATATTATAAAACCCTTAGAAGAAAACATTGGCAGAATGCTCTCTGACATAAATCACAGCAAGATCTTTTTTGATCTACCTCCTAGAATAATGAAAATAAAAACAAAAATAAACAAACAGGGCCTAATTAAACTTAAAAGCTTTTGCACAGCAAAGGAAACCATAAACAAAATTGAAAAGGCAACCCACAGAATTGGAGAAAATAGTTGCGAACGAAGCAACCAATAGGGATTAATCTCCAAAATACACAAATAGCTTATGCAGTTCAATATCAAAAAAACAATCCAATCAGAAAATGGGCAGAAAATCTAAATAGATATTTATCCAAAGAAAATATACAGATGGCCAAAAAGCACATGAAAATATGCTCAACATCACTCATTTTAGAGAAATACAAATCAAAACTCAGAAGAGATACCACCTCGCACTGGTCAGAATGACCATCATCAAAAAAATCTACAAACAGTAAGTATTGGAGAGGGTGTGAACAAAAGGGAAACTTCCTCCACAGTTGGTGAGAATGTGAATTGGTACAACCACTATGGAGAACAGTATGGAGTTCCTTAAAAAACCACAACATTTTAAAGTTATTATCCTCCAATTAAAATAAATCAATTAATTTAAAAAAAAACTAAAAATAGGTGAATTCCCTGGTGGTCCAGTGCTTAGAACTCTGTGCTTTCACTGCCAAGAGTCTGAGTTCAGTCCCTGGTCAGGGAACTAAGATTCCACAAACCACATAGTGTCCAAAGAGCAAAACCAAAAAACCTAAAAAGAGAGCTACAGTATAATTCTGCAGTCCTACTCATGAGCATATATTGAGGAAAAAAAGGAGTCGGAAATGCTACATGCACCCAGATGTTCCCTTGCAGCACCATTTACACTAGCCAGAACATGGAAGCAACCTAAATGTTTATTGACAGAGTAATGGATAAAGAAGATGTGGTACATATACTTAGCCATTAAAAAAAAAAAAAAAAAGAATGCCGTTTGCAGCAATATGGATGGACCTAGAGATTATCATACTAAGTGAAGTCAGACAGAGAAAGACAAATATTTTATGATATTGCTTATATATGGAATCTTTAAAATATGATACAAATGAACATATTTATAAGACAGAAATAGAGTCACAGATATAGAAAGCCAACTTATGGTCACCAGGGGAAAGCGGGAGCAGTGAGGCAGGAATAAGTTGGGAGACTGGGGTTGACATATACACCCCTCTATATATAAAATAGATAACTAATAATGACCTGCCATATAGCACAGGGAACTCTTCTCAATACTCTGTAATGACCTATATGGGAAAAGAATCCAAAAAAGAATGGATATATGTATATTTATAACTGATTCACTTTGCTGTACAGCAGAAACTAACACAGCAATGTAAACATTGCAGGCAGATTCTTTACCATCTAAGCCACCAGGAAAGCCCAATGTAAATCAACTAGTCTCCAAAAAAGAACTTTTTTAAAAAATTGAGAGGACTTCCCTAGTGGTTAAGCCTCCATCCTTCCACTGAAGGGGACACAATTTGATTCCTGGTCAGGGAACGAATGGTGAAGGACAGGGAAACCTGGCATGCCCCATTCAGTCCATGGAGTTGCAAAGAATCGGACATGACTCAGCAACTGAACAGCAACAGGGAACTAAGATCCCACATGCCAGGCATACCACATCAGAAAAAGGAAAAAAACTGAAGACACTGATTGCCTTCAGGAAACGAGGGAGAAAGATGGGATTATGGAGGATACACAGAGTCTTGAATTTTATCCCTAAATTTTTACTTCTTGAGCTGAATGGTGGTACACAGATCATTACTTATTATTCTTCCATCTTTTTTATTCTGTATGTTTAAATGGCTCTTTAATTACAAAAAAAAAATCAGTCAACAAGAGATCCTTGACAGTTGGTTCTATGCCAGGCACTGTGTAAAGCAAAGAGACATACATCCAGGATAGTAGACTGTCCATTGATGGTCATTCAATAAGCACTCAGTTCATTCATAACTGTAAGATAAGATACAGCCTGTTCCTAATTGTAAGAACTAGAATAACGAGCATGAACCAAGCAGAGAAAAGCCCATGATTCTCAGCAGTCTCTGAGAGAGTGGTTGAGGAAAAGGGACAGGTGTGGGACAGAGATGAGAGCCCGAGGTGCTTTTGAGACTTCCAGGCTGAGAAATGTGTAGAGATTTGCACACAGGAGGAGACAGAGCTGGATATACCAGAGGAGATTCAGATTTGAGAACTATCAGCACGCAGCTGATAATAAAAGCCATGGGAGCAAATAAGACAATAAAGGAAACAGGAAAAGGACGAAAAGAAAGGTGGCTCTGAGGAAAAGTAACCGTTTAAGGATGGAGAACAAACTGGAGAAAAGAGATTCAGTTCAACCCTCCAATTCCTTTAAAAATAATACTAAGGTGACAGTTTTCCTAAATGCTGCCAAAGGATATAAACTATGTTAGCTTTTAGTGTAGTGAATATTAAACAAACACTAAAATAGAATAGCAATATGAACTCTCACCTACCCATTACCTGAGTTCAAAAATTATCAAATTCATGGATAATTTTATTTCTTCCATACCCCCATCTGCTGCATCATCCCTTATTATTCTGAATCATTCTCAAAAATCCCTTCATTTCATCCACAAACATTTCTGTATAGCTCCCTAAAGATAATGATTCTTTTTTTTTTTCTGGATACAACCACAGTGCTATTATCATATGTTAAAGAAAAATCAACAGTAATCCTTTAATATATCATCAAACATTTAGTAGTTGTTAAAATTGCCAATCATTTCATAAGGATCATACATTTATTTTACAGGGTTTTTTTTATTAAGATTTTACATGTTACTATTAGGTGATAACGTATTTCAAAACTGGATCTATCCATCATCTCATTTTTTTCTTGCAGTTTTTAAGTCTGCAACTTGAAGTTTTTAAGTCTGCAATGTAAAAGCCCAATAAAAATAGATCTGGACAATAAAGAGATCACCCAAGAAATCCTTGCAGATCCATTTTGGTGGAAAATGCTTGGGTGGGGTGTCCAAGCTCATTTTTTAAACTGAAACTGAAACGTAAGTTTGTTCAAACTGTGGTTGTGCAGAGCACCATGTCACATTAAGTCACAAACTTTAACTTCATTTCACTATCATGAACAATCTAGCAGTTCTGTGGCATGACTTCCACCACTAGTTATTTCTTCAGAATATTAAGGACCAATCATCAAGTGCTTCTTTAAGGAACAGAAGAGATTGACTTTAGAATTATCCCTTTTATACTGATAAGTTTCCTGAGGATTTGTGTTCCCTAGATGAAGCAAGTCAATTTGACTTTAGATGGTTGTCCTCAGTAGAAACCATTAAGCTAACAATAAACTCAAAGTCATTTTGAAATACTACCTAAACTGGACAGAAATCCAACCACACAAAGTAGTCCTTAACACACATTTGATACTCTTGGGTTTTAAGACAATAATGAAAATTTACTCCAATCATTTTTTTAGTTTCATTTTTTAAAGATGCTTTAACATATGTTTATTGCAGCAACTTTCCATGGGTCCTTGGAAGTGCTTTACTACACAGTTACCATGTGTTCCCACACTGCTCCTGAGTTCTGGTTTTTCATACAGGGAAGCGGTATCTTTAAAATTCTTATTGTTTAAAATTGAATTTCTATGTCATGCACATTTTTGGTAATAACTTACAAAATTTTTCTTCCTGTGGTTCTCAGGGATTTCAATGTCATAGCATGTTGAGGCCAGTGTATCTTCACATCTATGGCGGCGGTTCTCCCCAGGAGCAATGGGGTGCTTCCTAGTGCAACTGTTGTTAGTCCCTCAGTCGTGTCTGACTCTTTGCAGCCTTGTGAACTGCAGCACTCCAGGCTTCCCTGTCCTTCACCATCTCCCCAGGGTTGCTCAAATTCATGTCCATTGAGTCGGTGATGCCATCCAACCATCTCATCATCTGTCATCCCCTTCTCCTGGCCTCAATGTTTCCTAGCATCAGGGTCTTTTCTAATGAGTCAGCTCATCACACCAGGTGGCCAAAGTATTGGAAGCCTAGAGGAATGGTGGCATAGAGGAATCAGTCAGTCAATAGTGCTTTAAATTAAGAGGTAAGAGGAAAAATGTATGGGATAGCAGAGAGCTAGCAATGGTGAGATCTGGAGGTATTATCTAAGCTACTGCTGCTGCTGCTGCTAAGTCATTTCAGTCGTGCCTGACTCTGTGCGACCCCATAGATGGTAGCCCACCAGGGTCCTCTGTCCATGAGATTCTCCAGGCAAAAATACTGGAGTGGGTTTCCATTTCCTTCTCCAATGCATGCATGCATGCTAAGTTGCTTCAGTCATGTCTGACTCTGTGCAACCCCATGGACAGCAGCCCATCAGGCCCCTCTGTCC
>ML660197.1:43936869-43974361 GCA_007570785.1 Antilocapra americana | reverse complement strand
GACTCTGTGCAACCCCATGGACAGCAGCCCATCAGGCCCCTCTGTCCACGGGATTCTCCAGGCAAGAATACTGGAGTGGGTTGCCATTTCCTTCTCCAACTAAGCCACGAGACATTCAAAGTGGGACTGTCAACTAGAAATGGGTTGTATGACAAAGAGCAGAAAGAGGCAAAGGCAGTTAGAAAGTGTATCGGATAATATGGTTTTGGCTGCATGTAACAGGACACAAGACACATTCCAGAGCAAGTGGTAACATTCTGTTAATCTATTAGAGGATTCCAGAGTTGACAGATGCAGTGATCTGATGACATCAAGTCACTTTTATGCACTCTGTCTACTTTCTCCTCATGGTTGCAAGATGACTGCCACAACTCCAGGCATCACATTCTCACACATCAATGTTTAAAGACAGGAAGAAAGTGAAGGAGGTGGGCTCTATTCCTGCTTGTATCTCTCTTATTAGAGAGAAAAAAATCTTTCCTAGATACTCAACACATTTCCTTTTATATCTCATATATTCCGGTTTCTCATTGCAAGGGAGGCTGATATTAAAATTCAGCATTTAATCCCTTTGGTGGCAAAAAGCCTCTGTCAACAAGAAGAAGACCAGCTAAACAAAAATGGGAATCAGGTAAGAAGTTGCTGAGAGCAGGTAGCAGGCCTCTATCTAACAGCATGTGCTGCTACTAATACTTGCTCTTCACTTCCCAGAGTCTTCCGTGGGACAGACAATCCTCTGGATTGTTCATGAGAGCAACAAATTGTGTTATTCTAAATTATCATGTAATTGCTTTGAAATGATATTTACATTCTCACAAACTCTAAAATACCTAGAAATAGGACTATTTTTATGAGAGATTTGCATGGTATACTTTTTTAAAATGCAAATCCAAGTTGAAGAGATACAAAGATTTGCATATATGCAGAAACATATTATGTTTTTAGATTTTAAAATGAATATTGAAAGGACATCAGTTTATCACAAATAAATTTATAGGCTTAAAATACTTCCATTTTTTAAATCTCAGAGAATCTTTTAAGGAATGGTGACAGAATTCAAAAACTGGTCTGGAAAAATGATTGAAAATATCAAATGTTAGGTAATTTTTTAAGTACTTTTAAATCTTAGAGTGATGCTACCAGAAACCATTACCTTTTATGATGACGAATCTTTTCTACAGTTCAGAAATTCCTTATGTTTTACTAAAGCTTTTCTTTCTCATAAATTAAAGTAAAATTAAACTCAATATTGTTTTCGTTTAATGGAAAAAATATAGTATCATCCCATTTTTAGAAAATTATTTGAGTAGTCAATTATACTCCAGTAAAACTTTAAGAAAATAAACTGCTTGATCTGTCCATTCATTGAACAAGCATGTCAGTACCCACTATATGCCAGACACTGTTCTAACGTGAGCTTAAGAAGTGAACAGAACACACAGAAATCCCTGCATTATGCCTCCACTCAGCCAGCTGCCCAACAATTCTACATCTACTTCTGTGCACCAGCGGATGTGTTGCAACAGTAAGACTTAGTTTGATTTGTTCTTTTCTCTATTGTACATCTCTGAATTGCTTCATTTTTTTAATAATAACTGTCATTTATGTTCTCTAGGAAGCAGATGTCATAATGAAGATAAAGGTGCCAAAGATTTGTTGCAGGTAATACTTGTGAAAAGTAAAGGGCAGAAGGAGCAGTAGGCAGGGAAAACCTTCAGACCACAGTGTTGGTCTGACACCCATGAAAGAAGAGCAGGAGGAGGAAGGGAGATTGGGAGAAAGGACTTCAGGTTGCAGGGCAGCTCTGACAAGTTTCACATCATCGGACAGTGCAGTCCAGCACACAGATGGCTCATGGAGCGATCGACCAGCAAAGGCCAGGTCGAGTCCCTCTGCTGTGGTCAGTCGTTGGCTGGGGGCTGCCTGGGAAGAGGGTGGTTTCAAACATTGTGGCAGATCCTCGGGTGTCGCAACTAGAGAGGGTCAGGTCATTGTGCTCCTCACAGATGAAAGGTGATCTTCTACAAGTGAGGTCCGAGCAGAGCCTCCGTGGCTGCCACATTCACTATTATTCTATTTTAAAGAGTGATTTCTTTAAAACAAAAAAATTTTTGTAGCCACCACATAAAGACTAAAGAACAGAAAATAGGTCCCCTTTATTTTCTGCTAAATCAAAGAGCTGTAAAAGAAAATTTCAGTTTGACGACATAACATCTTATAATTTGTATAACTCCAAAAGAATAATGAACAGAATCCAAAGCAAGCAAGCAAGCTAGGAAAAATATTTGAGATAAATATGACAGGCAAATTAATAGGCTTTAATTACCTTTAACTACCTGGAGAGAATGAATAAAAATTGATTTTAAAAAAAGCAAAGACATTTGAACCCCAATAAAGACAACAGGTTAAAGATATAATTAGACAGTTTGCCACAAAAAGGTATAAAACAAATAGAATTGGAATATTTTCAACCTCACTAGCATTTAAAAACTAGTAATTTTAAGCAATATTTTTTTAACCTAAGAAATTAACAAAGGCTTAAAAATTATATTACTCAATACTTGTAAGAGTTTAGTGAAATAAGTTATACATTTCCAGATATGGTATAACTTGGTAATTATTTTAGACCTCTTACTTTCCCTTCAAAGACTATATGCTGAGGAAACAATTTGAAATAGAAAATAAGTTTTAGGCATGAAAATGTTATTCTAGTCAAGATTCTTGATTATGAGAGACTCAACTCAAGCAGCTTAAGCTGAAAAGGGGAAATTACATGTTCATATAAACAAACCATCAAACCATGGAAAGTAGGGTTTAGAGCAGGCCTAGGGGTAGACTTGATGCAGGAACTCCACAGCAAGTCATGCACGGGCTCTCTTTCTCTCTCTCTCTTTCACACACATACACACACACACACCCCATACCCCCAGCATCTGATCTGTGTTGGCCTCATTCTCGCAGCCCTGGGAGAAAAACAAAACAATCACAATGGTATGTTCTTTAGTAGGTACTGAAAGACCGTTCTTCTCAACAGTAATCAGAGTGTTTAAAAGGAGTTTAGGTACCGTATGATGGAGAACAACAAAGCCCTACATTTGGGGTCACCTCCTTACAGCTTGTGACTCGAAAGGAGTGAGACTCTGCTCTACTCAGCCCGGGTCACAAGTCTGTCACTGAGTCAGTTCCTGGCCAGACTTTCCCTGTGGGAGCTCCCTCAGGAACCCCCTCCAGCCAGCCTTATTTCAGATCCTTACTGTCTCTCACCTGGACTGTATATTTGCTCCAACAGCTCTCACACTTTCCATAACAACCCCTACCACGCCCTCACATACCACATCCACCCCAATTAATCCACCCTGCGCACTGTGACCAGGGTTAGCCTCTTTTCCTAAAACACAAATCTGGCTTGGTCATTCTTTTGCATCAACTTTTCACCATCTCCCACTGCTCTTGGGATGAAGTCTGTATTCTTTGCTCAGCCCGTAAGCCTACAGAGTTTCATTCAACAATCTTCCCTCTCACTGCTCTCCTTGACATACATGGTCCAGGACTACACCCTGCCCTGTCCCCAGAGTCTCTGTTCTTGTACACGCTGTTTCACACACCACTGCTTACATCCAGTTCTAGACTGTGACCAGCCCTGAGCAAGTCCAGCCAAGTCTACCTTGTCTCTGTTCCACACCAGGGGGCCTTGGCGCTTCTCTAATCTCATGAAGTAGGATATCCATGAGAGCTACTATTAACTTAATTGAACAAGGAGGCCACTAAGATGGCATTAACGCCAAGGTGGCCTACTAAGCAAACCAAAATCTAAGCTTGTAAAAGCCCAAGGTGACAAAATCCAAACCTAAGTACAACCAATCATGAACAGCCAACCAGGCTTTAAGCTATAGCCAATCAAGTAACTTCCTTGGTTTTTTCTGCATCTTCTCTGTAAAGCATCTCTCTACAGTTCTGGCTCCAGCTCCACTCCCAATAGAGTGCTCCTAACTACCTCTGGTTTGGTGCTGCCAAATTCTAATCAATTTTTCCACAAATGAACTCCTAAAAAGTTTTAAATGTTTCAGTTTATCTTTTAATACTGCTCAGTTCTCAGGCAGGCCAAAGGCCCAGAGCAACTGAATCCTATGAGGCCATACTTGACCAGGAGAAACTGGAGCCAGTAATAAATGCTTTCCCTGTTCATTTCCCCAGAGGACAGTTTTAAGACATCTTCTAAAGCTCCCCAGAAGACCACACAGGATGGAGCACAGTCATCCACACCGGTGCCAGTCTCAGAGGCCACTTACCTGTGGTGGCTGCTTCTTCCCTGTTTCCCTTCCCCTGGGATCACATACCTAAATAATCCACCTGAACTCAGACCTTTCCCTCAGGATCTGGTTTGGGAGAACTCAGGCTAGGGCACTAAGCTATATCCAAGCCAACAACTTTCTGAGAAGTCATAATCTGACCAAATCAGGAGAAAAGATCCAAAGCCTGAGAAAAGAAGAAAGACTATTAAATGAGGAAACAACTTCCTTACTCCAATATCTAATTCTAACTGAAATAGAACTGTGCTGTGTGTGCTTAGTCACTCAGTTGGGTCCAACTCTTTGCAACCCCATGGACTGCAGCCCACCAGGCTCCTCTGTCCATAGGGATTCTCCAGGCAAGAATACTGGAGTGGGATGCCATGCTGTTCTCCAGGGGATTTTCCCAACCCAAGGATCGAACTGGGGACCAAATAAGCCCAACCTCAGAGCAGTTTGGCATTCAATGCAACAGTCCAGCAACCAAACTAATGTAAATATTAATAAAATCATTAATATCATCCCTCTCAGAAAGCGTCAAGTATAGGGAGGTGTATTTTTAATAAAGGTACTTATAAAATTTCTTCTCTCTCACCTCCACCACTTTCAGTGTCGTCTATATGGGAAAGAACTGCCCATCAAGTCCATATTCTCTCTTCTTGCCTTCAACCATCAATTACAAAACTCCTTATAGAAAGTCAAAGTCCTCCTAGTTCTAGATTTTCTTCTCTTTTCTTTTCACCCTTTTATCTTCTCTCATTTTTTCTCTTGTGAGTAATTTTGGCCTTTTTCTATGAAAATACCCCAACCCATCTCTTCTATGTTCTGTTTTCTACTCTTGCCCCAGTTCTGCATCACAGAGCCCAGAAACCAGCCTGTCAAAGACAGAATCCTCCTCAATTCTCAGAGAAAAGGCGAGGTGGGAGTTGCTAGACTCAGAATTCTTTTTAGTGGATAAAAGAGGCTGTGAACACTCCACTTAAATACATTTATTCCTAGTCACACAATACTTAATCTAAACACAAAGGCAAATGCATCTCAAGGTTTCTAATTCCTCTACAAGGAAAAGAAGAAAAGATGTGAACATTTAAAGACTGACATTAACCCAGGAATTCTCATAGTCCATGTGCTGTCTATCTATCCCTACTTTTGAAGTATGTATTATACCGTATTTCTTATATTTGTTTAATCCTTAATATATCCAATGACTGATAAATTGTCTGGTGGTTTAGCTATTCCCAGAATTTCTGAAAGTAGTGACTATCTTCTGCAGCCATATTCGAAGTGTGTTCAGTGGGAATGAGGGGAAATTATAGAGGATGACCTGATCACAGTGCTGTGAATACTGGAAATCAGATTAAGTCACATGTTGTTTGGTGATCCTGGACTCAGGGTCATGGGAGCTCATAGCATAGAGGAGATATGATTTTTGAACACTTTCAACTCATCTCCAGAGCTTAACCTGCCATGCAGGTCAGCTGGGTGTGTTCCCAGACTAGGGTGTAAAACCAGGCAGGACAGAAATTGCCAGAGTCTGTATCCATATCTCTGCCTCTCCCAAGGCTCTTTCTTTGGATAGGTTAATATCCTTGTGTGGGGTATAGGTGGTCAGGCTTGGGCATCATTTCCACAAAGTGCCTCAAGTAAAGGAGGTAACCTGTTGAACCAAAAAGATACAGTAATGGGGTTGAAGAAAGACAGCATCATTTCCCTTTATGCTTGAACCCCAATCCAGTCCACACTGCCTGAGTACAATGAAAGGATAATTTCATAAACCCTATCATTATCTAGGGCAGCATAATTATATTGTATTATGTGTTGTGTGTGTTAAAGTAATTATCTCAATGTAAACATTCAAAATAGCAGTTTTTCTAAGTCATTTTGCATTTCTTCATTTATTTTAATAAGTGGGAATAACAGAGGCCTCTTAGGCCTCTGAAATTCTGAGCAGTCCTGGGTCAAGTAGCTCTTGTCTGAACATTATGCCTCTGGAGATGGACTTTGCAGCTCCCTACACCATTAACTAGTTAACAAGTTGTTAACCATGTTAACAACTAAGTCATGTTAACTACTTAACAAATGAGAGAAAATTAAACAACTACTACCTGGGTGTTTACTGTTTGTAAGGCGCTGGACACAAGTGAAAAAATAGAACGTAGCTCTTAACCTCAAGTTTGTATGCCAGAGAGGCAGAAGGACACCAGTCATGAAATCACGTCATTAATCTAAAATTACACTCTTGTGGGAGTTCTCTGGTGGCATAGTGGTTAGGATTCCAGGCTCTCGTTGCCATGGCCTGGGTTCAATCCCTGTTGGGGGAACTGAGATCTCGCAAGCCACATAGCACAGCCAAAAAAAGATTACACTTGTGATAAGTTGCAGTAGGGGAATTTGACCCACTTTGGTGGGAATCAGAAAAGTATTTGTGAGGAAAGGACAGAGGTTAAACAGATTTCTGAGAAGGGAACAGAAATAAAGTGGGGAAAAGTGGCAGGGCCAGGGAAGAGAGTCCCAAGCAGGGGAAGAGGGTGTTCAGAGGACCTGTGGTGAGAGGGAACAGCACAGATTTGAGACTTTGAAAGATGGCCTGAGCCTCTAAGACACAGAGAGCCAGAGATAACCGGGGCCTGATGAGGCTGGTTGAAGGAGATCACTTTGAATCTCCAGATTGTTGGGGTTTTTTTTCCTTTTCAGGGAAATCATCTCACTACTACTCACACATGCCACATTATGTCCCACCCCACTGCATATCCAAATTCCAGTCATCTTCAGAGCTCAACTGGAGCCTGAGGTCTCTAGAACAAACCACACTAATCGCCACACTGACTGCCCTTAAAGCATAACTTTCTTATTGTGCTTCAGATTTTGAACAGCAGTAAAACTTAGAGGGAGCAAACCCGTAACTGGGGAAAGTGTTGTCCAAAGAAATAGCATTCATGCAACTATATTAAAACGAGTTTAGAGAAGTAGACAAAAAGAAAGAAACATGCCCACCCAGAAATTTTTAAAAGTTTTCCCAGATTCGGGGAATTTTCACTTATTCAGAGCAACAGCTTTGAGTTATTAGGGGACTTTTCACATATAAATATTGCAGTGCATGCCAGGGGATGTGGTGTAAAGATGAATTATGAAGAAGCTAAAGTAGAGTGAATCCACAGAGCCAAAATTTGACTCTTTTAGAAGACTTTTTAACAAAAGATAAAACTCTGGAAGCTGGTAAAGAAATCCAATAAGAAAGCATAAATAGACAATATCGTGAGTAACAAGGGAACATTATTATAAATACAAAGATTTTTAAAAATAGACTATTGAGAACACCTTGCTGGCAATAAACTGAAAGCAGATTAGGGAAACAACTGACTAGAAAAATATATCTCATCAAAATTAATTCAATAAGAAAATAAGTAAATTAGGGAATATATAACTGGAATTAGGCAGAGATGGTAGACTTAATCTCAAATAATTCAGGGCCGTGCATGCGTGGTAAATCACTTCAGTGGTGTCTGACTCTTTGTGACCCCAAGGACTCTAGCCCGCCAGGCTCCTCTGTCCATGGGGTTATCCAGGCAAGAATACTGGAGTGGGTGGCCATGCCCTCCTCCAGGGGATCTTCCCTACCCAATGATCAAACCCGTACCTTCTGCATCTCCTGCACGGCAGGCAGATTCTTTACTGCCAAGCCACCAGGGAAGCCCCAGTTCAGTGCCAGTTGATAGCAAATGACAGAAAAGGCATTCAGGAGAATACCCCTAGCAGCAAGGGCTTCCCTGGTGGCCCCGCTGGTAAAGAATCCACCTGCAATGCTGGAGATCTAGGTTCGATCCCTGGGTTGGGAAGATCGCCCGGAGAAGGGGAAAGCTGCCCACTCCAGTATTCTGGCCTGCAGAATTCCATGGACTGTATAGTCCTTAGAGTCTCAAAGAGCTGGACATGACCAAGCAACTTTCACTTTTCTTTCCTAGCAGCAAAATGGGTCTTTTGCCCTCTGATTCTACCTATTGCTCATCTGTAATATATAAACGGAATGTTTAATAACTGAGATGATCAGACTGAGGGAGAATTTCTTCTTATACCAATATCTTGGCTTGCAAGTTTTCCTAAAATTGCCACCAGTAACACTACCATTAAGGGCCTCCGTTTTAAGCAAGTGTGTGCATTGTAACCACCTAAAGTATTATGCTATCAGTTCTGAGCCTTTTAATCTGAGGACATGTTTGAATACCATTGGCACACTTGAAAGGCCTTCAGAGGATACTAAACTCTAGTTAGCAAGAATTACCCAACATGCGAGACAGCAAAAGGAACGCAGATGTATAGAATAGACTCGTGGACTCTGTGGATGAGGGTAAGGGTGGAATGATATGGGAGAATGGCATTGAAACATGTTAATTATCATATGTCTAATCAATCGCCAGCCCAGGATTGATGCTCGGGACTGGTGCATCGAGATTTCCCGGGGGGAGGGAGGAGGGAGGGAGGAGGGGGAGGGGTTCTGGAGGGGGAGCATATGTAAACCCATGGTGATATCATGGCATTGTATGGCAAAAACAATAAAAAAAAAAAAAAAAGAAGAAAAAAAAGAACTACAGTATGCTTGTGCTACAGTGGAACAGTGGCACTGTGACTGTCAAAGCAGCGATTCTGACTGTCAGTCTTCAGCGCTATGTTACTATTTGAGAAGACCCTTTTATTACCTGACCAGGCTCTTTTACGCATTGTTAAGGCAATGACTTTATATCTCACATCCAAGCAAATTCTCTGCCATTGTACATTGTGTCACACAGCCCCCTCAGCCTATTCCAGCTGACAGACCTCATATAACGAAATACATAGCTACTGAATCCCAGTAAGAATTTTTTTTTTTATTTATTTTTTTTTATTATTGTTTTTGCCATACATTGTCATGATATCACCATGGGTTTACATATGCTTCCCCTCCGGGTCCCCCCTCCCTCCTCCCTCCCCCCCGGGAAATCTCGCTGCACCAGTCCCGAGCATCAATCCTGGGCTGGCGATTGATTAGACACATGACAATTAACATGCTTCAATGCCCTTCTCCCATATCATCCCACCCTTACCCTCATCCACAAAGTCCACAAGTCTATTCTATACATCTGCGTTCCTTTTGTTGTCTCCCATGTTGGGTTCTCATTACTGTCTTTCTAAATTCCATATATATGTGTTAATATACTGTATTGTTGTTTTTGCTTCTGGCTTACTTCACTCTGGATAATGGGCTCCAGTTTCGTCCATCTGAGTAGAATTGCTTCAAATGAATTTTTTTTTAATGCTGAGTAATATTCCATTGTGTATATGTACCACAGCTTTCTTATCCATTCGTCAGTTGATGGGCATCTAGGTTGCTTCCATGTCCTGGCTATTGTAAACAATGCAGCGATGAACATTGGGGTGCACGTGGCTCTTTCAATTCTGGTTTCCTCGGTGTATATGCCCAGCAGTGGGATTGCCGGGTCATATGGCAGGTCTATTTGCAGCTTTTTAAGGAACCTCCACACTGTTTTCCATAGTGGCTGTACTAGTTTGCATTCCCACCAACAGTGTAAGAGGGTTCCCTTTTCTCCACATCCTCTCCAGCATTTATTGCTTGTAGACTTTTGGATGGCAGCCATTCTGACTGGTGTAAAGTGGTACCTCATTGTGGTTTTGATTTGCATTTCTCTGATAATGAGTGATGTTGAGCATCTTTTCATGTGTTTGTTAGCCATTTTTATATCTTCTTTGGAGAAATGTCTGTTAAGTTCTTTGGCCCACTTTTTAATTGGGTTGTTTATTTTTCTAGAATGGAGCTGCAGGAGTTGTTCCCAGTAAGAATTAACTGGTATGTGTTCATCAAAATTGAACAACACCCCCCACCCTTTTGTGAAAGGTTCACCTTACACCTTGCACACTAGCTGAGAACTGCCAAGAGCTCCTAGCAAGCCAACATACACAGGTGATTCATTTTCCAAAGTGCAGAATATCTTTTTTTTTTTTTAGAGTAAGGGCTTTACGGAAATCGCTCCCAGCAACTTCGCAGAGAGGTCCCTCCACACCATCTCTCTCTGTGGAGCCCGGAGCCGTGGGGAGACAAAACAAAGGTACAGCTAACACAACCTTTACTGGGGTTAAATAGATGATTGTAGACAGAATTATTTTCATTTTAATACATCTTAGGAATGTAACTAGCAACTCAAACCTGGGTTTTCACAGATATTATTGTTTAAAATAATCTAAATTGAGTTGCCTAGCAAATTATATATTTAATAATATATTTAAATTTACCTAGTGAGTATATTTAAATATGAATGTTAAATTGATGATGGTATGTATAATATGAGGCTATGGTAAAAATCATAAAGGTGGCATACAAGTGATTGAAGTTTAGGAAAATGCTTTATCTAATTCACTCATTAAGGCCCAATATCACACAGCAGAAAGCAAGGACTTTTAAGTATGTATTTTAAGTACATGCTGTCATTTCCATTGACAGATGAATGGGTAAAGAAGATGTGGTACAATGGAATACTACTCAGCCATAAAAAGAATGAAATAATACCATTTGAAGCAACATGGATAGATCTAGAAATTATCATACTAAGTGAGGTAAGTCAGACAGAAAAAGAAAAATAATGTATGATACCACTTACATGTGGACTATAAAAAAATTATACAAATATAACTTATTTGCAAAAGAGAAATAGACTCACTGACAAAGAAAACAAACTTATGGTTACCAAAAGGGAAAGGGATAAGTTAGGAATTGGGGATTAAAAGAGACACATTACTATATATAAAATAGGTAAAAACAAGAACCTACTGTATAGCACAGAGAACTATATTAAATATCTTATAATAACCTATATGGAAAAGAATATATATATATTGATATATAACTGAATTACTTTGCTGTACACTTGAAACATTATAAATCAACTACACTTCAATTTTTTTAAAAAATGCTTTCTCATAATGATCTCAGGTGATCCTCCCTATACTGTAAGCTAAGAGAGAAAAGTGTTGTTATAACCATTGTAAAAGTAGAGTAACTGAGACTCAGAGAGGATAAACAACATATGTGATGTCATTCAGACAGCTATATGGATCTCCCACTTCTCCGAAGACATTGTTAAAGAGAAAAACCACAGCCCCAAAGTGGTACTAAAGTCGATAAAGGCAAATCTAAATTTAACACCTAACCTAATCGAAGTTTTGAGCTCCACCAGAAACATAACCAATTTGGAATTACAGTCTGGAATTAACCAGTCTGGAATTTTCTGTTCATTGCCAATGAGTCAATCCATCACCCTCTGTGGCCCTCTCCATCCCCCAGGAAGAAGAGGCAATGATGATGCAAAATAAAACCCTTGTAAGTCCCTTCCACCCCAAAAAGAAGACCACCCTGGCCTAAAGATAACCTTTTCTTCTGCTAATAGCTCCCTTGCCCCATCCTTCTTCCTCTAAAAATCTTCCATTGTGTACAATCCCTGGAGCGCCCTTCTAGTTGCTAGATTTGAAGCTGTCCAATTCATGAATCACCTAATAAAGCCAATTAGATCGTCACATTTACTTGGTTGAATTCTGTTTTTGAAAACATAATGGTGTGCATACACATTAGATGGTGAGTAGACCATTTTCTACTTCGCCCATCTCTTTTCACTGTGCCCTGTCCCCACCCCATGGAAGACAAAGAGGCAATAGAGGGGCCAATATTATCAGAGGGTGGAAGGACTTCAAATGGGAGTCTCCAAAAATAACCCTTGTCTGCTTCATAATTCTGTCTCAGGCTGGTGAAGCTTTAGTTCAATTCTGTTCAGTCACTCAGTCATGTCCAACTCTTTGTGACCCCATGGTCTCCTTGTCCATCACCAACTCCCGAAGCTTGCTTAAAATCTTGTCTATCAAGTTGATGATGCTATCCAACCATCTCATCCTCTGTCATGCCCTTCTCCTCCTGCTTTCAATCTTTCCTAGCATCAGGGTCTTTTCCAATGAGTCAGTTCTTCGCCTCAAGTGGCCAAAGTATTGGAGTTTCAGCTTCAGCATCAGTCCTTCCAATGAACATTCAGGACTGATCTCCTTTAGGATGGACTGGTTGGATCTCCTTGCAGTCCAAGGGACACTCAAGAGTCTTCTCCAACACCACAGTTCAAAAGCATCAGTTCTTTGGCACTCAGCTTTCTTTATGGCCCAACTCTCACATCCATACATGACTACTGGAAAAACCATAGCTTTTACTAGATGGACCTTTGTTGGCAAAATAATGTCTCTGTTTTTTATTATGCTCTCTAGGTTGGTCATAGATTTTCTTCAAAGGAGCAAGTGTCTCTTAATTTTATGGCTCCAGTCACCATCCACAGTGATTTTGTGAAGCTTAGAAAAATGCCTTTCTCTGTGTAGGATTATCACGTGTAAATGACAAATCCAAAATCAGTTCTCTCTTAAATTCCCAGCCCTAAGCAACTTAGCCTCTATTTCCTCAGAAAAGATTTGAAATGGGGCACTATCGCAGCACAAACCTGGAGTGTTATTTTTTTTTCAGTCAGTATTCTTTCTGGGCTTTCCTTTTTTTCCTCCTAGTGGTACAAGCAAGTAGGGATCAAATTCTGAGATGATAGAATTCTGAGGCAGATCTTCCACAGAACAGGCACAAGTAAGAGAAGCACATTATCTGAGCCCCAACAAGTAAACTGGAGTTTCCAGGGCATCCCAGATAAAAACTGAAGGGATCTCGTTACCATCTTTCTAAATTCCATATATATGCGTTAGTATACTGTATTTTTGTTTTTCCTTCTGGCTTACTTCACTCTGGATAATAGGCTCCAGTTCCGTCCACCTGAGTAGAACTGATTCAAATGAATTTTTTTTAATGCTGAGTAATATTCCATTGTGTATATGTGGGACAGCAAAAGAAACGCAGATGTATAGAACAGTCTCGTGGACTCTGTGGAAGAGGGCAAGGGTGGGATGATATGGGAGAATGGCATTGAAACATGTTAATTATCATATCAATCGCCAGCCCAGGTTTGATGCTGAGGGCTGGTGCACCGGGATGACCCAGGGGGAGGGAATCGGGAGGGAAGAGAGAAGGGGGTTCTGGAGGGGGAACATATGTATACCCATGGCGGATTCATGTCAATGTATGGCAAAACCAACACAATAAAGTAAAGAAAATTTTTAAAAAAAAGAAAGAAAATATTCACAACCTATAAAAAAAACTGAAGGGATTAGGTTTCTTCCTTGAAAGATAAACGTGGACTTGGAGTTCTGTAAGGGAGAATAATTCAGGTATTCTTAAATGTAAATGGGATTTGAATTTCTCACACAAAATGAAGAAAATAGTCCTCCCTGAAATCAGATCTGTTCTGTGTCTTACTCAGAAATACATTAACTCTAGAGCCAGGGGCATGGCAGTAGAAGAAACAGAACTGTGGTTTCTGGACATAGTTTTCCAGCTCTTTTTTTGACCTTGAGCTTGTTACTTCCTCTCTGTGGTTGGCCAAATGTACTTTCAGAATTTTTGCAGTTCCAGCACTGGGTGATTCTAAACACACTGTTTACAAGAAGAAAAGAAAAGGAAAATTCAGACTTTACTGATCTCAAAAGTGGAGCATAGGGACTCAGCCTCTAGAATAATCTCGATTTGAGCCTAAATAGTGACAAGAATGAAAATGGCATTCCTAGGGGCAGTTTCAGAGAGCCTCCACCCCAGTGACTATTGCTGAATGTGGCAAAGATCATCATTAGGACCAGGAGTCCAAAGGGACCCAGAGGGCTTCCCAGGTGGTGCAGTTGGTAAAGAATCTCCCTGCCAAAGCAGGATACGCAAGAGATGCAGGTTCAATCCCTGTGTCAGGAACATCCCCTGAAGTAGTGAATGGCAATCCACTCCAGTATTCTTGCCTGGAAAATTCCATGGACAGAGGAGCCTGGCAGGCTACAGCCCATGGAATCACAAAGAGTCAGACACAATTGAGCATGAATAAGGATAAGGAGGACCAGGAGTCCAAAGGGACCCAGAGTAGGCAGGTCTCCATTAGAACTAAAGCTCCTAGAACTTGAAATGGAAGTTGAGTTATTCCATCAGAACTGTAACAGTGGGATTCAGGAAATGTAGGACTTACCCCAGGACTGTAGGAGTGATGAAGGCAGGCTCAATTAGCACATTCCATTGGTATTATGAAGGGCTTCTCTGATAGCTCAGTTGGTAAAGAATCTGCCTGCGATGTGGGAGACCTGGGTTCAATCCTGGGTTGGGAAGATCCCCTGGAGAAGGGAAAGGCTACCCACTCCAGTATTCTGGCCTGGAGAATTCTATGGACTCTCTAGTCCAACATGTGATGTTTTCTTATTCACTAATTTCTGCATCATCTTGGGTCATGTTTTCCAGAAGCTGACCCTGAGATGAGGATGTGTGTGCAAGTGACTTATTAAGGAAAGGCTCCAAGGAGAAAGTACAAGAGTGGGGAAGCAGGTTAGGGAAGAGAAAAAGCCAGGCCAAGCTGATGAAGTCCTAGCCTCAGCCTGGTCATGAAACTCTGATCAGTTACATCACAGAATCTGTTCTGCCTCAAGGCAAAGGAGCTGAGCTTTCTACTCCTGCATTAGTCAGTCACTGACTTTTGGCTGCCCTGAGGGCATGAAAACTCCCATTACATTTCAACTATGAGAAGCATCAAGCTGCTTGCATAGCCCTGCGGTAGTGCTCTTAAGGAGTCTGCAGGTGCAAGCTATTAAGACCGAAGCCCCCCGAAACTGTAGATGGGACATTCTACTGGTAAATGTTGCTGGGGGCACCAATTATGTCTGCAGTATTCATAGAGGGCTGACTTTTCTCCCCATTTGGATAATAAATTTATATGAAAAGAAGCACAGGTTTTGGAGACCTGGATTTTAATTCTAGGCTCTGTCAATTATGAAGTTTGTGACCTTAGAGTGTTTAACTGCTCTGAAGTCTCAGTATTTGCACCTGCAAAGTTTAATTGACTGATATCAAATAAACAAGGCAAAGTTTAATCAGATGAATATATTTTCAAGTTTAAAATCTTTGAAATAAGGGTATGTCTTATAATCACCATTGGTCAGACAGTAATCACGACAGAGTTTTCCCTGCCTGTGCCTGGTCTTGGCTGTTCACATCATTGTCACCTTAATTGAGTTATATGCATATATTTTTATTTTTATATGTAATTATATGCATATAATTGAGTTGTATGCATATGTTTTTATCACCATTTAAGATATCTGCAATATGATTACATTACAATTCAACTTTGATATGAAAAGTTTCTTTAGAAACACACAGAAAATAGAAACAATAGTAAAATGCAAATTTGGTATTAAAGATACAAATATTCCTCTTAGGAGTAATGACCACATTTACCAATTTTCAGCAAAGCAATAAACCAGCCATGGTCTTTACAGAACCTAAGAGAGGAAGACACCCACAGGTAGATGAATCTATATTATGTTCTATTACAGAGAAATGTACAGAAGGATTGCCTATTGTGACAGAGACATTGACCAATCCTTCAGAATAGCTGAAAGAAATTTCAAAACAAGAGGTTAGTGTGACTGACTCATAATGGCACAGCACTTCATGTGTCACATGTTAGTTGACAGGTTTTTTCTTTCTTCCTGATACTTTATGTATGTGTTATATATATACAATGGTGAACAGGCATCTAACGATGCCTTAGATTTGATGAAATTCCCGCAAATTCCACAATCACATTTGGCTGTTCTCTGGAGCTGACAGTGCAGAATGTGAGAAAATAATGCTACCAGGAAAGAAGAGGCTGTATGGAAACATCAAACCTCATGCCTGGGTCCTGGGTGGCAGCAAAGAATGAACATGGGACTGACTCATAACTGATAGGAAGGAAATCTTCAAAATATAAGAGAGAGTAGCTAGAGATGGCACATGGCAAACAAAACGGTAACTTCCAGAGCTGCTCCCTCTGCCCTATCCTCACTAGGATTTCCTTTGCTCCAGGGTGATGTGCAGAGACTTAATAATCCCTAAGCTGCCCAAACAGAAGGCTCCCTGAAGCCCCGAGCTGGGCCAGGTGCAGCCCTCCCTAGTTGCTGCATGGGGTGAGACGTTAGGCGGGGGGCTTGGTGGGGGCAGGGGGAGGGTTTTCATAGGAAGAAAGTGGAAGAGCACTAGGGGGCAGACAGAGGCTAAGGATAGAAAGTAGTTATCAATTAGTACAGAAATACTTAACACTTAGAAAGTCCTTTTGACCATCTTGGTGTTTGCCAGTTGAATATCAGTCCTGTTATGACCCTTTCTTCTTATATCTCTTCTTTGTAAAATGTCGAAAGACTGTACAACATGGAAGGCATGAGCCAGGCCTTGGCTTGAATCCCTGCTGGATGACCTTAAGCAAGCCATTAACTCCTCACACCCTCTACTTTTTCATTTATATAATACAGAAAACACTTGATCCTATGGGTTTGGATAGATGCTTACACATAGGGCCCAGCACATAGCAAGTTCTTCATAGAGAGAAGCTGCTAGAATAGTTATGTTTCTTTTGCACACACACATAAAACACCAGTGCAATCATCCCTTGGTATCTGTAGGGAATTGCTTCCAGAATCCTCACAGATAGTAAAATCCTCCAATGCTCAAGTGTCATAAAAAATGCCGTAGAGTATTTGCATGTAACCTATCCACACCTCCTTTATACTTTAGATGACTTACATTAACAATATATATATGTCCAATAGTATCTACATTAGATATTATTAATATAATATAATCCAATTCCCTACAGATACCAAGGGATCTTTGTACCTGTAAATGCTACATAAATAGTTGCTATATCATATTTAAGGAATATGACAAGAAAAAAGTCTGTACCTGTTCAATACAGAAAATCATAGTAGGCCTAACCTCATAGAATAAGCCAGCAACAATATAACATAGTCTATCCCCAATTGATTGAATCCGTGGATGCCAAGCCCTAGATTTAGAGGGCAGTTGTAACTTGTCCAGTCATTAGTGGATGACTCACGTTAGCTAGGCCATGTTGAAGATGTGGATTTTAGGCTTTGACTGCTGATAACCATTAAAATACAACCACAATGAGAACACCTGGTTTCAATAGAAATTCTAGTCCCTTTGTTTCTTTACACCAGAGTTTCTTTTTTTTGCCCTCCAAAACAATTGCAAGTTTTGTACTAAAGTTACAATTTCTGAGTAGATTGAAAACGTTCTTTATTGATAAAAGGAGTAGGCTCTAGGAAAGTATGGGAGACAGTTTTAGCAAGTTGCATTTCCATTAAGCAAGTATTACATAGTCAACTCACCATGGTAAAGCAATTGAAACATTTCTCACTGACCTTTCTGGCCCCAATTATCTTATGTTAAGCAAAGCTTTCACGGAAAATATCATCACAACTTATAGCTAATGAATTAGCTGAACACTGTCTGTGTTATCCTACATTAATGCTCATTGAGTACTATTTTTCACTATTATTTATATATTACAGTGAACATGCTTGCAGTTATGGCTTTGTGCCTTTCTCTAATTATTTCCTTAGACAATCTTAGAAATAGGAAACATGTTATATAGATTTTTTTTAACTGAACATATATTGTCCCCCAGAAAGTTTTTACTAATTTATAATTTAAGCAATAGTGTATGAAAATGTCTTTCCTCATAGCCTCAATAACATTTAAATCTTGAGAATTCCCTGGCAGTCCTATGGTTAGAACTCAGTGCATTCACTGCCAGGGGCCCAGGTTTGATCCCTGACTGGGGAACTAAGATCTCATAAGCCACGTGACATAGAAAAAAAAATTTAAATTTTTATCAGCCTGGTAGATGAAAATGTCATTTTATTGTTTTATTTTGCAATTCTTCATTAGTTAAGCATTTTTATGTTTGTTTATTAACCACATGGATTACTCACTCTGAGTCCTTTACTCATTTTTCTACAGACTTCTGGCATTTTATTGTTATAAACTTTAATATATATATCATAAATATGAATACATGTCAATTTATGAATATAAATACAAATGAACAACTCATAATTGTATTGAGGAGTATTTTAAGATTTAAGGAAGTATAATCTGGCCTGATAAAAAGAAATTGCAAGTCATTCTTATGTTTTAGTTTCAAATATATTATTTGGAATAAATTTGAGATAATTTTGTACTGGTCAACAAGACTTAGCCACAATATTTTGATTACTACTTTAGGAATCGAAATAAGCCCATGAGCTGTTAGTTATTAATCTTTTTGTTTTATTCTTTTAAAAGAAAATAAAGTCATAGATAGCAGCTTTTTTTCTTATAAAACATGAATGCTTCCCCACATCTTTAAAGATTGTTCTATGGCATCGTTTTTAATAACAAATATTTTCATGTAAGAGTATGCCACATTTAT
Source organism: Antilocapra americana (assembly GCA_007570785.1). NCBI lineage: Eukaryota > Metazoa > Chordata > Mammalia > Artiodactyla > Antilocapridae > Antilocapra > Antilocapra americana. The sequence continues at coordinate 43,955,673 of ML660197.1, read as the reverse complement.
TAATCAATCCTGGGAAGGCATTTTAACTTAAATAGCAATCTTACCAATTCTTGTAGTAAAAACAAAAAGAAGAAAATGAATATTTTGTTACCTTGGTATGAAGATTTAAAGTTTAAAGTTGCTCAGTTGTGTCCAACTCTTTGCAACCCCATGGACTACTGTAGCCTACCAACCTCCTCCATCCATGGGATTTCCCAGGCAAGAATACTGGAGTGGATTGCCATTTCCTTCTCCAGGGGATCTTCCTGACCCAGGGATTGAACCCAGGTCTCCCGCATTATAGGCAGATGCTTTACTGTCTGAGCCACCAGGGAAGCATTTAAAGTTTGGTCTATTGGAATTTTGCTTTGACAGCAGATGGTCAGAATGCAGGAGTTGATTATCTGTGTATGAGAGGAAACCAGGGGGCTCCTCAGGCTTCCTTCTTTTGCCTTCTAACTTCTCAGTCATTCCACAGTTTCATTCACTCCTACAGCTTGATTCACCCTAAAAACAAACAGATATGACTCACGTGGTTGTACAGCAGAAACCAATACAACATTGTGAAGCAATCATTCTCCAATTAAAAATAAATTAAAAAAATAAAAACAACAGAAGAATACTAACTCACTGTTATTGATATTATGTAAGTCCCTTCTTCACCGGGCCAGGCCCACCCCTCACCCCCATCTATCACCTCACATATCCCACCATGTCCCGCATACAGCCGTTGCCCACTTACTCTCCAGCTCATTTTGCACGTGTTGCTCGCATTACTAACAAGCCAGTCCTCCACACCTCTTATGCCTGTCTTTTAAAACACAGCTCAGATACTATTTCACCTGAAGGCCTTCCTTAGCATTACACCTGCTCCCACTGGAGTGGGGCTAATCCAACACTCTCCCTGCTGTCTCCCCAGGACTATGGCATGGAATTATAACATTGTTTCCTTGTCCTTCTCATCCATTTAATTATAAATCCTTAAGCTTGTGGGGATCTTCAGCATCTTGAATGTGCCTAGTGTGCTGTAAAGTGCTCAGTGAACACCTAGAGAATGAACTAGGAACTGATCTTTTAAATTTCTCACATCATTTCATTCTTTGGCTCCCTACTGAGTACAAACCTCCCTGCCTGTTTTCAATGTCACAGGGAGTCCGTCCAATAATCCTATCCCCCTCCACTCCTGGCATGCACCTCGCTCAAGAAGACAATCTACATGACATCCCTGATCCCCACCGTCCACATTCCCACCTCTAAACTGCTCTCCAGCCGGCTCTGTTCTCACAGCCAACAGTCAAGGACAAATTTGAGACCGTCCTCCTACTTAAAGTTGTCCATGATGACTCTTTTCAGTGTGTTTGTTTAGTTATTATAGACTTTCTTTTTCTAACAGGCTGATTTCAAATACTTAGCAATCTTTTATTTGTGTTTTGATAATTAGTTTGTAAACCATGCTCATTATAATCACCTGGCGAACTTCTTAACGACTTATTCTGACAATTAGCAGGCACAGGCATTTCCTAATTTCACTTAAAGCATATAAAATATAAATAAACATAATTTCTGATTCTCTTATTGCATCCTCTATTTATTGCATCTTCCCATATAATCGTTCTTTCCCAGAGGAATGTATGTTCTTTCACTATTTCTGTTATTATTGCTCCATAAAACTCCTAAAATAGTGTCATACACATAATCAACAATAAACTATTACTTTATTAGTTGACTTTACATAGTTAACAAATATTCTAAATGCTCAGAAAACATTTATTAAAATATTGGAAAACAATATATCATTAAAATATCATAGAGGGAAAAGTCATCCTATTCCACTAACATCATTTAAAGTAATTCTAAATCAATTAAGGCCAAAATAATGGAGTTTTACTGTATTTCACAGAATCAGAGTCTTACAGTAGGAAAGAAACTTCAAAACTGCTTATTCCAACATATCCACCCAATAGTCAGATCCCCTCCAGCAGCTCCACAGTCAGCTTTGTGGCAAAGCATACAGTGACGGGGAGAGCCCCACCTTCTGAAGGCAGCTCAGTTAGAAAGTGCTTCCTCTGCTCGGGGCTGGTACACCGAAATGACCCAGGGGGAGGGAATCGGGAGGGAGGAAGGAGGGGGGTTCTGGAGGGGGAACATATGTATACCCATGGTGGATTCATGTCAATGTATGGCAAAACCAACACAATAAAGTAAAGAAAATTTAAAAAAAAAAAAAAAGAAAGTGCTTCCTTATGCATGGGTGCATGTTAAGTCTCTTCAGTCAAGTCCAACTCTGTGTGACCCTATGGACTGTAGCCTTCCAGGCTCCTCTGTCCATGGGGATTCTCCAGGCAAGAACACTGGAGTGGGTTGCTGTGCCTTCCCAACCCCGGGATGAAACCCGTGTCTCTTATGTCTCCTGCATTGGCAGGCAGGTTTTTTACCACTAGCGCTACCTGAGAAGCCCCTCTTCCTTATGCTGACACATAAGTAGATTTCCTTGCAACTTCCTCCCACTTGTCTTCAGTTCAGTTCAGTTCAGTTCAGTGACTCAGTCGTGTCCAACTCTTTGCGACCCCATGAACTGCAGCATGCCAGGCCTCCCTGTCCATCACCAACTCCCTGAGTCCACCCAAACCCATGGCCATCGAGTTGATGATGCCATGCAGCCATCTCATCCTCTGTCGTCCCCTTGTCCTCCTGCCCTCAATCTTTCCCAGCATCAGGGTCTTTTCCAATGAGTCAGCTCTTCGCATGAGGTGGCCAAAGTATTGGAGCTTCAACTTCAACATCAGTCCCTCCAATGAACGCCTAGGACTGATCTCCCCTGGGATGGACTGGCTGGATCTTCCTGCAGTCCAAAGGACTGTCAAGAGTCTTCTCCAACACCACAATTCAAAAGCATCCGTTCTTCTGCACTCAGCTTTCTTTATAGTCCAACTCTCACATCCATATATGACCACTGGAAAAACCATAGCCTTGACTACACAGACCTTTGTTGGCATACCCACTTGTCTTACTACCCTATTGACACCAAACAGAACAAACCTAATTCTTCCATAAGGCAACTTTTCTAATATTTGGAGATAATTGTGATGGCCTCTCTCATCCTTCCCCTACCCCCTCCTCTCTAGACTAAAGCTCCAAATTCCTCAAATAGTGGCCATTGTTCCTGTTCCCTTGCCATCAGTGTGTGTGTATATCTGCATGTGTGTTTTCTGACTATGATCCAGTTTGTCCACATTCCTCAAAGAGAGGCCCCACAATTCTCTTAATTAGAGTTGCAAATTTAGATACTCCCAGGGCCCAGATCCTATCAAAGGTAAATGTGCAGCTATAGTCCATGGTAAAAACATAAAGCTTGATAGGAGCTGGACTTAACCACTGACTTAAGGCTTTCATGTTTTAACTTTAAACCCATGTGCTGATGAAATAACATTGGTGCATGTGAGCCATAATTGCCCTTCTGAGCCACCAGTTATCTGACTAAAGTAAAGTTGGCTGTCACCTCTCTGATACAAAAGAGGCAACTGACATTATGCTAGCTATTATATGTATCTGTGCATGTATATCCATATCAGTATATATAATATTATGTATGTTATATGCATTGTGTATTTTTATTTGTGGTTTTTATAGTTTATAATATTTTCATGTAACAGCTATATACCATAATTTGTATATTATATGTAGCTGAAAATGAAAGTCTCTCAGTCATGTCCAACTCTTTGCAACCCCATGAACTATAGCCCTCCAGGCTCCTTTGTCCATGGCATTCTCCAGGCAAGAATACTGGAGTGGATAGCCATTCCTTTCTCCAGGGGATCTTCCCCATCCAGGGACTGAACCCAGGTCTCCTGCATTGCTAGCAGATTCTTTAACATCTGAGATAAATGTTGAATTTTATCCTAAGCCCTGTAACCATGGAAACCAACAAAGATTAAGAAACCTTCCCTTTTATGGGGAGGGACAAGATAGGGTTATGGAATTAAGAGATACAAACTGCTATATATAAAATAGATAAGAAATAAAGACATGTTGTACAGCACAGGGTGTTACAGCCATTATTTTGTAATAACTTTAAATGGAGTATAGTCTTTAAAAATACTGAATCATTTCATTATATGTATAATGAAACTAATATAATATTGTAACTCAACTATACTCCAATAAAAATGTAAATATTTATTTTTAATGAAAAAAAAAGAAATCTCTCCTCTATGTGTTCTGAAGAACATTTTACTGCAAAGAATTGCCACACCTTTCCCCATAAGACTTCAATAAAACTCACGTATGCCCTCCCTTAAAACTCAACATTCAAAAAACTAAGATCATGGTACCTGGTCCCATCTCTTCATGGCAAACAGATGGGGAAAAATGGAAAAGAACTGACAGACTTTATTTTCTTGGGCTCCAAAATCACTGCAGATGGTGACTGCAGCCATGAAATTAAAAGATGTTTGTTCCTTGAAAGAAAAGTTATAACAAACCTAGACAATATATTCAAAAGCAGAGATCACTTTGCCAATAAAGGTCCATATAGTCAAAGCTGTGGCTTTCCAGTAATCTTTTACAGATGTGAGAGTTGGACCATAAGAAGGCTGAGCCTGAAAGAATCGATGCTTTTGAACTGTGGTGTTGGAGAAGACTCTTGAGAGTCCTCTGCACTGCAAGGAGATCAAATCAGTCAATCCTAAAGGAGATCAACCCTGAATATTTACTGGAAGGACTGATGCTGAAGCTTAAGTTCCAATATTTTGGCTACCTGATTTGAAGAGCCAACTCATTAGAAAAGATCTTGATGCTGGGAAAGATTGAAGGCAGGAGGAGAAGGGGATGACAAAGGATGAGATAGTTGGATGGCATCACTGACTCAATGGACATGAGTTTGAGCAAACTCTGGGAGATAGTGAAGGACATGAAAGCCTGGCATACTGCAGTCCATGGGGTCACAAAGAGTCAGACTCGACTTGGCGACATGTCCTCCCTTGTTTACAAAACCAAACATAGACCCCCTCCAAATTTCCTTTCTTTTCCTCATAAATGATTAGCTGAACTACTCTTCCCAAATAAATTGTGGTTAAGCTTCTTACTTTCCTCCAGGCCCCCAACCTTTAGCCCACTTCAGTCTGAGCCAGTTTACAATATTCAATACTCAGTATTCCTGAGAAGAAATTGGCTTCAGAATATCCTCTGAAATGCTGTCTGATCATGCCACCCTCTCTTCTCACTCTTCCACACCTGATTCTTTGCTTACTTTTCTCTAAAAAGAAAAATCTTTTCCCTTGATTTTTGAGAAGCTTGAAGATCTCATGCTCAAAGCATTCTCCCTATTGCAATACAGTAATCTCTTCCCCTTCTGGCAAAAATTCTCTTCAAATAAGTGTCTCCTTCCTAAGTCTGGATTTGTTTTTGCATTTGACAATGTATATTATAATATGTTAGACATTAATAACAGTAATATTACTATATTTGATCATCTAAGTTTGCATTCATTTCAGTGATAACCTTAGCACACTACTGAATCACAGTGATTATAATTCTGAATCTTTCCCCAATATATTGCTGGTAAATATGAACAAGTCCTCATATCAGTTGATTTTTTTCTTTAACAGGATATCTCATTACTTCTGGCTGGTCAAGATATTTTAGGATCTTAATTCTATGACATCACTGAGGTAAGTAGTTTTCTAATGTTTGCCAAATTCACTAAAGAACCTTCAATAGCTTCATTTATGTTAGTGATAAAACATTTTCATGATACAGAGCCAAAAACTGAATCCTCATGAATATTTAGAAATTTTTTCCTAGTCTCTTTTGGTAATAGTTACTGTAAAGTTAATATTCCCTGGAGAAAGAAATGGCAGCCCACTCCAGGATTCTTGCGTGGAGAATCCCATGGACAGAGGAACTTGGAGGACTACAGTCGATAGGTTGGCAAAGAGTCAGACACAACTGAGCGACTGCGCATGCACACACACACACACACATACACACACACAGAGTTAACTCTATAGGGAAATAAAGAGGCAACATGTTAAATATGAAAAATCATTGGTACTTCCTTAAGACAGAGGCACAGGGTGAATATCTATGGAATGAATGATTCAAGAAAGAACCACATTTCAATGTGATATCCTTTGATTTAACTGAGCATTTTTATTGTTTTATATTTACAAATTAAATATCAGTGTAGTCATGGTGGAAAAAAAATTGCCCAACTAGCTCTGACCCATTCATTAATCTTCTGAACACATGATAGTAGAACCAGGTTTTAAAATTTTTTATTCATTCATCTAACAAATACTTATTAATATTTATTGCATGCCTTCTGGTACCAGATACCATTTTAGGCACGGAGGATAAATAAGTAAGCCAAACCAAGATCATACCCTTGTTGAGCTCACATTCTAGCAGGGAACACGTAATAAATATCAGACAGCTATATAATTTAATAGCTTATAATAAGGGCCTAGTAGAAAAGTAAAGCAGGTTGCAGATAGAGAATAAGGGGAGGAGGTGATATTTAAGACAGAGTGATCAAGAGAAAGCTCTCTGAGGTGACATGTGAGCAGAGACCTGAACGGAGCAAGCCACACACATATCTGAGAAGAGAGAATCCCAGGCCAAGAAAAGTGCAAGGGCAGAGGCCCGAGTTGGGAATGGTTGACTTACTGGGGGGTGGCGGCGGGGGGGATGGGGGGGCGGTGACAAGAAAGAAAGCCACTTTGGCCACACAGAGTGAAAAGGAGAAGAAAATACGACAGACAGGCAAGGCCCAGGTTACACAGACCCCAAAAAGACATCCTAAGAACCTTGGATTTCATCAAAGATGACTGGAAGCCCCCGGAGAACTGAGACCAGAAGCATGACATGGCCTACTTTTCCTTCTGCAGGATCTCTCTGGCTGTTGTGCAAAGAATAGACTGAGAAGACATGATTTTTTTTTTTCCTTTGTGCCTTTCTTGTATCTCTTTTACAACTTGTGTAAGGACCCTTTTAGAGTTTTTAAATATTTTAGCACCAAAGAAATGGATGGAATTAGTCAAGCATCCAATCAAAGTTGCATGAGCTTCAAAATAGTTGCTTCAAAAGTTATTGTAAAGTTCACCCATCCATGAAATGTGAAATGCTTAGGTTGAAAATTACTTCCAGCTGTTCATGAAGATATATGTAATACCAGGAAACTAATGTAGTTTTGCCCATGTTAGAACCCTGGAGGCAAACAGCTGGGATTTGGTTTAACAATGCTTCTCTTAAGAAAGTAGCCATGGCCATGCCAGTGGCCATTTCAAAGAAAATTATGTGGAAGCTGTAAGTCTATCAAGACAGGTAAAGCAATTATCCTTCAATTAAAAAATAAATTTAAAATTTAAAAAAAGACTGAAGTAAGAAGCAAGAGAAGTAGTAAAACTCTCTGCATTTTAAATATGCCTTTTTTTGCTACTCACAGTGAAAATTACACTTATAAATGTATTAAAATAGAACTCCAATTTATGATACTCACTGTTAGTGATTATTCAAATGCCACCACCATTCTCTACCTTCTATCTTGCTGACTGAACCCTGATTTGGTTTAGAGAAACAATGTACTCAATAGTCTCAGATGGATCAAAAGTGGCCTAAAAATAACCATTATCATCTTTTATTCCTCTTCCACCTTCCTATGCAGGTAGAGGGGCTTTATAGCTCACTTCTGGCCAATGAGGCATAAGCAGAAATCAACCTGGGAGCATGATCAGAGAAAGCTTTAGCTTTCCAGATAAAAAAGGCTGGATATAGCTGGCCTCCCCTTTCCCTACCTCTTCCTGCCTTGTATTTGGGCATGTTGGCTACTATTTGATGTCCTGCAACTATGAAGGAAGGCCAAGAAGTTTATCAAGACATTGGCCACCATCTCTGGCCACCAAAACAACACCATCAGATGCCTACTTCCAGACTTCTCATTGAGTAAGAAATTGAAACTCAGAGTTCCCTAGTGGCCTAGTGGTTAGGATTCTGGCTTTCATGCTGTGGCCTGGGTTCAGTCTCTGGTTGTGGGGAGCATCCCATAAGTTGTTCAGCAGAAAGAAAAAAGAAAGAAAGAAATTGAAACTCATGTGTTTAAGCCTTCATAAACTGGATTGTCTGTCACTTTTAGCCAAATGAACTTTTAACTGAGACCCTTTAAGTCATCAATATTCTAGGGGAAAAAAATATCCACCATTATGATTTGTAACTTAGCATGAACAAAGTATTATATATCAGTCCAAGTTCAGCAATCATCAGGAAACATTGATCATACTACCTAAATCCTTTCAGGATATCATCAAAGAGCATCTATCCTGATCTTTCAGGATTCTCTTAGATTTGTGTTGGCTTAATTTACAGAGTTATAACTCAAAATCAAGATAAGCGAGAGAAACATCAACAACCCCAGATATGTGGATGATACCTCTCTATTGGCAGAAAGCAAAGAGGAACTAAAGAGCCTCTTAATGAGGGTGAAGGAAGAGAGTAAAAGAGCCGGCTTAGGACTAAATAATAAAAAAGCTAAGATCATGGCATCCAATCCTACTACTGCATAGCAAATGGAAGGGGAAGAGGTGGAAGTAGTGACAGATTTCCTCTTCTTGGGCTCCAAAATCACTGCGGAGAGTGACTGCAGCCATGAAATAAGAAGACAATTGCTTCTTGGCAGGAAAGCGATTACGAACCTAAGGTGTGTTGAAAAGCAGAGACGTTACTCTGCCGACAAAGGCCCGTAGAGTCAAGGCTATGGTCCCAGTGGTCACACACAGTAGTGAGAGCTGGACCGTAAAGCAGGAGGAATACCAAAGAATTGATGCCTTCGAACTGGAGAAGACTCCTGAAAGTCCCTTGGACAGCAAGGAGATCAAACCAGTCAATCTTAAGGGAGAAAGACCCTGGATACTCACTGGAAGGGCTGATGCTGAAGCTGAAGCTCCAGTATTTTGGTCATCTGATGCACAGAGACGCTGGGAAAGATCGAGGGCAGAAGGAGAAGAGGGCATCAGAGGATGAGATGACTGGACAGCATCACCGACACAAGGACCATTGACTTGGTCAAACTCTGGGAGATGGTGAGGGAGAGGGAGGCCTGGCATGCTGCCGTTCATGGGGTGGCAGAGAGTCAGACACGACTAGGCGACTGAAAAACAACGACAACAGTTTAATTAAAAGCCTTTGGGGAAAGATAGCCAACTATAGGTAGAATTTTAATAAGGAGGGAGCGAGTACCTGGTGTAAAGAGATGAACAAACCTGAGAATGGACTTTCATTTGCTCTGACTAGGTTGGCAAGTTCAAGTCCTAGTACTCTGATAGCAACGAGTCACATACCAGCCCCTCTCTATGCTTTGAATTCTGAGTCTGAGTCTAGACTTGTTAAGAAAGCACCTCCAGGACACAGATGTTCACTTTGATTAGCTCAGCGCCAGGATGAAGAAGCACAGAAATCTTCTGAACACAAAACATATGCTACGTATAGTCTACTGCTACTGTCACTTGTGCCAAGTGAATAAATATTCAAGAAGAATTCTAGTGGACATGTGATTTATTAGCATTTGAGTCCTTTTACCTGGTTGATGTGGAAGGTGAAGAGGCGTACCCTGGCTCAAGACTGCCTTTTTCTCTTTGTTTTCTTTTCTTTTTTACCTTTTTGGTGGCATCTGTAAAGCATTTTGCCTTCTAATTATGGATTACAGAGTGTTTTCATGGCTCATGTTACTGTCTTCAACTTCAAGCCCCTCTTTCCACCCCCACTCTTAAATACAAAATAAAACAAAATGAAAAAAGAAGCCAGTGGAATTTATTTTCCTCTCTCTGTAGCAGATGTTAAACTTTTAAAATGAAGGAATATTAAAAGAGGCCTCTTTTTATCCCAGAGCAACTGCCCCCGCATCTTGAGTCCCAGCCTCAAGAGGAAGCCTCACTGATCTTTTTACGCAGGGTGCTGACAGAGGCCTGGAGTAGGGGGCTGGCTCAGCCCTTTTCCCATCGTGGGCCTTGGGCAAGACTTTGAATCTCTCTGGGTCTCAGTTTACTCATCTGAGGGAGGTTGGCTGAAAGAATCTCTGAAGTTATTCCAACTCCTAAGGGTCAATGAATTTTCTTAAAAGTTCAAATGTAAAACCACTGTCCATTCCTATGAGAAAAATCACTTTCTTTTTTCCAGTTCCTCTTCTCAATAACCAAGGAGCATTTCATTACTTTGAGTTTATTCATTTGTTTAGGTTTGTTACTCATCTCAGTCACTTGGAGTGAGAGGTCTCTATTAAAGTAGATGTTCAAGAAGCTGTTCCTTTAATTCAGAGATGTAGTTTTAATCTGTTAGGAGAGTTTCACAAGACAAATATCAGCACTTCTCTGCTTCAATATTTCTGATGTGAGAACTATTTATTGTTCATGTCTGATCATAGCACCTGTATGTTACTAAATTCTCTGTCTTCCCAGAACCTCGCTTTCTCTCCCTACCCCATACACACACGTGTGTGTGTTAAGATCCTTCTATCTAACTCAGTTCTTCAAATTGAGGGCAAGAGTTTTTTTACTTCCGTCTTGCCTTGTGTGTGCGCATGCATGCTCAGTGGTGTCTGACTCTTTGTGACCCCATGGACTGTAGCTGGCCAGGCTCCTCTGTCCATGGAATTTTCCAGGCAAGACAACTGGAGTGGGTTGCCATTTTCTACTCCAGGGGATCTTCCCAACCCAGGGATCGAACCCATGTCTCCTGTATTGACAGGAAGATTCTTTACCACTGCACCACCTGGGAAGTGCCATCCTGCCTAGGAGCACCATCCAATTCACAAGTGTCCATCTCTTTTTCTTTTTTTTAATTATTCAAAATCTGATAAACATCATTACCTCACAATGCTCAGACTATAGATCTTTATGGATGGAAGTTCTTGAGTATGCCTTTTTAGACAACCTGATCAGATTCTTCCCATAATAGTTGCTTAGAGAGAAAATGATGGGCTATAAAGAACTTTCTTTGCTCTTTCTTGGAGACTAGAATTGTCAGCATGAGCACTTTGGCACACAGTCACGGCCAGCCAGCATAGTAGAGGATGGTAAGAAAAAGCAAGATCCACATGCACACCACTCCTTTTCAACTCAAGTAAATGCCTGAGGCCAATTCACTTAAGACTTATTTAAATTTTATAGCTTATTTTTACAGCATCTGAGCCTCTGATTCTGCCCAATTTTGTTATATTTCAGCAAATGAAAGGTGATTTTGCTGTTAAGCTGCCTCAAGAACTGAAACATTTGCTCAAGAGAAACACAAGAAGCCAGCAAATATAGGCTGGCTTCATATTTCTCATCGTTATCACCCAAGAACATCTAGCAAGTTTTTTTTCTTCTTCCTTGTGGGGAAGTTTGAAGCTTCAAGGCCTAACTCAGAGCCACATGGTTTTCATTTCCTGGCCTCCTCCCTCAGCTGCTGCAACACCCACAGCACACACAAAAGCCCCATCCTCTGTTTGCAGACTCAAGACGTTGTCGCCTATACATTTTTCACAGAAGCAAATGAGGCGTAAAAAGTCCACACTCTGCATACATATCAGTCCGCTTAATAAATGGCCGCTTGCTGGTCCCATTCCGTCTCTTGATTTGTATGAACACTTGCAGTTTGTTCAGACCTTCACAGCTTACAAAGCACTTTCACATTCATTAATCTCACAGAACCCTTGTTGCAAGCCTGAGAGAACGATACACTTTTCTCTTCATGTACAAATGGCAAATGACTGTGTGAAGAGGTGAGGTGACTGGCCAAGGTCACAGTCAGAGGCAGAACCAGGACTCAACCCCAGCCTCTGACCCTGAGTTCAGGGGTTGTTTTTCTCCCCTACAACTATAACCTGTGCACTGTCCTCTCTAGTTAAATTGGAGATATACATGAATGAGGGCCTGCGTGGGTGATGCTGGGTTCCAGAAAAGCTTGTCTTTGAAAATGAAGTGTGAAGGGGTGCTAAGAACTCAGGCTATGGAGCCAGATAGCCTACATGTGAGCTCTGCTTCCTAATAACTGTAATACTGCATAATTCCAGGGGGCTTTGTTCCAATGGTGCTTTATGTCAGTGTAGTCCCTAGAGGTCTTCAGTGCAACTGTCCTGGGGATTGCTTACCACCCCGTGACTCTGCTGTCTCAGCTGAGAAATGGGCAGAGTCACGACTACTTCCAAGGCTGTCATGGCAACAGAATAAAATGAAGCATGGCCCGGTTCAGTAAAAGACACTTCAAGAGGCCCTGTCCCCCTGGAAGATTATTCCCCTCATCCTCACCTTCTTGGATATGTCTCCACCCATATCCTTTTCTGTGGAAATGTTTGCCTCTGATAAAAAATGTCCCCTTGTTCATGGGCATCTAGGTTGCTTCCATGTTCTGGCTATGGTAAACAGTGCGGCGATGAACATTGGGGTACACGTGTCTCTTTCAGTTCTGGTTTCCTCGGTGTGTATGCCCAGCAGTGGGATTGCTGGGTCATATGGCAGTTCTATTTCCAGTTTTTTAAGGGATCTCCACACTGTTCTGCATAGTGGCTGTATATGGAATTTAGAAAGATGGTAACGAGAACCCTGTATGCGAGACAGCAAAAGAAACGCAGATGTATAGAACAGTCTTTTGGACTCTATGGGAGAGGGCAAGGGTGGGATGATATGGGAGAACGGCATTGAAACATGTAAATTATCATATGTGAAATCAATCGCCAGCCCAGGGTTGACGCTTAGGGCTGGTGCACCGGGATGACCCAGGGAGAGGGAATCGGGAGGGAGGAGGGAGGGAGGTTCTGGAAGGGGAACATATGTATACCCATGGCAGATTCATGTCAATGTATGGCAAAACCAACACAATAATGTAAAGAAAATTTTTAAAAATTAATTAATTAATTAAAAAATAATAAGAAGAAGAATTGAATGCTACTTCAAAAAAAAAATGTTCCCTTATTTTCTCCACATTCTCTCCTGCACCAACAGCTGGGCCACCCTGTGACTCCATCATGGCAGTCACCACGGACTGGACCAGGCAGTGTGCTCAACCTGAACATGTATGCCCTCCTTTGATCCTGTCTTTCTGTATCTCCCTTGTCCCATCACTGAACCTCGTCCCACTGATGAATGAGCATGATGAGTTTACAGGGGAGTCTGGATGAGAAGATTCTCATCCAGAATCTGCCAGTAACAACCTAGGTGACCAAAGGACCGGGATGTCCCCTGAGTCTCATCTAACTCATCTAGTAGGAGAGGTTTCTAATACCTGTCCTGTGCCTAAGAGAACTGCTGTCTCTACAAGTAGGATGAAACATGAAAGCTAATGAAAGAAGCTCCGAATTATTGTGAAAAGAAATGGCCAGGCTCTTATTACCATCAAAGGGCCCAGTTTTAAAAACTGCCTCCAAGTACAAGTGGAACTTAACAGACAAGGATGGGGACAAGGGCTAACCACCAACAAGATTAAAAAAAAAAAAATGGGATGCTCTGGTTAACAAAGGTACTGCAGCAACCTGGAAAGGGGGACATGGGGGAATTAGAGCTGAACCACCTAGGATTTCCAGACTAAGAGAGAGAAGGCATCAGAAAACCTTAGAGTACTCTGTTGAATTCTTTTCTATTCCTAGTTCTGGGCTGACCGTGTGGGCTAAACATCAACTTTCTGTCAACCAGACCCAGCCCATCTGCACGTCTCTTGTCTGTGCACACCCACTGGGCAACCACATGGAATCTGGCCCCTTTTCTTTCCCCCACTCTGCTTTTCAGGATTTTAAATAACAGAACATTAACAGAGTCCCTCAAGTTAAAGATGGAATAGTATGTGTCTACGGCATGTTTCTAATTGCAAATTCCTCACTTTGTGTATTTATGGGACAACTAGATGTGAGAAACAACTCAGAAACTCCCTGGAGAACTTACATGTGATCAGATCAGAGGTGCTTACTAAATTCCACATGTTTGCTGGGCCCCTGCTTGCGACATGCCAGGCCCTGTACTATCACTAAACATAAAAAGTGCATGAGTGACTAGGGTCTGTGATGCCAAGGCAGATGCAACGAGCGACAAACAGTTGGGGCTGAGCCCCTGGTGAGCTGAGGGCTTGCGCTCTTCTGGTCTCCCAGGCCCACCCCACCTGAAGAACTGAGTGGAAGATCGTCCTCAGGCACAAGCACAGTGTATGTATCCAATCTGTCTTCTTCTCTGATCAACAATGGCTTACATCAGATATTCTCCAGGTATGGTGAGGTTGTTAAGGTTACTATAATAAAAGATGAAGATACCAGGAAGGGTACAGGGGTAGAATTTATTTTATTTTTGGATAAAGAATCTGCACAAAACTGTGCCAAGTCAGTAAACAACAAACAGTTATTTGGTAGAGTAATAAAAGCAAGCATTGCTATTGGCAATGGAAGAGCCACTGAGTTCATCAAAGATGAAGCTATATAGCTTGATAAACCTAAGTGTTATGAATGTGGAGAAAGTGGACACTCAAGTTAATGCCTGTCCTAAAAATAAACTTGGAGGACATGAACCTCCAAAGAAGAAAAAGAAAATTCCTGAGCCAGAAGAAGAAATTGAAGAAGACAGTGAAGATGAAGGGGAAGATCCTGTTCTTAACAGCCTCAGTCAAGCCACAGATTTCCAGCAAGTCAAAATTGAAAAACAACAAAAAAAATGGAAACCCAGTTCAGGGGGGTCCTTCAATATCAGATGATTCAAAGTGCCCAGAGATAAAGAAAAGAACATATTTCAATGATGAGGAAAAACGGAGTGATTAAAATTATATATATATATATATTATGTAAATATCATTAAGAAGCTTTTAAGTCTTGGAGTACTAAGTTCCATTGGGACTAAACATTATTTTAGAATTTGAACATGAGAATGCTTAGTACCAAATACTTTTCTACTTTAAAATGCTACATAGGAAAGTGAAAAGTAATTTTAAAGTATCACATTTATTTTGTATCAAGCTTTGCTAATAATCATTAATCTTGAAAATAGTTCATTTGAATAAAAAAGAAAATTTAATACTATCATACTAATGCTATCTCAAGAAGAAAGGTAGATAGTAAAAAGATTTGTTTGAGAAGTTTGTTATAAAAGACTATTCATGATTGGTTTATATGAGAACTTTTGAAATAAATTTCATCCTTAAAACAAAAACCTCATTAAAAAAAAGTACATGAGGGACTTCCCTGGTGGCGCATTGGATAAGAATCTACCTGGCAGTGCCAGGGGCACAGCTTTAATCCCTGGCCCAGGAAGGTTCCACACGCTGTGGAGCAACTAAGCCCATGCACCACAACTTTTGAGCCCAAGCTCTAGCGCCCGGGTCACAGCCACGGCGTCTAGGTGCCACAACCGCTGAAGCCCGGACCTAGAGCCTGTGCTCTGCAACAAGAGCAGCCTGGGCACTGCAACGAAGAGTAGCCCCCTGCTCACCACTACTAGAGAAAGCCCTCACGATGAAGACCCAGTGCAACCAAAAATAAGGAACACATGTTTTTAAATTTCCATGAGGCATGAGACCCGCTCCCATGCCATGATGGGTAGAGGAGAGATGATTCAGACTCTATTTGCTTGCTATTACTATAACTGATTTCATTGTTTGTTTGTTTTCTACTTTATGTCTTTTTTCCCCCAAGGCAGCAAAGGGGAAGGTAGCCACAGCATCTGGTAATCATTTGCAAATCTTGACACTCTCCCTAAGACCAGATGGAAATATTTCATGCCTTAACACAATTTTACAAATTACTGGCAAAAATAAATAAGCACCCATCTTTTTAAAGATTTTGTAATTGTGAAATAATAGAAAATATTGACCTTTGCCCCAAGTTCCTGAGACATAATTCCTAAATCTCTTGGAATTTCTCCAGGTGAAAAAAGGTGGTGGGCTCCTGGATGAGTGATAGTCACTCAAAAAACCAACCATGGTTAGAAGTTTGGAGCTTTCAGCCCCATCCCTTATTCTCTGGGAAGGGTAGAGAGATTGGAAATGGAGTTAGTGGTCAATCATGACCATGTGATGAAGCCACCATAAAAAATCCCAAATGTGCATGTGGTTTGGAATCTTCCAGTCTGGAGACACATGGAGGTGCTAGGCGACGGTGCACTAGAGAGAGAGCATGAACCTCTTCCCACTCACTCACCTTGAATCTCTTCCATCTGATATTCACCCATCTCCAACTTCATGTCCTTTTATAACAAACCAGTAAACGTAACTGTTTCCAAATTCTGTGAGCCATTCTACCAAATTATTGAACCCAAAGAGGAGGTCGTGGGTACTCACATTTACAGCTGGTGGGTCAGAAATACAGGTGACGACATGCGACTTGAGATTGGCATCTGAAGTTGGCAGCGTGGCATCAGTCTTGTGGGGACTGAGCTCTTAACCTGTGAGAGCTGATGCTATCTCCAGCTAGATACTGAATTTGAATTTACAGGATATCCAGCTGGTGTCATAGAGAATTCCTTGATAGGAAGGAAAAAAACCCCAACATTTGTTGACCAAAAGTGTCAGAAGTGAAGTGCTCTGTGAGTAGTAAAGGTGGAATACATAGGAGGAAGAGTGAAGTTTTCCTACTCAGTGATAAAATGAGGGAGATTATTTGCATTTAAAAAATGGTAATTTTTTTCCTTTTAAAAGACTGTCGATTATTTATAGTGCCTTCAAAGAATATCATTAATAAAAGCCAGCCTTTACCTTGAAGTCTTTACTGCACAGTGAGGTCTGTCAGATACCAAGGGCTAGTTGCTGCTGAAAATTATTAAAGGTCTGGCTCCAAACTTTTGTAAGCTAAGCACTGAAGGGCCTGTCTCTGTTTTCATGGACTCTGCTGCCCCCTATCAGAAACTAAAGCTGTTACAGGATATACCATTTTTTGAACAAAGCTTTTTCTCAATCACATGATGAAACAGGATATGCTCATACCTTGTGAATTTATACCAAAGAACTATTTGCTTTAAAATGAGCCTGCTTGCTTTGCTGCCCAGAAGTTCTTGCACAACAGTAATAATAATCACAGCAGTAATAATCTGTCTGAAATAATTTGGAGCAAGACGGAGTCCCTCAGCCCATGGACCCAGTCTACAGGCACACACCTTTCAGACTACTGGGGAAGACACACAAGTGAATCAGCAGCTTCATCATGGATGAGGAGAGGCTTGTGAGTACTAGGTGCTGAGGCAGCACATCGAGGCAGCACCTTAACGAGTGGGTGCCAAACAAAGTAAAAGGACCCATTCTTGCAGAAAGAACAGCAGTCAGCCAAATGAATAAAGCAAAGCCTTTTCCAGAGAGTGGCAACTGTGTCTGCCAGGGCAGGGGAGCCCATGAGAGGGTGGCAACACACACATATAAGTATATACGTATATGTATACAACGCTGATACATTCTATATACACAAATATATACTTCATCACAGATTTTTCATAAATTTTAACACAATAAATTTAAAAACTTCAATAAACTGCTAAAAAAAAAAAAAGAACTGAATTATGTATTGAGCTGATTCCCAGCAGCCCAGCTGTCACTCCTCTCTCTGCCTGCAAACTGCTGCTGTGAGGCCACTTCATCTCCCTGCCTCAGAATATGGCTGAGTCAGAGTTCAAATAAAGGAGAGCAAGAGGGATTCCCAAGGAGGTCAGCTAAGCAGAATATCCAACCAGCAGCTGCCCTGTGTTCTGCATGTATTCCATGTACATCCACAAGAGGTGAGATACTCAGCTAACTGAGGACACTGTCTCAAGACTGGAATTGGGAAAGAGAGCCATTAAACTGTCAGTAAAGATTTGCACATTATCAGAAATATTGTTTGGCTTCCCAGGTGGCTCAGTGGTAAAGAATCCTCCTGCCAAGGCAGGAGACACAAGTTTGATCCTGGACCAGGATGATCCCACACGCTATGGGGAAACTAAGCCAGTGCACCTTGACTATTGAGCCTATGATCTAGAGCCCAGGAGCCACAACCACTGAGCCCACACACCACAGCTACTGAAGCCTGAGCACCCTAGAGCCTGTGCTCCACAATCAGAGAAGCCACCACAATGAGAAGCCCAGGCACTGCAAGTCGAGAAAAGCCTGTGCAGCAACAAAAACCCAGCACAGCCAAATAAATAAATACTTTTTTAAAAAAGAAAGAAATGCTTTAGGTAGTATACTCATTTTCACTATATTGATTCTTCCAATCCACGAACACGGTACATTTCTCCATCTGTTTGTGTCCTCCTTGATTTCTTTCATCAGTGTTCTATAGTTTTCTATATACAAGTCTTTTGATTCTTTAGGTAGAAATACTCCTAAGTATTTTATTCTTTTTGTTTCGATGGTGAATGGAATTGTTTCCTTAATTTCTCTTTCTGATTTCTCACTGTTAGTGTATAGGAATGCCAGGGATTTCTGTGTGTTGATTTTATATCCTGAAACTTTGCTATATTCACTGATTAGCTCTAGTAATTTTCTCTTAGAGTCTTTAGGGTTTTCAATATAGAGGATCATGTCATCTGCAAACAGAGAGAGTTTTACTTCTTCTTTTCCAATCTGTATTCCTTTGATTTCTTTATCTGCTCTGATTGCTGTGGCCAAAACTTCCAAAACTATGTTGAAAAGTAGTGGTGAGAGTGGGCACCCTTGTCTTGTCCCTGATTTCAGGGGGAATGCTTCCAGTTTTTCACCATTGAGGATAATGTTTGCTGTGGGTTTGTCATATATAGCTTTTATTATGTTGAGGTATGTTCCTTCTATTCCTACTTTTTGGAGGGTTTTTATCATAAATGGATGTTGAATTTTGTCAAAGGCTTTCTCTGCATCTATTGAGATAATCATGTGATTTTTATTTTT
>ML660197.1:43810043-43931869 GCA_007570785.1 Antilocapra americana | reverse complement strand
AAAAAAAAAGGAAAAAAATGCAGTGATCATCTATGAGATTTCAAAACATCCTTTGAGATAAAAATCTAGTGCTCATTTCACCTGTTTTCCTTCAGTGCTGGGCATATTGCTTCACTTTGTCTTTGTCAGACTACACATGCACCAAGGCATTAATCATTTACAGTTTTCCATTATTTATCTCATTTCCATTTAGCCCTTCATCCTTCAGCAAGTCATATGTTTTCCCTTTGAGCAGCATTTTGACCAAGTTTTTCCATTATTCTTTCCTTTTTTTTTAGTATACTCTTGATCAAATGTTAAATATACATTTATTTGTATACTCTTCAATAATATTTTCTGTTCTCCTGATCTCCAAGTGACTTGTTTGACTTTACTGATCCTACATGATTTTGGTGAAAAGAATGATACGCTCTCAACAAAAAAAATATGTATTTCTCACTAGCCTAGAAGAATAAGGTCAAAAACTAATTTCAATAGATACATTAGTTCAAGTGGTTAAAAATAACACTGAATGGGAATGTAAATTATTACAGCCACTGTGGAAAACGGGATGGAAGTTTCTCAAAAAACTAAGACTAAAACTACTATATGATCCAGCAATTCTACTCCTGGGTGTACATCTGAAAAAAACAAAACCACTAATTCAAAAAGATACATGCACCCCAGTGTTCATAGCAGCATTATTTAAAATTGCCCAAATACAGAAACAGCTCAAGTATCCCAAAACAAATGAATGGATAAAGAAGATGTGAATAAATAAAGATACACATACACACATACATGCACACACACACACAATGGATAAAGGTACACACACACACAGTGGAATACTACTCAGCCATAAAAAGAGGAAAATTTTGCCAATTGCAGCAACATGGGTGAACTTAGAGGGCATTATGCTAAGTGAACTAAACAAAAGACAAATACTGTTTGATATCACTTAGATGCAGAGCCTAAAAAATACAACAAACTAGTGAATATAACAAAAAAGAAGCAGACTCACAGATACAGAGAATCAACTAGTGCTTACCAACTAGGGGAAGAGGGCAGAATATGGATGGGGTTGTGGGAGGCACAATCTATTGGGTGTAAAATAGGCTACAAGAATGTATTGTACAACACAAGGAATATAGCCAATATTTTGTAACAATGTAAAAGGAATACAACCTTTAAAAACTGTATTTTAAAAAAAAAAGCCAACACTGAATACATGCACCAGTGGAAAGAGCATTGGTTTGGGGTCAGACCAGCCATGGTTCAAATAATAGCACTACCACTAAACCTCTCTGACCCTTAATTTTCTCCTCTGCACAATGGGCATAATAAATATCTGTCTTTATGGCTGTTGTGAGCAGCAAATGAGGAAACTGATGCTAAACTGCTTTAGAAATTATAAAGCATTAATTAAATGTAAGGCATAGTGCTTAATTGCTTATTGAATAAATTCAGGTTTCATAATTTTTCCTTTGAACCCCAAGGTTCTAATCTTGAAAACATTCTTTATTTGCTCATCTTTCACTGTTTTAGGACCTTGCCAAAATCAGGAATGATTTCCTTCTTTTTGCAGGCCTCAGTTAATTGATTTTTGTTAAACTAGCAAGACAAAAATTTCAGCACATAAGAAAGCAGCATTGCATTCAAAGAGGATTTTTCCTTCACATCCTTTTTTTAATCCAAGATAATATTAAGGAAATTCCCTGGTGGTATAGAGATTAGGACACTGTGCTCTCACTGCTCAGGGCCTAGGTTCAATCCCTGGTTGGGGAACTAAGATTCCACAAGCTGTGTGGTGCAGCCAAAAGTGAAAATACAAAATTATTTCAAAGTACAAAAATCTATATAAAAGATGGTGTTAGGTAGTAAGTAGCTCTTATCCATCACTTTTCAGGCTACTTTTTTGCTTTACAAATTGTTTGGGACTCTTTTTAAGATAGTAGGGTAACTGGTAAGCCATGGCCAACTTCCATGGACTATACTCAGTGACTACAAGAAAGAGACTAAGTAGCTTGATCCGCTTTAATAACATTTCTTGGGCAGAGATGATTGATACCATTAACTTCTAATTATAAACTTATTTTTCTTACTGGGGCAAGAAGAGGCTATTTTCTCCTCTAAGAAAAAATGAGAGAGTAGGATCCATGTCTGATTCCAAGCAGAGACAGTGAAGTATCATTAAAATTTGTAGAGCATTAATTACTTCTCTTTCCTTGCCTTGTTATGACAAGTGTACCTGATCTCTTGGGGTGGCTGGCCAGAGCACTGCAGTGCCCAGCTCCAAGAACAACAATGACTGACAGTGCATCCATCCCAACTCCCCTGTGGAAAATGTCCAGGAAGTTGTTCAGGCTGCAAGTCAAAATAGCCATGGTTTTTTGGAAGGTTCACTATTAACCCTTTCCCCTTGAAAAATACAGGATATTCTAGATACTTCTTGGTATAAAAAATAATTTTTCTAACATCCTCTAGACCCCTAAAGATTAGACATCTAGCGAAAGTAGTAAACAAGTAAGTAATATGAAAAGCATGAAACCAGCTCATATCAATTACTTCCACAACTGGCCCATTTCTTTTGCAGTGGTTGGCTAGGGTTGAGGCAGCAACCAGCAGGGCCACAGTGTCACAGTTAAGGAGATAGGAGTAGGATCTTTGGGTAGAGTCTTTGATTTAGTCAGTTTGAACATCTTCCTTAAATTCTACCCTGAGAACACTTTCTGAACAAACATTTTTTATGTGTCTATGAACCAGGAATATTGATCTTCCTGCATCATCGTTCAATTCATGCCATTTCCTTACTTGAAAATCTTCAACAAATATTTGTTGAATAAATGAAGTTTGAATAGTCAGTGGTTACCTATATAAAAGTTAAAGGATGGCCTCAGAAGCACTCCATAAACTGAAGCAAAATTACACCTCATTCATTCATTTGCTCAATAAATATGTATTGGGTACCTAGAGGAAGGAGCTCTACTTGGTGCTAGAGGGTCAGATTTGAAGACAAATCAGATACTGGCCTGAACTTCTTGGGCTATCTGATCTTCCACTATTTCATATCACTAGGGCTGCCCACTGCCCCACACTTTCTTCAACACAACCCAAACTTCCTCTACTTTGTTAAAGTTTTTTTATCCTTCCCTCCAACATAATACATGCAATTCTAACTTATCCTCAAATTTAAATTCAAGTGTGCCCTCCTCCTCAAGCTCCCTCCTAAATATACTTTCTCTCCCGTCTTCAACATGAAGACAGCTCTGTTCTCTGACTTCATGGAGAATTTGACGAGCAGTTTTGTTTGGGCATTTTCTCTTCTATTATCATTACATCAATATTTTCTCCACTATCTTGAAGGGAAGGACATTTTCAATTCTGTTTAGAGCAGCTGGACTTCAACTAGTTGGCACTTAGTAAATATTTGTCAAATGAATGAATGAATGAATAAGTGAATGCCTCATGACTTAAGTTATAAATACTTTTTTTACACCCTTGAGAAAACATTTCTCAAATCTCCTTAAAAGTATGCTTTCGCAAACTTAAAAGCCTAATAGGTCATTTGCTCAAGTTTATTCAATACAATGAAAATGTAAAAATGCCCATGGGAAAATGAAATGTGTTATACTACATATCTCATCAGTTATGTATGTAAGGCAGAATTGTGTCACTATCTCCAAAGACTTAAAGTTTGAGAAGTGAAGTGTGCTTCTATCCACCGCATGACACCAGTTCTTTCTAAAATGATTTGAAGATTTGAACAGTAAACCTATGCTTTCAGGTCTTCATCTGAACTCAGGCCAGCCCCCTAGTGCTCTCACACCTTCTGCTGCACCTGACAGCAATTCAATCAAATGTTTTCCCCAGCCACTTGGGCTGCTGAGCAATGCTAGAGAATACTCGCAGTTTCATGGGACTATCAGGCAATCCTGAAGGGCCCCATTCTTTCTCAAGAGTGTTTTACAAAGTCTTCTCCTCAAGCCACCTACCAGCATCCGTCTCCTCTAATTTTAGCATGACAAAGTGGGTTTCCTCTGTCGTGATAATAAAGAACAATACCACGAGGGCCCAGTGTGCAGTGGCTGCAAACAGCAGCCTCCTCAGTAATGTATACAGCCTGTTGCCTGTACAGGTTGCCCTAAAGGACCTTGGAGACAACTCTTTCTAGTGTCTAGGGCATTCATGACTCGCCTGCTGTCCCTAATCTAGGCTCCAGACAGGTACGCGCTGTGCCCTTGGAAAGCCTCAGGGCACAGTGGCCAGGGTCCATATTGGCTAAGTCATAATGTCCATTCGCACCAAGCTGCAGAACAAGGAGCATGTGATTGAAGCCCTCCGCAGGGCCAAGTTCAAGTTCCCTGGCTGCCAAAAGATCCACATCTCCAAGAAATGGGGATTTACTAAGTTTAATGCAGATGAATTTGAAAACATGGTGGCAGAAAAGTGGGTCATCCCGGATGGCTGTGGGGTCAAATATATCCCTAATCATGGTCCCCTGGACAAATGGCAGCAGCTGCACTCATGAGAGCATCGGTGCTGTCTCCTCCTTCATCATGCTCACCAATAAATCCTATTTCCTGTCAAAAAATAAATAAACTATAGCAACATCAAAGCTGTTATTTTTATTAAACACTATGCTTAGACCTTTTACGTTATAGTCATTATCTCAGTTAATTTTCACAAAGATCACCACTTATCGAAGCAGGTACAATTATTATCCCTTGCTACAAATTAGGGAACTGAACTTGGGAGACTGAAGCATAGAGAGGTCAAATAACCTGCCCAAAGTCATATAGGCACTAAGTGTTATATCCAGGTTATAAACCCAAGTCCCAGTGAACTCCAGAGACAACTGGTAAACTTGTGCTATATTTGATTCCCTGTTTTACACTTCCCTTAGAAGATGGTAAATGTAGGGAGAGGATTCTCAACAGGATGTCTGGCTCTTATCTCAGTCCAGTTCATATAGGCCTCTAAAGAGTAAGTCTCCATCTCTTCAGCTTAAGGTTCTCCTACAACCAATGTGAACCAGTTAATAGGAGAAACAATGTGGATATACACCTTACCTTGACTTAACCAGCTTTTCTTAGTTTCTGTCACTCTAACAGAATATCATAGGCTGGTTGTTCCTCACAATTCTGGAGGCTGGGAAGTTCAAGATCAAGGTGTGAGAAAGATTCAGTGTCTGGTGAGAGCATGTTTGCTTCCTGTTTTTTTTTTTTTTAATTAGTTTTGCCATACAATGCCATGATATCACCATGGGTTTACATATGCTCCCCCTCCAGAACCCCCCTCCCTCCTGCTTCCTGTTTTAAAGATAGCCATTTTCTCTTTGCATCCTGCCAAGAGAGAGAGCAGAGAGAGAGTCAGCTCTCATATCCCTTATTTTTTATTTTAAAACTTATTTTATTGAGTTATATAACTGTTAATTTCTACTGTACAGCAAAGTAATTCAGTTATATATATATATATATATTATTTTTCATATTCTCTTTTGTTGTGGTTTGTCACAGGATATTGAATATTGGGCTTCCCAGATGGCCCAGTGGTAAAGAATCCGCCTCCTAAGCAGGAGACATGGGTTTGACCCTTGGTTGGGAAGATTCCCTCAAGGAGGAAATGACAACCCACTTCAGTATTCTTGCCTGAGAAATTCAATGGATGGGGAGCCTGGAGCCTGGTGAGGAGTTGCAAAGAATTAGAAACAACTGAGCAACTAAACAGCAGTAGCAGTATTGAATATAGTTCCTGTGCTATACAGGAGGTCCTTGTTTATTCATTCTATATAGAGTAATCTGCATCTGCTAATCCCAACTCCCAATCCAGGCCTCCTCCACACTCCCTCCCACTTGGCAACAAGTCTGCTGGGTATGTTTGAGTCTGTTTCTGTTTTGTAGATAAGTTCATTTGTGTCATCACATTCCTTTTATAAGAACACTAATCTTATTGATGAAGGATTCACCCTCATGATCTATTTACCTCCCAAAGTGAGTGAAGTCACTTAGTGTCCAACTCTTTGCAACCCCACAGACTGTAGCCTACGAGGCTCCTCCATCCATGGGATTTTCCAGGCAAGAGTACTGGAGTGGGTTGCCATTTCCTTTTTCAGAGGATCTTCCCGACCCAGGGATCGAACCCGGGTCTCCCGCATTGTAGGCAGACGCTTTACCATCTGAGCCACCAGGGATACCATCATGTTAGGGATTAGGGTTTTAACATATGACTCTGGAGGAGACACATTCAGTCCATAGCAGAGGCTTATTGGAAAAAGCAGTTGATTCTACTACCATAAAAAAACCTAACATTTCTCCTTTTGTTCCCACCTTTTTAATTTCCCAAAGTTTCAGCAAGGTAGCATCTCAGGGTGTCCTGACCAACTCGTGGCTATCTGGATCTATAGGCCAACTTGCTTTCACACCTATACTCGTGTTACTGAAGCTCAGATCTCACCCTCCGAGGTCTAGGTCCTGGCTTTGTTGTTGTTCAGTTGCTCAGTCACGTCCGACTCTTTGTGACCCCATGGACTGCAGCATGCCAGGCTTCCCTGTCCTTCACCATCTCCTGATGTTGCTCAAACTCATGTCCATTGAGTTGGTGATGCTATCCAACCATCTTCTTGTCCCCTTCTCCTCCTGCCTTCAATCTTTCCCAGCATCAGGGTCTTTTCTAATGAGTTGGCTCGTCCTATCAGGCGGCCAAAGTGTTGGAACTTCAGTTTCAGCATCATTCCTCCCAGTGAATATTCAGGGTTTATTTCCTTTAAGATTACCTGGTTTGATCTCCTTGAAGTCCAAGGGGTTCTCAAGAGTCTTCTCCAACACCATAGTTGAAAAGCAGCAATTCTTCTGTGCTCAGCCTTCTTTATGATCTTACCCTCACACCCATACATGACCACTGGAAAAACCATAGCTTTAACTAGATGGACCTTTGTTGGCAAAGTAATGTCTCTGCTTTTTAATATGCTGTCTAGTTTGCAATAGTTTTTCTTCCAAGGAGCAAGCATCTTTTAATTTCATGGCTGCAGTCACCATCTGCAGTGATTTTGGAGCCCAAGAAAATAAAGTCTGGCATTGTTTCCATCATTTCCCCATCTATTTGCCATGAAGTGATGGGACCAGAATGCCATGATCTTAGTTTTCTGAATGTTGAGTTTTAAGCCAACTTTTTCACTCTTCTCTTTCACTTTCATCAAGAGGCTTTTTAGTTCCTTTTTGCTTTCTGCATTAAGGATGGTGTCATCTGCACATCTGATGTTGTTGATATTTCTCCTGGCAATCTTGATTCCAGCTTGGGCTTCATCCAGCCTGGCATTTTGCATGATGCACTCTGTGTATAAGTTAAATAAACAGGGTAGCAATATACAATCCTGACGTATTCCTTTCCCAATTTGGAACAAGTTGGTTGTTCCATGTCCGGTTCTAACTGTTGCTAGAACAACAAGTTAGCAACAGTTAGCAGGTCAACAAGTTGACCTGCATACAGGTTTCTCAGGAGGCAGGTAAGGTGGTCTGGTAATCTCATCTCTTGAAGAATTTTCCACAGTTTATTGTGATCCACAGTCAAAGGCTTTAGTGTAGTCAGTGAAGCAGAAGCTTTTCTGGAATTCTCTTGCTTTTTCAGTGATCCAACGAATGTTGGCAATTTGATCTCTGGTTCCTCTGCCTTTTCTGCCTTTTCTAATCCAGCTTGAACATCTGGAAGTTCTTGATTCACATACTTTTGAATCCTAGCTTGGAGAATTATATCCTGGCTAAGAGGAGGCAGATCTCAGTTGGTGGTGCCCTCAGGTCCCAGTCCTGAACCTGCTCAACTGTCATTGCTAAGGAAGCCAGGCGCCCAGGTCACAACTGGCCCTCAGGATCCTCAGCTCACACAAACGGCAGGGTCCTGCAGACTGTGACCCAAGCAGACCGCCACTGCCATTAAGTCATAGAGGTGGGGATAGGGGAGAGGTTCACCGCTTCCTCAAGGCCTGAGCCAATCAGTAGTTGGTCTTGGTGGGGGCTCTGGAGCCTTGCAAGACACAGCCTGCAGCCTGTTTCCTGGGTGGGTGAGCTGGGGGAATCTGGGCAGAAAACGGGGATCCGCCTCTTACCTCACTCTCCTCTCTACCACACCCCTTAGCCTGACTGTTGACTGAATGGGCCCACTAATGATGGCTCAGTGACAGTTGGTTGCTTAAGGGAGAGACCCACTGCAGCGCCGACCAATGGCTGAGCAGGACCACTAATGGTCCCTAGCAGTAACCACTGCCTGGTAAAGAGGTGCAGGGTAATGGAAGCACAGCAATGCCCTTGGGCTAAGAGCTGCACTTGGCCAGGCTGTATTACAATAGGAACTTCTGCCCTGTATATCATCATATCATTACTACATTGGGAATGCAGTGGTACGGTAGCCTATGCTTCTCAAACTTTAATGTACATATAAGTCACCTGAGAATCTTATTAAAATGCAGATCCTTTCAGTAGATCTGGGGCAGTATTTTTAGTACCTAAGTCATGTTTGACTTTGTGACCCCATGGACAGCAACCTGCCAGGCTCTTTTATTTGCGGGGTTTCCCAGGCAGGCACATTAGAGTGGGTTGCCATTTCCTTCTACACTGTATTTTTTAAAATTATTAATTTTCGGCTACATCTGGTCTTGTGGTATGCCATTGCCCCAGGAGGGCTTCTCTCTAGTTGTGGCCTGTGGGCTTTAGTTGCCGGGTGTCGTGTGGCATCTTAGTTCCCTGACCTGGGATAGAACCTGTCCCCTGCATTGGAAGGTGGATTCTTAACCATTGAACCACCAGGGAAGTCATGAGTCTATTTCTCAAAAACTGCAAGCGACACTAACACTTTTGATCTCCAGGCTTAAACTTTCAGGAGCAATGACTTTGACATCTAGCATCTGAAGTTCTTCCTGAGTGATCATTTTGGAGCCGTGATTTTCCTCCCATAGGTGTAAACTCTATATTCTGCTTTGGTGATCAAAACTATGCAGAGCATCCAGTTGCATATTACACTTTATACACATGACATACTACAGACACCAGTTAACTACCAGGTTTAATTTTGGGGGGTTTGGATTGTTTTGTACATGATTTTCCTCATTTATGACTACTTGTTTCTAAAGTAGTGGTATAACTATTTCTACATTTTGATGTTCATATGCCATGGACAAACTTTTCATGCCTACAAACCACCACATTGCTGTCTTCCTTATGGACACAGGAAAAGACGTTTCTCTTCCTGTCCAAGAAAATCCTTCCATTGACACCGACTTCCAACTCATCGAAAACAGTTACTTGTTTTCTTTTGCTAATCAGCCTGCTCTATTTTCTCTAGTCCCAAATTTTCTCTACAGTAACACCAGTAAAAAATTGTTTTATGAGATTACATTATTTAAAAACAGAAAGTGAATGCAACAGTTTTAATTGCTGAATTTAGCTGAAGGATAAATGGATGTTCATTGTACTATTCTTTCAACTCTTCTCAGTATTTGTAAATTTTTAAGTTTGGGGGGTAAATACAGGAACAATTAACAACTTCTCCTTTGTTTCTTCCTAGCACAAAGATACTCCCAGATAACAAATTTCCTCCCACAAAATTTTTTTCCAAAAATTTTTAATGTCCTTTTGTCTAACCTGACATGTAAGCATGTCCTTTCATAATCTTTCTGCATTATAAACTATTAACAAATTTTTAAAACTTCAGCTTAACGTGAACATTAGAAATGTCATTTACTCTCTAGTTTAGTAAATCTGTACATTGTAAACATGTATTCTCTATGTATTCTGTAGTCACCTTGTATTCTACAGCTTCCTATCCACATTTTCCCCCCTCCTCCTCCAGTCACACGTAACCAGGGCCCTGTACAACTGCATTCAAAGTAGAGTGCCAAGAAGCTGGCATTCCTGCCCCAGTGCTGTACACCTGGTTCCAACTGTGCCACGTTGTGTTAGTCGCTGTCGTGTCCATCTCTATGTGACCCCATAGACTGTAGCCCATCAGGCTTTTCTATCCATGGGATTCTCTAGGCAACAATACTGGAGTGGGCTGTCATGCCCTCCTCCATGGAATCTTCCCAACCCAGGGATCGAACTGGGTCTCCTGCATTACAAGTGGGCTCTTTACCACCTCAGCCACTTGTTCTGAGGAGAAGTGAACATCCTGTTTTCAACTTGCTTTTCTCAGGACTGATGCAGGTTTACCAAAGGTAGGTGCTTTTAATATTTATAAAATAGTAAATCTAGTTTGTACCAAGGTTAATTGCTACCTAAAATGAAATGCTTTTTTAACATTACTCTTTTATCAGACATATGTGAATCCTGACTAAACAAGTATCAAAATAGCTCTCAAGCTAGGGAGATTTTGCACTCCAGAATACAAGAGACAGTATCTGGAGGCCTTTTTGGTTATCACAACTGGGGTGGGGTGGTGCTGCCATCTACTGGATAGTCAGGGATGCTATACATCCTACAATACCCAGAAAGTGACCCACACAATAGATGTGTCTGGCCCAAAATGTCAATAATGCCAAGGCTGAAAACCCAGCTGTAATTTCTGTTTTATCTAACCTTGTAAGATTTAGGAAGCACTAAACACCAGAGAGCCAAACAACTGAACCTATATGGCTCCAACTGTCTTTTTCAGTTCTTTATTAAAATACAGTATTCTTCGGTTTTTCAACATAAGTTTCCTTAATTGGAAAAAAACCCCAGAATTCAATACCATTAAAATGGCACAACCACAACAGTGTAGTGCAGTAATAATACAAAGTCAACTAAGATTAAAAACTGGTCTAAGACTTTGGATATAATAAATTTTATTCATCTGGTGGTACTTGATGCTCACAGGGCACCATACAACAAA
This sequence comes from Antilocapra americana, assembly GCA_007570785.1. Taxonomy (NCBI): domain Eukaryota; kingdom Metazoa; phylum Chordata; class Mammalia; order Artiodactyla; family Antilocapridae; genus Antilocapra; species Antilocapra americana. The sequence continues at coordinate 43,921,030 of ML660197.1, read as the reverse complement.
CTTTAAAAATACAATAAGAAAAAAATTGAACAGCCAGAGAGATCAATTCCATTAGAGGGCCCACAGGAAAACCAACAAAAGCCCACAGAAAAACCCACCCACTGTCCCCTCAGAACATTAATTTCTTCCTTTTTAAGTTTGGCTTTAAGAAACACCAAAGGAAAGTGCGAAGGAAAAAGTCTTTGTTAAAACTTCACATAGCGTCTTTCACATATCTCACAAAATGCTTTCCTTATTCCAGAAGCATATAAAATAATTCAAACATTTGTGAGCCTCATTTGGTCCCAACTTTTAAGATCACAGGCCTCAGTATTTGCCTCACCTCTCCGTCCTCATGTTTTTGCGTCAGTAAAAAACCACTTCCAATCGTCTTTGCTTCACACTGCCACTACATAGATGTTTTACATGAACAGCAAGGGCCAAAGCAAATAGAACTTATGCAAGAACTTGAATATGTAACTAAATTTTCCAAAGACTGGTTTAAAAGCAAATTTTGGCTTTGAAATTTCATTGTATTCTTCAATTTTCATAATTAGTAATTACCTGAAGGCCATCTGACATTGAGCATGAGAGAGAACAGCAAGATTTAAAGTTGTATGGGGGATACTGTTACAGTAACTTCTAAAAACAGATGATTTTGGAAATTTTGTACCGTTGACATGTTGTCATGAAGTTATGTCACGTAAGAAACTAGTTACTAATTCTGCCAGATCGGCTAATGCTCAGTATCAATTTTGTTACTAATTCTGCCTGATCAGCTAATGCTCAGTATCAATTTTGTACAAGTCAGCCAATTATAAGCTATTTCTCAAGTTTAAGCCTCCAAAACAGGGAGCGATTAAGTATTAACAGTTCAATAAATTGACCTAACCTCAGGATACTGGGTTTTCCGTACTGTGGCAGAGCCATCTCATGTTTAGGCTGATGTGGCAGCTCATTTCTCATCAGAGTTCATGTTAAGTACTACTGCATAAGGAGATAAACTAAAATAGCTATGGGAAGCATAACAACTAAAAGTTTTGGCCAACTAGGGAAAAACGAAGATATACTTTATTATTTAAAAAAAGTACTGTATTAATGCTTGGTTCTTCTAGATTTGAATGGCATTTATTTATGCTCAACACCTATTATCAATTATTATCTGATGATTGATATTATCTGATACTTAAGCAAAACTAAGCAAACCTAGACATTTCAGCTGTTGCCATTGTGTAGTATCAGTACGTAAGTAATCTGTAACTAGATGTTTCTCCTTTTCCATTATACTGTATTTCTTAAGGGCAAGAGGCAGGTCAGTAGTACCTCTGCATCCTTAGAACTAACCACAATGGCTGACACACAGTAGGTGCTTAAAGGTATATACTGTTGAGTAGTGGCTTACGACATGACATGGGAAAAGAACCCACAGATTGTCTTATTCTAACTAGCATGACTTAGAGGTAGCCTCACTCCCTACAGGTAGAAGTTTAAGCTACTTTTCCCACATTCTAAACAGAATTGTCAAGAGTCGGATATGACTTGAATTACTTCCTTTAGGCAAATTCGTAAGCATTTTGAGAAATCAAGAGATGAAAGGCGCTATGCAAGTGCAAAGTAATATTAAAGACAGTTCAGCAAAGGTGCTATATTTTCTAAGGTGATGGAAGGGTTGTGCTAGTTTGAGGTTAACAGCCCCAAAGCTACTCTTCCTAATGTCTTTATCAACAGAGCAATGGAATTTTGACAAAGATACCATCACTTCATATAGCTTGTATTCTACTAACTACTTTCTATAAACCAGGTGACAGAAAACGATATTAAGCCACTTATTCTACAGAAACCAGTACTTTATCAAAGTTCCGCATTTTACAAGTCATGTTCAAAAAACACACACAAGTTAGCATTTTGTACACAAATGTTTATTTCTCAATTAAACATTCCCTTTAAACACAAGGAATGAATTCTAAATCTTCATAAACATGAATTAAAAATGAAAGCCCTCCAGTATAGTGTGTGTAATCACTGTGTTCTTGGTCACTACTGGCATTTACTGCTTAACATCAAAAACAAAGGTTATTTAAAAATCATGCTACTGGATTTCTAGCTCTTCCTCTATGACCAGTTCTATGCTGATCTGCAATGTTTAAAAGTTTACATCACCAAATCAAAGCAAGTTTAAGGTGTGAAACAGCTGTGCATTAAACACAAAATAAACAATAAAGTTACAAGATATAGTCAAGTTCATAACGAATATAGGTGTTCTTATCATCGTTGTAGATTCTTGGGTAATGTGCTATGAGAGCATCCTGTGAACCGATGTAGATGGAGTTGTAAATTTTCCAGTACACATCTCTGACTTTCCGGGCTGGGTGAAACAAACCCTAGAATAATTAAAAGGTTACATTATTTCAAGAAATATATAACCTTAATACAACTAACAAACAAATCATAAAGATATGGTTCTAAACATCTCCCTTTGAGAGAAAAAAAAAGATGTCAATTGCATAAAACTGCAGTGGGCAAGAATAAAATCTAATCCTCTCTCCCCTCATAACTGTTTTCCCATATGGCACAAAATACCCTCCCTAATGATAATTAAGAACAGTGACTTAATTCAACTAAATTACTTTTTTTCAATGATTAAGTACTGTTAAAAAAAAATCTTTAACCTACCTGTAAACAATACTGTAGCATTCTACATGGTCCAATAGCAACTCTCAGACCCTCCAGGGCCCCCATAACTGCCTGAATTACATGGGGAGATGTCTCGAACACATTGGGCCATACATAGTTTAACAAGTGATTCAGCGAATCTTCACAACCAAATCCATAAACCCCAAGTGACATGTGTTGCACCACTGCACTAGCAGTCTGTCTGTGTACAAGATCCCTGTAACAGAGAGGGGAAAAAGCTTTTTATTAAGATGCAGTCTTAGTTTCACAGAAAATACTTGCCTGCTCATTAGAAACTAAACCACAAATCCAGTGCTTGGAATGGATGCAGTCATCCTTACACCTCATGTATCTGACATCGGATATCTTTAGAGTATCCAATGATTCTACTTGAGAACTTTTTTAATAACTCAAACCTGCTCACTCTGGCTCAAAAATAAGCTGTATTTTTCTTTCAGAGTAACATGGGCAAGAAGGCCCAGCACAGTGTATGTTTTTGCAAGCTACTAAAAATAAGAGGGGATACATGACTCTTAACATATGAATGATTAACAGTAATATCTCATTTTAAACTCTATAAATTTAAATTCTTTGAAAGTAATTCAATACTGTATACTGCAGATAATTGAGATTAAATCCCTTCCCTTGTGGTTTTTTTAAATATTCATTCAAGAATTCAATTTGGGGAAAGGAAGAGAAGGACTAATAATTTTTTCAAACCCAGAAAAAAGAACTTTTATCACCTCCCATGTTTTGACTGACTTTATGACAAATCATTGCCTTATTATTCCACAATTTATTCAACTGAGTACAAGTATCAGATAAAAAGTCTATGATAGGTATAAAAACAAGTTTACATGCTTTACCCTCAAAGGCAGGAAGAGAACCTTAAAGGTATTTAAGAGAAAATACTGCTTCGCCTGCCCTAACAAAAAGCTAAAAAGATCAGTCTCTTTGTTACATAAATAAGCTCATGCTCATCATTTTCTTTTTAATTTTTAAAACAAAAGTTGATTGGAAATTTCCTGATGGTCCATCTGTTAGGACTCAGCGCTTCCACTATTGGTGCTAGGGTTCCATCCCCAGTCAGCTAAGATCTCACAAGCCTCACAGCATGACCAAAAAATAAAGGGGGGGTGAAAACTAAGAGGGGGCACACTTGGGGGAAAAAAATTGGGGGAACCATTATAGCATGTATCTTTTTTCCCCCTTTGGCTGTGCAGGGTCTTTGTTGCTGCACAAGGGCTTTCTCTAGCCGCAGAGAGCAAGGGCTACTCTCTCAGTTGTGGTGACTTCTCTTGTTGCAGGGCATAAGCTCAGTGGTTGCAGCGCACAGGCTTAGTTGCCTCATGGCACTGGAATCTTCCCAGAACAGGGACTGAACTGATGTCCCCTGTATTGGCAGGTGGATTCTTAACCATAGGGCCACCAGGAAAAGTCCTATATCATATACCTTATTTGGAGACAATAGTCACATTTATAGCTTCATAAAAATCCAGGCTAGTAGTCCCTTCTTTAACTACATCACAACAAGCAGGTCATGTAATGATAACTCCAGTAAGTTCTAAAATAAAAGAACTATTTTAACTATTTTCTGGTGCTTAGTTCAAGTCACTTACCTATCCATTAAAGCATCCTCAAGTAGTGGTGTTACAGCATAAATGTAGTCCTTTCCCATTTCACCAATATATTCAAACAAGAAGGAAAGTGATTTTAACACTCCATTTTGAACATTCAGTTCAGGAACTCTGTATTCATTCATTAAGGCAGGTAGTACTGTGAAGGGTGAACATGTTTCAGCAACAATAGCTATGGCCACAGTTGTACAAACTCTGTTCTGCCTTTCCTGAACTTTTAGGTTGTTTAGAAGTGTAGCCAATACATCATGAGGGCTGGAAAAAAATAAATGTGTCAGCAAACTGTTAGTATACAAGTCAAAATTTTTTCAGAGGGAAGAAAAATAATCAAAGGAATGAAACTTTGTGGTAAGTAATTACTGGGAACTCAGTAATTTTATGCTATGGCATTATTATTTCTACTTAAGAACTTCATTTTAATTAAAATGTTCACTTTAATGAAAATATTAAAATGGATTCACTTTCAAATATAATTCAGTTTTTAATAAATTTCCTGAAATAAAAAGAAATTTCATTACATGTTTAGTCCGAGTTAATTCTTTGAGTGGTCAGAATGTGGTCTCCCAAGCCCTAACATACAAAATCTGTTTTCCTTTTATCTTCCCGCCCACACACCCTTACCACATTTATTCTTCTTTAAGGATTTATCTTACCACAAATTTAAAGGGACAGAGGAACTAAAAGGCTATATTAGCACAGCTATTCACTGCAAATTGCTTGACTTTCATCACAAATATTTTATCACAAGTGAAAACATACTACAGCTACCAAAAAAGGGGTGGAGGAGACTCTAATAATCAATTTTTGTTATGTTTGAGAATATCCCGTTATTATGCCATATGTATATGAAATATCTCATATTCTATAATGACTGTTCTAGTTTGGTTCTGAGTGAAAGCAAATAACCACAGATTATCTAACAAAATAGCTGTAATTTTTAGTTGTCTGTGGATTGACTCTAGAAAAATATTTTTAAAACACATATTAACATGAGAAATGAACTATGTTAACTGTTTTAGCAATATCCAAAAAGAACTGGCCTTAATATTTTAAATAATCAAAAAGAATTAACAAAATCTGAAATCCTTCTGAAATGTTTCCCTCTCTGAAAACACTGGTGTTATTAAATGAAATTTTATACCCTTCTATTTTAATTCAATTTAAGATGAAAGAAAACATTTCAAAAACTGATGGTCAGTAGTTAGTCTATTTTAACTGTATCACTCATACCTTACCTTAAAAGAGCTTACAGAAACAGACACATCTTTTAACACTAAATCAATCTATTATAAAGTAAAAAAAAGATAAATAATACTCACCCAATGGCTTTTGCAATATAACCAAATGTGTTGACTGTGGCTCTACGAATAGCTTTTTTGTGTGCTTTTAAGAGCTCTAAAAGCTCAAAGCAAATCCTCATCCATTCTCTTGCAGACACATATTCAGCTCCCCTAGTTTAAAAATGAAAGTTAATTTTTTTGTGACAATAAGTTTTAAAAGGTAAATTTATAAATTCAGTTCTCAAAATATGATTACCAACTCATTTTAAACATTATATAAATTATTACTGTTCAGAAGACATGGATTATTTTTAAATAAAAGCAAAATTTAAAAATATACTGCTACTCCCTCATTACCATTCAAACTGAAATTTCACTGAAAATATTAGCCTGACCATATATACTTAAATTAGCAAATGTGCAAGGTGAATAAAAATGTGAAAACCAAAGTACTTATAAAAATATTCAGGTAATCTGCTTACCTATCAGCAATACGCCCAACAAGATCAATACAATTCTCCTGTACTTTTTCATGCCTATTCTTTAAGATGGGGGTGAGTCTAGGCAGCAGATCTTTAATTGGTGGGGTCATCTTATGCATACCTATTTAACAAAAGTCAACACACTATCAATTAACACGTAAACTGCAAGCTTTGCTCATTTTATCTTTTACTTAACAATGTAACATATGTGACTAGGCATAAATACAAACTTACAGCTGCCTATGGAAAGAAAAGGCCCCAGATTCTGACCAAATGCAGAATTTTTAACTTTTCATTAACAACTTCTGATTATGTATAAAAATGAAAGAAATTAGTGAAGTGATTTTAAGAATGATGGATACTCAACAACAAAAAAATTCCATTTAGTTCTGAAATGTATTTGTACACTGACATTTAAATATGGGGACAGCTTATGTTCCGGCCATACACAACAATATAAGCCAGAGGGAGACATGTAAATTAAAGCAAAATTTTCCAGAAAGGGCCCCCTTACCCTTTAACTGCAAAACAAACAGATCTCCAGTCTCCCTGCAATGCAGGGCATACTTGGATGGTATTTACACCTATGAAGAGAGAAAAAAGGAGGCAGCTGGCAGGGGCTCTTGTTCTAACTAGAATTGCTTGCTCTGATTCTCTCTCCATTGCTTTTCCCATGTTTCTCTGACCAACAATATGGTTTATAATTCCTTGCAAACCAGAGCCCCACAAGTGGCCAAGTAACTGATTTTTAGCAAATTATCTCCAGATATAGAGGACAGGGCTCAACTGCGATTTGTATGTAAATGCAATGGTTCAAAGACCTCCTACATTGCATAAAAACCCCTTACTAAAACGAGAAAAATAGTGGCTTATTTCAACCTCCTGATGGGTTATTTCTGCCACTCTAAACTCTGCACAAATCTGCAATAGTTCCATTCAATTACAATGAAGAATAAAACACAAGACCATATTTATTGCGCCATCATAAGGTCTTTAAAGAATAAAAGCTTTATCCTCCACACCCCAAAGAATTTGTAACATACCTGTTTTAACTTTGGGTAAAAAGCTGAAATGGTAGTTTAAAAGAATTGGATTTAAATAATGAGATTATTTGATTGCTTCACTCTTCTCCCTGGTTATCATTCCTTGAACTTAATAGCAAGCAGGAAAACCTGCCACAACCATTTTATTCAAGTTGAGTAAATATATCAGATTTAGTCTTAAAATTTCAGAGTTCTCTCCACCCACCATTGCCCTCCTATATATTCCAGGTGAGACACTATATTTTTAGGGCCCTCTTACCCCAGGACTTCAAAGTTTTTGAGTTGTGACTATTCGCTCTTCTCTTGCAGGTCCTAAAACTTGCTCTCTTTTCTCTTTTAAAGTAAAATATAAATAGGTTTTGGGAGGTAAGATTCTTGTGACATCCCAACTTAACTATATTTTTTAGTAGTTAAAAATTTTTATCAGATTATCATCATTCAACTCCTAAATAGGATTCTGTATTTTACTTTCAAAATATCCAAAGAAGTTTTAAAAAGCAAAAAACAAAAGAATTCTTCCATAACCAATGAATTCCATACCTATTACATTTACAATGGCCTTCAGTGCTCCAAGAATGCTGCCCAATACTTCAGGGTACTCTTCACCCAAATACTCATACAAAACAACACCCAAATGCCCCATCAATTTTTCCTGTTTAAAAACAAAAAAAAAAGATGATGAAATGTTACTGTTTATGCTACTTCTTTTGGTGAATAAATAAGAATCTGATATAAAAGTTTACCTCTTGACAAGTCTTCATGACAACAGCTGTTCGAGAGATCAAGTCAGCTGCCTGCTGCCTAACTTTTGCTGATTTGTTATTTAAACGCCACAAAACTGTACCACAGATCTGAGGCAAGTAAGGTTTGACTCGTTTGCCGAGAGCATTGACCACTGTACCAAAGCCGTTCAACATTACTGAGTCCTTATAAGATAAAAAAAAAGGCCAAGTTAAATTTAAAAACTATATTCAATGTAAACAAGAATGTAGTTTGTGGCAAAACAGTTAAAATATACTAATAATTCAGCTTCCAAAAATCTATTCTAAAAATGTGATGTAGAAGAAAATTTCTTTATAGTTAACTGCAAACATGGGCATTTAAAAATTACTCCTTAGTGATATTTGCTTGGAACTACTTTGTACAAATATGAGAGCCAATGGTAACTTGCCATAGTAATAATTAGTATCATTACCTCTGTAGTCTGTTCTTGGAAAGCATAAAGAATACCATCAATCAGTTGTTCTTCAAGTTTATGATCAATATCTGCCGCTCCCAAGTTGCCCATAATTTTCTCAATTGTCTCCATCACCATTTTTCTGTACTGTTCAGCTTCATCTTTTAGGTCATCCACAATCCTGGATATAATTTCTGCTGCACCTACTTTGTTTGCCAACTCCACAGTAGTATCAACTAACTAAAAAAGAGGAGGGAAAAATCAATTTACTGCTTTTCCAAGGAAATACAGAGACATCATGAAAATGGAATATTCTAAAGATACTATTTAGCAAATCAGTACACTGAAAACAGCTGGTTCCTACTAGTAAAACTTTAAGATGGGACTTCCCTGGTGATACAGTGGGTAAGAAACTGCCTGCCAATGCAGAGGACATAGCTTTGATCCCTAGCCAGGGAAGATCCCACATGCCCAGAGCAACTAAGCCTGTGCACGTAATTATTGAGCCCACGCTTTAGCATCCATGTGCTGCAACTACTGAAGCCCAAGAATCCATGAGCCAGAGCTCCACAACAAGAGAAGCCACCACAATGAGAAGCCCATGCACCGCAACAAAAAGCAGCCCCTGCTCGCTACAATTAGAGAAAGTTCAAGAGCAGCAATGAAGATCTAGCTTAACCAAAAAAATTAAAAAAATACAACTTTAAGAAATGGTGACCAAAAAAATTAAATATGAATCTATGTCAAGGGGATTAAGGTTAAGATTATATTCATGCTTCATCTATGCCAGATTAAGTAGTTCATTTACTAGATAAAAATGTCCACTCGTAGTTGGCTATTTATTCTAGAATACAAACTCAAAATGAAAATTGACTTGCTGACTAAAACACACCCTCTTTCACAATGAAGCAAACAATCTATGAGATCCTCAAGGCAAAACATGATCTATGTAATATGCAATCAAACTAATAGATTAATTGAAAGAATTTCTGAAAATGTTTTTTTAACAATAAAAACTTACCTGTCGGTAATTTCTTCTATCCAAAGCCATTCGGTGTTGCCAAAAGTGTTTAAAAAAGGGAGGAAGGATCTCTGTTTTAATGTAGTTTGCTTCTACACCATCTGTTCCACAACACTGCTTTACTACCTAAAATGTTCAAAATAATAATAGTAATAATAGCAGCAAACACAGTCTTGGTTTCAAATATATTTTTTAATGGTACAGAATTCTCTTTCAACAATGAAACACACCCAATTTAGATTAATAAATATGGAACAATTTGGAACAAGTACCTTTAGCACAATTTTCTTCATTTCTTCATCAGGAGACTGGAATTCTCGAATAAGAATTAACATCACTTCTCTAGTATAGTAGTTGGCATATTCTGCATCCATGAGAGGAATAAGATACCCAATAGCCTTTAAGAAAGCGGCAAGACCCTATTTTAAAATAAAAAATATATATATACTTAGTAAATTAGATTTAGGTCACTTGAACTTCAACGAGTAGAAATAAAAAACACAACCACACTGGTGAATTTACCTTTCCTCTGTGTTGGCGAATACCCTTCCATAGAGGCTTTAACACAGAATCAAAAGATTCGATACCATAAGGGGTTGCTGCTTCAGCCAAGGCAGCAATGGCCAAAGCACTAATGGTCCGAACTTTTTGCTGCTCATCCACAAGACCTACAGAAAGCCAAACACAGGTTTCAACTAAGCAACACTGTCTAATTTTAACTCAGACAGTAGTACTGAGATCCCAGCAAAACATCTAACCGTTTAGTCAAACTGCAGAATCTGTTCACACTGGACAAAGTTAGGCAAAAGCCAGTATGAACTATAGCCTATTAGCAGTTAATATTACAAATCATAAACTATATGGTGTTTATGTAGGTCACCTTTCACTTCTCTCTTCAAAAATCAGTAGCCTAAATTTCAGAAAACCTGTCTGAAAACAAAGTTATCCTACAACTTACCATGTTCAATGATTTCAACTAAACTTCTGAGATGTGGCAAGATGGCACAGCCCATGAGAATAGCTATCTGCTGTACAATCTTTATACCAGTGTGTCTTGCTTGCCAGGACTTCTTGCTTTTGCACACAGCTTTTAAGAAAGGCAATAATGAAGGAATGCCCAGAGCAGAGGCTACAACAGCAAAAGCTCTAGCTGTTGTGTTACGGACATACTCATCCATGTTATCTATATCAGGTCTCATGGTAGAGATCATAGTAGCCAGTCCAGCAGCCTGAAAGTTCAAGAAAAAAATGATAATAATGAGTTGATAACATTGACCTCCAATCATTTTGTTCTAAAACTGAATAATCCTATCAACAAATATAAAACTTTCTTTTCCAGAAAATAGATACCTTTGCCAAATTAGAAATAATTTCTCTGCCTTCCACTCGAGCGTAGTAATCTTCATCAATCAACAATGGTTCAATGACTACTAGGATCTGAAAAAGAGAAGGAGCTACATTTTCACACCAGTTACTGATGCAATGCTCATGTAACAGTATAAGGAAAATTTGATTTCCAGGACTTAGTTAAGGGACAATTAAGACTTTTGATCACACAACTTTAAACCCAACATAAAAACCAGTATTTGGGAGAAATGGTAATACAAAAATTACTAAACACAATACACACACGCCCCCATCTGCATTTTACAATTCTAAGCCATAATTATCATCAACAAAAAGATGGTTCTTAGTACTAAATGGCTAACAGTACAGAAACATACATTTTCACATCCTAGTTATCAACAAAAGTAAATTAAAAATATGAATACTATGAACCCATTATATAGGATGGCCAAAAGTTACATCTATATACACATGTATTTGTATATGTATTTATGTGCAAAGAAAAAGGTCTGAGGGCATGTAAATGAACACTGGTTAACTGAGTATTCTTTAAAAGGAGCTGAAGTTTCCCTTTTTATTGTAAATGTATAGCATCAGTTGTTACTTTTTAAAAATTTTTACATTTCACAAATACATCTATTGATAAGTTGGTTAAAAAAAATTATGAATTCTTTTTATATCAAAATATATCAAGTCATTAGAAATACAATTGGAGAACAAACCTTGTGTACATATGGTCGAACCAAATCATCAAGTTTGTATAATATTCTATCAATAACTTTCACAAGTAAATGACGCTCTTGATCCTCAAGTGTAGGTGACATCAGCAGAGGAAGAATCTGATTAAACAAAGGACCAGCTCCAAATTCACGAGCTTTATCGGTAATCTGACGCAATGCAGCCTGGAAGAAAGAGTAAAAGGTAGGTTTCTTTATTAAAAGCATTTTGAATGGGAGCAAAATAATCACTCCGTGGTTTTCTTTAACTGAATATTTTAGTGTAAACTTCACGGATATTTTACATAGAGAAGTATGTGTTCATTCCCATCAAAATTACTCTGAAGTAATTCCTGTGATAAAGGCTTAATCAATGCTTCCAGGTAATTCAAACAGGGTAACTGAATGCTAGAGAAGGTGTAGAGAAAAGGGAACCTTCCTACACTGTTGGTGGGAATGTAAGCTGGTGTAGCCATTGTAAAAACAGTATGGAGGTTCCTCAGAAAACTAAAAATAGAATTATCATATAATCCAGCATCCCACTCCAGGGCATATATCCAGACAAAACTCTAATTCAAAAAGATACATAGACCACCTATGGGAATAGCAGCTCTATTCACATTAGCCAAGTTGTGGAAACCACCTAAATGTTCACTGACAGATAAATGGATAGATATGATACACTTCCCTGGTGGCTCAGAGGGTAAAAGCGTCTGCCTGCAATGCGGGAGACCTGGGTTTAATCCCTGGGTCAGGAAGATCCCCTGGAGAAGGAAATGGCAACCCACTCCAGTACTCTTTCCTGGAAAATACCATGGACGGAGAAGCCTCATAGGCTATAGTCCATGGGGTCGCAAAGAGTCTGACACGACTGAGTGACTTCACTTATACAACAGAATACTACTCATCCATAAAAAAGAACAAAATAATGTCATCTGCAACAACATGGATGCAACTAAAGATTACTGAAGTAAGTCAGAAAGAGAAAGACAAATACCATACAATATCACTTAAAAGTGGAATCTAAAATACAACACAAATCAACCTATCAACAAAACAGACGCAAAAAACAGACTTGTGGTTTGGGGGCGGGCAGGATGGACTTTGGGGTTGGTAGAATGCAAACCATTACATTTAGAATGGATAGAAAACAAGGTCCTAGTGTATAGCACAGGAAACTATAGTCAATATCCTGTGATAAACCATAATGGAAAAGAACATTAAAAAAGAATATATATATACGAACATAACGGAGTCACTTTGCTGTACAGCAGAGATTAGCTATACCTAATCAACTATACCTCCACTAAAAAAAAAAAAAAGTGAAAAAATACAAGGAAAAAAAGGGTAATTTAATAAAGAGAGAGTCACAAAAGCATAAGGTAAAACTCCTAAACTTCTCCTAAAGGACCGACCATTTTCAAATCACGTATGATACTAATTCTCCCACATAATTCTACTAACTCCCTTATCTTCAGCATCTTTTAAAGGCTTTGAGGATAAAAAGGAGCATCTCTAAGATTATAATGAACATGGTGATTTAACAAACTGGTACTTACCTTTCTCATAGGAGGTGTTCCATTCTTAATTTTTAAAAGCAACTTCATTATTTTTCTCTCTTTTTGCTCCTCTGGACTAAGAGTTGATTCATCGACATCAACCTAACAATAAAAAGTAAAAAATTTAAAGGTTAGTGGAGATATGATGACTTATAACTGCTAAATAAAAAGTTAGTATTTTATATCTGTTGTTATCACTTACCAAAAGTTTATCAAAGTACTGAATATCATCAGGTTTTAAAAACGGAAGATTTCCAGATGGTTGGTCATTAACATTTTTCATAGTTCTATCTTCCGTTTGCATGTGGAAACCTGTCATACCACCCAAAGGTGTTGGAGTTGCTGTCAGCTTTCGAGCTGGAGTTCGAATAGGAACATATCCAGCTGGAGGGGGAAGTACCTAATACAGTTAAAAGACAGTTTAGGACTTTCTTAGCTTTACATAGTAAATAATAACAAAAATGAATGATATGTGCACGTAAAAAGCTTTTTGCTTAGAGGCAAGAAGTAACATCAATCTCATTTTTCTATTTTAATTCTATGTTTAAAATATATGACAAGTATTACTCTTTCTCATCAAATTTAAATTTAGATTAAGTGTATTAGAAGTGTGGGGAAACCAGGAAATACATGAAGCAGGCTTACAAAATTCTGATCACTTTCAAACATTAGTCTATATAAACATATTGGTGAACCAATAGCATTTAAATGCAAATAAGCTCACAAAATGCACAGAATGCATAAAAGATATTAAAATAATAAAAAATTTAAAATCAATTCATGTAAATCTATGCACTACAAAAGCAAATCTCTTTTAAGACTGTACAAAAATAAGTAACTGCATAAAAATCCAAAAAGTTGAGCAAAGAGCCCTATAAATACACACCGTTTGACTAAAATCAAAAAATTCACTCAATATTCACAAAGGAGAATTTTCCCCTTCTACTTACAAAGAAATCAATGAAAGTAATTGAGACAGACGCTCACGCAGTCAACACAGGCTGGAGAGTGACTATACCCACAGTATTACATGGAGATTTGTGGTCATTTAGTCGCAAGTCATGTCCGACTCTTTGTGACCCCATGGACTGTACTGCACTAGGCTTCCTCTGTCCATGGGATTTTCCAGGCAAGAATACTGGAGTGGGTTGCCATTTCCTTCTCCAGGGGACCTTCCCCACCCAAGATTACAGAAAGCTATGAAGTAGTTAATTCATGCATACTTAAAACCAAATACTCTAGTACAAACCTAATGAGAGAGGGGAAAATACATAAAAAACCTTAAAAAGCAATAAACATTGGCAGAAAAGGCCCAGTAAAGACCATCAAATTACTTAGGTTCCAGCCCTAATTATAACATCAGCTATATGACCACGTTTAGAACATTAAAAGGTCTTCAAGTCAGAGGTACCTACAAAATTTTATACTTCAAAGTACACTTCAAGTTACTATGGTAAAGCAAGAACATTCTTTGTGTTCACTGGCAATCCAAGAACTAAACACACAGAATCTTGTGAGACATCAAGTAAAATAACCACGATCTAATGTGGATATGAAGCACTTAGAAATATCTAAAGAATGAAACAGAGTAGTAAATTTGGGCAAGACCAATGCAAACTTGACCAGTTAATATTTTCAAAGAATATTTAAAACAAAAACCAGGCAATTCCCTGATGGTCCAATGGTTAGGACTTGTTGCTTTCACTGCCAGGGCCAAGGATCAATCCTCAGTCCCAGATCAATTGGGAATTGATATCCTGAAAGCCTCATGGTGCACCCCTCCCCGCCAAATCCACATTCTAAAAACTAGATTCATGTTGTTATTACCTTATATCCTTCTGGGAACATAGCATCTAATTCTTCATCAGACAACGGGCGATTTCTCTCATCAATTTCTCGCTCCCACCGCCAAGCCTGAAGCTGCTCAGGAGTCATACTCATTATGTGACCTACCAAAAAAAGCAAATTTCTGTAATAATCTATATAGTGCAAGACTTTTATCATTACATAGGTCCTTGGGATTGGATATAAGATAGTTAAGATCAATTCTAACCTTCATTTTTATATTATAAACTCAGACTTCCTTTTATGTCCTGTTATTCTTGCTAAAAATAGGCATTAATAACACACAGAAAACCACAAAAAGTTCAAAATACTAACAGGAGAAAAAGATTATTTCCAATGATAAAGCTTCTACCTGGAGTAGGGGTGGCCATGTTCATGGCTGGTGTGCCAATTGGTGTCTTTCCAGGGGTCAGAACAGGAGTGCTTCCGCCCATCTGACTAGCCGGTGTTTCATCCCAACGTGACTTTCTTTTACTGGCTCCGGGAGTTGGCGTTTCACCAATGGAATCTCCACCTCGATCTGTTCTAGGAGTCTCAGCCCATCCACTTCCATGCCCAGGAGTATCTTTAAAGAAAAAGTGAATAAGCCTAAAATTTTAACCACTATCAAAAAATGACTTTATTCTCAAACAGCAAAGAATTTTTTTAATCACTCACAATACCATAACCCAGAAATAGCCACTCTGTATATCTTGAGCCATTTTTCATTTTTCCAGAGTGAGATTACTCTGCATGTGCAATTTTATACTGTTTCTCTTATCCATTACATTAGTTTTTTGCGGGAGGAGGAGGGTGTGTGGTTTGCGGAATCTCACATCCCTGATTAGTGACTGAACCCAGGGCCCTGCAGTAAAAGCACTGATTAGGAAATCACTGGACTACAGAGAATTCCCTACATTACGTGTTAAAGCACTCTGCCCTATCATTAAACATTCCTTATAGATTTTTAATATAGCAGATATACTATTAAATCTTAACTTTCAAAAACTATTCTCACAGCTTTAGAGAATTCATACAAGCAATGAGATTTAGGCAAATTTACACAGACAAAAAGTAGATGAGAGGTTACCAGATGCTGGGATGAGAAAGAATGGCAAGTTATTATTAAATGGGTTCAGCTTTTATTTGCAATAAGAAAGTTCTAGAAATGGTAGTGATAATGGCTGCACAACATATGAATCAAACCCTTAGAATGAATAAAATCGCAAATTTGATGTTAGGTACAATAACGATGATATTACACTACAATATAGTATAGGTTAATGGCCTATAAACTTTACTTTCTCCTCATGTTCTTCCTGGGAAGCCCTGATGGTTCAGCAGTAAAGAATCCACCTGCAATGCAGGAGACGCAGGTTCAACCCCTGGTTCAGGGAAGAATCCCTGCAGATGACTACCCACTCCAGTATCCTGCCTGGGAAATCCTAAGGACAGAGGAACCTGGCAGGGCTATAGTCCATGGAGTCAGAGAAGAGTGGGACATGACTTAGCAATTAAGCAACAACAAATGTTCTTCCTAAAATAAATCTTAAACCTCTTCAAGAAGGGAAAAGATTAACACATATAATCTGCTCAGTTCTTAACCTGTCCTGAAAGCATCTGGTTATTTATCTGTCTATCCAGGACCAGAAGAACAGAGTTTCACCCACAGACATACCCCTCATCAAATCAACATTTTACCCAAACACAGGCCCAGATTCCACTAGAAGTACCTCTTTCTGTTTTGGGGGTCTCATCCCATCTGTTTTTACGAGCACTGGAAGTTGCACCTCCATGGCCTGGTGTTGCATGGCCTGGCGTATCGCCTCGTCCAGGAGTAGCAGCTCCCGCAGGTGTGTGACTAGGGGTAGGATCCCATATTTTTGAGCCTGGGGTTGCTCCAGGAGTTTCACTTCCCTTTGCACGACCTGGTGTTTCATCCCATCTTAAGGAAGGGGTATGTCCAGGGGTCTTAACAGAGTAAAACATTTTTATTTCAGACATCCACAAGAAAGTAACTAGAAAACTTAAAAAAGAAATTAAATGTTTTAGTTCATGATTGAGAGTAGATTATCCTTCTGCTTAAAAGATACCTACTTCCTAAGTTAAACATGTTCATGACTAAAAACAATTTCAAGATTTAATTTAAAGCACTGAAAAAAAGCCCTAGCTTAAAAAAAAACAATGTATTTTGGGTAATAATATTGTTATGCCACTAATGGCTCTGTAACTTTGAGAAAACATTAAGGTTTCTCTGTTGAGATCTCAAAAACTTTCAGTTCTAATGATATGCACCTCTCAAAACTGGGGCTTAGAAACGTAAGCACCAAATTTCCCACTAAGAATATTTTTGTATTTTTGTTCAATTTTATGTGTTTAATTAATTTAAGCATGTTTTGAATCACTTGGGTAATTATAACTTGATACTGCCACATAATTTCAAATCCTTGAGAAGAGGTTATATTTATAATCATCTTTATATTACTCTCAAGAGTAGTAGAAAAAAAAATAAGTTGACTTAATCAAAGGTTACATGGCAGTTCAAATAAAGACAAGTAGTGAGCGATACAGAGCATCAGACAGTGTGACAGCAAAAAAACCTGCATACTGCAGACAATATCGTATCAAAAATGGCAGGTCAATCAGTGGAAACAAAATTTGTATTTAAATAATTCTATAAGGTTTGTAATATATTTTTACATATTTCTTTTAAAGTTGGGTGCTCAACCCAAGAGTTCTATTTAGCTTTGTTTGCAAATAAGAATCAGTATTTTTTTTCTTTCACAAGATTCTATATTATCAATCAGGGTTGAGAAATTCTTAATTAGGTGAGTAAAGCATATCAACAGTTGGACCATAAAAAAGGCTGAGCGCCGAAGAACTGATGCTTTCGAATCGTGGTGCTAGAGAAGACTCTTGAGAGTCCCTTGGACTGCAAGATCAAACCAGTTAATCCTAAAGGAAATCAACCCTGAATACTCATTGGAAGGACTGATGCTGAAGCTCTAATCCTTTGGTCACCTGATGTGAAGAGCTGACTCACTGGAAAAGACCCTGATGCTGACTGGGAAAGACTAAGGGGAGAAGGGGACAACAGATGATAAGATGGTTAGATGACATTACCACCTCAATGGATATGAATCTGAGCAAACTTCAGGAGATAGCAAAGGACAGGGAAGCCTGGTGTGCTGAAGTCCATGGGTCGAAAAGGGTCAGACTGAGTGACTGAACAACACTGAACAATAACAAAGCAAATAATTTGTTAAAAAAATCTTTTTGGAAACTGCTCTTTCTGCTCAATCAGGTAGGAAAAAATTCTTCCTACTATCCACTATAATTCCTACAGACATGATTAGAGTGGAATTGTGTTAAATGAAAAGCATGAAAGAAAATATGGTCTGAATCTCTTAAGTTTTTATAAAACAGATATCAACTGTTGGGTCTTCTTTTCTGTTAAAGAGATACAAGACAAGTTTTTTTTTTTCTCAGTTTAAAAAATGCCAACCACAGAATTTAACTTAGTAATAGTATTTCTCTGCAGAATCAAGTCCTCTCATCTATCAGCAAGCAAATGGGAAGTCCTCAAGATCTACCTTAAACTGTTTGGAAATTATATATTAGGTTTAGAACTCAGTTCTGAGTTTGGAAAAACACTGCCATGGCCTGACATGCTTTTCCTCATTTGTAAATAAATCTGCAGTAGCCTATGCTAGAGTGGACAGTGACTTAGACTAGGGTAGTGGGGACAGAGATCATGTAAAGTGGCTAGATCCTGAATAATATTTAAAAGTGGGGCCAACAAAATTTATTTTGGATAGGATGTCAGATTAGAGAATAAAAGGAATATATGATCCCTGAAGGGTTTGGCTTGAGCCAGTATACATGGGAGAGGGATGGACAGAGTGAACAGGGAAAATCAATTTTATTTCAGAAATACTGATTTTGAGATGCCTATCACATACACATCAAGATAAATGTGTCAGGTCTGATGAACAGAGAAGTAAGGATAGATTTGTAAATTTGGGAGTTGTCTAACAAAGACAATATGTAAAGACAAAAGCGAGATCCTAGGGAATTAATTTAGACTGCAAAGATATCTAAGGATTGAGCATTAGAGTACACTAAATTTAAGGAAGCTGAGGATGATGATACAGCACACAAGACTAAATAGTAGTAGCCACTAAGAGGAGTACTAGGAAAATCAAGAAAGACTGAAACCCAGAAGCTAGGGGGGAAAAGGGTATTAAAGAATGTCTAATGATATGCTGAGTAATATGAAGATTGAGACCTGACTTGGATTTAGCAATGAGGAAGTCACCTTGACAAAAGACAATTCGTTAGATGGGGTGCAAGCAAAAGCAGAGTGCCAAGTATAGATAAATGACTCACTCAAAGCATTTTGTAGAAAAAAGAGAAAGAAATGGAATGGTAGCTGGAAGGGGATGTGAGGATCGAGAGATGATTTCTTCCAGTTTTTTGGTTTTTTTAAAAGATGAAGATCAGGAAAATGTTTGTTGATGATAATAACCTAGAGTACAGAGAAAAAAACTGATGTTATATGAGAGTCCTTAAGTAGTAAGAGATGGGAAATGGTACATAAACACATGATACATATACAGTCAATTTGTACCAACAGTTCAATTATAAGAGATAGAAAAGCAGAGTAGATGACAGGCATACTAGTAGATTTCACAGTGGGAACATTTATACTTTTATCTTTTTAATTGCTCCTATTTGGGGTAGGAGAGAAATAGAAAGCAAAATCACAAACTAAAAAGCAGCAGCTAAAGAGGTACAGGCTTCACAGAACACAAGGAAGTCATTTGAAGGGAAGGGGAACAGAGCCACTGCTTAAAGATCAGAGTTTGTCTGAAGTGATTAAAAAGTTTTGGAATAAATCATGGTGGTTCTTGTACAACATTTTAAGAGTAATCAATATCATTAAATTGTACACTTAAAAATGGTTAAAATGGCAAATTGTTTACCGCCAAAAAAAAAGTTTCTAGGAAAATAAACTGACAAAGAAAATGCAGTAGTAGTGTATATCTGACACCTGTGGTCAGACTTAAACTCATCCACCTAGAAAATGAAGAAGACCACTATGTTATACTCAACCTCCATATAGTGTGACGTACTCCCATATCTGTATTTAACATTTCAAAAGGAACATCCCTTTACTCCAAGTTATAAACAGAACTGTTTCCCCCTGAAGTCATGTTGAAGCCCTCATCCTTGCTTTAACTGTACTTGGGAGACTGAACCTTGAGTGAGGTAATTAGGCTAAATGAGGTCACAAGGCTGGACCCTAACCTGACAGAACTGGGGTCGTTACAGGGAGAGAAGACACACCACAGCTCCCTCGCTCTTTCCATCGTGTGCAAAGGCGACATGAGAACACAGTTAAGAAGGCAGGCATCTGCAAGTCAGGAGGAGAGCTCTTACTAGGCACTAACCCTGCTGGCACCTTGATCTTCAAGCCTCCAGAACTGTGAGAAAATAAATGCCTCTCGTTTAAGCTACCCAGTCTGAGGTTATCTTGTTAAGTCAACAAGAGCAGACCAATATATTCCATGAGAGAAATAAATTAAAAATAGTAACAATAAAAAATAAAAAGAAATTTACCTCTGCTTGATCCCAACTTGATAGCTTTTTTGGAGTGGCACCAGGAGTCTGATCGGCTGTTTGATCCCAACGTCGTTTCCGTTTTGAGGGAGGCTGGGATGCTGCTGCTCCATTGACGACTTTTAGTTCTCCAGCCTTAGCTTTTTCTGCTAGCTGTTGCCTAATTTCTCTCTGGAAAATACACAAATAAACAGTGAGCATCTTTAAAACATTTTCAATATATTTTCACACCATTAGTAGAGTTATTTCTACAAAATACCATTTTATTCTTCACTCCTTTTTCCTTTCTATGCTACTGGTATTTTCATTCCTTATTTTCCCTCTCTTTCCTGTATTTTCAAGCTTTATACACTGTCTTTCTACATAATAGATGAGCAAATATGGAACGTATTACATACAGAACACTGCTTTATATACAGTTAATGAAGTTAAATCAAACTTCAGTCAATGGCAGCAGACCAAAATGCTCCCACTGAAAAATCCTTCAAGTAAAACTCATAAAAATAGCAATTAACTATGTAATAAGTTGGGAAAGTGATAAATTTTCAAAATTTTGTTATAATTATAATTATGTAAGTATTATACATAATATAGTCACAACAAATACATACTTAATTTACCCTGTGATTTTAAAGTCGAGGTCTATAACCCCACTAGATATATGGAGTTCTATAACCCCAAAATCTATTATATATTCCTAATAAAGTTATGAAGACTAAGTATTAAAACAGAGCAATCTCTGCAAACCAGCAGGAACTTATCAGAATATTCAAATGGAATTTCCACACATATTCAAACTGAATTTTGTGGGAGAATAAGAGGCTTTTCAAAAAGTGATTTCACTATTTGACTTTTCCCTTACATAGTGACTTCAGGGACACACCATTAATAGCCCCTACAGATACGTTCGCTATAAAATATATGTGTATACACACATACATGCAATATGTATGTGTGTGTGTATATATATGGCCAAGGGACCAGGCACTAAGAAAGGACAGTACAGAGAGATGAAAAATTCAATTTGGGAGGTGGCAGAATTCTGGATAAGGTTCTTTCTCAACTTAATTTTTATTAACAGTACAGTAATAATTAAGCAGTATCTGTGCAGCAAATAAAAAAGGAAACAGAAAAGTCTCTCAATCTCAACTTCCTTTACATTCTTCCAACACCATGAAAATAAAAAGCAGGTTTACAGACCTCTTCTTTAGTTAAATGCTGTTCTCGCATTACATCCATGTAAGTCCTAGCATTCATTTTAGGATCAGGGGTCTTCCCTCCTGCAGAAAAGAACAGCAACAGGACAAGAGTACAATAAATAAAAGATAATTAGGTTCAACTGATTTATCTGCCCTGCTCTAATATTACATTATTCCATAATCATTTAATTTATTTTTTGATGAAAAACTTTAATAATTATACATCTTACTTTTTATTGAGTTTGCTGATCAATTTAACCTGTTTGAACACAAACATATCTACAGCAGTTTAAAACAAAGATTTTAATGCATATAAAAACAAAATGACAGCACAGTTTAGTGTCTTCAGAAGTGATGGGTTCCTGGGTTGCTAATCCGGAATACGTACACTTTCGTGCCTTTGTCTCCATCAGCAGTTCTGACTTCAAGCAGCAGAATAGAAGCCTAGAAAATTATCTCTTTACCATTAGTAACACTTTGGAAAGATATTTATATTCAAAACATTACCTGTTGCAAGCTGTTAAAATCCTGACTACAAGTAACTATGACTAGATAAGTTCTTCATACAATGTTCTAAAACAGTTATAGTTTAGAAAATCTGACTTTTAAAAATATACCTCTAATCTTATTCTGATGTCATGTTACTAAAAAGGGCTTCATGGGCTTTTCATGTTTTGTTGACCCAGAAACATATTTTTATCTTCTTAGAAAGTATAAATAACAACTGGAAACATATTACTTGAAATATATTACTTCTACCAGTTATTATGATGCGTATAGAAAAAAAGTGGTGTACAAAGAGATGTGCTAGTCTCTTGGTTAAAGTTTCAGTATTTGCTTTTCAAACTTCAAAATATCTTAAAGAAGCCCAAACAATACAATACAAGATTCACAGAGGCACACGATGTTTTAGAAATGTGATAATTAGCTATACAAGTAGTATAGCATCATAATTTAGGAAAATATAATAAAATTCTAAGACATTTCCTATGCTGAAGATCATGCCCAATTGATAGTGTCATTCTTTCTGACACTAGCTCTGATAAGACTTCCTTTGGAATACTTTTTCACCATAATCTAGAGAGGATGTGTTGAACTGCACCCTTAAGAATGCAGACAGGACTGGCATATAGCAGTACTGCTGTAGGAAAGAAATTAAGGACAGTTAGTATGGGCCTGTGAATTCTGACACACATGTTTAAATCAATTACAGTTATGCAAGTAAAAAAAGAATATCCCTACTAATTCATGCAGGCTGAAAGTCTAATTTGTAAACCTGCAGCAGAATCTAATTTTAAGAAACAGGCACCTAGCTTTGATTTTGAAACTCACTCACCTGAGGAAAGCATCCATCAGGCTCACTATGCCCCTTGTGCTGACCTGCACACTAAAATCAGCAAAACAGACTCCAACTATTAAAAATATCAAAGTCTTTGTATACATACTTCTGTTTTAACTTTAAGCTTGCTTAGAGCAAAGTAGGTGCATTTATTAAACTATATTTAGAGCAATATGGGGGAGCTCTAATGTGGAAACAGTTTCTCAAAAGTAACAATCCTAAAAATTTAGATTTGGGATGAAAACTTTCAATAATTTGAAAGTATCTTGAGCAGAAAAACACATTTGTTCAAAGTAAAGAAAGCGTACCCAAACAAAAGTAAAAGAAAAACCTTTAACCCTTTGCGTTTCTATGGCATTGGCTCATTAGTTTCTTGTCCTTCTACCTGGAAAGAAAACTGGCATTATAAAGATGAAGAATATGGCATCTGTGACTTCAACCAAATCTACACAAATCTATAGTAAGGGGGATTTTTAAAAAGAAAAGCAAATTCATAAGCATGCCAAAAAAAATCAAAGGGCTAAAGACAACTCAACACAAATAAATTTCTGAATACTTATAGAAAAGTGGGAAAGAATTACCATCTGCAAAAGGATCAAGACGCTCAGGGGAAATTATCATGGTCCGCCTGTGCTTTTTGTATTCATCTTCCCGATCGGCAATCTTCGGAGGTCGGTGCTCAGCAAATGGATCATACTGAAAAGAGGTATGTCTCACTTAATATTCACTTATTAAATAACCAAACAGAAAATCACAAACAAAAGTCAGAACATTATAAAACATAAAAATGTTTAATGAATGACTACTAGTATTCTGTATCATTACTCACTTAAATACTATTGTGAGAAAGTAAGGCATATGAGAAATTTCCATAGTTCAATCCCCTTCATGAAATGGTCACCTTTATAACATAACTATTTCTAATTTTCTCAAATCAACTCTCCTCAAAACATTAATTTGACTCCTAAAATAAATGAGTTTCCCTGGGAGTTGAGACATTTAGTCTTCTTTAACCAAATAAACTCTGGTTTATTTTTTTTTTAAGTTACCTGTTCTGTTGACTGTGGTATATCATTAAGCAATGCCACAGGGGCATGATATCCTGGCTTCTTCTGACCAAGCAAACTTGTAGATGATGAGTAGTCATCGTCATCCTGCAATGGAATGTGCCCAAAAACCACAAACAGAAATGTCAGAACTTAGAAACGACAAAGTACATAGAGATTCAATGTGAAACCAAAAAACAGTATGACGAAACTTGTTAACACTTGGGTTTTCTGTTCAACTCAAAAAACTACTAAAAAAATTAAATTTAGTTTCCTATACTCTTTAAAAGATTAAATAAGGACTGCTTTCTGTGGAAGTCAATTAAAATCAAGTTATATATGGACTAGAAAAATATGAGCATTTCATTTTTCTCAGTGGACATGATTAAATTTGTTTTTCAGATTTGGAAACTACAAACAGCTTCTTTAGAATTCTCCAGTTTCCTGGTCTCTTTTTTTAGAAACATGCTTTAACCACAGAAAAAAGTAAAATGCAATAAATTTTAAATGTATTTCCCTAATAGTATTACTATGTTTAGATGGAATAATGTTATATTATTATTTTACTAATATAAGAAGTGCCACAACAGGTAGATCTCAAGAAGATCTTAACACGTCATTTATTTTATTTAAAACTGAAAAAAAAAATTCCTGCTCAGCTTTTGGAACACAGAGCCATTACTGCCTCTTACCATAAACATATGATAGCAAAGAGGCCTGACTGGGTTCTACAAATTGGAACACAGAGCCATTACTGCCTCTTACCATAAACATATGATAGCAAAGAGGCCTGACTGGGTTCTACAAATTTTGCTTTGGCACTTTTAAATTTTTCTTTAAAAAAGATGCTAACTATAAAATAAAATATGGCTTGAATTTCATAAAAACAGCAAGTTTCACAATCTATATATACAGGTTACTGAATCACACAAAAATGATAAGCTATTTCACCAAATTTGGATGTTTGGGTTGGTCTGACAAGATATAAGCTCTGTGTAATATATGAAAACAATTTAAGAGATGTGTTTCAAAATGAGAGGTAGTCATCCTTCAGAGTAACTAAAACAGGCTTGAAAAAGCCCATTAATGTCAGTACTAAGAAACAGTTCATTCATATTAAAATGCCAAGGGAGGAAAAAAAACAGTTCCAAGGAAAAATCAGAAGTCACAAACCATTTACAATGAAATCACTTCTTACAGTGCTCCTCCAGATAGAGCTCAGTAGGTAAGAATAACTCAGTAGATTACTTTTACAATGGTTAATGATTTCCAGGTGCTTTGCTGAATAAACTAGTTTTAAAATAAGTCAGTGCTTCTGAATTGAGCACTTCCAGAAGTCTTAGAAGAGAAAGACATCTTCAACAGTTTTATTCTCCCAAAGAAAAGCTATCTCAATCTCCAAAATGTCTTCTGAGATTAGACCAGATGACTCAAACAGAAGATTCCTTTATATTTCTTGCTCTCCAACAAAAAAATGCTTAGACTCTCTGTATACTGTGAAACTTACATCCTCAAGTTCAGTTGCAGCAATTGATGTCACGTATCCAGCAAACCTGCTGTCACTTCCACCGTAAATTTCCTGGTCATAATAACCCGTAGAATCAAGGCCCACTCCTTGAGCTTCATCAAGAGCTGCCTTCTTGCCTTGAATTTCTCGGATCTGTGCTTCAATATCTGTAAGAAAATTAATACAGATTTTCTTAATCTCATTTTCCAAACAGCATTCAACATAATACATTTCTCTACTGGGTATTATCAAAATAACCATAAAACGTATTGATTTTTAATAAATTTAAAATATCTCCACCTCAACAGAAGGTACTTATGCACACAAAAGAAATCCTATTTCATCAACTACAAGTTACTCTACCTTAAAAACAGCTTGCCAAAGTTTATTACACTACCGTTAAATTCTAACTTTTCCCAACTGAAAAAATCCTGGTGATGTTGATTAGGGAACAAGAACAACATTTAAGATTAAACACTACCAGAGAGGTAAAAATAGTACTGTAGAGAGTGGGTCTGAAACCCAAATGTGCAACAAATCGTCTATGGGTTCCGATTTTGTTAGAATGCAGAAGGCCTAGATCAGACCCAAGTTTCTGCATTTACCTTGGAACTAACAAGTCCTAAGGTAAAACCTTTAACATCTTCAATAGTAAAATAATAAAGGATAAAATCTAAATTCTTAAGCATGTAATACAGAGCCCTACAGTTTGGCTGCAACCACCATCACATTAGATTTATGATTTAGAGTCCGAACTTTAGAATAAAAATGTATGCCTTGAAGGCTCTTTACCTACTAATTAATTAATACATTGATCTGTGTGTCTCAGTTTCCTACAACAGAAAGTTTTAAGGATTAAATGACATAAAGAGCACGAAACACTTAAGCATTCAGTGAGTCCCCCAAGCACTGTGTCTATCCATAGGTCTGACATTCAGAAGATGCACATGTGGTGAATGAAGTATC
Source organism: Antilocapra americana (assembly GCA_007570785.1). NCBI lineage: Eukaryota > Metazoa > Chordata > Mammalia > Artiodactyla > Antilocapridae > Antilocapra > Antilocapra americana. The sequence goes on along the minus strand of ML660197.1, from coordinate 43,894,613 downwards.
AACTCTTCTAAACTGCTCTGCTAATTTTTAACTCTTCACCATCTTATAATCTAATTTCGTATCTCAATCAATTATCTAAATCATGATAATTCCCCAATCATCCTAGTAACACCCTTCACATCCTAGTAACATTCTAGTGATACATTCTCTTGTCTCCTGATCTTATCAGGAACCACACACTGCATATAGTCATGTCTCTTCAGTCTCCTTTAAATACAGACTAGTCTTCCAACCTTTTTGAAAGTCTTTCCTAACACCAGGTAACTTTAAATTACAAATTAACGTTTCATTTTAATAATCTGAATAATATATAAGTGTGCAAAGAAAAAAAGCGTTTCCATTGCCAGCGATCTGTGGCCTAACAAATAGGCATTTCTTGCTAGCTCATTACCTTCAAATGAACTAGTCCTCTGATACTAGGCACTTTTGAAACACTCATTTAATAGTTTGCAAGCATCAAAAGGAAAAAATCCAAGTGGTACAAATAAATGCCTGACCCCCATCCCCAGCTAAGGGAGAAAACCCTCTCTAAGTCTTCAAGATGTGTGTGGTTTAAAGTAGAAAATGTAATAACATCATCTAGGTCCAAGACACAGCATGCAGGAGCAAGTCTCAGACACCTAAAATAACACAAGAGTTAATACTGAAATTAGCAGCCCCAGTCTGTAAACGAATCTCAAAATTTTTATAGTGTATCAGAGCACTACCATCTCCACTCATTTTTCCTGCATTTCTCCACTTGTAACTGTTACAGCAGCCCAGGCAGCCAAGGGCCTTCATCACAATTAACCACAAACAGAAATGTCATCTGAGGTGACAGATTCACTTTACTCTTCTCTCTACTGTTGTTTATATATTTATATATATATATTTAAGCTTTAACACATATTAGCTCCCCCACCCACCCCCAGGAACACTCTTTCTCCTGGTATAATACAAAGAAATCTCTCAGGGATTAGTAAGATTGACTCAAGGGTGAGTGGAGATCTATTCTCATTTTTCCCTTTGTTGAACATTCCTGTTTCAGAAATGTTTACGGTTTAAAAAAAATAAAAAACAACCACCACTAGGTGCATGTATCATTTTTGAAAGTAAATAGGTTTTTTTTTTTTTTTTAAAGAACCACGAATGCTACTGTCATCAGGACTCAGGCAGGAAACACAAATGGGTTAATCGTGCCAGCCAAATAGTCTGCAATCTCCTCTCAACAGCATCAGTGTAGTCTACTAACCGAACACTTGCACCAAAATCACCTGAGGAATCTGTTACAAGAACAGACTCCTAGGCCTCAAATACACTAAATCAGAATCTCCAGTGTATGAACCCAGGCTTCCACATTATCAGGAAACTCATACCTAGCCCAACAACTCTCCATTTGCAGCCCCGTCCCAGTTTCACCCAGATCACCAATTTTACATTTTCCTCTAGGTGATACACAAATAAAAAAAAAGAGAGACTGTTTCATAAAAACTACATCACACTATACCTATCACTGTGCAGCATGCTCAGTCCCCAACTTACATCACAGACAGCTTTATTTCCCCTCTAAAGAACGTCTCCATTGTAAGGTTTCACCAACTATTATAGCTTTATTTGGATATTTATTCAGAAACTGTCATCTACTGAATTTTAGCTACAGATTTTATGTCTTTACTGATAAGCAAAGTTTTCTTACAAGGTACACATATATTCAGTTGGCATTTGTATAAAGTCTATTACACACTGGGACTGGATACAGAGTAAATCAAAATATAACAACAAAATTACCTACCTCAAGGTGTTCTGGAGCTAGGCAGCTGTTTATACTTAATCTCGAGGGGGATTCATTTCTAAATTTCTACAGATTACATACAGTTCAACCAGTTACTGCTTCTGCATCTTTACCTATATGGACAGTGGGCTTTGTTCACATTGTGAACTGTAGCATACTTAGACAAATCGTGTTATCCACAAAATTACAACAGATCTCACAAAACTCAGCAGTTATCCATGTGAGAGAATAATTAAAAACTAGAAAACTCAGTAATTACTTTTTAATAAAACTTGTGCCAAAATACCAAGCATAAAACAATCAAATATTTATGAACAAAATGTCTTCATAAAATAAGGTAACTTTGTTTTATTTCCAAAATAAAATCTGTGAAACAATTGTAGCAAAACATTAAGAACTGGTAAAGCTGGGCAATGGATTACACTGTGTTCACTGCATTTTTCCCCTACACTTTCCTATATAACATTTCATAAAAGAAATGTGATCTGTAGAAGTCTCTGAAAAAAAATTTTCAAAGTTATCTCTCCAGCAAAGGCTTATAAAACTCCACAGCTTTCAAATTTTATAAACATTCTACATCTCTGGGAAAGACAAAAAAGTTGTCTTTAACTCTGGTCACATATGTGGTTGCCAAGAGCTAGCACTCTTAATCCACCAAAATGTGTAAGTATTTCAGTCTTCATGTTGTGTGTATCAATAGTGTATGCCTTTTTATTACCAAGCTGTATGCCACTGTACCACAGAGCGTTTATCCATTCTCTATTTGAGTGGCATTCAAGTTGTTTGCAGCTTGCAGAGATACGAACAGAGCAGCTGTAAACATCAGTGTACAGGTTTTTGTGTGAACACAGATTTTAACACCCCCAGAGTAAATACCTGTGAGTAGGATTGCTGGGTCTTATAGCAAACACATGTTTCATTTTATCAGAAACCTTTGAAGCCCTTTTGGAGGGTTTACTTAAGCAAGAACAGAGGAGAAATGAATTATTCTGTATAACAAAAGAATTTTGACCAATACAATGAGAGAGAAATTAAGGAAACAAGTAAAATGAAGAAAAGCTGGGAAACGTGAAATTATAAAATTCCAGTTTTATGGTATTAAAGGGTAACAAGAGGTATAACATCTAATATGGATTTCTAAGTTATCTGCATAAGCGCCTCACTTCTGATCTCTACCTAACCCTACCCCCATCTTCAGTAAAATCTATCAAGGGGGAAGGAGGTTTCTACGATAGCACTCTTGGTTATTAATGCTGAAAGTTTAAAAAAAAAATAAAAGCAGAATCAACTACACTCCAATACAAATTTTTAAGAAAAGAAAAAAGAAGCAGGAATTCCCTATCTTGATGGTAGATTTGGAATCCTAAAATTAAAATGATGCATGGTTCTTCAAATACCCAGAGCTGGTATATTCTGGAAGTGGTTAAAAACAAAGACTTAGAAGAAAAAAAAAAATCAAAGTACTAGTTAAGTATTAGACTTGTATTTACCAAAGAGCCTGCAAGAGCCTCACTAAAGGATGATTCTAGAGGATAACCTGTCAAGAACAAGGTTTTTCTTAAGTTGGTATTTCTGTTTTTAGATATCAGTAGGAGTAAAAAAAAAATTTCTAGTAGCAATAAAGCTTATTAGAAAATTCTGAGAGTATATTCACTGCCATTATGGTGCTAGTGGTAAAGAACTTGCCTGCCAATGGAAGAGACACAAGAGTTCGATCAGGGTTTGATTCCTGGGTCAGAAGATCCCCTGGAAAAGGGCCATGACAACCCACTCCAGTATTCTTGCCTGGAGAATCCCATGGACAGAGGAGCCTAGCAGGCTCCAGTCTACAGGGTCAAAAAAAGTCCAATGAGACTGCAGTGACTTAGCAAAGTTAGTGGGAGGGGCACTTCAATTTCCAAGTCCTCTGTTAGCCTTCCTTGCCTTGGCTAGTCTAACCAAAACCAGGAGTATTATTTCAGAACTGTACTCTTTCCAAAAGCCATTAATTTTCTTGGAGTTTCCCTTGCTTGTGGGCCTCCTGATTATCTTGACTATAGCAGCAGCGGTGGGAGTATCTAACAGGGAATTGTGTTTTTATCGCCATTTTCTCCTTTCCTTCCAGACCCTGGGAAATCCTACAGGACAAAGGTACTGCAACCAATTAATTGCACAGAAAAATAAAAAGACACCAAAGAGGAACGTAAGATTACAATATATGAACTTTATTTGGAACTTTATTCAAATGAACTGTAAAAAAATGTTTATAAGGCAATCAGCAAAATCAAACACTGATGGGTATTTTATTAATCTTAGGTTTAATAACAGATTTTTTTTTTTTGGCTGTGCCACGCAGCATGGGGGAGCTCTGTTCCTCAACCAAGGATTAAACCTAGGCCACCACAGTGGAAGCGCTGAATTCTAACCACTAGACCACCAGGGAACTCCCAATAATGGTTTTTCCCCTCTCTTAATAATATTTTTTTAAGTCCTTATATTCTAGAGATGCACACTGAAAAATGTATGGATATATGTAAAATAGCCAATGGGAATTTGCTACATGACTCAGGAAATTCAGGGCTGGCTAACAGAGGGGTGGGCTGGGGAAGGAGGTCAAGAGGGATGTTCACATGGGAGGGGACATGGGTAAACCTATGGCTGATTCTTGTTGATATTTGGTAGAAACCAATGCAATACTGTAAAGCAACTATCCTTCAATTAAAAATAAATAAAATTTTAAAAGAAATTAGCATTTACATATTTTGTGTATATTTGCCATAATAAGATTGAGAAAGAGGTCTAATAATCAGAAAATAAATTTATCCATATTTCCAAAAAAATATGGATAAAATTATGTATCTGGGACTTGCTTTGAAATAACAGGAAAGGCAAAAAAGACCAGTGAAGAGATTAAGCAAAGGTGGCTCTGCCTTTACAACGGTTCAAGCCACATGATTAGATGGTAAGCACAATATGGGGGTTTATTTCACTACTGTAGTTTTGTATGTTTTCAGTTTTCAATAAAAAGTTAAAATGTTTTCAAAGCAATCTAAAGTTTCTCCTTTTTTTCTCATTTCTTTCAACCCTGTGAAAACATAGCCTCTGGCCCCATGCAACAGAAAATAAAAGCTCTTCTCTGAAATGGAATCCTCTGGTGTACATACACAGAATTTTTTTAGTTATCTGATGTACTATCTTAACCCTTAAAAGTTTCAATTCTTGCCATTTTTTTTCAAGTTTTACTGACCTTGCAAGGATAGTTATGTGAAATCTTCTAAACGTTAAGATATGTATATTTTAAAAACTATGCTCCAGTGATCTACAGAAATGTCATCATTCAACTGAAACTCTCCTCTTTTTGGAGGGAAACTGACCCTAAGATGATTTTTATCTATCAGAGAACAAATCCTTCCCTAGGAGACAAGAGGTTGACTATATTAACAGTGTGAATTCATGAATAAATTTATGAAGTGGCCCATTTGAAATCTCAAGTCATTCAATAAGCAGATTTCCATTTTTCACTTACTTAAAAATTGTTGTATTACTAATTCAAAAACTGTGATAATTTAAAACTTAAAATTATAGACATTTTCCTGACATAAATACATCAAATGTTCCCTCTGGGAATCGAGTTTGACATCAAAAGATAAAATACTGCTGGAACTTGTACCTTCTAAAAGATGGAAGACATATAACCTACTGTTTGTATTTTAAACTAAGACCTAAATAGCAAACTCTGAAATGAACCACCACTGGTCACATATGATACAATTGTTTAACTGCTCCCCACCAATTCTGTCCCACTGGTTTCCCCTTCTGTGCCTTTCCTTTTTTCTATGCCTCAGACAACCGCTAAGTCTAGCCTGTAGCACTTCCTCCTCCTTGATACATCTTTATTCTTCATTTTTAATCTGTACTTTTTGCAACGTTCTATCACTGATCACTTTGCATTACACAGACACAGCCTTTGGTCATGCTGCAAGGCTTGGGGGATCTTAGAATCCCGGCCAGGTATCAAACCAGTGGCCCTTGTAGTGGAAGCCTGGAGTCCTAACCACTGGTCTGTCACGGAATTCTCCCAGACACAGCCTTTGGATGTGAATCATTCACTGACACCTTTCAGCCTGATCCATAAGTAACATTTAATCGCCACCAATCAGAAGCAAGCAGTAAACAAGGATTTCTCAAATATGAGACTTCTAAAAAAAAAAAAAGATTGCAGAAAAATAAAAAGTATATACTGTATACCAACTCTCAGTCTTTTCCTTAAACAAAACCTTAGTAGGACAACTAACTATGGTGATAAATTATTTTACTGAACACTACAAATAACAGTTCCTAAAAGATTAATTCCTAATATCAATTATTACGTAATTCTACAGGAAGAAAAATTTTGAAATCTTTAAACAACTTTTTTGCTTTTTATTTTGACAATATTCATACTGCATGTCTACAAAACTGAAATAATAACTATTCTGGATACAGGAAAGCAAAAATCTCAGAAGATGCAGAGAAATAAAACGATTATTCCAGCCATTCTGCAGGCAAAGAATTAGGGAGAAAACATTTTCAGCCTTGTGATGCCCCTGAAAATCCATTCAAGGGATAGTGGCCAAACAAGACAATATACAGAATTTTGGGATAATCCATCTTTTTTCCTTTCCAAACAGAACAGCGTGGTTCCCTCATGGACCAAAATCGGCAGTATCTGAAGAACTGCTGGCTGGCAAGATCACACACATTAGTAACTTTATACACTTCACACAACATGCAAAAAGGGATTACATTTGATTTGAATAAATTCAGTTCTTTTTATATTTCAATACTGGAAAGCTTATAAGCCACAGTGACCCAGGAGAAAAAAAAAATTGGGTTGGTTAAAGAGGATGTTAAGGGTTAATCCCTAACAAATATTTGAAAGTAATATGACAACAAGAAAAAAAAAATTGGTTTGGGTCAATGAAGGGAAATAATAGCTTATGGGAAAAAACAATATTGGAAGGTACAACAATAACCTACTTCAGCTTGAATACTAAAGTATTATTTATCTCACAAGACACAATTACAAAGTACTGATGCAGCCATATTTTAACAATAAATTACCAGGTACAACAAAGAAATGTCTTTACCAGAGGCATTATTTAGGATGAAAAGATTATAATTTTTTTTTTTATAAAAAAGCAACATGATGGACAACTCTAAGACAAAAATTAAACACGTATTACTTTTAAAAGTTGGTCTGGGGAGTTCCTTGGTGGTCCAGTGGTTAGAACTTGTGCTTTCACTGCCATGCTGCTGCTGCTAAGTTGCTTCAGTTGTGTCTGACTCTGTGACCCCATAGATGGCAGCCCACCAGGCTCCCATGTCCCTGGGATTCTCCAGGCAAGAGTACTGGAGTGCGTTACCCTTTCCTCCATCATTGCCATGGCCTAAGTTCAATTCCGAGAGGGAATTACGATCCCGCAAGACACTCAGCACAGCTCAAAAAAACCAAAAAGACTGCTCCAGTGAGATTTAAACTCAAACTCCCTCTAGATCATCCTTTACTGCAACCAATGACCTTCCTAAGTCACAGAAGTAATGTTACCTCAGAGAATGAAAAGGGTGCTTTATCCTGTAGATACTGGAAGGCCAAAGTCAAGCCTAGCCAAATACCCTAACTTGATGTTAACACTTCTCAGGAAGTTTCCAAAATCTGAAGTCCTTCCCACTTATCTTAACCAAATAGAAGTATTCAAACCTACCAAACTGTTCAAAGGTTAGTGTTTAAGTGCCCCCTTTCTGTGATAGTCTTAATACTTTCAGCATAATCTCTCAATAAGTGTTGATTAAAATATTCGACATTTATTCAGCAACTGTGGATACCAAAGGACAGTTTCTGTATACAACTGTAAAGTGGAAGAAAAAACCTTAACACTGTAAAATATTATAAGTAATAAAGATTAGGAGTGCTGTAATAGCAACACAAGGAAGTCAAACACACAAACAAAAATCGAAGAAAGTAATTCTGATCCAGTTTATCGGAGATGGCTTAACAAGCAAAAACAGAGATGAACCCTGAAGGACTAGTATTCTCCAGGAAAATGTCATGAGGAAGGAACAAGATACTATGTAACATTCATCACATGGTCTTACACTCCAGTAAGTGACTGGACAATGTCTTGTATACATATAGTGTTCACAACTGAAACTGAATGCTCCAATACGTCAGGCCTCAGTTAATTCGAGACTATAATCCCACATAAAACCAATTCCGGTAAATGAATTGCAATCTTCTACAGACCAAAACTTTCAACTGTGCTTTTAAAACACAGGAAAACTAATAACTTTGGTTTTCCTATCCAAAAGTTACCTTATCATAAAGATACCGATAAACAAAGTAATCAAGGCCACAAAATACCCCAAATGAATAACCTACAAGATAAACAAGAATAGCCAACATCTCTATGTTTTCTAATTATTTTACAAAAGTAGTCTAAAGACAGAAGTGCCCCCCAAACACTGTGGAATTAAAACAGTGTTTCAATCCCAAATACCTAACAAGAACAGTAAAACTATAAAAGTCACTGCCACTTAGTCTGTTTCATAAGTTGCAGAAAACTGTGGACTAAATTCCCAGGGATGACACAATAATTAACAGCCCCAACCAACATTTTTCAGATGCATCTACTTTTTTCCTTCTTGAACTCTTTTTTCCTGCCAGTTAACTAACCAAACACATCTTTCACGAGTCACTGCCTAGGTACAAGACGTCGTCTCAGTTTTAAATGTCCTCCACTAATTTAAAACCGATTGATACTTTTAGACCAGCGATACGTCACCTCCTCTATGAAATAGCCCTAAGCATAAATTAATTACTCCGTTACCCAGGTTCCCAAAATACAGTGCTTATATTTAAGCATTCAACTGCCTCATAAAGAATGAAAATAGATACCTGTTTCCCCACTAAACCATAAAACTTGATGACCTTAGCTTTATTACCTCCCACAGAATAACACCAAGCCACAAACCCAGAAACGACGTGTGAAATAAAAGTAACTCTTGGAAGCAATGTTTGATGAAAATTTCAGATTTAAGCCAGAAATCAAGGAATGCAGTTTCAACTTCCCACACCTCGTCTTTTCTCAAGTGCCCCTACTTCCTGTCATTTCTGCATTCTCCCTGAAGGGGGACTACAGCCTATTCCCAACATTTTCCTAATTTCGCATACTCTGTATTTCACAAAACGCCCAACTTGTTCAAAACCTTTGACCATTATTAATATGCCTTTCCCTGTTCCACCAAAAATCAGTCTCAAAAGAAAAAAGGCCACTATTACACTAAAAGTAATCAAGGGTGGAGAAAACTACCAGATTGTATTTCCCAATCATTTAGAACAACCAAAAATCCCCCAAGGTATGTATCTTAGACGCCTGAAGACATGCAAATTAACCAAGCTTAGAGTGACTAGCCTCAGTTTGACTAAACTCGATTGAGTGCTGCCCGGAAAGCGGCTGCCGTATTTCAGTGCTTTCCTGACGCTCCCCTGCACAAACTATGCCCTCGACAGTTCCGAGAGGTGAGAGACTTTGTTCCCACGCCCTCTTCCCCGCTCCTTTACCCAGGAATTATGCTTAGAGAGCTGTTTAAACGAAGCCCCCAGTCAGAGAAGAAAAGCAATGCTGAAGTAACAGCACCCAAACACGGAACAAAGCGCCTGTCGGGGGGTGTACGAGTAGGACGCCATTACGCGGGGCAGTGGCCTGCGCCTCTGGCGCCGAGCAGACAACCCGGGGCCCGAAGCACGAGCTCGGACCCCCAGAAAAGAAACCACAGGAAGAGGCAGAAATCTAGGAAGACAAAGTCTTAGCAGGTAGGCAGCGGCGAATCTACGTAACAAGGGGAAAACCGCTTACCTTCGTGAGTCTTGGCGATCTTCGCCATTTTGTCCACTCGAACACACAGACGGAACTGGCGCTCCCAAGAACTTCCGCTCGTCGCCGCTGCCACGGAGAAAAATAGCTGGGGGCCGCTCTCCGCGCAAGCGCCAAGCGGGAGCGCGCTCGGCCGGTGACACGTGACAGAGCAGCCGCCTAGATAGAACAGAGAGGTGCATTGTGGGCGGGGGGAGGAGTCAGTATTGCTCCCGGAGACGGGTTCCGTGGCCACCCGAAAAGGGCTGTGAGCGCCTTAGCGCCCTATATGCGAGTAACTCTGCCGTGGAGGAAAGCGGATTCCACCAGGGCAGTTAAAAAATAGTCGCTGAAAGAAACACTAAGGTTTCAGGACTGGAGGAAGCCTCAGACCTTTAGTCCCCTTTCTCCAAATTCACCAGACGGCGTTTTGAGGCCAAAAACTTTCCTCAGCATGTCTCAGCTGTTGCAGTGCTTAGTTATGTTAACAGTTACAACAGTCTCATCCCTCACTCTGTAATTCAAGGTCGTTTTCTTTTTAACTAATTACTTACCATTTGATAAGGAGTTTTGTCTACAATATACGTTCCCAGTCGCTATTGAAATTCACACACAGAGGGTGACTTGTTGCTGATCCCATAACTAAAGTGCTAAGTCAAGTCGCTCAGTCGCGTCCGACTCTTTGCGACCCCATGGACTGTAGCCTACCAGGCTCCTCCATCTATGGGACTTTCCAGGCAAGAGTACTGGAGTGGGTTGCCATTTCCTTCTCCAGGAGATCTTCCCAACCCAGGGATTGAGCCTGGGTCTCCCACATTGTGGGCAGATGCTTTACCGTCTGAACCACCAGAGAAGTCCAATCCTATAACTCCCACAAAGTGGATAAATTGTTGCTTATCTCATTTAAGAAATGACGGGAAAAAAGCTAGGACAGGTTATATATAAGATTGTACAAGGTCACACAGTGATTAAGTTACACAGCAGGAATTCTGCCACTCTTTTCTGAGTTCTTAGAAAGGTCTCGATTGTCAGCAGTAACACTCATGAAATGCTTCTGATAATCCTAAATGTCATTCTTAAATCGGGAATCTTTTTTTCTCCTAAACATCAGCTGTACAAGCATAATAACCTTGTCACACTTGCTTTGTACCCTGAAGAACGTAAGAATTTACTTGGGAGATTTAAAAGGGAAATTTTAATTATTTTAAAAATTTAAAAGGGAAATTGGTACTGGAAGCACCCTAGAAAGGCAGGTAAGGGTCAGGTTATAGACATCACAAAACAACTTACCTTGCTGTGTGACAGACTCAAAATACAAATACTTCGTAGAAACTTAAGTAATAAAAAAGTGAGGGGTTTTTTTTCTTGGCTGTGTGGGATCTAGTTCCCTGACCAGGGATTGAACCTGGGCCTCTTGCGTTGGGAGCACAGAATTTTAGCCACTGTACCACTGGCGAGGTCCCCCAAAGTGACATTTTAATAGCATCAATGAAAAAATCAATTTGATGGGTTAAAGTTTTCAGTCGTTTAATTTAGGCTAAACAATAGCTGGAGGAGGAAGGGGATGAGATAAGAGAAGAACATGTAGATTATTAAGCCAATTGTTGATAAATTCTAGCTCTTGGATTGGCAGAGGGTCTATAGATATTCCTTAAATGGCTTATAACCTACATATAGATTACATGTATTCTTTTATATATACAAAATAGCATATTTTAAAGTAAAAGAAAAATGAGAAATTTAATGAATTAAAAGAAAGGTGTTATTATGTCCATCAATAACCAATAAACTAAAAGAAGTCACCCATGTTGACAAGAAGGATAACAAGGATGTTGCATTTCTTGATTTATAATTTTTTAAAAAATAAACTCATTTACACAAGACAATCACTGTCATGTAAAAAATATATGAAAAAAATTCACTAAAATGTTAAGAGCAAATGTTTGTGAATGATGGAATTGAGTGGTTTTTTTCTTTATATTAATAATTTTTAGTATTTTCCAGATCCTTTGCTATGAGCATGTATTATTTTTATAAACAGGAAAAAAAATGAAAAGCATTTGTAAAGTAGGCATCACGTGTCCTCTGTCTTTCCCAAGATATAAGTTGTGCCTGCTTGCCACTTTGTATTATGTGCATGTTTCTCTAGGTTCCTAGGTATTAAGTTACTTTTGTAGGGCAAGGGCATGTACTGGGAAGTAAGATATGAGAGACTTGGTCAAAGATCATTGGAGACTCCCTTCTCCTAATCTTCTAAAAATGAATTGTCTTTTATAAAACAGTAACTTGAATTTTTAGACAGTAAGAGATAAGAGTTTTTTAAAATAACTTGTTGTTTAGTTGCTAAGTCATGTTCAACTTTTTAGCAACCCCAAGGACTATAGCCTGCCAGGCTCCTCTGTCCATGGGATATCCCAGGCAAGAATACTGGAGTGGGTTGCTATTCCCTTGTCCAGGGGATCTTCCAGACCCAGGGATCGAACCTGCATCTTCTGCATTGGCAGGTGGATTCTTTACCACCAGCTAAGCCACCCTTTACTTTCCATTTCCAATATTAATAAATATTAATCACATATTAGTTAAAAGGGATTTCCTACACATTTTCTATTCCAAAAGTCAGAAGTTGGGGTAGGGGGCTTCCCTGGTGGCTCAGTCATAAAGAATCCACTTGCCAATGCAGGAGACACGGATTCAATCCCTGATCTGGGAAGATCTGATGTGGCACAAGGTAACTAAGCCCCTGCACCACAACTACTGAGCCTATGCTCCAGAGTCCCAGAGCTGCAACTACTGAAGCCCGAGTGCTCTAGAGGCCATGCACCACAAGTGAAACCACTGCAATGAGAAGCCCATGCACCACAACAAAGAGTAGCCCCCACTCGCCACAACTAGAGAAAAACCCATGCAGCAAAGACTCATAATAGCCAAAAATAATAAAATTATTAGCTTTTAATCAGATGGGCTTTTCTGCTCCTCCCTGCCTGTTTATAACCTAAATCATTGAAAGTGATGCCATCCAATGAGAAGGAAAATCTATTCCTTATCAAGGGGATTGCTTTTCTTAGTCTCAAAAAAATATATTGCAAAGTAACAATTATACATCATTTTTTCTAGACAAAAGTGAAAGTTGCTCAATCATGTCTGACTCTTTGTGACCCCCATGGACTATACAGTCCATGGAATTCTCTACCCAATGGAGTGGGTAGTCTTTCCCTTCTCTAAGGGATCTTCCCAACCTAGGGATCAAACCCAGGTCTCCCACATTGCAGGCAGATTCTTTACCAGCTGAGCCACCAGGGAAGCCCAAGAATACTGAAGTGGGTAGCCTATCCCTTTTCCAGCGGATCTTGCTGACCCAGGAATCAAACCGAGATCTCCTGCATTGCAGGCAGATTCTTTACCAACTGAGCTATCAGGGAAGCCCTTCTAGGCAAAGAATAAGATATAATTTTTCAGAATGTTAAATGCTATAACTGCACAAATTACCATAGGAGATAAAGCTATAAAGGCCTTGAAGCTCCATGCTGCTTGAAAAGCAGTGACAATTTATCAAGCCCATCTTTTCAGAGGTAAAGGGACTGTCACAGGACAAACTGACCACAATCCTGATGTGTAATGTTGAGCTTTCCAGAAATCTCCTAAATCAAAGGTACATCAGACTCTATGTACCCCAGGCAAAAAATCTACTTTTATCTGCCTTTCAGTTATGCCTAAACTTGCAAAACTAGAGAGCTTTATTCCTGAAAATTTAAGGCATTACTCAGTTAAATAACAGGTAACCCCAAGATGATGTTCTGAATATGTTGGCCAATGTGTCTGTCATGCCTGACTTTCCCTTCTAGCTTCAACTGACCTGAACAAACTCTCTGCTCAGAGGAACAGCACTGGGTTGTTCTGGAAGAGACAGGTACCTGGCCAGCTACCTAGAGCCTGGCCTGGAATATCGTACACCCTGTCTAAAAACAAAAGAAGTTATTGGCTAAGTCAAGATGCCTTCTCTTGGAAATTTTAACTTGAAATAGTTGCTACTAACAAAATCAGTGGAAACTGTCACTTTGTCTGAAGAATCACGCACTCCTGTTGCTTGAGTCTCCACCACCACCTTGAATCCAGAACCACCTCTAGCTCCAAGCTTCCAGAGAGTCATTCTGTAGATACTACTTTTCTTGCAGTAGCTTGGGTGAGCTCTCTTCCTTTCAGCTATACCAGGTCTAACTAGAACTGAAAAGCATATGTTAATATATTAGTGTGAATTCATTAACTAGCTTTTTTTTCTAACTAAAAGTCATCAACCAAGAGCTGTCTTTGATTCGTAATGGTAAAATATATAGATTCAGAGCACACATACGTAGGTGTCCCAGAGAGCTAAGAGGACTGTGTCTCAGAAGCATCCAGATGCCTAGAATGCTGTGATGGTCTTCTAATGTGTCAACTTGGCTAAGCTACAGTCCCAGTTATTCATACAAATACTAATCTAGGTGTTGCTATGAAGGCCTTGTGGATGTGATCAAGTGATATAACTGACTTTAAGTAGATTGTCCTAGATAATCTGGGTGGGTTTAATTCAATTAGTTGAAAGGTCTTGAGAGCTGAACTGAGACTTCACTAAGAAAATTCCACCTGAGGACTGGAACTTCAGCCTGTCCGAGTTCCTGCCTGTGCTTACTGATGGCGTGCCCGATAGATTCTGGACTTGTTTATTGATTGATTCCCACAACTGTGTAAACCAATTCCTTCCAATAAATGTCTTAATATGTATCTCCTACTGGTATGTATATCCAGTTGAACCCTAATTAAAATAAACAAAGGTAAATTTCACCATTCATTTATTGAAAAAATATTTGAAAACCTGTCAATAAATATTCAATAAGGACCTATCATATATCAGACATCACTTTAGATGCTGGGAATACAATGTTGAATAATATACTGTCTTCACAGGGATCAGAATCTTTGAGGGAAAGAGATTAAAAATCTGTATTTGGGGACTTCCCTGGTGGTCCAGTGGTTAAGACTCCATGCTTCCATGCCCTCACTGAAGGTTCAGTCCCTGGTAGGAGAACTAAGATCCCACATGACTCACAGAACAGCCAAAAAAAACACCAAAACTGTATGTGTTTGTATAACTTCAGGTACTATCAAATGCTATGAAGAAAAATAAGGCAAAGTAAGGAGAGTGGGAAGGGTGGCAGGACAGGATAGGCAGAAAAAGCAAGATGTCTGGAAGGATAACATCTGTACAGATACCTACGTGACATGGGGAAAGAGGTATTCCAGATGTGGCAAATGCCAATGTGCCAAGGTGAGAGCGAATGTGGGGTTTCCAAAAACAGAAAGGTTGGTGAGTGGAGTAACATGGGAAGAGTGGTATGAGATGTGGTACCTGACAACACTGTTGAATGGGTAATTAATACTAAATGAAGGAATCTGAACTGTCTTCCTAACTAATACAGAGACCTGCCACATAATTTTGCCACTGGATTCTCAAGGACAGATGCACCATACAAGGGCAAGAAACACTGTCATTAATGATTCAGTTTAGGATAGCTATTTTCACTAGTTGAACTAAGAAACTGGCAGAAGTTAGAGGAAGGTGGGATGTCAGGACTGGAGAAATAGGGTTTGTGAAACAGGGTACAGGATGTTCAGCAAATAAGAGTCACTGGGTCAATGACAGGTAATCTGTTTTAGGCAGGTACCAGAGTCAATCTAGATATGTTGGCAATTTTAGCAACAGTAGCTATAGAAGACAAAGCTGGCAGTTTTTGATGTCACCTAAAGAAACCTACAAGGCATAGTGTTCTTAGTGATGGGAGGTGCAAGATGCAATAGCGTGTCCTTTACTTTGGAGGGGTGTCCAGGAATGCCCTAGGCCACTATACCCCTAAAACAGTGGTTCTCAACTGGGAGTGATTGTGTCTCCCAGGGATATCTGGCAATGTCTAGAGATATTTTTGGTTGTCACAACCTAATCCTCTTTTACTAGAAGGTCCTCCTTCCTATTCCCACCCCCATTTCCTGTACAGCTCTTCCACCTGACACTGACCCAGTGTCGCTTCACCCAGGAAATCTCACCCAAGGAGCGAGATATAGATGGCATGCTTTGATACTGCTGTGCTCACAAAGTACCAGAAATATCTGTAACTACTCAAGCCACTATGTATTATAGTTTTTTCTATGTGTCTTTCTCCCTGAACTGGACTGGGACACCTAAAGCAAGTTAAAGTGAGCAATTATTGGTGTCTAGAGCATAGGGTACTGCTCAGAGTCCTATGTGCAACAGGAAGGCTCCCCAAAACAGATTTTCTGACCCAGCATGTCAACAGTGCCACCACTGGGAAATCCTGCCCTATAAATATAACTAACAAAACAGACCTTAATTTTCATTGGTTTTATCTCCTACCCTCTGGAATATATGTGTTTTTCCAAAGCCTCTAATATACCTCCCATTTTGTGGTCATTTAGTCTGATTGATGAGATTAGCACAATGCCCATCCATATGATGAACTGATATGACTTTCTGCTGTCTGGGTCCTTTAAGACTATATGTATTATGATAGTTATTATGAGAGACCATATTATGGAAGAAGTAACACAATCCAGGAGTCAAACTTAAAATATATACACTTGTGCAGCTCAAGAAAGTGTTTTAAATCCTTGTTAGGGATGGAAAACAACTCTTTTCCTCAAATCAGTACCTGCCTACCATGTACTTGAGCTCATGTTAATCTGCTGTAGCTACATCTAGCACAGCAACTGCACTGGGGCTATTCCTTGGTGTAATGTGTGATAATTCACTGTCATCCTCCAGGGTCTGTGCAGCCTCCTGAGGGGCCAGACTCCAGTTTAGACATATGGAGACTACAACCTTTGCATTCTTCAGGTCTTTAAGGTACTAATCTCTGCCCTACTTCCTAGAATATGAAAAAGTTTTTTATCTGCTATCTTGGCAGAGTGTTCATTAGCTTTCCCCACTATGTTCTTATTCCACAGGCCAAGCAACCAATACGAGGGTTTAGCCAACTTCAAACTATATATCAGGTATGACCTAAATCAATGCCTTATGACTATACAGTGGAAGTGAAACATAGATTTAAGGGACTAGATCTGATAGACAGAGTGCCTGATGAACTATGGATGGAAGTTCGTGACATTGTACAGGAGACAGGGATCAAGACCATTCCCAAGAAAAAGAAATGCAAAAAGGCAAAATGGCTGTCTGAGGAGGCCTTACATAGCTGTGAAAAGAAGGGAAACAAAAAGCAAAGGAGAAAAGGAACGATATACCTATTTGAATGCAGAGTTCCAAAGAATAGCAAGGAGAGGTAAGAAAGGCTTCCTCAGCAATCAACGCAAAAAAAAAAAAAAAAAGAGAGAGAGATAGAGGAAAACAATAGAATGGGAAAGACTAGAGATCTCTTCAAAAAAAATTAGGATACTAAGGGACTATTTCATGCAAAGGTGGGCTCAATAAAGGACAGAAATGGTAGGGACCTAACAGAAGCAGAAGATATTAAGAGGAGGTGGCAAGAATACACAGAAGAACTATACAAAAAAGGTCTTAACGACCCAGATAATCACAATGGTGTGATCACTCACCTAGAGCCAGACATCCTGGAATGTGAAGTCAAATGGGCCTTAGGAAGCATCACTACGAACAAAGCTAGTGGAGGTGATGGAATTCCAGTTAAGCTATTTCAAATCCTGAAAGATGACAGTGTGGAACTGCTGCACTCAATATGTCAGCAAATTTGGAAAACTCAGCAGTGGCCACAGGACTGGAAAAGGTCAGTTTTCATTCCAATCCCAAAGAAAGGCAATGCCAAAGAATGCTCAAACTACCGCACAATTGCACTCATCTCACACACTAGTAAAGTAATGCTCAAAATCCTCCAAGCCTGGGTTTAGCAATACATGAACGGTGAACTTCCAGATGTTCAAGCTGGTTTTAGAAAAGGCAGAGGAACCAGAGATCAAATTGCCAGCATCCAATGGACCATTGAAAAACCAAGAGAGTTCCAGAAAAACATCTATTTCTGCTTCAATGACTATGCCAAAGCCTTTGACTGTGTGGATCACAGTAAACTGTGGAAAATTCTGAAAGAGATGGGAATACCAGACCACCTGACCTGCCTCTTGAGAAACTTGTATGCAGGTCAGGAAGCAACAGTTAGAACTGGACATGGAACAACAGACTGGTTCCAAATAGGAAAAGGAGTACATCAAGGCTGTAATTGTCACCCTGCTTATCTAACTTATATGCAGAGTACATCATGAGAAACGCTGGGCTGGAAGAAGCACAAGCTGGAATCAGAAATATCAATAACCTCAGATATGCAGATGATACCACCCTTATGGCAGAAAGTGAAAAGAACTAAAGAGCCTCTTGATGAAAGTGAGAGAGGAGAGTGAAAAAGTTGGCTTAAAGCTCAACATTCGGAAAACTAAGATCATGGCATCTGGTCCCATCACTTCATGGCAAATAGATGAGGAAACAGTAGAAACAGTGGCTGATTTTATTTTTCTGGGCTCTCAAATCACTGCAGATGGTGACTTCAGCCATGAAATTAAAAGACGCTTACTCCTTGGAAGGAAAGTTATGACCAACCTAGACAGCATATTGAAAAGCAGAGACATTACTTTGCCAAAAAAGGTCCGTCTAGTCAAGGCTCTGGTTTTTCCAGTGGTCATGTATGGATGTGAGAGTTGAACTACATTGAAAGCTGAGTGCAGAAGAACTGATGCTTTGAACTGTGGTGTTGGAGAAGACTCTTGAGAGTCCCTTGGACTGCAAGAAGACCCAACCAGTCCATCCTAAAGGAAATCAGTCCTGAATATTCATTGGAATTACTAATGCTGAAGCTGAAACTCCAATACTTTGGCCACCTGATGCGAAGAGTTGACTCACTGGAAAAGACCCTGATGCTGGGAAAGATTGAGGGCAGGAGGAGAAGGGGACGACAGAGGATGAGATGGTTGGATGGCATCATCAACTCAATGGACATGGGTTTGGGTGGACTCCAGGAGTTGGTGATGGACAGGGAGGCCTGGCGTGCTGCAGTTCATGGGGTAGCAGAGTCAAACATGACTGAGCAACTGAACTGAACTGAACTAAATTCATTCCAATTAAACATTTGGGAACCTGGGAAATGACACTTGACACCATGAGCCAGACCTGGGCCCAGACTCCACTTTTGACCCTAGACTTCCACTCTTAACAGGGAACATTATGACAATTTGTATCAATGTCAATTTGTAGTGTCCATAGGACTCAAAACATTTGGTTATTCTATTTTCCCCAATGTACGCTTACCAGAGCAAATGACAGGGATCTTTGAAGAAGTACTAGGTGATTCTTTAGCACATATTTACCATGGTGTTACATGGTCCTACTTGCTGGGGATCTCTGTCAATCAAATAGTCTGAAATTCGAGTTCTACATCTGAAAGCTAGCTCATGTACAGAAACTATTAAAGGATCCATTTAAAAAAATTTACTGGAATAGCTGCCTTTAGCCTCCTGAACATTTTTCTTGGTTGTATAGAGTAAGCAACATCCTTGTAAGCTGCCCATCAATCTTGCCTCTAAGGACAGCCTGTTGGATTAACTATCTATCTTTCCGCAGGTCAGGAGCCCCCATGGAGCCATTTAGACCTTATGCTAACTATAATTGTACCCACCTTGCCTCTGAGGGTTAAACATCACCACTTGGCCTCTATTTTGGGATCCTATCATCACCACTGCTCACATGAAAGTCACCTACATAACTTTTTCTGCTACCATCACCTAAGGCCTGTAAAGGACAATCACCATGAGTAACAGGGCTATGTTGAACAATATTGGAGTCTGAGGCAAAAGGAAAAAATCAGTAATATTGATCCTGTCTTTATTTAAAATTTTGACATCTTGTTCATCTTGGATTTTTCTGCACTAATATTTAAATATCATTAAAATATTATTTATCTTGGTTAATGAGCTTTTTGGCAGCCCCTTATATTTTGAACCTGAGTCAAGTACCTCACTCACTTCACCTCAGTCCTTTCCAGTGATGCTGGTGCCCCTTTTACATTCCTTATTGCTTTAGTGAAGAGTGTCCTCTGAGCCTTCCTGTGGAGCATAGTTCTCTTTTGGATCATAGTTTTCTGGGCTTAGTGTAGAATACCTACTCTAGCATACTCACTTCTCTGAGCCTTCTGATCCCTTCTTCCACGTTTCACAGTAGTTCTGCCATTTCTACACCACTTAATGTGAGCCATCCTAGTAGAATGTTAGCACTGTCTCCCCAGATCCTAGTCAGGGTATTCCATATTATGGGATAGTACTCCCATATCGATCAGTTTAGTTCAGTCACTCAATCATGTCCAACTCTTTGCAACCCCGTGGACTGTAGCACACCAGGCCTCCCTGTCCATCACCAACTCCTGGAGCTTGCTCAAACTTATGTTCATTAAGTCGGTGATGCCATCCAACCATCTCATCCTCTGTCGTCACCTTCTCCTCCCAGCTTCAGTCTTTCCCAGCATCAGGGTCTTTCCCATTGAGTAAACTCTTCGCATTAGCTCTTCCAATGAATATTCAGGACTGATTTCCTTTAGGATGGACTGGTTGGATCTCCTTGCAGTCCAAGGGCCACTCAAGAGTCTTCTCCAACGCCCAGTTCAAAAGCATCAATTCTTTGGCACTCAGCTTTCTTTATTGTCCAACTCTCACATCCATATGTAACTACTGGAAAAAGCATAGCTTTGACTAGATGGACCTTTGTTGCAAAGTAATGTCTCTACTTTTTAATATGCTATCTAGGTGGTCATAGCTTTTCTTCCAAGGAGCAAGCGTCTTTTAATTTCATGGCTGCAGTCACAATCTGCAGTAAATCCTATCGATTACATTCTGCTACTCAGCCCTACCCCTTGATCTAAGACCCCTCAGAATATAGTTCTTTATGTCATCTTCCACCTCCTGATGGTATATACTGGCTATGTCCCTTGATTCTTTGAGGTGTCCCTTTCTTTGAGCAGGCCCAGCATTTCCTTGGTCAGGTGATATATGACTTAACCCAGTTACTGGTGTGTTGTCTACAAAGGAAAGTTCTTGTGGGTAGCACCTGACTTGTAATAAGCCAACAGTTTTTGTATCTTCCTCAAGCAAAGAGGGAGCACTAACTTTTTCACAGGATTAGACCACTTTCATAGGCCCAAAGGATTCAGGGGAATCTAGGATTTCAGGTTGCCTGAGTGCGCTGACCCAGACGTCCTGGTTCAGTTTCTTAGGACTGAAATCCTTCCCAATTAGGGCCGTCACCTTAAATAAAATATATGTTGAGACTGAGTGTTTTGTCCACTTTTAGAGCTCTGCTATTCTTAGTCTTGGACCTGACATCAGCCTTTTTGGCTCTCTGGCTGGAGAGAGACAATGACACTCTCTTAATATACTACCAAAAAATGATACCCTCCAGCCTTAACACTTAACCTTTTCTTATTGACTAATCTCAGCGTTTCAGTGTCTGTCTCCCAATATCTTAACAGGAGCTATTAGCGCTTTACCTATCACCAGTGAGAGGACCCTCCTTATCAGCCAGACTACAGGTGATCCAGATCTGAAAAATCCCATTTTAGAGTTTGCTTTCTTGGATCACAGGTTGGGATTCTTATAAAGCAGACTCTGAGATGGAAATTCTCATGCAGAAGGAATCAGAATTGGGCAGGAGGAGCTGAACTACCACCCAGTTGCAACAAAGACCTCAATTATATGGAGAACTCTGGAGATGGGATGGCTTTTAGAGTTGTTCTAAACTGGGGCAAGGAGTTGGGCCTTTTTACTCTCAAATCAACGTGACTTTGGATGTGAGTTTCCCCAAGCAAAGGGCATGACCTTGGAAGATGCAGCTCTCTTTTTAACTATAAGCAGTATCCACAGAGCTGTCACCAAAAGAACTCCCAACAGCTCTAGTTATGAAGGGAGAGAGATAGGAATCTGGGCAGCCTACAGCATCCACTACAAGCAAACACGTCTTCCATGAAATAACAATAATGCAGCCAGATAGAGGATGACATTATCCTCTAAGAATATGAGCCTCAAAGAAGCTTGGGCTTTCACAGAAACATGAATAAATAATGATCTGACAGCAGTAGTGAGGAGTGAGAGAGACAACAGTCCTAGATTGGGATTGGTCACCAGAAAGACCAAGCCATAATTAGAAGCTTAAAATTTTCTGCCATCCAACTCATTTCTCCAAAGAGGGTAGAGGGCCTGGAAATGGAGTTAATTGATCATGCCTATGTGACTAAGTCTCCATAAAATTCCAATAGTATGAGATTCAGAGAGGTTCCAGGTTGGCAAACACATCCAGACTAGGAAGGTAGCACACACCAGCTCTGTGAGGACAGAATCTCACAGAGCGCTTGAGACCCTCTGGGACCTCACTCTATGTGTCTCTTCATCTGTATCCTTTATCATAGCCTTAATAAACTGGTTACTGCATTTCCCTGAGTTCTATGAGACTCTCAAAAAAATTAATGGATTCTGAGTAGATGGTTATGGGAACCTCTGATTTGTAGCCAAATGGGACAGAAGTTGTGGGTTAACCTGGAAACCTACTGCTTATAACTGGCATCCAAAGTAGGGTGGGCGCAGTGTTGTGGGACTGAGCCCTTAACCTGTGGGATCCAACACTATCTCCAGGTAGATAGTGTGAGAACTGAGACATGCAGCTGGTGTGACAGAGAATTACTTGGTGTGGGAAAAACCTCCACGTTTGGTGACAAGAAGTGGATTGCTTTGTGTGAGTAGCAAAGGGGACACACTGGAGAAATACATAGGGGGGAAACTGAGTTTTTCTAATTCACTGTGTGTTGACTTTCCCTCTGGTCCCAGTGTCTTTTGATGCACAAACTTAACTTTGATGAAGTCCAGTTTACCTTTTTTTCCTTCTGTTGCTTGAGCATTTGGTTGTCATATCCAATAAATTACTACCAAATCTAATATCATGAATAATTTAGTTCTCATTCCAAAAAAACAATGTACACTATAAATTATTCAAATGGTACCCCCCAAAAGATATAAAATGAAAAGTAAAAGCCTTACCTCACGTCTCATTCCCCAAAGATTAAGCATGACTTATGCATTCGTTGATTGTTATACATATACAAACACACTCAGTATATTTATTATTTAATTTTTACACCGAATTCTTAAAGGAAAACTGTTTAGGAAGGGGGATATTGGCAGAAATTACATACTCTAAAATCATAAATTATTCCAAAAAGGAAAGAGTTCTAAAATAAAGATGTTAATATGAAAAGTCAGACTTTACAGGAGGCCTCCAAAGAAAATTAAGTTGGGAGCTTCTGGGCCAGTGAATATATAGGTCTGGGAAGAGTGGCACACTCAGAGATGGATGCTTCAAGCTCCTGCCCACATACCTTGCCCCATGCACTTCTTTCACCTGACTTCATGGTCCTGGGTAACATCCTTCTATATATAAACTGATAATCTAAGGATATACTGAGTAAAGTGAATGCTGGGAATGTGGAAAGTGCCTTGACGAACTGCAGCAGAGAGATAGTGTAACACGACTGCCTCATCTCAGCACATATCATAAAGGCTGTATCAATAAATGGTTTGAAGTATAGTTGACCCTTTCATTGCTGCATGGGCTTTTCTCTAGCTGTACTGCCCGGACTTCTCATTTCAGTGGCTTCTCATGTGCAGCTACAGGCTCTAGGGCGTTTGGGCTTCAATAGTTGTGGCCTGAGGGCTCAACAGTTCGTAGTACAGAGGTTTAGTTGCTTTGAGGCAGGATCTTACCAAATCAGGGATCGAACCCATATTTCCTGCATTGGCAGGCAGATTCTTAAACACTGAACCACGAGGGAAGCCCCAAAAGTTGATTTATTATTAAATTTTCAGAGCTGTGCAGCTAGTTGTGTGTGTGTGTGTTTTTTTTGTTTGGGATCTCTATTTTTCCCAACATGGTATTTCTGCACTCATCTATTCTTAAATTGAATACCAAATAATTTATTTCTTATAAATACGTGAAACCAAAAAATATAATCAAGCAGTAAAACATTCTCTGAATGGATGCCATGATCCAATTCTTCTATTCTTTCCCTCAAGAGTGGAAAATAGACTTCTACATAAGAAAGGTATGTTAATATTTTAAAATTAAAGTTGTAACAGTATCAGGACACTGTCCAAAGAGTAAATCAAATGCAAAATTACATTTTATTAAATCTAGGATTGTCTACTGAATTCCAATTTATTAACTCTATTGTGCCCTCTTAAATAAAACTGCTAAAAGTTAATCAACAAAGAATCATCTTGTAGCTATGTAACTTTTAAGCTATGCAGCTTTTTAAAAATACTAATTACCAATTTTAAGTGCTGCCAACTATAGCAACTTTAACAGGTACTTCTGTTTGTTCATGTAATTATTTTATTGTGCTTTGCATTTCCAAGCAGTTTTCCTATATTTGGTTGGCATTTTGGAACTTGGATTTCAAGTAGATTTCCAACATTCCCCAAAATGATAAATCTGTCTACTGTGTCTAAACTGTGCAAACAACACGGCTTATGCCACAACAGCTTTCTTTCCTTGGGAGTGCTAAATTTCACTCCCAAAGTGAAATTTAGCACTCAGGTAGAGGGTGCCCATGTGGTCAGCCCCCAATAAACGTCCTGACACTGCACTGAGTCTCTGATTCTCAGCTTCTCTCAGTTCAGTTCAGTCGTGTCCGACTCTTTGCGACCCCATAGACTGTAGCACGCCAGGCCTCCCTGTCCATCACCAACTCCTGGAGATCACTCAAACTTATGTCCATTGAGTCAGTGATGCCATCCAACTATCTCATCCTCTGTCGTCCCCTTCTCTTCCAGCCTTCAATCTTTCCCAGCATCAGGGTCTTTTCAAATGAGTCAGTTCTTTGCATCAGATGGCCAAAGTACTGGAGTTTCAGCCTCAGCATCAGTCCTTCCAATTCAGGCCTGATCTCCTTTAGGATGGGCTGGGTGGATCTCCTTGTAGTCCATGGGCCTCTCCAGAGTCTTCTCCAGCACCACAGCTCAAAAGCATCAAGTAGTTGGTAACATTTCACACGTGTTGTCAGAACTTGTATCCCCTTAGTTCTCCAATTTCTGTCTAACAATGTCTTTATATTAAATTTCCTGTTAAAAATAACTGGTATAATTTTCCTGATTGGTTTCTAACACAACCATATCAGTAAGGACAAACTGTCCAGTTAATCCCCTTTGACAGTCAATTTTTATTGGAAACTAACATCTATAATTACACTAATCTCTCATTCAGTAATTCAGTTCCTATTTCAGTCAAGAAAGATGTTCTTTAAACCAAACTTTTCACAGATAATCCCTGTAAGAGATCATTGAGAGTGCTGGGAAGATTATGCTATTGATCAAAAAGGTCCCAGTAATGAGATTATGTTAACTTTAAAAGCTTGTTTTATTTCAGGAAAGAAATATTTACAAGTAATGTTTAAAAATTTAGAAGTCTTAATCTGTGGTTAAAATTCATCCTGTATTTGTTTTGACTAAAAGGTTGGTTAAAAACACTATTAAGTACAAAGTCATAGCCATGCCTATTTATCTGAAGCCTTTATGGTTCTGTTCAATCTGTATTAAGGGTTCTGAAGTGAGCAAAAGGTCAAAGTATATTTCTACATAGAGGTCAATCAGGAAAATGTCACTTGTAAAGATAACATGAAAGGCAGAAATTAAGTATACACATATATGACAGCAAGACTTAGAAGCAACCGAAATGTCCACTGACTGAAGAATGGATAAAGAAGATGTGGTACATGCATGCAATGGAATATCAGTGAGCTATTAAAAAGAATAAAATAATGCTATTTGCAGCAATATGGATGGACCTAGAGACTGCCATACTGAGTGAAGTAAGTCAGAGAAGAAATATCATTGTATGGCATCCCTTATATGTGGAATCTAAAAAGAAATGATACAAATGAAGTTGCTTACAAAACAGAAACAGACAAAGACTTTGAGAATGAGCTTATGGCTATGGGGAGGCAGGGAAGGAGGGGGGGAAAGATAGTTAGGGAGTTTGGGATGGGCTTGTACACTGTGCTATGTTTAAAATGGATAACCAACAAGGACTCACTTGGAATTCTGCTCAACATTATGGCAGCCTGGATGGGAGGGAAGTTTAGGGGAGAATGGATACATATATATGTATGGCTAAGTCCCTTAATTGTTCACCTGAAAGTATCACAAAACTGTTTGCTAACCAGCTATACCCCAATACAAAATAAAAAGTTAAAAAATAAACATACACATGTATATATATATATATATTGTGTGTGTGTGTGTGTGTGTACAGATACAGAAAGAATATACAGAGATTTCAAACATCCAGAAAAACTAGATACAATACTATTACAAATTCCTAATTACACTTATCCAGTCCAAATGATCGATTTTGTTTCATATACTCTATTCCTCTACCCTTACTGGATCATTTTAAAGTAAAGCACAAACATATTTTACCTCTAATCTTCAGTATGAGTCTTTACTAAAGTAGGTATTTCAGTTTAATTTCCCAGTCTTGTATGTTTTTTTAATATTTGGTTTGTTCAAAATAAAATGTACATAATGCCTCTTAAATCTTATAAATCTACAACAATCTCCCTACCCCCAAGAAATTGGGTCATTTGTCTTACAGAATTTCTCATATTCTGTATTTGGCAGATTGTATTCCTTTGGCATCATTTACAATGTTCTTCCATCACCTATTTAAATGGGCATATCCACAAGCTTGACCAGATTCAGCTTCAATTATTTTGGTGATAACATTTAATAGGTGGTGGTGTATCAGATATATTTTTGGCAGCATAGTTGGTTTGAATTCTGAATTACTGCTTCCCACAGATTTCTGCTGAGTTTTAATACACTACAAATCTTTTCCTATTGTCTAAACAGATTTTTTTTTGCCTACAATATATGGAAGCACTGTCATCTACTAAAACTGAACCAGAGTTTCTTATCACCTTTAGGCTCTGACATATAACTCTGTCCTTTGCTAAGAAGTCAGATGAGTACCATACACTGTCATCTGTTACAAAGGTTACTTTATTTGCCTTAAGCAAAATCTTGGGGAAAGTGCAGGGGAGAATGATTCAATTGAATGAGCCAATTCAGTAGATATTTTCTTATGTCTGAGAAAGAGTTCTATGTCTGAGAAAATGTTTGGTGAATTTAACAAAAGAACGCCTTTTATTAAGTTCACAAGTAAATCATGTATTATGTTGAAAAATACATTTAATAGGCCATTTAGGAAGATCCCCTGGAGAAGGAAATGGCAACCCACTCCAGTATTCTTCCTTGGAGAAACCCATGGATAGAGGAGCCTGGTAGGCTACAGTCCACAGGGTCACCAAGAGTCAGACACTACTGATTGACTTCACTTTCAGTTTAGTTAACAACGGGCTTCCCAGATGGCTCTAGTGGTAAAGAACCTGCCTGTCAATGCAGGAAATGTAAGAGATGTGGGTTTGATCCCTGGGTCAGGAAGATCCTCTGGAGGAGGGCACAGCAAACTATTCTAGTATATTCTAGTATATTTCCTGGAGAATCCCATACAGGAAACTAGTGGGCTATGGCCCACAGGGTCGCAGAACTGGACATGACTGAAGCGACTTAGCACGTGCACACACACTAGTCAACAAGTTTGTAGGATGCAGCAATAGAACCACCTCAATCAACAATTATATCCTGTGTTGAACGGAAAACTGCTCGACATACTCTGTAGCTGGGGATTTGAACTCACACCACAAAGCATCTAGTAAGAGGTAATTGCAAGGAAGGACCTACAAGACTTTCTGGAACTAACACCAAAAAAACATATACTTTTCATCAGAGGGGACTGGCATGCAAAAGCAGGAAGTCAAAAGATACTTGGAGTAACAGGCAAGTTTGACGTTGGAGTACAAAATGAAGCAGGGCAAAGGCTAACAGAGTTTTGCAAGAGAATGCACTGGTTATAGCAAACACCCTCTTCCAACAACACAAGAGACGACTCTACACATAGACATCACCACATGGTCAATACTGAAATCAGATTGATTATATTCTTTACAATTGAAGATGGACACACTCTATACAGCCAGTAAAAACAAGACTGGGAGCTGACTGTGCTCACATCATGAACTCCTAATCACCAAAGTCAGACTTTAATTGAAGAAAGTGGGGAAAACCACTGGACCGTTCAGGTATGACCTACATCAAATCCCTTACACTTGTACAGTGGAAGTGACAAATAGATTCAAGGGATTAGATCTGATAGACAGGGTGCCTGAAGAATTATGGATGGAGGTTCGTGACATTGTACAGGAAGCAGGAATCAAGACCATCCCCAGGAAAAAGAAATGCAAAATGGTTGTCTGAGGAGGCCTTAACGAATAACTGAGAAAAGAAGAGATTCGAAAGGCAAAAGAGAATGCAGAGTTCCAAAGAATAGCAAGGAGAAATAAGAAAGCCTTCCTAAGTGATCAATGCAAAGAAACAGAAGAAAACAATAGAATGCAAAAGACGAGATCTCTTCAAGAAAATTAGAGATACCAAGGGAATATTTCATGCAAAGATGGGTACAATAAAAGGACAGAAAAGGTATGGACCTAATAGAAGAAGAAGATATTAAGAAGAGGGGCAAGAATACATAGAAGAATTATAAAAAAAAGATCTTAATGACTCAGATAATGACAATAGTGTGATCACTCACCTACTGCCAGACATCCTGGAGTGCAAAGTCAAGTGGGCCTTAGGAAACATCTCTATGAACAAAAATAGCAGTGATGGAATTTCAGCTGAGCTATTTCAAATCATCTTTTAAGATGATGCTGTGAAAGTGCTGCACTCAATATGCCAGCAAATTTGGAAAACTCAGCAGTGGCCACAGGACTGGAAATGGTCAGTTTTCATTCTAATCCCAAAGAAAGGCAATGCCAAACAACGCTCAAACTACCGCACAATTGCACTCATTTCACATGCTAGCAAAGTAATGCTCAAAATTCTCCAAGCTAGGCTTCAACAGTATGTGAACCTAGAACTCCCAGGTGTTCAAGCTGGACATAGAAAAGGCAAAGGAACCAGAGATCAAATTGCCAACATCTGGTTGATCATAGAAAAAGCTAGAGAATTCCAGAAAAAAATCTACTTCTGCTTCATTGATACGATAAAGCCTTTGACTGTGCAGATTACAACAAAGAGTGGACAATTCTTAGAAAGATGGGAATACCTGACCACCTTATCTGCCTCCTGAGAAACATGTATGCTGGTCAAGGAGCAATAGTTAGAACCGGACATGGAACAACATACTAGTTCCAAATTGGGAAAGGAGTATATCAAGGCTAAATATCATCACCCTGCTTATTTAACTTACAAGCAGAGTACATCATGCAAAATGCCGGGCTGGATGCAGCATAAGCTGGAATCAAGATTGCTGGGAAAAATATCAGAAACGTCAGCAATGCAGATGACACCACACTTACGGCAGAAAGCAAAGAGGAACTAAAGAGCCTCTTGATGAAAGTGAAAGAGGAGAGTGAAAAAGCTGGCTTAAAACTCAACATTAAGAAAACTAAGATCATAACATTTGGTCCCATTACTCCTTGGCAAATAGATGGGGAAGCATTGGAAACAGTGACAGAATTTATTTTCCTGGGCTCCAAAATCACTGCAGATGATGACTACAGTCATGAAAGTAAAAGATGCTTATTCCTTGGAAGAAAAGTTATGACAAACCTAGACAGCATATTAAAAAGCAGAGACATTACTTTGCCAACAAAGGTCCGTCTAGGCAAAGCTATGGTTTTTCCAGAAGTCATGTATGGGTGTGAGGGTAGGATCATAAAGAAGGCTGAGCGCCGAAGAATTGCTGCTTTTGAACTGTGCATTGGAGAAGACTCTTTAAAGTCCCTTGCACTGCAAGGAGATCAAACTAGTCAATCCTGAATATTCATTGGAGGGACTGATGCTGAAGCTGAAACTCCAATACTTTGACATCCTGATGCGAAGAGCCAAGTCATTAGAAAAGACTCTGATGCTGGGAAAGATTGAAGGCAGGAGGAAAGGGGGTTGACAGAGGATGAGATGGTTGGATGGTATCACCAACACAATGGACATGACTCTAATCAAGCTCCAGGAGATGGTGAAGGACACGGAAGCCTGGCGTGCTGCAGTCCATGGTGTCCACAGAGTCGGACACAACTGAGCGACTGAACAACAGCTGCAATGAACAAAGTAAGATTAGAAAATAATCATACAGATACACAAAAGCTGGAATATTTATGTTAATGTAAATCAGATCAAGTCATGTCAAATGACTTCCCTTTACACTTAGAATAAAATCCAAAGATGGCACCATGGCCTCCCAGATACTATGAAAAAGCCCTCACACTTCTGACCTCATTTCCTACCACTCTCACCCTCACTGACTGTAATACAAAGCCCTTGCTTCTCATAAAACAAGGCAAGACTTTCTGTCTGAGGCCTTTGCACTTGCTGTTCCCTACCCAAAAATTATTCACATAGTTCACCTCCTCACTTCATTTAGGCCTGTTTGTTAGGGGAAGCACACTGATTGAAACCACTCACTGTGGCCAGGCACCATAGTAACCATTTGTATGAGCTGTTTTATGACAGGAGGTCCTGCTAAGGAACATGGAACTAATAAGCCACCACCAAATGAAAAAGTTTGGGAAAGGTCAAAAGGAGACACCACATGTCCGACTACCTCCCAGAATCCTTCTCTCCGGCATCCATCTTGGTAAGCAAGGCATGCACCACCAGGAAGGACTCTGAGTCAGAATGATTGACTAAAGACAACCTGGAAACTAATCCCATCACCATAAAACCCGAGACTGCAAGCCATGTGACAGAGCTGTTCTTCTGGGTTCCCTTACCCTACTGCTCTCCCCCCGGGGCGCCCTTTCCCAATAAAATCTCTTGCTTTTTCAGCACATGAGTCTCCTCAGACAACTCATTTCCGATTGTTAGACAAGAGCCCAGTTTCAAGCCCTGGAAGGGGTCCCCCTCCCTTCAACATGTTCATTGACACCTTCTCAGAGGCCCAACTGACCACCTTATATAGATCAGCACCCCACTTTAGCCCTCTCCATCTGCTTTTCATACTTTTTCCTACAGCATAAGATTATCTGACACTGTATTAATTGAATTAATATTTATTTCCCCACTCTAGATTATAGGCTCTATAAAAGACTTTCGTTCATTTATCCAGCACCTAAAACAGTGGAGAGTGAGTGCTCAATAAACATTTATTTCATTTAGTCAGCTACAATTTCTCAAAACTGTGTGCAGTTAAGTATTGACAGTATGGCTATCCTCACTTTACAGTTTACAAGAAACTACGGCAGATAAAAGTTAAATAAGGACCTAAGAACAAACAAAGCAAGAACAAATGCCAAGACTTGATGAATGATTCCTGAAATGGGTGAATGGAAGCAAAATCTGGTTTGTGTGGGCTGACGGAAACCCAACTCATACATGAACACCAGTTAAAATGTTGGCCACACAGAGAGAAGGCAAACAGAACCGAGTCTCTTCTTTAAGGCCATAACCTTATTATATACTGCCCTCATATCAACCTCACGGGTTAAGGACGGCAGCAAAACTGACGCCACACTTCGCAGCCGGCAGGGGTGGCAGGTCCAACCCAGCACTCACCGGTTCGTACAGTTACATAATCGATACTCAGAACCTCGGGCTTCCTCCCGCCCCTGCGCTGGGCTCACGTGGCGGGCCTCGCAACCGGAAGCAGCCGCAACAGAACCACGGCGATTGGCGAATTCGAGGAACAGTTCCTGAGCTGTAGCAGGGGTGAGCGGTCACCATGATTCTTACGTCAGAGCGCGGCGGGAACAGAGGACCCGCCGGCCTAGCGGGATTCGTTCAGGCGGCTCTGCGGTCCCTCTGATTGGCCGGCAGGATGACGTAGCCCGTTTACAGTGGGCTCTGCAGCAGTGGGAGTGTGCGTCAGCTCTGCGCAATCGGAGAGAGGAAAATGGGGCGTGTCTGGCCGCTCAAGGGGCCTGCTGATTGGCTGGAGGGCGGCGGCGCCGGGTGGCCCGGGCCGCCGGAGGAGGGCGGTGCCATGGGCCTGGTCCCGGCTTACTGGAAACCGGCTTCAGTGAGATGATCATGGCAGCGCGGACAGGTCAGAGAGCCCTTAAAAAGGTGGTCTCAGGATGCCGTCCGAAGTCGGCGGCAGCCGCCAGAGCCCCGGCTCCAGCCGCCAGAGCCCCGGCTCCAGCGCAGGTGCCTGCGAGGAACGTCAGGTAATAAACAACGGGGGCGCCGCAGCGAGGGTAATTTGTCCCTCCCCACGGCCTGTTGAGCAGGGGGACCCGGGACATTTGCGGTGAGGCAGGCAGATCGGATGCGTTTCCGCGTCCGTGTAGAGAAAGGGCCTACCACCTTCGGCAAGTGACGGGCTTAGGCCCCCTCCCTCCGCCCCCTTGGCCTGAGGGTCGCCAGCCTGTCTGGGCCGCCCAGTCTTGTGTTCCGGGTTCCCAGCCCTCGCGAGAGGCTGTGAATCATTCCGCTCGGCGACTTGGAAGCCGCCGAAGAAGCCACTTGGCGGGGTTGGGGGGCGGGGGGTGCCTTTGGTCTCTTCCGGGCTCCTCCCCTACGGCCTACTGCTGCTGTTCTCCGGAAGTTGTAACTGCGGCGCAGGAGTTGGGGGTTGATGGATGTGGGAGTTTGTGGCCTGGCATTGAGTCCCCTTTTGTCCCTCCGGAGTGTCCAATGGCCAGAGGTGCTTTTCCCAATTTCTTGTAGCGATCTTTGCCCACCCTCGCCTCCACTTTGGTGCTAGCTAAACTAAACCGAAGCCGAAGTAGGGGACCTGGATTTTTTTTTTTTTCCCTGCCATTGTAACTTAGCAGTCCTGTAACCTTGAGTCAGAATCTGCCTTCGATTTTCCAGATTGGCTCTTTTTTGGCAGGTAATGGAAGAGGAGCCATGAAAGATTCCATATTTCCACCAGTTTCCTATTATTAATGACACGTCAATAAATTATGTTCGAAAATTAAAGTTAACTTTTAAAATTAATTCAGTTGTAATCTGTACGGGATGGAGGGAGAAAGCACAAATCTGGTTGACCTCCTTCCAGGACATTTAGAGTCAATTAATTTTTTAAAATATCAACAACCCAATAAACTCTAAATCCTTTTAGACATTTTTTGGTCGAAACTGAAATAAAATCATCTCATATCCTTCACTCTTGCTTTGGGAAATAGCTTTAAAAAGTTCCAAGCAGAATACTGTATCATACTTTAGATCTGCTTGTCTTGTTCTTACGAAATGCTGCTGGCTGTTACTTTTTTTTTTTTTTTTTGAAACAAAACATTTATTCTTTGGGTATATTAAGGGGTAGAAATGAGGGATTAAATGGGTGGGCCATAGGCAGGTATAACTTAAGTGAAAATATTGGAAAACTGAAGATAGCATCCGCTAGAGATAAATTAGGTCTTAGGAATGACCTTGTAGCTAGATAGGATCCCACTACCTTTTCTGAAATTGAACTTATTTTTAAAGGCATTTCTAGACTCCCCCTCTTCTGAGAGTGAGCCTACCTACGCTGTAGCAGGTACAGGAAGCAATCTGCCTAGAAATAAGTACTGATCTATTTCAAGTTTTGTTCATTTACTTTACCTCAGTGTATCCTGCTGCTTTGAAAATAAAAAATATACTAAATCAGAAAGTGGATGGATTTGGTCCCATTAATCTTTAAACCAGAGAAGTGGCAACGTGGAGAGAGAAACAGTTTTGTTTTTGGCCTTTTTATTATTAGTCTAGCAATTTGGGGCTTCCACTCTTTTATTTCTAGATGGTTAACCCACTGATATCTTTGTATCTGATTCCAACTGATGAAAACCACTCTAAAACATAAGGACTTCTGTCCCCAAGACAGATATTATAAACAGGGGGTTAAGTCTCTTTTCTGGACACAAATTAAACCAACACCAAAAAGATTAAAAAATCAGTTTCTGTCAAACTAGGCAGGAGGGAGTGTCAGGTTTGTAAAACCAAACCTGGAGTCTATCTGCATTGTCCTTCCGAACAGCAGACACCACTCCCTATCTTCTACCCCTCTGTAATCTATAATTCTACTTTTTTAAAAGGACATCTCCCCTAATTCCCACCTCCAATAAATACCCAGTCTAAATTATTCTCCACCCAATTATTAAACTTTTTCACAACTGGCTGTTACTTTTGAGAAAAAAATTGCTTTAGTGATCAAATTAAGGCTTAAATATTTACTGCTTATGATAATGAAAAGGGAGATAATTTATGACTTCATTGCAGGGCTGATTCTGGCCTTTATTATAATACAGTATTTAGGATGTAGTACTACTGGAAGTTTGAAAGAGGTGAAGTCGCTCAGTTGTGTCCGAATCTTTGCAACCTCATGGACTATAGCCCACCAGGCTCCTCGGTCCATGGGATTTTCCAAGCATGAATACTGGAGTGGGTTGCTTTCCTTCTCCAAGGGATCTTCCTAACCCAGGGATTGAACCCGGGCCTCCAGCATTGTAGGCAGGATCTTTTCTGTCTAAGCTACCAGGGAAGTTTAGTGACCAAAAACCTGTCCTTCTTTTCTAGTTTTCATTCCATGGTTTAAACATGTATATGACTGTAAGGTTCTCATATTGTAGTTGAAGACATACTATTGATAAAGTATGAAAATGGATGTGCTGTCCAGGGCATTGTGACCATAATACGCAAGCTGATGAGGAAACTCCTATTGTGCTCAGTCCTGTCTGACTGTTTGTGACCCCCATGGACTGTCACTTGGTCATTTTTCCTGCACCCATATAGCATCTGTTACATCTCACTTCCATCTCTAGTTCACTATTGCCTTCTCTCTCATTCTGGTCTTTATTGCGCTAGTTGTTGCTGTTCTGTCGCCAAGTCATGCCCAGCTCTTTGCGACCTCATGAACTGTAGCATGCCAGGCCCTGCTGTCCTCCACCATCTCCTGAAGTTTGCTCAAACTCATGTCCATTAAGTCAGTGATACTATCTAACCATCTCATCCTCTGCTGCCCTCTTCACTTTTCACCGTCAATCCTTCCCAGTATCAGGGTCTCCTCTAATGAGTCGGCTCTTCACATCAGATGGCCAGAGCATTGGAGTTTCAGCTTTAGCATCAGTCTTTCCACTGAATATTCAGGGTTTATTTCCTTTAGGATTGACTGGTTTGATCTTCTTACAGTCCACCCCTGATCTTCTGATTGAAAAGCCCCAATTTCTTCAATCATTCTTTAACTCAACTTTCTCTTCCAGCCACACTATGAGATGTCAGTGTCCTTAAAGAAGTTTTATTTATGTGTAAATCATATTTTATATGAATCAAATTTTGCATATGAGATTTCACCAGGCCACTCCCTTCTCTGTTAAAATTGCTTGAAGACTTGATTTAATGAGATATTATATTTAAGAGCATCTCATTGAGAATAAATCCCAAATTGCTTTATCCTGACCAGTAGTCCCCAGCATGATCCAGCTCCAGTCTCTCTCTCTAACATTATTTCATTGTGCTCTCGCCCTGGCTTGCTATACTGTTGTTGCACTGTTAATCTTTTTGAGAGTCTGGATGCTGCCAGGCTCTTTCCCTAGTACTTGGAATGGTCTGTATCTACCTCTCCTCCTGCCATGTACAGACACATACATATGTGTGTATGAGAGAGAGATCTTATACATGTGTACACACACATTATGTATATACATACCTATTTCACCCTTTGCATGGCTGTTGTTGTTCAGTCGCTCAGTGGTGTCTGGCTCTTTGCAACCCCATGGACTGCAGCACACCAGGCTTCTCTGTCCTTTACCATCTCCCAGAGTTTGCTCAAACTCATGTCCATTGAGTCAGTAATGCCACCCAACCATCTCATTCTCTGTCATCCTCTTCTCCTCCTGCCTTCAATCTTTCCCAGCATCAGGGTCTTTTCCAATGAGTTGGCTCTTCGCATCAGGTGGCCAAAGTATTGGAGCTTCAGCATTAGTCCTTCCAGTGAATATTCAGGGTTGATTTCCTTTAGGATTGACTGGTTTGATCTCCTTGCAGTCCAGCGGACTTTCAAGAGTCTTCTCCAACACCACAGTTCAAAAGCATCAATTCTTCGGTGCTCAGCATGTTTTATTTTCCAGCTCTCACATCTGTACATGACTACAAAAACCATAGCTTTGACTATACATACCTTTGTAGGCAAAGTAATGTCTCTGCTTTTTAATATGCTATCTAGGTTTGCCATAGCTTTTCTTCCAAGGAGCAAGCGTCTTTTAATTTCATGGTTGCAGTCACCACCCACAGTGATTTTGGAGCCCAAGAAAATAAAGTCTGTCATTGTTTCCATTGCTTTCCCATTTATTTGCCATGAAGTGATGGGACCACATGCCATGATCTTAGTTTTTTGAATGTTGAGTTTTAAGCCATAGTTTTCACTCTCCTCTTTTATGTTCATCAAGAGGCCCTTTAGTTCCTCTTCACTTTCTGCCATAAGGGTGGTATCTGCATATCTGACGTTATTGACCTTTCTCCTGGCAATCTTGATTCCAGCTTATGCTGCATCCAGCCCAGGTTTTTACATGATGTACTCTACATATAAGTTAAAGAAGCAGGGTGACAGTATACAGCCTTGGCATACTCCTTTCCCAATTTGGAACCAGTCTGTTGTTCCATGTCCGGTTCTAACTATTACTTCGTGACCAGCATACAGGCTTCTCAGGAGTCAGATAAGGTGGTCAGGTGTTCTCATCTCTTAAGAATTTTCCACACTTTGTTGTTAACCTGCACAGCCAAAGGTTTTAGTGTAGTCAATGAAGCAGAGGTAGATGTTTTTCTGGAACTCTCTAGTATTTTCTATGATCAGCCAGATGTTGGCAGTTTGATCTTTTGTTCTTTTGCCTTTTCTAAATCCATCTTATCTGGAAGTTCTCAATTCACATACTATTGAAGCCTAGCTTGAAGAATTTTGAGCATTACTTTGCTAGCACGAGGAATGAGTACAACTGTGCAGTAGTTTGAATGTTCTTTGACATTTCCTGTCTTTAGAAATGAAATGAAAACTGACCTTTTCCAGTCCTGTGGCCGCTACTGAGTTTTCTAAATTTTTGGCATATTAAGTGCAGGATCATATTTTAGGATTTGAAATAGCTCAGCTGGAATAACTCCTCCTTATCCATTATGTCTCAGCTGAAATACAGCCTCAGAGGACTTCCTGGATCACCCTATCTAAAGGAGGTCCTAATTACATGTCCCCACACCCATTTCTATTTTAGTGGCTTATTTAATCCTCAAGTAGAATGTAATCTTTATATTTGTTTTATTCACCATTATGTCCCTAGTGCCTGGCACAGAATAGCAGCTCAATAAATATGTGAACTAATGCACAAATAGTAGTGTATAATAGTTATGCCATAATCTTACTAGTGTAAAGTCTAAAAATATATAGGTGCACAAGAGCATATCAGGCATCTGTATTACAAAGTACCCTAAACACTTAACATTCTAATTACCTTGACATATGTTTTTACATATACACATGGAAATGGAGATTGGAAGGTAAAAGATAATTGAGCAACAGGTCTGACAGGCCCACCACATATACAGTGAAGAGAGGGACCTAATTTCAGATCTCATAGAGTAGATCAAGAATTAAGGAAACCCCTGTGGATGCAGCTGGGAAAACAAGGTGGGTAGATGAGTTAAGAATTGGACAATAAATATTGTAGCCATCCTAAGGCAGGAATATGTTGTTAACACATGACTGCAGACTAAAAGCCAGCTCTGAGAGATACCTTTGTTTCTGAAGGCTCTAACCCTAACTGTAAGCTGGTATTTTTTACTTTTCTTTATGGTGCTCTAGAAGCTTATTTTTTGCATGTGTAATTTTGGGGGGAATATTCTAAGGTTGCAAACACCTTCTGATATATGATTGTTATTTAATGGTCTTTATAGTTTGTTTCCTCTTCTTAATTGTCAATATTACTCAATCAGGTGATTTTTGTCTTTTTAGATATTTGGCTTCCTGTGGTATACTGATGAGCAGAACTCTTCCACTACATACCTCAATTTTGCCTAAGAAGATGCATGCAAGAACCTTCTTCAGAATTGCTGCACCATTAATAAACAAAAGAAAAGAATATTCAGAAAGGAGAATTATAGGGTTTGTATATACTAATAGGTCTACTAAAAGAGCATGTTCATAATATTCTTTAGAATAGTGTGCCTCTTTTTTTTCTAGATTCGTTTCTTACAGACCAAGCTCTGATTTTCTCATCCTTGCTATTTTATAAATATTGGTTGAATGAATATAATCTTACGGTAACTTTTTATAGGATAGGTTTAAATCTTGACATTTAAAGAAAATAAACTGTTTATGTCCTGCATTTTTGCACACTGTTCTTTTTTATAGTGGCATCATTACTGATATGTTGGGGCAAATATGTTTGTATATCTCCCAAACCTACACACATACACACATACATAGGAAGTGCATCTAAACATGCTTAGAGGCCCCTTCCATCCAGAGCAGAGCTTCACAAACTTTTTCTGTAAAGGGCCAGTTGGTAAATAGGTTTGTGGGCCATACTGTCTCTTTTGCAACTACTCAACACAGTCAGCGTAGCCCAGAACCAACCATGGACAATGTGTAATAAATGGACATGGTTGTGTTCTAATAAAACTGTTTACAGAGTCAGTCAAGAACCCAGGCTCCATCCAACTGAGTACTTTTGTAATTCCTTAGTCTTCAGGATCTCTTAAAAAGATACACCTGATGCTTAATCATATTGGTCCGGGAAGTGACACTTAGTGCTTACTCTCAAATATTATCGGCAAGAAGTAGTCATGTTTCAAGTACTTCAAGTTTAATTTGTAGCCTCCTGGTGGCCAGCAGTAATGCCACGTAAAGCAAGCCTTAATACTTGGATAGGTAGACATCTTTGCCCCAGCTGGTGTCTTAAAAACAGAAATGGCAACAAAAAGATGAGAAATCAAATAGCGAATTGGTCTCCTTTACTTTTGAATTGCTAATATCTCCCTTTTACTGTGAACTTGTCATTTGACAGGCCTGCTGGGTGCTCTGTATTGTTTCATTTAATTCTCACGGTAATCGTGATCTAGGTATTATTCCCATTGTAAAGATGTAGAAACTGAAGCTGAGACATTATGTTGTGTTGTGACTCCAAAGCTTATTTTTCCCACCATATTTATTTATTCTTACTTGCGTCCTTATTCTTTCTCATGCTAAAATTCTTTTTATTGCAAATTGGTCTTATCTAATGATCACCTTCCCCCATATATTGTTTGATGTAAACACATAATAATTACCATTTATGAAGTGCTTAGTAAGCATTGTGCATTATGCCAGAATTATTTCCTTTAGTCCTTGAAATAACTCTGTAGAGGTATTTTTCAATTATGGATGAAGAAAATTGAGAGGTTAAGCAATCTAGTCAGGGTCCACACAACTACTATGTTTTAGAATTGATATTTGAACATAATAGACTACTTTTATGCAAATAGCTTTCAGGCTACCAGGTCTCATACATCTTCATGGGATTTATATTGGCATTTATTTCCAAGTGTCTGAGAACATGGGGAGAGTAGGTTTATTTACTCTTTCCTTTGTGGGCCTCATTTCATGATCATAAAGATTAATTTAAATATACATAAACACTCATTCTGTCATATTCCAAACATACCCTTTTAAAATTTAGAATGTGGTTGTTTACTGTATCATTTTGAGATGAATTCTATTTTAGCAGTGTTGACTCTTTATAACCAAGAATGATACGTGTCTGGTTTTCATTGTCCAGTTGTCTTTTTATGTATCCACAGTGTGTTTTTTGTTTTTTTTCTCCATTTAAGCCCTGACGTGTTTGTTGAATTTATTTCTAGGTATTTTGCATTTGTGTGCTACTGTTTTCTACTTGTTAGCATAGAAACAGTATTAATTTTTATATATTTCTTAACAGGCTACCTAACTGAATTGTGGATTGATTGACTTTTGATTTGATAGTCATATCACCTGCCAGTTTATAATTTTGCCTAATCTTTTCCATGAGTGTGCCCATGTTTCATGCTCTGGTTTAATTTCTTTGACATTTTAGAACAATGTCAAATGACAGTAATGATAGCATCATTGGCTTCTTTCTAACGCTAATAGTAATGCTTCTGATGTTTTACCACCTGTGAAGGGAATCATTCAGTGATTTTGTTTTGGCTAAATAATGTGGTTATAATAATTCTTAGTACTGAACCATCCATACTGTGTATAGTTGGTTGGTTGTACTATGGATGGTTCATGCATACATCCTTAAATGAGTTGCATTTGATTTTTTTTAATATATTACTGGGATTATATTTGCTGGTATTTTACCTAGAAGTTTTGCTTCAGTACTCACAGGTAATATCGGTTTATAGATTTTGTTTTTTATGTTCTTGATGAAATTTGGGTTGGCAGTATGTTATGCTGGCTCACAAAGAGTGATAAGTTCCCTTTTTTTGTAATAGAATTGATTTTTTATCTTAATTACAAAATGTTTGCATACTTGTATAAACATTTAACGATTTAGAAGTATATATACTAGAAAAAAAAGAAAAAACAAAAGAAAATAGAAAAAAAGAATTTAAAAAAGACCTAAAAAAGAAAAAATAGAAACATAAATATTAAAGAGTTAGTCTGTTTTTAATCCTACTCTTTTTTCCTGAATTAGCAACTGGTAATTGTTTAATTTATATCCTTTTAGGACTTTTAAAATATATTTTCATTACAGACAGTCTATTAACAATGATTTTCAGAAAAAGCAAATATGAAATGTTTAAAATTGAGGAATTACAGTATACACTTATAATATTTCTCAAATGGATAATAAAGCAGACAAGATATATACAATTTTATTATCTATTTGAGAAATATTGTAAGTATATAGTATATTTCCTCAGTTTTAAACACTTGATATTTGTGCCTTTTTTCATGTGTAAATGGTTGACCCTTGAAAGATGGGGGGATTGAGAGTGCAGACCCCCACACAGTAAAAAAAAAAAAAAAGATCTACATACTGCTACTTCTGTTTCAAAACAAGAAACAGGCAGGAAGCTGAAACAGTTTGGATAAAATTAAGACTCAAGACTTAGTTGATTTGATTCCCCATGTTATGATTTCTAATTGAACACCAACTTTCCCCCACATTTAATTTAAAAATTTGTTAAACAAAAATACAAGTACTATATTTATCAAAAAAATTCCTATGTAAGTAGACCCAGACAGGGCAAACCTGTGTTGTTCAAGGGTGAACTGTACATTTGATCTTAATCCTTTTAAGTAACTGATAAGTTCCACAGTACGAATGTAGCATAATTCATCAGCCATTTATTATGAAGCAGTATTAATGTGTGTGCCAAATGACTTCTTGCCTCATACACAGTAAGTTTTATTATTTATTCAGTTTAAAGCAGGGGTCCCCAACCTCTGGGGTCTAATACCTGATAATTTGAGGTGGAGCTGATGTAATAATAATAGAAATAAAGTGTCCAATAAATGTTATGTATTTGAATCATCCTGAAACCGTCCTCTCTTCCCCATTCCATGAAAAAATTGTCTCACAAAACCAGCCCCTGGTGCCAAGAAGATTGGGGACCGCTGATTTAAAGTGTATATGTACTGTATAAATAAATAGGTGCAGTTAACAGCTTTCCTTTTTTTTTTTTTTTTTTAAAGTTATTCTATGCAGGAAATGTATGATGTAGTATCTGGAATGGAGGATTACAAGCATTTTGTTCCTTGGTGTAAAAAATCAGATATAATATCAAGGAGATCTGGATACTGCAAAACACGATTAGAAATTGGGTTTCCACCTGTACTGGAGCGCTATACATCAATAGTAACCTTGGTGAAACCACATTTGGTGAAGGTAATAGTTTTGTTTTTTGTTGTTTTTAGATATTCCTCAAATAATGATATATTAAATGGATTAATGTATAATAGCTTAAGATTTCCCTAAACTAATAGGAGGAAGGAAAAAACAAACTGTTACATTGCTTAAGTTTTGTTATCTTATACAATATTAGCATTATTCTTTCCAAATAGAAATTTAACTAGAACATGGAAATGAGAAGCTTTTTCTTTTGTCCTTCTATTGAGAACTGCTGACCCCTAGGAAAGTTTCAGCCACGCAAGTGAGAAATGTTTTAATTTAATATTGATACTTGTGCTTTTTTTTTTTTTTTTAAGTTAAGGCAGGGAAAGTGGTGAGAGGATGAAGAAAGATAGAAAAGATATAAATGTGGAGAATATAAACATTGTTGAAGTCATCCTGCCATGTACCAGGTACTGAAATGCCAGGTACTGTTGCATGCATTATATTAATCACCTTACCCTTCTCAGAGAAGGGTACACATATAGAAAAGGTACTCAGACTTCAACACAGGAAAAAGGAGAATTCCAGAGTTACATTACCATTTATTTTGACTTCCTAGAGTGCCGTGAATAAAGACTTTCAAAGCTTGAGTTGTGTTTTGTGCCCACTTGATTTAGTGGTGATTTGTTGGTAATTGGCCAGAGCTAAGTGCCTTTTTCACCTCTGTCAGTCATTGAGGACATGCAGCTGTCATACCAGAAAGAATATACTGTCTAGTGAAGCTAAGACATTGGAGTCCACCTAGTCCCATGTCAAAAACGTCAACTCCACTTAAAAGTCTGTGCCCCATTCTGGGACTTTGCTATTGTAACTGTTTTCACCTGTTTACCTCATAGTTTTGGAGTTTTTACCTATTATAGTGCACTGCCTTTCTTATAATAGCTAAGCTCTTTATAGTGCTTTACTTGAATTGTTTAATCTTCACAACAGCCCTTTGAGATGCAAGTTTTATTATCCTCCATCTTATAGTTGAGTATGCTAAGCCTTAGAAGAGTTAGATAGCTTGCCCAGGGTTACACAGCCAAGACTCTATAGTCTGACTGACAACAGCGAATCTCTCTATAAATCTTACAATTGAGTCCCCTGACCTCAATCTCTTACCATTCAGACTCTTATAACTTCGATCTTAACATATCTATCCTGCGTCTAACTAAAGAACTCTAAAACCTTATCATTTTCTCCCCCTGGCTTTCTTACTTTCCCCGACTTCCATGAATGTACCGTATAGTACTTACTCCACAGCCCTGTGCCTTTGCATTTTGTTCCCTCTTCTCTCTGTAATGAACTTGATTCCTTGCCTGCTGATCCTTCAAATCCCAGCCTGCTTTCTCCTTTTCCTTTCATATGGATAGTCGGTTCTACCTCTGTGATTCCTCTAAGCTTTGCATGTGCTCTGTTTATTTTTCTTACCACTCTTTAGTATAACTTCTTTCTTCCTTTGGATTTCTGCTTGACAGAATCGAGCTACTTAAGGGAATGGGAGATGTTCTTTTTCATCTCTGAATCCTCAGTCATGAGGGCTTTTGTTTATGAAGTTTTCTCTGCCGTGTTCCTGTATATCCAGATGTTCCTAGTAATTTCAGTAACCTTCAGCACTGCCAAGGAGGCAGGAAACTTTTCTTTTAATTATAATAGTATGTATTATACATTACTATCTTAATTTTAGGAGGCTTAGAGAAATTAAGAGCCCACACAAAGTGATACTGTGTATGTATGATTCCAAAATTATTTTTCCATTAAAATCAGCTGCCTCACTTAATGTGCTAATTTTATTATTTAAGGGCTTCCCAGGTGGCACTGGTGGTAAAGAACCCACCTGCCAGTGCAGGAGACATAAGAGACTGGGGTTCAGTTCCTGGGTCAGGAAGGTCCCCTGGAGGAGGAAATGGCAATCCTCTCCATTATTTTTGCCTAGAGAATCCCACGGACAGAGGAGCGTGGCAGGCTACAGTCTGTGAGGTCTCAAAGAGTTGGACCTGACTGAAGCAACCTAGCATGTTAGCACGACCTAAAGGTTAGGCAGCATTTGAGGGTTGTTCTGGATACCCAAGGTACAAACAAATTCATACTGTGTATGTCAGATTCCCAAATTATTTTTCCATTAAAATAAACTGCCTCACTTAATGTGCTAATATTTAAAGACATATTTGAGAATAAAAAACACAGCTATGTTCAGCTTTTAATTTTCCCTGGGCTCAGGTTCTAGATTTTAATACCTAAAACATATATGTAACATACAATAAAAATTAGAACCAAGAAAG
This sequence comes from Antilocapra americana, assembly GCA_007570785.1. Lineage (NCBI taxonomy): Eukaryota > Metazoa > Chordata > Mammalia > Artiodactyla > Antilocapridae > Antilocapra > Antilocapra americana. Next base: position 43,850,737 of record ML660197.1, on the reverse strand, counting down.
CAACAAAAGCTATGTGACATTTTTTATTAGCTGCCCCAAATGTGCCTATGACTTAACATGTCAGTGATTCTACATGAATCATGTAGATTCATCAGTCTGTAATGGCCAGAAGCCTTCTTGCTTTGTTCAGTATCTCTGTTAGGAATGAGATCATTGGCAGTATTGTCCCTATCAAAACATACCAGTAAAAATCTGTTGTGGGTCCTTGGGCTAGGTTATTGATAAAAGTACAGCACTGCCACATTTTGTGAAAAAATAGTCAGAGGAAGGTGCTGTACTGTAGTGATTGTTCCCAACAGCTGTTTCTCCCTTACTATTAATTTTCTTGTAAGCTTCTTACATGATTGTAAAGAAGAATGGAATGATTTACCTTACAGTTGGGTAACTGAAAAAGTTGTACAAAATTAGAAATAAAAGTAAATAGAGTGCTTGCTTTAGCAGCACATATACTAAAATTGAAACAATATAAATAAGGTTAGCGTGATCCCTGCCCAAGGATGAATGCAAATTCATGAACCATTCCATATTTGGGGGAGTTCATTGTGGTACTCTGTGACCACCTAGAGGGATGGGGAGTTGGGGGGAAATTCCAGAGGGAGAGGATATATGTATACTTATGGCTCATTCACATTTTTGTATGGCTGAAGCCAACACATTATTGTAAAGCAATTATCCTCCAGTTAAAAAAAAAAAAGGTCATCCCTGGTGGTCCAGTGTTGAGAAACCCCACTTTTCCACTGTAGGGAGCACAGGTTTGATCACTGATAGAGGGACAAAAGATTCTACAAGCCACAAGGCACAGCCAAAAAAGTAACTAAAGTTGGCTAACTGAAATAATATTTTATTATAGACTTTTGATGGTTTTAAAGATTAGATGTTTATTATTGAACCAAATATAAAGCCAAATGCTTTGGGAAAAAAATTTTCTTTTTTTTTTTTAATAAGAACTGGATTTATTTAGAAGAAACTTCATAGAGTGTGGGCCATCTCAGAAGGCAAGAAGCCTTGAAGAGATTTTTTTACTTTAATGACTGTTATTTTTTGTGTCTAAGTTTTAAAACTTTCACTGGTTTCCATATTAAAAATTTTTTTTATAAATGTGAATAGAGCATTTCCTTTTAAATGCTTTTTAGTATGGGTGCAGTTTATAATGATTCTACGTGGTGAAAGTGAAAGTTGCTCAGTTATGTCCAACTCTTTGCAACCCCATGGCATTCTCCAGGCCAGAATACTGGAGTGGGTAGCCTTTCTCTTCTCCAGAGGATCTTCCCAACCCACGGGTCAAACCTAGGTCTCCGCACTGCAGGCAGATTCTTTACCAGCTGAGCCACAGAGTTACTATCTGATAATTCAAAAGGCTTTAGATGAAGAGGAAGTGAGAATAACTGCAAGTGGATTTTTAGCTCTGTAGCCCTCAGTTGGAACTATTTTTTGAGAGATCCAGATATAGTCAGAAATAATCCTATGTTCTATGTTTAGGGAGGCTGTAGCTATGGGAGAAAAAAATGACTGTTTACTTGGGGGAAACAGTTTACCTGTGTAAGTCCTTATTTGCAGATCTGTGTGTATAGTCTCAGGAGAGGGACAGCCTAAATTCTTGAGGCTGATAAGTTATCAGAAAGAGAAGGGGTAGAGGGGCTTGATCATTTATTAGCCCCAATATTTGCCAGAATTGCTGAAAACTTAAGGCTTAATTGAGGAAGGGGATATAGACTTTGAAGTGAGTAAAATGAAAGTCGCTCAGTTGTGTCCTACTCTTTGCAACCCCATGGACTATACAGACCGTGGAATTCCCTGCCAGAATACTGGAGTGGGTAGCCTTTCTCTTCTCCAGGGGATCTTCCCAATGCAGGGATCGACGCCAGGTCTCTCTCACTGCAGGCGGATTCTTTACCAGCTGAACCACCTGGGAAGCCTAAGACTTTGAAACAAGAGTTAAAAAATAGCCTGCTTTTGAGGGAACATAGCATATATATTCTTGAGGTCAGTTGTCTAGTATAATAAGGCCCAGATGGCATCTTAGGATAGTAAATAAAGAAGCTGAACTTCATTCAAGGCCATAACCAATTCTGACAGTGTTTTAGTAACTGTGGTCCTGGCCACCGTTTTTCACACTGTGGAAGGCAACTCTTGGGTGGGTCTCAACTGGCATTTTTTAATGATAGAGAATGGGACATGTCAGATTGCACTGCACATAGTATCACTGTTATTATGTTTCATTGTACACGCATATGTGGAATAATGAGCACTGAGGAGATGAGAGGTCAGAAAGCAATGAGTCAGAACTAGACTTACTAGAAAACTGGAACCATAGAGGCCCCTAGAGATAAAGAATAGTGAGTTAGAGAAAGACTAAATGTGATTAATAAGGAAGATCTTTGGGCAGGCAAGAATTACAGACTTGTTCTAGGGATCTATGCCAGATTCCTTACAGGTATTAAATTTAGCCATCTCATAGTGATGGTATAAAACAGGCATTATGGTCATTTTACAGGTTAAGGAAATACATTACAGGGAATTAACTTGTTCAGGATCACTAATAAGTGGCAGAGCTGGAAATAAACTTCCAGATAGTAACTCCCTGTTTTGTTGTCGGGGGAGAACTCTGAAGTAGCACAGTGGGTGACAGCAGTGGAAGAGAGAACTAGTAGCAATCTTGGGACTCCCAGGAGAAAAGAAAATGGCTTATGTCTACAAGAGAACTCTTCCTAGTACCAAGCTAAAGAGATGTTTTTGTCACCTGTGGTCTAATCTATAAAAATATTTACTTTCAACTAAAGCGTCCTCAGTTGTAGATTCTGAACAATCCAAGTGGTATTTCACTGTTTTTTGTTTCGTTTCGTTTTGTTTCATTTTGTTCTAGGCATCCTGTACTGATGGGAAGCTCTTCAATCATTTGGAGACTGTTTGGCGTTTTAGCCCAGGTCTTCCTGGCTACCCAAGAACTTGCACTTTGGATTTTTCAGTAAGTCTTTCATAAAGCTCTCTATTTGTTCCAAATATCAGATAAAGTTGGTAAAGAAAGAGTAATTCATTTTTTTTTAGAACCCAGATGCTATAATTAGTAAACTGCATGCATAGCAATTGGGCTTCCCAGGTGCCTCAGTGGTAAAGAATCCGCCTGCCAATGTGGGAGATTCAGGTTCAATCCCTGGGTCAGGAAGATCCCCTGGGATAGGAAATTCACTCCAGTATTCTTGACTGGAAAATCCCATGGACAGAGGAGCCTGATGGGTCCCAGTCCATGGGGACGGAAAGAGTTGGACACAACTGAGCGACTGAACATACACACACTTATGCATAGCAATTACTATAAGACTTTTTTTTTTAATCTCAAACTTCTGAGTATTGAATATCTTTTTCTGCACTGACTTTTTTTGGCACTAATTTTATAAGGCAGAATGCTAGGACTGTACACTTCCACTGCAGGGGACACTGGTTCAATCCCTGGCCAGCAAGTAAGATCCCTCATGCCACATGGCACAGCCAAAAAAAGGGAAAGAATGCCAATGACCTTTTCTCTTTTTCTCTCTTTTCTGAAACCTTGAATGCCTTCTCTACTTTCTAGTTTTTACAAGTCCATAGATTATAAGACACATGTTTTACCTACTACCAGCTTAATAACTGTGTAACACCAAATGAAATCTGTACATTGATCTGCATATTATGAGTTGCAGAAGTAAAATACAAAGGAAAAGTATATTTTTAAATTTAAGCACTGTGGTATTGGTATTTATTTTCTTGTTCATATCACCTTAGCTATAGAAAACTTAAAGTCACTTGTATGGCTTTTTATTTATATGAGTTGGTTCCTGTATTTGTAGCTCAGGCTTACATTTTAAAATATGGTTATAATTTTGAGTAAATTACTGTATGCTGGTCTCAGCTCTTAGGTTGCTTTCACTTTCATAATTTTTTCATAAAAATTAGTGGACAGTAATGGAACACTTGAGGAAATTTGAATGAAACCTCTATAGATTAGATAGTAGCATTATTATCTAGTAATATTAACTCTGTTAATCTGGTTTTAATTGCACTGTGGTTATATAAAACCCTAAGGGAATCTGAGTGGTGGGTATATGAGAAATCTTAGTAGTAGTATTGCAACTTTTTAGTATGCCAAATTATTTTAAAATTAAAACTTTTAAAAGTTAGTGGATATTTCATCCTTAAGGCATTATTTCTCAAGCTAGTTGCTTTGAATTCAGTCTTGAGGGGATATAAATGAGATTTAAATTCTTGTCTACTTTAAGATTGAACCACCTTTGCCATCTAGTTTGTGGATTAACCTCACCTTTCTGGTAGTAACTTCTGGGAATAACCTATCAGAGGGATCACCTCCCTTCCTTACTTCCTTTTGGGAAGTCGTGTCCGACTCTTTGTGACCCCACGAACTGTAGCCTGCCATGCTCCTCTGTCCATTGGAATTCTCCAGGCAAGAACACTAGATTAGGTAGCTGTTCTCTTCTCCAGGGGATCTTCCCAACCTAGGGATTGAATCCAGGTCTGCCTCATTGCAGGTGGATTCTTTACCAAGCTGAGTTACCATTTCTTTTTGGGAAGGAAGGTAGCCCTTAAAGGGACACACTAGTAAGAAGCCAAAGTGATAAATATGATATTCATTTAGCAAAGCTTTTTTTCTAATTGTTTTTTAACTTAATAAAATCAGACTCTGCCGTAAAATAAGATTCATTGGCTTTGTTTTACTTAAGTTTGTTGTGCCGTCACTGTCATGCTTGTCTCCCTCTTATTGATGTTAAAAATCTCATCTAGATATAGGCCCATATTGCTCTGCTTTAGGTATTAGGCCAGTTAGCCCGTTTTACCATGCGAACACCATTACCCTAAGTAGAGATTTAGTAAAAGAAAGGTCTTTCTAAAATAGTTATTAATGTTTTCCTACAGATTTCTTTTGAATTTCGCTCACTTCTACACTCTCAGCTTGCCACATTGTTTTTTGATGAAGTTGTAAAGCAGATGGTGACTGCCTTTGAAAGAAGAGCGTGTAAGCTATATGGTCCAGAAACAAACATACCTCGGGAATTGATGCTTCATGAAGTTCATCACACGTGAAGAAAAAAGGAAATGGTCACCTACTTGTATCTAGTTTATTCACTTTTAGGAAGTGCTTTTGTCATTTGCTTTCAGCAGTCAGAAAGCATTTGTCAAACCCAGCTTTGATTATAAACCCGTAACGTTGAAAATTTGCACCTGGAATATGGAACCACATGTACATAGAATTTAATCAAGTATAATTTAGAGTAGTTTGTATATTAGCATATTTACAATAATAGGATGTCATCACTGTTGATGGAGTACTGACATCACTCTTTTGAGCAGAAATTGAAACTGTAAATTTAAACCTTTTAATTATTACCTCACCTGAAAGAGGTTGGTTGAGATACTCATGCAGTGTGTACTATATTAACCATATCACGTTTAAGTTATTAATTTCAGACTATTTATAACTTATTGTCTTAGGGCCTGCCTCATAGCTTAGAATATTTCAGTAATCATCAGATATTTAAAGTAAAAACTTTGACTTAAAAATACTGTTAATGAAGGTTCCCTGGCACTTTTCTTATTTTTAAATTGTTCCTATGGATAGTAGTAGATAATTCAGTATTACACTAAGGTTAGCTTCCAGGTAAACAATTATTTTATTTTTATTTTTGGTGAGTGGTCCAGAGGGTTTTTTTTGGTCCAGAGTTTTAAGCTACTTTTCTCATAGTTTGCAACCCTCTTCCTGATACTTTGACTGCTATGTCAGTAATGCTGAATCTGTGTCAAATTTTGTCTACAGCAGTGGGCAATAGATCAAGATAAGTTGGTTGATATGTTTGCAACACCATGCATCCTTATTTTCTATTTATTGTGTGTATTCACTCTCGATAATGTATTTCAAACTGATATTTTTGTAAACAAATCAACATAAGAACTGAAGTGGTAACTTAATAAAGTTAATTTGTTTATTTTTTGTACAGTTATTTTGGTTATTGAATGTCTCAAAATACTTTCACAAAAACAAATCTGGGCAAAATTCAGTCTTCCTTTAATCAGTATTAATCCCCTTCCCTTCCTTCAGCCTCTATCCAACAACCCTTTTGCATTAATCATCCTTTGTTTCCTCAGATCAGCCAAGGACTTCATGGATTAGTTCCCTCTGTGAATACATGTTTGCATTATCTGTTGTGAGTGGCTGCTCTCTGCCATGTGGTAGGTATACTGTGGTAAAGGATTCATACAGTCCACTCACATGGAGCTTGGTTTGTGCCTTCACACAGGTAAAGTAATTTTCCACTTGCAAATGAGGTGTCTTCCCAGGGCATAAGTAGTTTTTATATAATTATGTACCTTTTGGAACTTTCTTGGTGGTCCAGTAGTTAAGACTGCAAGCTTTCACTGCAGGGAGCATGGGTTCAATCTCTGGTCAAGGAACTAAGATCCCGCATGCCAGATTTTTTTTTTAAATTGTATACCTTTTAAATGAGAAGGTTTTTTTTGTTTGTTTTTAAGTGACAAAGATAAGTCCTAGGTATTTTTTTCCCGGCACAGTACTACTCTGCTTATGGAAATAAGAACCTATACTTTACTACTATTCTTACAAATGCCATAAGTCAACTCTTAGGTTCAGAATCTAACTTAGTGGTTGAACTTAACTGGCTGGTATTATGATAGTATGTAGGTGGTATTTTAGTGAGGGATCCCAGGAATACCAAAATATTGCCTTGATCTAGCCATCCCTTTGACCCATGAGGTTCCCCAGGTAGCATTAGAATGCAAGTCCTAGAAGTGATAGAGAAAACCCAGACAGTCTGGCTCCAATATCTCTGCTCTTGTGTTTGCTCTGAAGGCTGTGACCTGTGGAGTTCAGGTGGCGCTAGTGGTAAAGAACCCACCTAACATTGTGGGAGACATAAAGAGACCCGGGTTCAATCCTTGGGTCCAAAAGATCCCCTGGAGAAGGGAACAGCAACCCGCTCCAGTATTCTTGCTTGGAGAATCCCCATGGACAGAGGAGCCTGGCAGGCTACGTACATCTCATGTGGTCCCAAAGAGTCAGATACGACTGAAGTGACTTAGCGCACACACACACACCAATGAAAATTAAAAAAAAAAAAAACGGGGGGGCATCTATGCTTTCCATATCATAAGGGGGAAAGACCCCACCACCTTTAGAAAATTTTCTACAATGGCAACTGGTCAGTGGAATCTGAGGGGGAAGACTGGGATAAGACCTACCAAAGTTTCTGTGGAAAGACACTTTGAAGAGAAACCTCTTCCTTGGTTTTTGCCTGGTTACGTGAGGACATGAAGTTTGCAGCTACATCTGCAATCTTTTCGCAAAAAGGGAAGGAGCATTGATTCCAGAAAAGCCAATTCAGAACCCTAACATCAAGGGTTGAATAAACCAACCATGTAGTGGGAACTTCTGGTTATGTGCGATAACAGACCTCTAGTGTTTAAGTCACTTACAGTTGGGTATTCCATTACTTGCAGCCACTCTTTCATCCTGCTCCAGTCTGGACTGGTTGCTCTCCAGGCTGTTGTGCAGCTGTAATCCCTGGCAGTCATGCTAGAATTACCATCCCACCTCCTCTTGGGGTACTTAGTTCCTGAAATTTGGCTTCCTTTTTATTTTTTTAACTCTCAAAATCGTCTAGTGGCTTCCTCAGTTCAGTTCAGTTGCTCAGTCGTGTCCAACTCTTTGCGACCCCATGAACCGCAGCACACCAGGCCTCCCTGTCCATCACCAACTCCCGGAGTCCACCCAAACCCATGGTCATCTAGTCGGTGATGCCATCCAGCCATCTCATCCTCTGTCTTCCCCTTCTCCTGCCCCCAATCCTTCCCAGCATCAGGGTCTTTTCCAATGAGTCAACTCTTCGCATGAGGTGGCCAAAGTAATGGAGTTTCAGTTTCAACATCAGTCCTTCCAATGAACACCCAGGACTGATCTCCTTTAGGATGGACTGATTGGATCTCCTTGCAGTCCAAGGGACTCTCAAGAGTCTTCTCCAACACCACAGTTCAAAAGCATCAATTCTTCAGCGCTCAGCCTTTCTCACTGTCCAACTGTCGCATCCATACATGACTACTGGAAAAACCATAGCCTTGACTAGATGAACCTTTGTTGGCAAAGTAATGTCTCTGCTTTTCAATATGCTATCCAGGTTGGCCATAACTTTCCTTCCAAGGAGTAGACATCTTTTGATTTCATGGCTGCAGTCACCATCTGCAGTGATTTTGGAGCCCAAAAAAATAAAGTCTGACACTTTTTCCACTGTTTCCCCATCTACTTCCCGTGAAGTGATGGGACCAGATGCCATGATCTTAGTTTTCTTAATGTTGAGCCTTAAGCCAACTTTTTCACTCTCTTTTTTCAGTTTCATCAAGAGCCTCTTTAGTTCCTCTTCACTTTCTGCCATAAGAGTGGTGGCTTCCTAAGAAAGAGTAAATGGGAGCTAAATTTTTAGAATCCTTGAGTATCTGAAGATGTCATTGTTTTATAACTCACTTGAGGCCTCTGAGAAATCTGATGACATTCTTATAATCAGTACTTTCAACATCCTTTTTTGATCTCTAGAAACTTAAATTTACTCTCTGAGTAGTCTGAAAATTGGAGAAGGAGATAGCAACCCACTCCAATACTCTTGAATGGAGAATCCCATGGACAGAGGGGCCTAATAACAGTCCATGGAGTTGCACAGAGTCGGACATGACCGAAGTGACTGAGCAGGAGCAGTCGAAAATACATGCCCATCTGCCTTGCTGCCTATGTTAATTGTGTTGGGCAACTTATGGATCCTTTTAGTCACAGGCTTATTTCTTTGAGTCCTGGGGAATTTCTATGAATTATTTGTTCGATAATTTCCTCCTATCCGTATTCTGTGGTTCTTTCAGAAATTCCTAAGTAATTAGACTTTCTGGTTCTTATATTAAATCTGTATCTTTTTACTTCCTTTTTTCCATCTGCTTTTGTTCTGCCTTTTAGATTTCTTCAATCTGTCTTCCAGCCCTTTCAGTTAACTTTGTATTTGCCATAGTTTTCACTTTCAAGATTTTTTTTTTTTTTTCTGGCTGTGCTGGGTCTTCATTGCTGCATTCAGGCTTTTTCTAGTTGCAGAGAGTGGCCGCTACTCTAGTTGCAGTGCAAGGGCTTCTCATTGTGGTGGCTTCTCTTGTGGAGCACAGGCTCTAGGCACACGGGCTTCAGTAGTTGCAGCACGTGGGGCTCCTTAGTTGTGGCTCCCGGGCCCTGGAGTGTGCAGGCTTCAGAAGTTGTGGTGCACAGGCTTAGTTGCTCTGCAGCGTGTGGCATCTTCATAGAGCAGGGAGTGAACCTGAGTTCCCTGCATTGGCAGGCAGATTCTTAACCACTGCGCCACCAAGGAAGTCCAATTTTCAAGATTTTTTTTTCTAATTAGTCTTTTTTTTTTTTTTTTTTTTAATAGCTTTCTTTTATGGAGACAGGATTTCATCTTAAGTTTCCTTTTGGTCCTTTCTGGCAATCCTTCCATTGAAGTCTTCCTTAACTGTCTAAAGGTTCTTATTTGTCTTTAATATTTGAAGGCAACGTACTAACCAGTTTATTGGAATTAAGATGGGGCATAATGACTGGTGAGTTTCATTATAAGGTGACCGAAGCCAGCCTTTTCACTTGGGGCACTCTACAAATGTCAGAATCTAGAGGTCTTTGCTCAGTTTTTATACAAAAGGATTCTCCTATCTTCTTGCCCTAGAAAATATGGGGTTGAGAATAGGAATAGGGACAGATGAAGTAGAAATAATGCCTGGCATTTGGCATTCTGTAATGTTAGAAAGGAACTGAGGATCCCATAGTTTGGAATATAGGCTTTCATCTGTTTTTAGTCCCTCTCTTATCCTAGCTCTCTGCTCTTACTGGTGTCCTAGGCTGACACTCATTCCTATTCATTTTCCACAGAGAATTAACCAGTAGGCAACTCACCTGGTGGTGTGGGAAAAGGGGATAAGAACTGGGAGTCCGGTATCTCAGTAATCCTTCAGCTAATTTTGCCCTTGTTTCCACTCCCACGCTTGGCCTTACCTGATACCCTAGACCCCCAGCATCCAGTGAGTCCAAATGTTAAGTCTTGGGGTTGGAATTCTGGGGGACTGAGTACCTTGCTTCTTTATTCCTTCTTTAGGTTCTTAGGTTGAAATTATATCAGCTCTAAGTCACATCACTTTTCCATCAATTTTTTAACTTCCTATAGATCCACTGATATCAATCTACTTCTCTTTGCCTGAGAAGTCCTTATGTGTTCCTAAAGATCATTTTTAATTAAACTCCTTTTAAAATTAAATAGCATTTCTCTAGATACTCACATAATGCTTATGTAACTGGACAGTCTTAAGTGTATGAAATTAAATTTCCCTGAACATTTAAGTACTGCAGATTTAATCAGATACTTCTGAACACTTAAACTTACAAGCTCAATAGATCAGATTTTCTTGAATGTCTTAAATGCATTATGATACAGAGAATCCTACCTACAATGTTACGATACAATAAAAGTATTTACATACAAAAAGGATGAGTGTTAATATTTCAGCTTCTTATATTTATTACTCATTTCTCCTGAGGGTGCCTGTTTTTTATATCCTTCTGGACAGTCAGTATATTAGACTCAAGAAGAGACACCATCTTAGACCAGCTGAGGTTGCAGGATGTTGGTAACCAAGAGTCTTGGTGATGGTGTATAACTTGGCAGCATAGGTCAATGTAATTCTGAGTCTTGGGTCTTTGCGTGAATTGATTTCTTTTGTTGGGCTTTCCAGGTAGTGCTAGTGATGAAGAACCAGCCTGCCAGTGAAGGAGACATGAGAAGAGGGTTTGATCCCTGTGTCAGGAAGATCCCCTGGAGGATGACATGGCAACCCACTCTAGTATTTTTGCCTGGAGAATCCCATGGGGAGAGGAGCCTGGAGGGCAATAGTCCATAGGGTCACTAAGAGTTGGACACAAGTGAAGCAACTTGGCAGGCACACACATACCCCATCTTAAAATTTTTGGTTTCCTCAATCACTTACTTCAATATAGTCCTTTATATCCAACCCAGTTTAAGAATCATTGGTTGCTGTGATCAGGAAGATACCCCTAAAGACTTAAGCCTAGCTGGGACTGCCTAGGTTGCAGTAGAAACAACCTATTTTCTCAACTCTTGCTGAAATAGCAGGATCTGACTTCATAGTGGCATTCCTTTTCATTTTTCCATTTTTAAAAGCTAGATCCAGCTGCCTTGACAAATGTTCACCTCCATGATCAGGGCTAAATATCAAATCCGTGTTTTTGTGTCTTCCATGCTTCTTTTCTCTCAGACTCATACATTTATTATAACACACTCATGTAAATTTTGCCTTGAAAAGGCCCTTTGTGGGCCTGTGCTTCTTCACATAAATCCACTTGCTTTCACAGTATGGCAGTTGGGCTCTGGACATTGTACTTTGTATGGTTTCCCAAGTGATTTCCATGTGTGCCTAGAGCAGGTTTTCTCAGAGATCTACCATTCCTGCTTGCTCACCTAGTCATTAGCATCATTTTGTCTTACCAAATGGTGTTTGAAGGAACCATCTTGATCCTTGGTACTTCTGCGCTTCTCTGGAATCTCTAAAACTTCAGTCACCTTGTGCAGTTACTCTAGTCTAAGGAAAAGGGAATTTCCCCATTTATGTTTTCTCTGGCTGCAGCTCTCAGGTTTCTTAAGGTTACCTAGATCCTGGTGTAGGGGTTCATTCCAGGCTTGCTCTTTGGTTTGAGCTCTTTCAATTAAACCCTGGGTTCAAATTTGGGGTCTACCACTAATAGCTGATACTTAACAGCTACCACTTAATAGCTGAGGTAATAGTTACGTAACTATTCAGAGCCTGTTTAGTAGCTATAGCATAGATTTGATAATTAATTCCTAATCTGATTGTTCTAAGGGTTAAAATAATGCAAGTACTTAGTCCAGTGTCTAGCACACTAAATGCCCTTTATTCATTCAGTCCTCTTTTATCTGTTGTTTTTCTAACCCAACCAATTTATTAATAACAAAGAAATTTCTAGGTACAGGGTCTCAAGTGACTTTGGTTTTGTATCTGTGATGGACTTTTTTTTCTATTCTGTCCAAACAATTCAAACTAGATAAGGAAAGCAGAAACATTCATCTCTGTGCCTAGCTTATACCAGACCTCTAAGCAGCAACCACAGGGCCAAACTGAGCAGCAGACTGGAATTTCTCCCCACAGAGCAAATGATTACGCTAAAGCTCCAAGAGTACATTCTTGACACAGATTAAAGTAAAAAAACTCAAGATACTATTGCACAAGATCTTGCACTTTATGGTGTAAAAACTAGAAAGCAATGTTCTGTCTTGCAAATCAGCATCTGTCTTCAATAAACACACAAAACTGTTTTAAAAGTAAGCCATACTTGTATGCTGTTCACTAATAAAGATCAAGTGCACTGAGACAGAAGCCTATTTCAAGTTCTTAACCAACAGAAGGTGGTAGCCCTGGGCTGTGTGTATCAAGTTGTGGACGCCTTTCCCTGCTATCCATTATGTTCCAACAGCACACCTCTCCGTTCCATTCAAATCCAGCTCTCTTCACCTGTGGGTACCTAACAGGGAACCCACTGCTTATCTGTTATGTTAAGGCTCTGGAGCAATAACCACAACCCTTAAAAGGACCAAGTAGAGCTTTTTTTTTTTTTTAATTTGTTAATTGTTTATTTATTGAGAGACTATTTCTCACCCAAGATAGTCATAGTTTCATAGTTCAGGAACACAGGAAAGAGACTTCTCTGGAACTCAACCCAAAGAAATTCTTTATATTCCAAATCACTTTGCACTCTGAAAAATACCAGCCTTCCTCATCTCCTCAAAATCTTTCATGGAATCATAATTCCTGTAGAAATCTGCATATGCCTTCTTTCTTCACTCAGCCACAGCAAACTTATAGAAAGTTGCAAACCCCAGGGAGACCATGAATGCGCCAACAATATGAAATCGCAGACGTTTGGCCAGGAGGCCACGCATCTGAGGTTTTGCCAAAGCAGTGGACATGGCAGATTTTCGTCTCGACGGCTCAAGCAAGATGTCCTTGCAGGCTCTCTCTTTTTCTTTTTATTGGCATATAATTGACATATGGCACTGTGTAAGTTTAAACATAATGATTTGACTTACATACATCATAAAATTATTACCACAATAAGTTTTGTGAACATCCATTGTCTCACATAGATAGATTATTAAAGAAGCAGAAAAAGTTTCTTCCTTGTGATGAGGACTAAGGATTTGCTCTCAACAACTTTCATATATAACATTCAGCAGTATTAATTATATTTATTATGTTGTTAATTACATCCCTAGTACTTATTTTTTTATATATTATCAACAACAGGAAATGAGTTTTTATTGCATGCTGGGCTTCTTAAGAGTGACTCTACCAACCAGGACTGCCTAGAGAGATGAGGTCTCTAAAACTACTCGGGGGATGGAGGGAATTGTAAGTGGTTGAATAAATGAAACAAGACTGTGCCAAGGGAACTACAGGAAAATATTTCCCAGCAGAAGCATTCCATGAGATCAAGATCCTCATTTGGAATATACCATGCCAGTGGTGTTCCAGTAAAGGTTTACCACTTGATCTCCAGGAAGAGTCCAGATTTGTAGCATTTCTGCCTTCATGGTGTGATTGCTTGGCTCCTATCTCCTGCCACAGCCAACTTATGTGGGAAAGATGCATGGTAGGACACCATTATAAAGTGTTTCCACCATGCAGATACAGTAGATACAAATAAACTCAAGACAAGAACAGAGATAAAGTGTGTGCTCAGTTGCTCAGTCATGTCCAGCTCTTTGCGACTGCATGAACTGTACCCTGCCAGGCTTCTCTGTCCATGGCATTGTCCAGGCAAGAATACTGGAGTGGGTTGCCAAGCCGTCCTCCAAGGGATCTTCCTGACCTAGGGATTGAACCTGCATCTTTGGCATTGCAGGCAGACTTTTTTTTTTTTTTCTGATCTCAAACCTCATGTTGCTTTTATTTTTTTATTAGTTTTGCCATACAATGACATGATATCACCATGGGTTTACATATGCTCCCCCTCCAGAACCTCCCTCCCTCCTCCCTCCCCCCGGGAAATCTCGATGCACCAGCCCCGAACATCAATCCTGGGCTGGCGATTGATTACACATATGATAATTAACATGTTTCAATGCCATTCTTCCATATCATCCCATCCCACCCTTGCCCTCATCCACAGAGTCCACGAGTCTGTTCTATACATCTGCGTTCCTTTTGCTGTCTCGCATGCTGGGTTCTCGTTACCGTCTTTCTAAATTCCATATATATGCGTTAGTATACTGTATTGTTGTTTTTCCTTCTGGCTTACTTCACTCTGGATAATGGGCTCCAGTTCCGTCCACCTGACTTTACACCTAAAGCAACCAGAAATGGAAGAGATGCAGAAGCCCAGGTCTAGTAAAAGGAAAGAAATAAGATCAGGGCAGAAATAAATGCAAAGGAAACAAAAGAGACCATAGCAAAAATCAACCAAGCCAAAAGCTGGTTATTTGAAAAGATAAATAAAATTGACAAACCATTAGCCAGACTCATCTAGAGCTTTTTTTAATGGCCAGTCCTCACCATACACAAAATTCAGAGTTGTCCCCTTTTAATGTAATAATGTAGAACTTCCCAGGTAGCTCAGTGGTAATGAATCTGCCTGTCATTGAAGGAGACGTGGGTTCGATCCCTGGGTCAGGAAGATCCCCTGGAGAAGGAAATGGCAACCACTCCAGTATTCTTGCCTGAGAAATCCCATGGACAGGACTCTGGAACGCTACAGTCCATGAAGTTGGAAGAGTCAGACACGACTTAGTGACTAAATAACCAAAGTGATAATATAATCCAGTCTGCAACAAAGGGAAGCAACAGTTAGAACTGGACATGGAACAACAGATTGGTTCCAAATAGGAAAAGGAATATGTCAAGGCTGTATATTGTCACCCTTATTTAACTTATATGCAGAGTATATGCTGAGAAACGTTGGGCTGGATGAAGCACAAGCTGGAATCAAGATTGCTGGGAGAAGTATCAATAACCTCAGATATGCAAATGACACCACCCTTATGGCAGAAAGTGAAGAACTAAAGAGCCTCTTGATGAAAGAGTGAAAAAGTTGGCTTAAAGCTCAGCATTCAGAAAACTAAGATCATGGCATCTAGTCCCATCACTTCATGGCAAATAGATGGGGAAACAAAAGTGGCTGATTTTCTCTGAGCTCCAAAAAATCACTGCAGATGGTGACCACAGCCATCAAATTAAAAGGCGCTTCCTTCTTGGAAGGGAAGTTATAACCAACCTAGACAGCATATTGAAAAGCAGAGACATTACTTTGCCAGCAAAGGTCCATCTAGTCAAGGCTCTGGTTTTTCCAGTGGTTACATGTGATGTGATAGTTGGACTATAAAGAAAGCTGAGTGCAGAAGAATTGATGCCTTCGAATTGTGGTGTTGGAGAAGACTCTTGAGAGTCCCTTGGACTGCAAGATCCAACCAGTCCATCTTAAAGGAAATCAGTCCTGGGTGTTCATTGGAAGGACTGATGTTAAAGCCGAAACTCCAATATTTTGGCCACCTGATGCGAAAAGTTGACTCATTTGAAAAGACCCTGATGTTGGGAAAGATTGAAGGCAGGAGGAGAAGGGGATGACAGAGGATGAGAAGGTTAGATGGCATCACTGAATCAATGGACATGAGTTTGGGTAAACTCTGGGAGCTGGTGATGGACAGGGAGGCCTAGAGTGCTGCGGTTCATGGGATCACAAAGAGTCGCTGAATCAGGTCTGCAGCAAAGAGAAACCGAAAGGTAGGAAACAATAGGGAGGAAACATTTTATAGACTTGGGTCAAATCTTACCCCTCCTCTCTTCAACTGGCTTTCATTGTTCACATTCTCTAGATCACAAAAAAGCTAACACAGTTAACTTGAAACAATTTTTATTACACAAAGGTCACATAATTGGATCAATTTCTCTACTCTGTACACAATTATTCTTACTCTCCACAGAAAGGCTGCTTTTTAACTTCTCATCTGGTGATAGCAAGCACTAAAATCCTGATTTTAACAGAATAGTTGTAAAAATGCCTCAGTGATTTAAGTTGAAAGCAGTACATTGGTACATGACTCTTAAGCTCATTTATCAGGAATGTACAAATGTCTTTATTTAAAAATACAAAATAAATTATCTGTAGGCATGGACAATGACAGCAGTAAACCATTCTATGTTGTCAACTGAAACCAGTAACTGATGGTTATAGTTTTCTTAAACATCAGCCAGCCTTTTCTTCGGTCATCTCCTTCAACTGACCTCTCCTGAAGTTATTGGTGAGGAACACTGCCTTGAGCTTCCTCTCACAGTTCATTAATAATGGCAAAGCACTATTCTAGGAATTAGAACATGCCACCTCCCATACCACCTCCCATTCCACCCATGCCAGCCATTCCAGGATCCTTCTCTTCTTTAGGAATTTCTGTGACTACAACTTCTGCTGTTGTTAACAGAGAGGCCACTCCAGCAGCATCCAGTAATGCAGTTCTTACAACCTAGGGAAAAAGTTTTTGTAAGATATTACTTTTCCTTCATTAAAAAAATAAAGAATAAGACTTAGCATTTTTAGACAGTGGTCAACTATTTACCTTAGTTGGATCAATGATTCCTTTTTCCACCATATTCACAAAATCTCCAAGCATAGCATCATAACCGACTTCTGAAGAGCTCTGCATAATTTTCTCAACTATCAATGATCCTTCAACACCTGCATTCTTAGCAATGGTCATTGCAGGAATTTTGAGTGTTTTTTTAATTATTTCTATACCTATAAAGAAAAGTACATTTTAGCAAATTGAGTTCTTTCCTTTTTAAGTATTACAGTGCAGTTCTACTTTTGAGAATAATGACATAGATAATTCCAATTGGGAGAACACCCCAGGTCAAGTGATTCTGCCTGAACTGATTTGTGACTTCTTGTTCTATCTAGTGGGCAGCAACAATACAACTCTAACAACAGAAAGACTAAAATCAAGTTGCAAGTAAACTCATTTCTAAGGTAGCTTTTTACCTGTTTTTTGATCTTCATTAGCTGGAGTTATTGACTCCAAGGCTGGAATGCACCGAAGCAGGGCACAGCCCCCTCCCAGAACAATGCCTTCTTCAACAGCAGCTCGTGTAGCATTAAGGGCATCTGTAACTCTGTCTTTCTTTTCATTCACTTCAACATCACTTGTCCCACCAACCTAAAAATCAAAAAAGAATTCCAGTTAGTATGGCTTCTCCTATTCAAGATGCTAAATGCCAAGAGTCCTAGTTTACTTGGGCTCAGAACCCAAGCAGCTTATATATAACAATGAATCTTACCTTCAGCACAGCAACACCATCTGAGAGTTTTGCCAGACGTTCATTCAGTTTTTCCTTTTCATATTCGCTAGTTGTGATATCTAACTGCTCGATGATTTCTTGGATACGCTTCTCAATTTGAGCCTTGTCACCTTTTCCTTTCAAGAGCATGGCATCATCTTTGGTCACAATGACCTCCCCAACTTTTCCTAAGTCATGAGGCTGAACATCTTCAAGATTTAGATTTAGTCCTTCTTCTCCAAATACCTATGAAAACATTTAAAAAAATGAACAAACTACAAAATAAAAAGAACAAATTACAGATTACAGGCATTTTTCATTATACCAAGATCATTAACATATCTTAAAAGTGTTTTGATAAGAAAAGCATCTTGTAATACTATTTATTTGAAATCTGAAATTTCAAGACTATAGCTAGACCAAACGAAACTTGCACAGTCTTTCATTACATTTCCAATTTCCCACTTAATCCTCAATTAATACTAAGCTTTGAGAAACAAGTGAACTCAGAAAACTCATGTAAGAACATACTTTTGTTGAAACCAAGACTTGACCCTAGGCCTAAACTCTTAAATCCTGCCTTTTTCTATTATAACACATTCCTGAAAACAAGACCACTCTTGGGCAAGACTCATGGCAAATTAAAGAAAGGGACCTTAGTGCTGTTTAACCCAACCCAAACTCTACCTTCTACTGAATAGAAACACAGATAGATATGTGAAAACATGAATTCTAATTATAAATTTCAGACCTGGATGTATAAATAACATTCAATAAACCAGAATCACATCTGTTTTACTTACTGCACCACCAGTAGCAATAGCCATGTCTTTAAGCTGGTTCTTTCTATTGTCACCAAAACCCGGAGCTTTGACCGCCACAACTTGAAGACCAACTTTCAGCCTGTTTAGAAGTTATTAATAAGATTTAAATTGTATAATAATGCCAGTCTACAAGTTCTAGTACCTAAGGTTACTTGGGAAACTGCACTTTCTGCTTCTGACCCTATATTCCACTTGAAAACATGTAAATTAAACTGTAATAACTTATACACTGTGAAAATCAGAATTACTATACGTTAAATTTGGTGACCATCTAATGAGCATTTACCCTTAACCATTTAGTATTAGATTAAGTTGCTATTAAAGTCAGTTTGAGCAGTTTTTCTTTTTTATTGAGGGATGGTTGATTTACAATATTATATATTTCAGGTGATTGACACATGACAAATTTTAAAGTTACAAGCTCCATTTATAGTTATTATGTATTACTGCTGTATTCTGAGCAAGCAATGTTTTTAATTCAATTCCTTTATAAATGTAAATACTGTTGATATCATTAAGCTTACCTCCATTTTAATCAGGTAATGAACATTTAGTATATATAATTTTTAAAATGCTCATCTGAAACCAGATTGAAATGGAAGTAATATATAAACTTTAAGAGAAACCTGGTTTTATTAAGGAGCCAAATAAAAATAAGGTTAAGCTCTGATAATATGCCAAGTAAATTGGAGATCCAACTTTACAGCATCAGAACTTTTCAGGCCTGTTGTTTCTCTATTTCTGCTTCACATCCCACTATCTCTAGGGCTTTTCATAACCCCAAAAGCATACACAAGTTATAAACATTACAGGATAAGTAAACTCATTTAGGTCAGGTCAAAGTATGCATTTCTGTAACATATACCTATTTCATTTGTGCATTTCCATTATAATAAAAATTGGAGAATCTCATTTCTGATACACCCCAGCTATAGGATTAGGAAGATTAAAAACTCTCTCCCTGGTCAGGGAAGATTCCACAGGAGCCAAAAAAACAAAAGATCCCCCCCCCCACCCCGCCAAGACTCTGTCTACAGCATTAACATTCTTGTCTTAAATTAAAATGTAATACATTATAGATCTAAAAAATTAATAGACCCCAACCTGAGTACCAATCTCTCTATTTTAGACTATTCATTAACAAAATTTTCCCTTTAGCATATTATGTAAAATGCCAACTGCCAGATACACTTAGAATGGCAGTCATTTACCTCTTCTCATGGAAAACTATAATTGTGAATGTATCTTTTCCATAAATCTTTTTTGTAAAAAATACAAAAACAAAAACTCAGCCATTTATCTTCAAAACAACTGTAAATACTTAGGCTATCTTATAAAAAGGTACATAAAACATTAAGGACTCAGGGACCCTATTCAAAAGACAGAATCATAACTGGACTAAAGGTTCACGACACACCCCAGTAACATACAAACACAAGTGGTTCAAGGAGAATGTACATAAAGGAGATTTCAAACACCAATACAAATAATTGTCTTTCATCCAGAAATGTAAACCAACCACCACTATTACCTATTCAAAACAAGGGTACTTAGAGCTTCTCCATCCACATCTTCAGCAATTATGACCAAGGGCTTCCGGTGAGCATTGGCAATTTCAAGAGCAGGAACAATTGACTGGACACTAGAAATTTTCTTTTCACTTAATAGAACATATGCATCTTGGAATTCACATTTCTGACCTGAAAAGCAAAGAACATTTCTCACCAACTTGAGGCTGTTCTGCTGAAAATGACTGCAGTTTAATTCAAATGAAAAACCGCTAGAGCAAAGTTCCAGTACACTTTTAAAGTGACTCAGCAGTTCATGTTTTGTTTTTTTTTTCATACACACGAACTTTTGGAACATATGAATTTACTTTTGAGGTATGACCCTGACAAATGCCCTCAGGGCATCACATATGAAACTATGCTAAAAAAAAATTCAGTTACCCATTTGCTCTTACCTTTTGATGTATTAATAAAGTATGGAGAAATATATCCTCTATCAAACTTCATGCCTTCAATAATTTCTAATTCATCATTCAGTGTTTTTCCATCCTATGAAAAGTCAAAAGAATTCATTATGTGAATTTCATTACACAAATACAAAGACTAGTTTCAAACCAATTAATAAATAGTCCCCATTTCTCATAAGGAATTCAGATAAAGTATGGAAATATACCAGGGCATCCAACTCCACTTTTGCAAGAATATGTATCTGAACTAATTTTTTACAGCTAGAAGCCAATATCATCTAAATCAGGATGGATCTACATCCAGAAATTTATGTTAATAATTCACACAAATACAATAAGCACATTATTCTGTACAGGTGCCAATGCTACATGTGAAGGAATGAAACAGAACACACTTTTGGAAACATATGTAGATCAAATTTTTGTACTTGTAAAACTCAGACTACTATCAGACATCTGTTTCCATCTATCATTAAAAACAAACTTACCTTTACTGTGATAACACCCTTTCTTCCAACTTTTTTCATGGCATCAGAAATGATGTTACCAATTTCTTTGTCTCCATTTGCAGAAATTGTAGCAACCTGAAATAATCAAACTACTCTTTCAAATTAAAGGTAAGGCTATCTTCCTCAATCAACTCCCCTCTTATTAACTTTACAATCGATATATCCTTGGTGGGATGCTAGAGGCAGGATGATGGTCGTGGTGGTGAGACAGGGAGAGGGGATCTTAAGCATAATTCTAATGAACAATTGGTCCCATTGCAACTTTTTAAAAATTTGATTATTTTCAACACTATTTTTGAAAGAAACGAAATAAACTCACAATTATTCTTTGAAACAAAAACAAAAAAAGAGGAAATTCCCTTGTGGTCCAGTGGTTAGGACTTGGTACTTTCACTGCAGGGACCCAGGTTCCATCCCTGGTTGGGGAACTAGGATCCCACAAGCCACGCAGGGTGGCAGAAAAAAGAAAGAGGCTGATGACCCGTTACCCTTTTTCCCCCTGGCAAATGTGGCAATATTAAAAAATGAAGTTATTCATCTTTGATAAATGGCCAAATAACATCTACACAAATGAGTTTTTACTCAGTCATGTAGAACTAAAAGGACAACTCATTAAGACTCAAATTATGGGGACTTCCTGGTGGTCCAGGGGGGTTAAGGCACCATGTTCCACTGCAGAGGACACAAGTTCAAGCCCTGGTGGGGGAATTTTTCAAATCTCTAGCAGTAAGAAAAATGTTTCGAATGTTGGTGATTGGGTAACACTGTTAGTCTGACACTGTTGTATAATTATAGGATAAAATCATATTACTTTAAAACCCCATACCTGAGCAATCTCTTCAGGGGTTGTCACAGGTTTAGACTGCTTCTTAAGTTCAGCAATTACAGCATCAACAGCTAACATCACACCTGATTCAAGAACAAGTATTACAATGCTTATTCTCTCATGGCTCCATGTCAACTAAAATTCTGATTCATGTTAAGTGTTTCAATGCCTTAATGCTTCTGTACCAGTACTTTTCCTAATTACAAGGCAGTTGGATGGCATGCACTGAAACACAAATACTTTAATAAATCTCACCATTCAACTCATTCTATATAAATCTTTCCCAATTCAATCATTTCTTACAGGGTCATCTAGCACATTTCCCCTCCACTGAAGGACACAAAGGACCAAAATGGATTACAGTCCCTTATTTTCAACAAGTATAATGGTCAAGGATAAGGACTTTGTTGTGGCTATATCCCTGCAAGTTTTTAACTGTCTGAAATTTCCTCATTTAATAATAAGGTGTAATTATGAACAACCACCTTTAACATTCAACATCACCACAATACTGATTTATTTATGAGAGCAGTCTTTCCAACTGAGACCAGTGTTAGTTCTTTACTTGTTTTGAGAAATTTTACTTCACAAAAATAACTGAGAACAATTCGTAGTAACAATGACTTTCTTTGGGAAGTAACCCTTAATAATCTCAATTCATACTTGCCAAACTGCTTTTAATATGACACATTCATTTGGATCTCAAATGTTGAAATAGATGAGATGATACCTCATCCCATTTTTAGGATTCCTAACAAGTCAGTTTTCACAAATTATTAATAGTATCTCCCTTTACTCTCATGTGCCTCCTAGTTAACGTCTCCTATGGGTGGATGGTAATACATCCCAGAAACACACAGCAATTCCATGCTGAAGAGATCTTTAAATTGTGGCCTAACTCCCCCAAACAAGCAATAATAAACAAAATTCAGACCCATAACATAACATGTGCTGTTAAGAAGAAACTGCTTTATAAAAAGTAAAAACCCATTCTGATATCCTAGGTGACGTTTTCTTGAACTTACTGCTTCAGAAATACACAGTACATGCTGCAACTTACAATAAACTTAGTTTGGGGGAGAAGTGAGCCAGGGGACAATAACACAGGGATGGATGACTATGTACACACAGCACAGGCATCTTAGTCACAGTCCCCTCTTTGCCACCTAGCACAATGCCCATCCCATAGTCAGGAATCCAATCACTACTTAGGCATTTTTTTTTTGAAAAGATTAAAAAAAATTTTTTAGGACAGGAGAAACAAGAGTCAACTTTCTAATATAATTTAACAGATAACCTGATACAGTTCAAAACACTGTGGTGACAATGAAGAGACATTCCTACCTCTCCTGATTTCCACTGGATTAGCACCTTTGCTAATCTTCTCGAAGCCTTCCTTGGCAATAGAACGTGCCAGTACCGTAGCAGTAGTGGTGCCATCCCCAGCCTCTTCGTTTGTGTTATTGGCAACATCTTGAACAAGTTTAGCGCCAATATTTTTATATTTATCTTTTAAATCAATAGACTTTGCAACAGTCACACCATCTTTTGTCACTTTGGGACTTCCCCAACTCTGTTCAATAATCACTGTCCGTCCCTATAATTGTAGAAGGAAAAAAAATGCCAGATTCACACGCCAAGTACTATTTAGCCTAAAATAAAAAGAGCATTTTTCATAATAGGCAATTACTTTAAAGTCTCAGTGCAACATCTGATCATTTTTATCAGACCTGCTGCATGAATCTCAAGGGCAAGTTCATCCATGTGCTTACAGACAAAATGACTTCTTTATTGCCAAGTGCATAACCTTGGATGAGATGTTCTAAGAGAGAAAATTTTTAGAGACTTGACCAACACTAATTTGGGAGATTGAGTGCCTGCTATAACAATAATGTGAAAACTTACTTTTGAACTTGTTTTAAAATTTAGTTTCTAAAATACCAACAGCAAAACAAGAACAGCGCAGCGTTCCTGAGTTGTTCAACATTAAATCTTAAAATATGATGTAAATAGTACTGGCTGCTTGAACCAAAGCTGCTTCTTGTGAGACATGCAAATGCCATTACTTTATTCAGTTGGATCACTTTTGTACTGTCTTCAGCCTGAACTGAAGCATCCTCCAGAGTAGGACCCATGAAGAGGTCTCCTTAATTTACTTGTTACTCCTCATTCACCAATTTCTTCCTTAAATGAGACTTAAGAACTCATACTTAAGGTACTGTAGATGTTACATTCCTCCACCTATGCTTAGTACTAACTACTGGGAAAGGATCCAAAATTTAACTCAAGCAGGCAAGGGAGATTAATTCTACCTTGAACTGAACAATCCATCTTAAGCTAGGAGTTACCACTTGATTACATCACACTTTGTACAAAATAGTTTCACAGATTAGGCACAAGAAGTTTATGAATACCTAAGAACTGTTTAATAGCTTGGCGGGACTCTTGCCATCGGCAAAATGTTATTCCTTAACAATACTATAAATTACAACAAAAAAAGAATACCTTTGGCCCCATAGTAACGGCTACAGCATCAGCTAAAAGATCTACACCTTGAAGCATTAAGGCTCGAGCATCTGCACCGAATTTTACATCTTTGGCATAAGCCCGAGTGAGATGAGGAGCCAGTGCCCTGGACACTGGCCTCATCTGGCGAAGGACTGCGGGTAATCGAAGCATTTCTGAAGGAGAAAAAGACAGATCATCAGGACAATACTACCACTACCCGTGGGGTTACAACACAAACATGACACCCATGCAACAAAACGAGAAATACTAGAAATGAACTGGGCTGGCCTCTGGCATCCACGATACCTGGGCCTCGGAACCAGCCTCCGCCCCCATAACACCGGCTACTAATGCAAGCTTTAAGAGGTCGCCCCATCCCTGACCTATAGCAAAAATGCACGCTCTTCTTTTTCCCCACGGCTATTACCTCCTACGCTAAAAATGAGTTAATATTTCACCGCTAAAATGGCCTTGAGAGCAAATCAGCTGCAAATGTCCCCTGGAAAACCAAGTCTACAGAAAAGGGGCACGTTATAAACCCAAGTGACCTCAGGGAAGCAAAATACTCCTGACGCTGCAAAAATTCGCTTACTAAAATGTGTCTTCATGTATCCACTTGGGGCTACTGTATCAGAGCAACGGGCAAGGCCACGATGCTGGGGGCGGCGGCCGGGCCCACTCCCAGAGGCCCCACGTGTCTTTCCACCAGGACAGCCGAGCAAGGTCAAAGGTGGAGATGCCTACCCCAGCAGTCCGCCGGGCCAAAAGCCGTCCCCACGCGCTGCGACCACCCTCCCTGGCACCCTACCCTGGCCCACAAGCACAAGCGCCTTTCACCGGAGGACCGATGTGAACACACCCGCCCGACTCCGCGCACACTCGTGGGCAAGCCCTCCCTGCTGTGCCCGGCTGGGCGAGCGATCCACGCCGCACGTGATGGGCCCCCGCGCGCCCGCACGAGGCCTGGCTCAGCGGGCCCGGGGCCTGCGGCGCCCAGGGAAGCCCTGGCTCTCGCCGGCGGGCCGGCTCCGCGCAGAGAGGAGGGATGGCTCCGGGGTCCGAAAAGCACGGGTGCGGCGGCGCGGAGCGGCCGCGTACCTGCGGGGCAGCGGCGCGACGTGCGGGCGGCGAGACAGGCCGTCGGCGGCGAGTGAGGGACCGAGTACAGCGCGCGCACGGCAATGAGCCCGCGTCCCCTCCCTCCTCCCTCCGCAGCGCGCCGGCGGGCGGGGCCCAGCCCCTGCCCGGCCGCCGGGGCCCTGCAATCGGCACGCTCCGCGCGCCAGCCCCGCCCCTCCCTACCCGCGCCGGGCCAGGCCCGCGGGCTCAGCCCTCTGCGGCCCGCTTAGGCTAGTTCCCGGGCCGCGCGCCGTTCCAGAACGTTCCGGAAGGAGCCTGGCTCCATGTGGGTCAAGGGTCAAACGCGTCATTTCCGGGAGGGGGGGCCAAGAGTCAGTACTTTCACCTAGGCTGGTGGCCTAGAAAGTCCTAGAAAGAGCCGCTCTTTCCTTCCGCCTCCGGGTCCGCGCGTCAGTGGCCTGCGCAGAGCCCAGGAAACGAATAGGGGCGCGCGCTGGGGCGGCCGCCCCCTGTCGCGGGGAGGGGCTGGGCGGGAGCGAGCGCGCCTGCGCGGCGGCCAGGTTTTCTTTTTCGCGTTCACGTGTCCGGAGGGTCCGAGCGCAGGTCTCTCCTTTTGCCTGCGGCGTGAGAGCAGAGTACGTACTGCAGCAGCCGGAGTCATGGTGAGTCCCCCGTGGGCTGAAGGCCGGCGGACCCGGGTGGGCCTGGGGCTCGTGGCGAGCCCGGGCGCTTCCCTTGGGGCCTCGCGGGAGGACTAGAGGTCAGAGACCCGCGCCCGCACGAACCCTGGAGAGGCGAGACCCCGCCGACCCCTTGCTCCGAGGAGGGCTTTCTGCAGGCGCGTGTGAGGCAGTGCGTGGGGCAGGGGGCGGGAATCCCGACGCACGCCTCCTGCGGGATCTTAGTGGGTGTGTAATGGTCTTGAGAAAAGCGTGGCCCCAAGGCAGAGGGGCTTCAGTGTTTAAGGACAATTTACAGAAAATCCTTGGAAGGCTTGACCTTGGAGGAAACTAAGCTTGTCCTTGAAGTTTGTCTGGCTGCTAACCTGAGGAGCAACAACGACCCCTAACACTCACAGGGAGTGGGAAATTAAACGCGGAATTTAGAACTGAAAGTTCAAAGAGGTGTTTGCTTTGAATGGAAAATCTGAACATTGGCGTTATCTTTGAAAGCCACATGTGGCCTGTTTAGAATACATTGTTTCAAATCTAACGTTTTTCTCTCTAAAGGCAGGACAGGCATTTAGAAAGTTTCTTCCCCTCTTTGACCGAGTATTAGTTGAAAGAAGTGCCGCCGAGACTGTAACCAAAGGAGGCATTATGCTTCCAGAAAAATCACAAGGAAAAGTATTGCAAGCAACGGTGGTAGCTGTTGGATCAGGCTCTAAAGGAAAGGTAAATGCAGAAATTTTATGTGAAATTTTATTTTTATGTGAAATGCGGGTGGGGGTGGGAGTCCTTGGTTATTAAAAAGATCATTCTCCACTGGGTTCACAACTAACCTGCTTTCAGCAAAAATGATTGTGGGAGGAAAATCTTTTATTGTATATGATGGAGGGAGAGTTCCACGGCATTAAAGTCAGTAGGTATAAATTTGAACTCTCAGTCTGACCTCTGACACACTGAAATTGCTCTAGTCCTCTAATCCTAACCACTTTCTGTCTTGCATGTAAGAACAGGCCTTCCAGTTGGTCTCCAACTGAGGGTTAGACCTCAACACTTCTGAAAAAAGTGTTAACTGAAATATTGCATAAATGCCCTGGGGTCATATATGTTCATTACATTGTTCCAGGTATCTCCAAGAAAGTTCTAGCAAGGAACATTCCTGGAGGTAGGAATAGGAAGACTTTGGGCACTCCAGACCCTCTCCCTAAATCTGCTTTGGAGGAACAGAAATTGAATTGCAAAAGTAAATGAAGTATATGTTCCAAAATCAGAAAATTAAGTTCTTATGTGTTGAAAGAAGTTAAACATGACCATTGTACATATGGTTTTAAAAATTGTTTACCTCACTTGGTTGTGAAGTAACATATTACTTCAAGTATGTTAATATTTAATGATTAAAAAGCTTAAAGTTAGTTTTCCCAGTATAACTCTTTGACCCTTTAAACTGAAATCAGGTTTTAGTTGAAGCCACTGTGTGTGCCTTATTTCAAAGTGTAACTCTACAGTGATATTTTTGAGTGAAGAACTATGACTGTATATACCACTTGGCCACCAAATCCCTTTTTAAACATCTGATTCTAGTGTGCCCAATTGATTAATAATAAAACGTAAATATTTGGTTTGGTTAACTCAATGTCTTTACTAATAAACATCCTTATTTTCTTAAGGGTGGAGAGATTCAACCAGTTAGTGTGAAAGTTGGAGATAAAGTTCTTCTCCCAGAATATGGAGGCACCAAAGTAGTTCTAGACGACAAGGTGTGTAAACTTCATAATATTAAGGACAGGTTAAATATTTGCTATTAGTCTTCTTAACTAATGGTTTCTCTGTTTGCAGGATTATTTCTTATTTAGAGATGGTGACATTCTTGGGAAATATGTTGACTGAAATAAGTCACTATTAAAATGGCATCACGTGAAGCCGCCCATTCCACTGAAGTTCTGAAATCTTTCATCATGTAAATAATTTCCATGTTTCTCTTTTATAATAAACTAATGATATCCAAGCTAATGACATCAGTGTCTAAAATTTAGTTTCACTGTACTGATACAAACATTTCCAAATAAAAATATATGAATCAATGGTTAATTTTTATTTAGTGATTTAAGATGGCTCTTGGACTTCCCTCGTGGCTCAGATGGTAAAGAATCTGCTTACAGTGCATGGGAGCCAGGTTCAATCCTTGGGTTGGGTCAGTCCCCTGGAGAAGGGAGTGGCTACCCACTCCAGTATTCTTGCCTGGAAAATCCATGGACGGGAGCCTGACAGGCTACCTACCGTACGTGCAGTCACGAAGAGTCAGACATGACTGAGCAACTGACACTCGCTTTACAGTTGCTTTAGGGTTCATGGTTTATGTGGGGATATATAGAGGTAAACTGCAGAGAACTGGAAAACAAGGTTTTCAGTCTTCATATCGAGGTTAACTTTAGCAAGTATATAGTCGATGCTGATTCAAAGCCATGGACTAACAACATTCTAACAAGGTGAAGACAAGTAGCAACACTCTGACTTCATATATATCAAAAGTATAGTTCTTCACTTGTGCAAATCTAGTATTATATGTCTTATTTCTTGTTACATTTTGAAAAACTTAATGAACAGTTTCACTACTGCATAGTTAGAAGTCCAAGGTAGGGTGTAATAGCTCACACTGGCTGAGTACCTTGTGTATTCCAGGCTAGGCAACTGAGTGACAGGATAGCTAACACCAGCGTTTTCTAGGTACTAGCTACTGTTGTAGGTACTTGCCATATATCACATGGCTTAATCTTTCAAGAGCATATGAGTCAAGTACTGTCAGTCACATCTTGCATGTAAGGAAGGTGAGGCACAAAGGGGGTTAAGTAATAACAGGACACTAGGAAGTGGTAAAGCCTGATTGGGACATTGGTGGTCTACATACATTTTCACATGCTTTCTAAACCATATGGCCTCTGCTACTTTGTCAGCCCTTGTAAGCACTTGATATACATTATTTCAGTGCTGGTGATAACTCTGGAAAAAGGGAAGGGGTACCTAAAATTATCTGACAGGTTATCTAGTATACAATTTATTGATTTTAACAAATCGGAAACAGCTGGACAAATAGCTTGATTTAGGAGCCAGGAGAATTAAGATTTGAACCCAAACAATCCTATACTGGAGTTGATTACCGACTCCTAATCATGATTCCCTCTTAGCTACCAGCTATTTTTGCCTTGCAGTCAAATCTGTTTTCTAGTTTTGGTTGCTTATAAGCTAGTCTATGATAATGTCTTTTAAAAGTTGTATTCCATATTTGTCTTCTGGAATAAAAGTCTAGATTAAATTTTAAGTGATAACGGAATAATGATCTCAACTTTTGACAATATCCCCATCAATAAAGTAGTATGTTTGTGTATTTATGTTATGTGTTGGTGACATTTTGCTGCATAAGGCTTTTGTCATATTTAGGTTAAAAAAAAAAAGCCTATTTTTACAGGACCCAAATGGGCCATCAGTTTCCTACTGTGTGCCAGGCACAGCTAATGTGCACTGCACGTCGCACAGATTTGTTTTAGCAATGAGAGAACTCACAGAGGAAATGTAGAAACTTACTCAAGGCCATGTGGTTGGTAAACTATCATTAGGAATCCAGTCCAAGGTCTATGACTTTCCCATTCGTGATTGTTTTGGACCCAAGCAAATAAGTACGTTTTGAGATCTAAGATGAGTTTACAAACCTTATTCATCCTCAGAGTTATTTGCTATCTTAGAATTTCAGGGCTCTGTCCATAACCTAAATCATAAGGATAGGAGGATTTGTACCAGAGAAGTTGTCCTTGTCTAGCAGAACTGCTAAAGAATCACTTGATAGATTGTGAGATTATATTAAAGATTAATACGGAAAAGAATTTTGGCATGAGAAATTTGGGCCAAAAATTTGGCTATTGGAGATGCAGACCCATATGTTTTAGAGAGGTACGTTGTCATTTCCTTTTTGTTCAACAGGAAAATAGTAAGGAGAAAGGTAAAAGAGGTAAAATTCCAACTGGAATTTTAATAATGGCCTTAACATTTTTGAGCTCTTCCCAGGCATTGTTCTAGTGACTTAACATAAAATCCTGCTTACCTGTGTAATCATGAAGAGGGAATTGATAGGGCCTGGACTTCATCTTAGTCCTGTTCATGCTGATCACGCTTGGCCACCTCTCCAATGGGCTCTGAACTCTGTGCTTAGTGCCTATGGAAATGACAACAGAAGGATAAGACCCCCTCCAGATGGGGGAACCTTGTTCATATTCAGGTTACTCATTGCCTAAGAAAAAACACACTGATCACCCTGTCTCTGGACAGGCCATAAATTTTTCTGTACCTATCAGAATGTAACCTTAGGCTTATTATTGGCCAATTGTTTTAACTGTTTGAACACATAACACATAAATGATGAAATTATTGTGATTATATTTACCCTTCATTTGTTTATATAAGTCTCAAGGAATTTGGGGTGGTGAGTTCGGACATGTACACATGGAGTATAAAAGATTTTCACAAATGCTGGTCAAGGTCCTTGGCTAAGAAGAGACTGCCTTGGGCCTGCAGGTGTAATAAACTGCACTCCACATCTGCATAGTCCTGAGTGAGTTTGTTTCCCGAAACGTGGCTACAACAATCATAGCAATATTGTTTGATGTTCTTTGCCTCACAGGTGAAGGATGTAGATGGTAGGTAAAGGAACTTGCTCAAGGTAACATAAATTTTAAGTCATAGAACTGAACTCAGTCTTGTCTGACTTCAAAGTTTGCGTTTTACAATTCAACACAAAAATGTTTTTGAAAAATTGAGAATAAAATTACCAGGGTGCTATTTTGCTGTGGAAGTTGTTACCATTATTAAGATTATGATTTGTTTCCCCTTTTGCTCCAGAAACTATGCTTTACAGAAAGTTCTTATTTTTTTAAATTGACATTATAAAATAGGTATTTTTTCATTTTTTTATTGTAGTAAGAACACTTAGTATGAAATGCACCTTCTTAACAGATTTTTAAGTGTACATTATAATATTGAATAAATGAAACTTTATGCCCATTGATTAAAAACTCCCTATTTTCCCCTCACCCTAGTCCTTGGCAACCCCTGTTCTATTCTCTGCTTCTACAGCTATTTTAGATACTTCATGTATGTGGATTACAGTATTTTGTCCTTCTATGATTGGCTTATTTGACTTAGCTTATTGTCCTCAATGTTCATTCCGTGTTGTCAAATATTTAAGGCTGAATAATAATTCCATTGTATGCGATACCACGTTTTCTCCATTCATACAATAGATGGACATTGAAGCTTCCACAGCTTAGCTATTATAAACAGTGCTACAATTCAGATGAGAGTGCTAATATATTTCTTTGAGATTCTGATTTCAGTTCTTTAGAAAAATACTCAGAAGTGGGGTTTCTGAATAGAACTATGGTAGTTCTATTTTTAACTTTTTGAGGATCCTCCAAACTGTTTGCCATAGTGGGCACACCATTCTGGTTTACCACCAACATGGATCATGAGGTTTTAGGGGTGTGAATTTGTCACATTTGTTTAATTAGATGTGCAGTTTTTGTTTCTAGTTAAATCTCATTCTTCTAGTAAATTTTTTTTTTTTTGGAAATGTAAGTAATTCATTGATCCATTTAGTACACAGTATATGTGTCTGACTTTTTTTTTAACCAATGCTTAACTTTATTGGATTATGTACTCTTCCCCACCACCATTCCCCTGCCCCCAAATTTGAGATGTCACCTTTATCATACATTAAATTTTTAAATAAACGTATTCCTGGATTTTACAGTCTGATCCATTGATCACAGTGTTTTCAATATAAACTTATATATTTAGTTGATACCTGATGTGACAGTTCCTCCCTGTACTCTCAACAGTACACTTACCTGGCTGTGAGCATTTTTAAGCTTCTGGGTAAGGGCTGTCAGATTGTTCTCCAGCGTGATACCAGGCCATGCCTCATCCAGCAAGTTAACTGCTGTTTGCTCTACACCCACACCAAAATGGAGTTTAGAACTTTTTATTTATGTGAAGTCTATTTAAATGTCTTTTCTTTTTAACCCTTAAGCAATCTGTATGAGAGAGTTCAATCAAACCTAGGCTCTGAATCCTGTGTAGCTTACATAGTAGTCATGTGATATTTGACAAATCATCTCAACCTCTCGGTTTAAGAATTAACTGTAAAAAAAAAAAAGGCACTAGATGTTCCTTAATATTTTGAGTCAAGCCTGATTTTTTTTTTTTAAACTTTAATTGTATTAACATTTAAAACTTAGATAATGTGTTTGTGGGCTTCCCAGGTCTCAGTGGTAAAGAATCTGCCTGCCAATGCAATAGACGTAGGTGTGATCCCTGGGTGGGAGAGATCCCCTGGAGAAGAAAATGGCAACCCACTCCAGTATTCTTGCTGAGATAATCTCATGGACAGAGGAGCCTGGAGGGCTACAGCCCAGGGGTCACAAGAGTCAGACATGACTGAAGTGACTGACCATGTACGTGTGAAATGTGTAAGTAAAAATTCAAAAGGATGTACACTGAAAAGAGTCCTTCCCATCCCTGTGCCCTAGCCACCTGGTTCCATCCCTGGAGGCACTGGTGTTACAGTTTATATTCTTTCTTTCAGGGGTGTTTTATGTATACATATGTATTTGTGTGTGTATAAATATGTATCTTGTACATATGAAATATATATATACTTTTCAAAAGTAAAATATTCCATACACACCAATTGGCACCTTTTATTTTTTTGTAGTAACAATTTTGTCTTTGGAATTAATCTATAAAGTTCATATAAAAGTTTCATTCTCCTTATAGCTGTATGATGTTTCATTATATGGATGAACCAAAATTTAAGCATTTCCTATTGATTGATATTTAAATTCTAAACTTAGGCTATTAAAAGCACTTCTGAAATAAATAAAATTTTGCATAGATTTTATATCTTTAAGATAAACTGCTAGGCATGAAATTACTATGTCAAAGGGTCGTTGCTAAGTTGTATCTCTTTTGCGCCTCCATGAGTTACATTGCCTGCCAGGCTCCTCTGTCCATGGGATTTTCTAGGCAGGAATACTGGAGTGGGTTGTCATTTACTTCTCCAGGGGATCTTCCTGATGCAGTTATTGAACCTGTGTCTTCTGTATTGGCAGGCAGATTCTTTACTATTGAGCCTCCTGGGAAGCCCATGTCAACAGTTATGTGAACCTTAATCATATACGCACACATACACATAGAAACTTCTTCAAGTTGCCCTTCAGAAAAGTTCTACCGATTAATAATCTTACCAGCAATGGATGAGATTGCTGATTTCCTCCCACTCTCAATAATATAGGATGTTATGAAGTTTTTATTTTTCCAAACAAATCATTTTAATTTATCTTCATGGATAAGGGCGAGGATCTCATGTGTTTAAGAGCCATTTCTATTTTCTTTCCTGTTAACTGACTGTTCCTATTGACTTTTAATATCTGCTACTCACTTTCCTGCTGGGTAACTGGCCTTTTATGATTTGATATCCTTATCATTCAGGGAAATTGGTTCTTTGTGCTAAGTTTTTTCTCCAGTTTATAATTTGACTTTGATTTTTTTTATGCTTTGAATTTGCAGGAAGTCATTTTGGTATAGCTGAATAAATAAAATTTTCCATTATAGCATCTAGTTATTTCAAACTCTGAAAAGTCTCCAATAGACGGTTTCTTTAGGTATTTTTATGATTTTTGATTTTTGTATTTTTTCAATCTTATCTGGAGATTTTCCTGTTATAAGAGATAAGAAATGGATCCAAACCCTCTTTCTTCTTACAAGTTAAGCCTAGTTCTTTAAGACGTTAAAATTTAGCCAAACTCTTACAAAACACTTTCCAGTCTCATTTCACCTAGAGATTTGACTTGGAAAAAATATCAGTGGGTACTTATCTGACTTATTATTTCAAAAGACCAATTTATTATAGTATTTTTAAGTCATTCATTAAAAAAAATTTTTTTTTAATTTATTTGGTTGTACTGGGTCTTAGTTGCAAGTGCAAACTCTTAGTTGTGTCATGCGGGGTCTAATTCCCTGACCAGGCAGTAAACCCAGGCCCCTGGCATTGAGAATGCAGTCTAAGCCATTGGACCACTAGGGAACTCCCCATTCATTTTTTGAACATGTGTCAGGCACTGTCTTAGGCACTAGAGATACAGGGATGAATAAAATCAGTTCAGCTCAGTCGCTCAGTCATGTCCGACTCTTTGCAGCCTCATAGATTGCAGCACGCCAGGCTTCCCTGTCCATCCCCAGCTCCTGGAGCTTACTCAAACTCATGTCCATTGAGTCTGTGATGCCATCCAACCATCTCATCCTCTCTTGTCCCCTTCTCCTCCTGCCTTCAACCTTTCCCAGTATCAGGGTCTTTTCAGATGAGTCAGTTCTTCACATCTAGTGGCCAAAGTATTGGAGTTTCAGCTTCGGCATCAGTACTTCCAATGAATATTCAGGACTGATTGCCTTTAGGATAGACTGGTTGGATCTCCTTGCAGTCCAAGGGACTCTGAAGAGTCTTATCCAACACCAGAGTTCAAAACCATCAATTTTTCTGCACTCAGCTTGCTTTATAGTCCAACTCTCACATCCATACATGACTACTGGAAAAACCATAGCCTTGACTAGATGAAACTTTGTTGGCAAAGTAATGTCTCTGCTTTTTAATATGCTGCCTAGATTGGTCATAGCTTTTCTTCCAAGGAGCAAGTGTCTTTTAATTTCATGGCTGCAGTCACCATCTGCAGTGATTTTGGAGCCCCTCAAAATAAAGTCTGTCACTGTTTCCACTGTTTTTCCAACTAATTGCCTTGCAGTGATGGGACCAGATGCCATGATGTTCTGATTTTCTGAATGTTGAGCTTTAAGCCAACTTTTCACTCTCCTCTTTCACTTTCATCAAGAGGCTCTTTAGTTCTTCTTCACTTTCTGCCATAAGTGTGGTGTCATCTGCATATCTGAGGTTATTCATATTTCTCCCTGCAATCTTGATTCCAGCTTGTGCTTCATCCAGCCCAGCATTTCTCATGATGTACTCTGCATAGAAATTAAATCAGCAGGGTGACAATGTACAGCCTTGCCACACCCCTTTCCCTATTTGGAACCAGTCTGTTGTTCTATGTCAAGTTCTAACTGTTGCTTCCTGACCTGCATACATATTTCTCAAGAGACACGTCAGGTGGTCTGGTATTCCCATCTTTTTAAGAATTTTCCAGATTTTGTTGTGAACAAAATGGGCAGAAGTAAACAACTAAATTAATAGCATAATTTTAGAGACTGGTGTAATCTAGAAAATAAAGGTAGAAAATGCCCCTAACTTCATGAAAGACATTAGGTGCCCTATTGAAAAAAGGAAATGATAATTGTCTGTTGTGACTTATCTCTTCTGATCCTATCTTCCCTTCCTGAAGATTCAGGAACTACTGTATTAGTTATCTATTGCTGCTTAACAAATCATCCCAAACTTAGTAGCTTAAAACAATATCTCACACAGTACTTGGACATCAGAAATTTGGGATCTGCTTATCCTAAATTTTATGAGGCTACCATTAGCCAAAGGTTTGACTGTATCTGCAAGTTATACTAACCAAGATGGTTACTCTTGCTGGCAAGTTGATGCTTACTTTTGGCGGGAGCTTCAGTGGATCCCTTGTGGGAAACTTGAGGATCCTCACACATGACAGCGTCTTAGCTTACCCAAGGGAGGTGAGCTGAGAGAGCAAGGCCAAGGCACAATGTCTTTTATGGCCTAACATCAAGAGTCACACATCGTTTTTAAAGTGTCCTATTTTGATTTAACAGGTCCGCCCTATTCAGTGTGTGAGAGAACTGAAGGTGAAGTTCTTCATTTGGTTCTCTCTCACACTGAGGAGATGATAATCACTGGGGGACATCTTGGCAACTGGCTACCACAATCAGTAATTGGTCAAATATTCTAGAGATAAAAATGAAGTGCTGTGGGAGCTGAGTATTTGTAGTCAAAATTGTCTTAAGTTTGAACTTTATAAATTCAAAAAAATTTTGTCTATTACAACTTTTATAAAGAGAAATTAATTTTCAAATAATATGTTGAAAGTGTACAAAACTATATATACAACTACTTTTTGTTCAGCTGCGAACATACATCTCCATACTTCACTGCTGCTTCAGTTTTTCTTGGCCTAGAATGAAACTGCCTCTATGAAATCCCCTTGATAAATGCTACTTCATGCCACATTTCAAGTACTTCATTCATTGGTCAGTGCATCAGCTTTGCTCTTAGGCTGGCTTCCTTCAAGTCAAGAGGGTTGATGCAGTTCCAGACTTGACAAGGTTCAGTGGCACTGTAAAGGGACCATTTCTTCTTACTATCTCAAGAGCAAGAAAATCTTTCCCCAAAGTGCTCCATTGGGTATCTTTTCATATCTCCTTAGGCTAAAATGGAGTCATATGCTCACCCTTTAAACATTGGCTTAGGCCAATAAGGATTTATCCCTCAGCTAAAGATGGGTTGACCTTTCCCTGCTCAAATTAGGAGATGGATACCAAGCAAGAGTAAAGTCTCTTTGCAAAGAGCATGTGTCAAGGAGTGTAGATAGCAAATAGGCAACCATCAACCAAAAACATTTTGTCTGTAGTATAGTAATTTACATATCTTCCTTTCCTATTTATTTTTAAACTTTTTGAAGAAAGGAGCTTATTCATCTTATTCATGGTTCTTAGCTCTTGCCCAGTGCCTAAACACAATGGGCATTCACCATTTTACTTGGATTTCAAAACTCCCCAAGGATGATTTCATACTGGATAGATGGTTTTGAAATTACTTATGATTCTTTGGATTTATGGAGTATTTTCTTCTAAAACTTTTGAGAGACTTTAATTAATTAATTTTTGTTGCACTGGGTCTTCATTGCTGCAGATGGGCTTTCTCTAGTTGCGGAGAGCTTCTTGTTACGAGCTTCTGTTGCAAAGCACAGGCTCTAGGGTGCCTGAGCTTCAGCAGTTTCAGCTCATGTGCTCTAGAGCACAGGCTCAGTATTTGTGTTCCACAGGCTTGGTTCCTCCATGGCATGTGAGATCTTCCCAGACCATGGATTAAACCCATGTTCCCTGCATTGCAAGGTGGATTCTTAACCACTGGACCACCAGGGAAGCCCCCCAAAGATCATGAGGCAGAAGGAAAGAACTTCTGTGCACTGATTTCATTAACACACTCACACACATACACACACCCTTTAAGTCTTACAGTCAACAACAAAGAGAATTTAGATTTCTTGAATCTCAATCACCCTTTAAGTCTTACAGTCAACAACAAAGAGAATTTAGATTTCTTGAATCTCAATCACCCTTTAAGTCTTACAGTCAACAACAAAGAGAATTTAGATTTCTTGAATCTCAATCTAGAGTTATTTTCATTTGTCCAGCTTGCCTTTAAAAAAAACTTCAACCAAAATATTCAAGTAACCTATTTTTACATGTTACTGTTATTACTGATCATGCTGTTTTCTTTTCTTCTTCCCCCCACTCCCTAAATTAATTGTGGTTATAGAATTATTGTTGTTTGGAGGTCTGCAGACCTCCAGTCTGCAGACTGACAGATTAAACGTCAGATTAAAATGTCAAGGTAATGAGCTAGAAACACTTCAACCATAAAGACCAAGGTTCTTCCTGTCAACAAGGCCAGAATTGACATCACAATGTAACGTAATTAGACTTTTCAAAGAGATGAATATGTCTTTTGTTCCTAAATTTAACACCTACTTACTCCTTTTTCTTTTGTCCTTTTCAGATGGGTTGCAACAGTATTTAAGTATTACTGACTCTGGACTCAAGAGAACATTAAGATGAGCCCCTTCAACTATAAGTAACTGATATTTACAGCTTGGGGTCTACCATACAATCCAGGAAATTATAACTGAATCCTTGGAGTAAGGGAGGTGAGGTTGTACACAGACCTAAGATTCTGCTCTCTACAGACCCACCCATATCTCTCTTAGGGTGGCAACATTTAGGTGCTGCTTATCTTAGATTCTTACTGTATTTATTAAGAGAACTAGTGATTTGCACAGCTGTCTCCATTGCTAGACTCTAATCAACTTATCGTTAAGAATGGGGCCTTTTTATACTTTTACCTCCGTGCCAAACACACAGTGGGGCTTAATAAACACTTGTTGGATGAATAAATTTTTTACACTTATAAGTTAGTGATGGAATTGTTCTTTCTCTTGAAAAGTTACCAGTCTCTACATCTTCCAGAAAGAAGAAATCTTTATTTAAAGGCAAACAGACTTCCCATATTAAATGCTTCTGAATGAAATTCCAAGTCATGACAGTTATTCAGCTTTGCACTCATTTAACTACGCCTGGCTTCCATCTTTGGAGACTGTTACATGTCTCAGCATTCTTAATACACCTTTAGGTGTACCTGATGGAATATCTGATGCTTTCCTCTCTTGGAAATTACCCTACAATATGCAGTTTACTCATTTAACTGTCTTCCCATCTGATAACCTAAGGCCTGATAACCTAAGGCCATTCCAGATCAAACATTTTAAGATTTCCAAGCAGTAACAAAAAAAAAGTTTGCCAATACGTCTGGGATTCCATGACTTAAGAGAAAACTTAAAACTTCTAACAAAGGAAAACAAATTCTGGGATGTACAACACCCACTGTCAATGAAGGGGCATTCATTTTCTCCTCCAGCTTCTGACTTGCAAAAAAATACAAGCTAATTTTGTCCGCTTAACACACAATACCTTGATGTCCCCTCCACCCCAGATAATTGGCATCTGGGTCTCTTACTACACAAATTTGTCACTGAAAGATCCTGGGCTTTGAAGTTAGCAGATGGCGGAAATATCGTTTTACACTCTAAGCCTGAGTCTGGTTTGAAATTGGTCGATTTCATGCAGGGTCCGTGTAATTTTCCAAGACTGCTGACCTGTTTTTCACTTTGCACATCTAGGCAGGTTTCGGGATAGACTTCTCTAGATATTTGCTTGCACAACCGACAACTGAAACGGTCGCCATTGTGCAAGCTCTGTCCTTCCAGTGTTAACTAACGTAAGCCCAAGGAGATGCACAACGCGTTACGCCGAATTTGCACATTCCCACTTGGGGATGGTGGCTCTCGGCGCCGGCCGGCGGAATTCCCTCTGCAGCGACGCCAGTCCTTGGCAGCCAGGTCTCTCCCTCCCTCCTCCGACTTCGTCGCCTGCGACTCGCCGGCTGTTCTTTCTCTCGCCCCCCTCCCTCCGCCCGCTGGCCCTTTCGGGGACTCCTCCGGCTCTTCCCACCCTGCCCTGCGCGGGCTTCGGCTGTGCCGTCAGCAGTCGCCCCTCCCCGGCGCCAGGAACGCCGCTCCGCCCCGCCCCCCGCGCAGGCAGCCGTCCCCTACATCCGGGTACCGACTCCAGCCGCCCAGACTCTGGCACTATGGTCATGGCGGAGGGGACGGCTGTGCTGAGGCGGAACAGGCCGGGTACCAAGGCTCAGGTACTATCTCTGCACCTTTGGGGGAGGGGGAGGGGGCGGGGGCTCTTGGTGCCTAGCAGAGTCGCACTTTGAAGCTGGATACCTCTGAGAGGAGGATGGGCCGGGGCGACCGGCGGACTGGCGGGGGTACGGGTGCCCGGCCTGCTCTTCCGGAGCCTCAGCCCCTCGGTTTGGCTGAGGCGGCGGCCCGCGAGGCCTGCGGAGCTCCGACTGGAGGGTGGGCGTGAGGGGCGCGTGGGGGCGGCCGAGATCGGGGCTGGAAAGCCTAAGCAGCGACTTCCTGTTCTCGCCTTTTGCCTGATCTCCGGTGACCAGTGTCTGAGGGGTGCGGCCTGCCAGGTGGAGACCCCTGAGCTTCCGTGAGGGTCGGGGCTTCTAGGGTGGGAGGGGTGTAAACAGCCTACCTCGTCCTGGCTTCCAGTTCCTATCTGGCTTGTGACATGCCCGATTCCTGACATCCAGCTTGTCTAGCCGGATCCGGGAGTCGATAATTTACTTTATCCTCCTCCTGCTATTTGCTTTTGACCTCTTCTCACTCTAGCTGTTCTCTAGTCCAGCAAGTTTTCATCATCAGGCTGGGACTTGTTATATGTCATTCCTTGTGAATTTCTTTGTTATTATGTGTGAAACATAAGGAAGGAACTGATGATAATTTTATCAACTTTTAGTAGGGCAGTACTTGGGGTGAGTTGTTCCTTGTGTCAGTATTTATTCTTGGGATTTGCAAAAGACGGGGTGTTCTTCACATTCTTAAAAAGAATCAAATAGGGTAGTTAGACCTCATCTGATTAACCTGCCAGGTGAAATGGTTTGCAATTGGGACATGCTCCAAAATCCGAAGAGATGTTATAATGTGATTTTAAAGAAAAAGAGAGAAGTGTATGTGTGGGGTGGCGAGCAGAGTAGGGGACTAGATGCAACCGTGGAGCTACTACGTTATGCCAGAAGAACAGATTTTTAATACCTTGTACAGAATTTGGGAAGGGGTGTATCCTTTCAAAGGGAACTTTTAGATCCAGACACCTTCCCAGATCCATGTTACAGATAAGGAAACTGAAGCCCAGAAATTAGACTGCTTTTGCTAAAGGTTGCAGTGTCCATATTCGATTGGTGCTTAATTCACTAGTGACCTTTTCTTTTCCACAAATTGTTTGTAGTACTGTTTTAGAGAGTTCAGTTTGAAATCCTTTTGTTTTTATAAAGTCGTGTTTTATTGTGTCAGTTTTATTGGCAATTTTAATGGTCATCCCACTTGGAATTTGTATATTATTTATGCTTTTTTACTGTTTCCAAAATTTCTTTCTGTATAAATGATCTATTCTCAGATGCTTTTAATTCTTATTCTGTGGAAACATTTCTGATTCTTTTAAATGATCAAC
>ML660197.1:43670167-43810033 GCA_007570785.1 Antilocapra americana | reverse complement strand
TAATTCTTATTCTGTGGAAACATTTCTGATTCTTTTAAATGATCAACTTTTATATTTTTGTATTTAGAAGTCAATTTTTTGTACTCATAAGAATCATCCATTTTTACTGATTCAAACTTGTTAATTTTGAAAGGTTAGCGAATCATCGATTTTTAACTCAGTATTGTAACACACCTATTTGCTATGTTATGAGTAAGTCACATATAGAAAGATCCTTTGCTTTTTTCCACATAGTCATAGATCAAAGTTGTTAAATAAAATGTAATAGAAAAGGTTAGGATTTTTTAAGAAGGACTAATTAAGCAGCATTCTGCCTATCCTTTGTATATCACACTGATTTCCTTCAGTGAAATGGGTCTACTCTAAAATTATATATTTAGAATTAGAGTAGATAGAGTATCTTTTTACTTTTTTTTTTTAATTGGTTAGGTTGGGTTATAGGCATATAGTTGTTTTTCAATAAATGTTTTACTGAATTAGATGAGAATGTTCATTAAGCAAGGTTTTTGGCTCCTCTTTTAAGTGTTTTAAGTATGAGGCAAACTTCTATATGTGTTTTCTGATATTTTAAAGACAGAATATTCTACAAACTATTTTTTATTTTTTTAAAAATGAAAAAATTTGCAAAGTGTATTAATAGAAACATTTTTCACTACAAATCAGGAAGAATTTTAAAACTACTTTCTAATAATATATAGATGATATCTAGGAAGAGACATCCTAAAACAATATCCAGAAAGTTGTTTTTATTTCTTGACTTTTAAAATAAATTCAGTTCATTTTCATTCAGAATAGGCAACTATTAGAAAAGATATGAAATATTTAAGACACTTAAATGGTATACCATACCCATCATGTACTCTCAAAACTAGGACATTACTACTGTATTTAAATCCATCTGTATCACATTTTCTGTCTTCTACCCACTCCTAGTCAGTAATGGTGATTACCATTCCTTTTTTTTCTTTAAACTTTTTACTGTTACATGCATTATATTTATAGATATGTTTTGCAACTTAACTTTTATTAATATGGTATCAAACACTGTATTCTTCAGTTTGCTCCAATTTTTAGAGACTTACCCATGTTGACTGATGCAGGGTTATAGATTTTTGGTTTACTACTACCTTTTCCTAGACTTTTATTGAGTACCTACAATGTGTCAGGCATTAAGCACCTAAAGAAGGTATATAGGTAAACTGCTGAAAAAGCTGTCAGATGGAAAGAGTCTTAACACTTCGGTGAATGTCTGTGAACTGGGCTATCTGTAGAACAGTTCAGAACCAGTACAAGGTGATCCATAAAAATATTGCCCTTAAAAGAAGATTGTTTGAACTTTCCTTGTAGTCCAGTGGTTAAGAATCTGGCTGCCAGGCTTCCCTGGTGGCTCAGTGGTAAAGAGTCCACTTGCTAATAATGGAGGCGACACAGATTCCATCCCAGATTCAAGAGAATCCCACATGCTTAAGAGCAACTAAGCCCACATGCCACAACTTTGGAATATGTGTGCTAGAGGCCCAGGATCTGCAACTCCTGAGCCCACCTGTGGCAGCTACTGAAACCCGTGCTCCCTAGGGCCCATGCTCTGCAGCAGGAGAAGCCACAGTAGTGAGAAGCCTGCACACTCTAACTGGAGAGTAGCCCCCGCTCTCTGCAATTGGAAAAAGCCTGAGTGCAGCAACGAAGACCCAGCACAACCAAAAAATAAATCAATAAATCTTTAAAAAAGAAGGCTGTTCTTTTTAAATGATTCATTTTTGATGGTGCTCACATTTTGATTTAGAAATTTAAAACATCATTTGCAATTAGAATTGTAATTTATAATATCTGTCTTAAATAATACTTAATGGAGTAGTAGCTGCCGCTTATTCTAGCTATTCTCTTTGGGTAAAAACTGATGAAGTTTTTTACTGCCTGGATATTTTTTTTCATTAGAACTTTTGGAAAAATATTTAACCACCACAAACAAAATTGTGCTGGACTTACCAATTATTAACACATGAAAGGTTTATGAGAGCCATATTTGAGGGATCTGTGGTTGAGAAAACTGTAACTTAGAGTTCAGTTAAATAAAATCTTGGTGTTCA
The DNA here is from genome assembly GCA_007570785.1 of Antilocapra americana. Lineage (NCBI taxonomy): Eukaryota > Metazoa > Chordata > Mammalia > Artiodactyla > Antilocapridae > Antilocapra > Antilocapra americana. The sequence goes on along the minus strand of ML660197.1, from coordinate 43,807,946 downwards.
TTTAAAACACTGAATAAAATTTCTTTTACTTACTTATTAATAATCACATTGTTTAAAATATGAGAATTTACTTCTCCCCTGATATAACTTTGTATCTTTGTTGAGAATTGAAGTTAATCATAATAGTATTGCATCTTCTTTGTAACTTTGTATATGTTTTAACCATGACATTTTTTCTTATAGGATTTCTATAATTGGCCTGATGAATCGTTTGATGAAATGGACAGTACACTTGCTGTTCAGCAGGTAATAATAATAGTTTCTTTTGCAGCTCCAATAACCTAAGCATTTTATCTCCCTTGGCATAGTTAAGTATTCCTATATCTTTTAGCACAAACCAGAATCCATGGAATTATTGGGATGCCTGCTTAAAACTTTTATCAAACCTCATTTTGTTTTAAGATGGCATATTAAACTATCATCAAACTTAAATACATTTTATTATCTATTAATATATACCAAATTAGGGTATAAAATTTGATTTTAGAATGAATTTAATTCACAAATAATTGAATGCTTAAGTGGAATAATGTAAGTATAAAGAAGTAGCATACTCATTATTCATTTGGTGATTGAACATTAGAGAACATGCTTGGCTTTCGAGATCTTAGTTCTCTGACCAGGGATTGAATCTTGGGCCCTGAGAGTAAGACCACCAAGTCCTAACCACTTGCCAGGAGACTGCCAGGGAATTCCCATAGTTACTACTACTTCTTTTGTCTCCCTCCAATATATTTAAAAGTTTGTTTCCACTACCAAATAGCTCACTAAGACTGGAGAAGGTGGTAGCATGCTTGGTTTGAAAAACCCCTCAGGAGATTTTTAAGCATTTTTACTGAGAACCATATTGTATACTATGTTGGGTTTAAAAAAAAAAAATGTGGTTCTTCCCAAATGAATAAAATCTGGAAACTGGGAGAAAAACTTTCCATAGCTAATTCTTAAAAATCACATTAAAGGGTTAATAAAAGGATGACTGAAATTGGCTGTGCTAGTATATTAGTCAAGGCTGTTTGGTTTTGATAGCTAAATAAAGTAGATAGCTATTTGGATTTATTGTGTTGTTTAAAAATATTGGAAAACAAAATAAAAATACAGTTGAATTGTTTGAGCAGTAAAAGTTTGTCAGGGATTTCCCTGTGCACAGGATACTGTGCTTCCACTGCAGAGGGTATGGGTTTGATCCCTAGTCAGGGAACTAAGATCTTGAGAGCCGTGCTGTGAAGCCCCTGCCCCAAAACATTTAATAATCTTAACAGAAACATTAAAAACCTTTAGAATGGATTTAGTATAGTATTTAGATACTTAGCACATGAAGTAGAAGAGTACTGATGATTGAATGGTTTTGCTCATTGCCTTTTAAGAATGTATTGTTAAAAAAAATGTATTGTTCAATGAACAAATATTTAATAGGTTAATAAAGAGATAGGCCTTGTAGAGAATTTTGAAATAAAATCTGGAGCTCTGTGCATGGAAATTGGCAAAAATTAAGAGGGAAAATGTACAGATATTTTTCTCTTTAAAAGTAGAGTTTTGTTCTGATGCTATGCTGAATTTGTTTAGTAGTCCTAATAACAATTTTTTTGTGAAATCTTTTGGGTTTCTACATATGAGATTATTTCATTTGCAAACAGCTTGTTCCTTTCCAATCTAGATGCCTTTTATTTCTTTTTCTTGCCTAATTACTCTGGCTGAAATTACAAATACTATTTTGAATAGAAGTGGCAACAGCAGGCATCCTTATCTTATTTCTGATCTTAATGGAAAGCTTCCAGTGTCTTCCACATTAAGTATGATGTTTGCTGTGTGTTTTTCTTTTTGGCCTTCATTATATATATGAGTTAGTTTCTTCTGATTTTAAGTTTGTTAGTGTTTTTATCATAAAAAGGTATTGAATTTTGTCAAATACTTTTTCTGCACCAATTAAGATCATTGTGTTTTTTTTCCCTCTCTATTCTGTTAACATGGTGTATTGTATTGATCAGTTTTTGTGTGTTGAACCATCCTTCCATTCAAGGAATAAATCTCATTTGATTATGGTGTATAATCATTTTAATTTGCTGCTGAATTTGCTAGGATTTTTGCATCACTATTCACAAGGGATATTGGTTTCTAGTTTTCTTAGAGTATTTTAATTTGGCTTTGGTATCGGGAATGCTGCTGTAATGGAGTTAGGAAGTATGTTGTTGTCTTCAATTTTTTTTTGAAAGACTGAGAAGGATTATGAGAAAGATTGGTGTTAGTTCTTTAATATTTAGTAAAATTCACCAATGAAGCCATTAGGTCCAGGGCTTTTCTTTGGTTGTACAAAACTGTGAATACAAGAAAGCCACAGAACTGTATACTTAAAAATTACTATCCTTTCCACATTGAATGGTTTTTGACACTCTTGTTAAAAATAATTTAACTTTATGTGAGAGTTTATTTCTAGTTCCTCTATTCAGTTCCATTGGTCAATAAGTCTGTGCTTATGTCAGTACAAGACTTTTTTTTTAAATGTCAACACCTACTTTAGCTAATTATTTAGGCTGCACTGGGTCTTAGTTGCCGCTCACAGGATCTTATATACAGTATGCACAATAGTTAGGGCATGAGAACTCTTAAGTTGTGGCATGTGGGATCTAGTTCTCTGGTCAGGGATGGAACTTGGTTCCCCTGCATTGGGAGAACAGAGTCTTAGCCACTGGATCTCTAGGGAAGTCCACTGTTTTGATTACTGTAGCTTTGTAGTAAGTCTTGAAATTGGGAAGTGTGTATCCTTCAATTTATGTTTTCAAGATTCTTTGACTATTTGGTGCCCCTTGGAATTATATATAAATTTGAGAATCAGCTTTTTCATTCTTGCAGAAAGACTTGGAATTCTGGTAGAGATTGCACAGAATCTGTAGATTGCTTTAGGTAATATTGATAACAATATTAAGTCTACCTATAGACATAAGATAGCTTTCATTTAGGTCTTCCTTAATTACTTTTAACAGTGTTTTGTAATTTTTAATATGCAAGTATTTAATCTTCTGATTTAAATTAATTCTTCCATATTTTATTGTTTCAAGTACTGTTGTAGGTGGAGTGCCTTCTTTTTTTCTTCTTATTTTTTATTGAAGTAAATAGTTGATATACATTGTTCAGGTGTACAGCAAAGTGATTTGGTTATATATCAGTTCAGTTCAGTTGCTCAGTCGTGTCTGACTCTTTGTGACCCCATGAACCGCAGCATGCTAGGCCTCCCTGTCCATCACCAACTCCTGGAGTCCACCCAAACCCATGTCCATTGAGTCGGTGATGCCATCCAAACATCTCATCCTTTGTCGACCCTTTGTCCTCCTGCCCTCAGTCTTTCCCAGCATCAGGGTCTTTTCAGATGAGTTGTGGCCACACCTTTTTCGTATCAGGTGGCCAAAGTATTGGAGTTTCAGCTTCAACATCAGTCCTTCCAATGAACACCCAGGACTGATCTCCTTTAGGATGGACTGGTTGGATCTCCTTGCAGTTATATATAGGTGTGGATATATATAGGAGTTGCATTTTTTTTTCTTTTAATTTTATTTATTTTTCCTATGCTGGGTCTTCTTTGCTGGGTGGGCTTTTTCTCTTGCTGCAGAGAGTGGGGGTGACTCTGTAGTTGCCGTGCATGGGCTTCTTATTGCCGTGGCTTCTTTTGCTGTGAAGCATGGGCTTTTAAGGTGCATGAGGGCTGAGTAGCTGTGGTTCAGTTGTTCCACAGCATATGGAATCTTCCCAGATCACAGATTGAACCTGTGTCTCCTGAATTGGCAGGTGGATTCTTTACCACTGAGCCATCTGGAAAGCGCTAGGAGTTGCTTTCTTAATTTTCTTTTTAAATTGTTGGTTGATGGTATATGCAACTGATATATATATATATATTTGTTGTTGTTTTTGGTTGCTCTGGGTCTTTGTTGCTACATGCAGGCTTTCTCTGAGTTAATAATGCATGCTTGGTAATTGTGGTGCATGGGCTTAGTTGTTCCAAGGCATGTGGAATCTTCCTGGACTGGGGATGGAACCCGTGTCCCCTGCATTGACAGGTGGATTCCTATACACTATACCACAAGGGAAGCCTGAAACACAACTTGTTTTATATATTGATCTTGTATTCTGCTACTTCACTGAATTCATTTATTAGCTTTATGAGCTTTCCTGTGGATTCTTTGGGGTTTCCGTATATAGGATCATGTCATCTGTGCCTTTTATTTGTTTATTTATTTTCTGTTTAATTGTTCTGGAATTTAAGTATAGTGTTCAATAGCAATGATGAAAGCAGTCATTCTTGTCTCATTTCTGAATTTTTTTTTTTTGGCCTTGTGGGATCTTAGTTCCCTGACCAGGGGTTGAACCCTGTCCCTCAGCAGTGCAAGTGCAGTGTCCGAACCACTAGCCTACCTAGGAATTCCCTCATGTTTAATTTTAGAGCAAGGGAAACCCATCAGTTTTTCACCATTGAGTATGATGTTGCCTGCAGGTTTTTAATAAAAGCCCTTCATAATATTGAGGAACTTCTTTCCTATACCTGATTTTCTGTCTTTTTATTACGAAGGATATTGGATTTTGTCAGATGCCTTTTCTGCATTAATTGAAATGACTTGTGTGTTTTTTCCCTTTTAATATTAATGTAGTGTATTATATTGGTTAATTTTTTTTAGTGTTTAACTACTTTTCATTCCTTGAAGCTTTCTTTTGATTTGTTTGTATAGTGTATTTTTTTCTATCCTTTTACTTTTAACCTATCTATGTCATTATATTTGAATTAAGTTTCTTGTAAACAGTATAGTTGAGTTGTATTTCTCTGTTGACAATCCATGTCTTTTAAATAGTGTATTTAGGCCTTTTAATCTTAATGTAGGCTTCCCTGGTGGCTCAGAATCCACCTGCCAATGCAGGAGACATGGATTCAATCAATCCCTGGGTTGGGAAGATTCTCTGGAGAAGGAAATGGCAACCCTACTCCAGTTTTCTTGCTTTGGACATCCCATGGATAGAGGAGCCTGGTAGGCTACAGTACACTGAGTTGCAAAGAATCAGACACAATTTAGCAACTAAAACAGCAACAATGTTAATGTAGTTATTGATAGATATGTTTAGACTTAAAATTATCATCTTGTTACTTTTCCTTTGTTTGTTTCCCCTTTTCTGCCTTTTTAAGGGTTATTTGAGCATATTCTGTTTTATTCTAATTTTGGCTATATTTAATATAATTTTTTCATGATCTAGAAATTACTAACTACATGCTTAACTTTTTACAGTCTATTTAGAGTCAGTATTTTACTGCTTTGATTGAAATGCAAAAACTATTATTGTTTAGACCTCTTTACCCTCCTCCTTTATACTATAGCTGTCTACATAACATATTAATGTATACCTTGAAAACCCTATTGGAGAATGTTGCATGTTTTGCTTTCATCCGCCAAATATATTTTAAAGATCAGAGGAAAATAGTCTAATATATATTTATATCCAGATATTTATAATTGCTGTTGCTCTTGATATTCTAAGTTTCTTTCTGTTATTATTTTTTTCCTTCTATCTGAAGAACTTTCTTTAGTAGTTCTTTTAGAGCCATCTGCTGGCTAGGAGTTCTCCTTAGTTTTCTTTGCTCTGAGAGTATCTGTATCTTTATTCTTGAAGGGTATTTTTTGCTAGATATAGAATTCTGAGTTGACTGTGCTTTTCTTTCAGCACTTTAAAAGTATTGTGCCATTTCTTCTTGTCGTCTGCGGTTTCTAATGAGAAAGCTGCACTCATTTGAATTCTTATTCTAAGGTCATGTCTTTTCCCCCTGGCTTCTTTATCTTTTTTTTTCCATTTTATTTTTTTTAATTGAAGGATTAAATTAAATTGAATTTTGTGGTTTTCTGTTATACATCAAGAATCAGCCATAGGTACACCCATGTCCACTCCCTCCCGAACCTCTCTTCCATCTCCCTCCCCTTCCACCCTTCTAGATTGTCACAGAATCCCTGTTTGAGTTCCCTGAGTCATACACCAAATTCCATTAGCTATCTATTTTACATATGGTGTTATAAATTTCCATGTTACTGTCTCCATGCATCTCACCCTCTCCCTTCTCTCCTCCCACTGTGTCCTTAGGTCTGTTTTTTGTCTGTCTCTCCATTGCTGCCCTGAAAATAAATTCATCAGTACCATCTTTTTAGATTCCATATATATGAGACAGTATATGATATTTATTTCTATAATTTATTTATTTCTCTTTCTGACTTACTTCATTTGGTACAACAGGCTCTAGGTTCATCCACCTCAGTAGAACTGACTCACATGTGCTCCTTTTTATGGCTGAGTAGTATTCCATTGTATATATGTGCCACAGCTTCTTTATCCATTCATCTGTCGATGGACATCTAGGTTGCTTCCATGGTCTAGTTTTGTAAATAGTGCTGCAGTGAACATTGGGGTACATGTGTCTTTTTCAGTTTTGGTTTCTTTAAGGTATATGCCTAAGAGTGGGATTGCTGGGTCATATGGTGGGTTTTTGTTTTTTTTTCCTATATGAACTTTTAGTATTTTATTCGTTTTCATAGTTTTACAGTATTAGTAAAAATAATGACCATTATAAATAAGTATAAAATGGAAGTGGATGAAAAAGTAATCCCAAGTCTTCCTTGACTCCCATCTTCCAACCAAAAATTAGCTAGCTTATGGCAAATATCCTTTTCACACATTATCTTTAGGCATCTGTTCACTTTGTAGTGGTGGATGGTTTAGTTGCTAAGTCATGGCTGACTCTTGCGACCCCCATGGACTGTAGTCTGCCATGCTCCTCTGTCCATGGGGTTTTCCAGGCAAGATTACTGGAGTGGGTTGCCATTTCCTTCTCCACATATGGTGGTTTTATTCCTAGTTTTTTAAGGAATCGCCATACCATCTTCCATAGTGACTGTAGCAGTTTACATTCCCACCAGCAATGCAAGAGAGTTCCCTTTCTCCACACCCGTCCAGCTTTTATTGTTTGTAGACTTTTTCATGGCCATTCTGACTGGTGTGAGGTGGTACCTTGTTGTAGTTTTGGTTTGCATTTCTCTAATAATGAGTGATGTTGAGCATCTTTTCATGTGTTAGCTTTCTGTATGTCTTCCTTGGAGAAATATTTGTTTAGATCTTTTTCCCACTTTTTGATTGGATTGTTTGTTTTCCTGATATTGAGTTGTATGAACTGCTTGTATATTTTGGAAATTAATTATTTGTTAGTTGTTTCCTTTGCTATTATTTTCTCCCATTCTGAGGGTTGTCTTTTCACCTTATTTGTAGTTTCCTTTGCTGTGCAAAAGCTTTTAAGTTTAATTGGATCCCACTTGTTTATTTTTGTTTTTATTTCCATTACTCTAAGAGGTGGGTCATAGAATATATTGCTTTGATTTATGTTATCGAGTGTTCTGCCTATATTTTCCTCTAAGAGTTTTATAGTTTCTGATCTTATGTTTAGGTCTTTAATCCATTTTGAGTTTATTTTTGTATATGGCATTAGAAATTGTTCTAATTTCATCCTTTTGCATGTAGCTGTCCAGTTTTCCCAGCATCACTTATTAAAGAGGCTATTTTTGCCCCACTGTATATTCTTGCCTCCTTTGTCAAAAATAAGGTACCTGTCGGTATGTTGGTTTATCTCTGGGCTTTCTGTCTTGTTCCATTGGTCTATATTTCTGTTTTTGTGCCAGTATCATACTATCTTGATGACTGTCACTTTGTAGTATAATCTGAAGTCAGAAAGGTTGATTCCTTCAGTTCCATTCTTCTTTATCAAGACTGGTTTGGCTCTTCAGGGTCTTTTGTGTTTCCATATGAATTGTGAAATTTTTTGTTTAAGTTCTATGAAAAATACCATTGGTTATTTGATAGGGATAGCGTTAAATCTGTAGGTTGCATTTGGTAGTATAGTCATTTTCACAGTACTGATTCTTCCTGTCCAGGAGCGTGGAATATGTCTCCATCTGTTTATATTGTCTTTGATTTCTTTCATCAGTGTCTTATAATTTTCCATATAGGTTCTTTTGTCTTCTTAGAGATAAAAGGAGATTCTCTTTGTTCCTACATGTTTTATCCTTTTTTGTTGCAAAGGTGAATGGGATTGATTCCTTAATTTCCCTTTCCGATTTTTCATTGTTAGTATATAGGAGTGCAAGTGATTTCTGCATATTGACCTTGTATTCTGTGACTTTGCTGAATTCCAATTAGCTCTAGTAATTTTCTGATAGTTTCTTTTGGGTTTTTTATGTATAGTATCTTGTCATCTGCAAACAGTGAGTTTTACTTCTTCTTTTCCCATCTTGATTCCTTTTATTTCTTTTTCTTCTCTAATTGCCATAGCTAGGACTTCCAACGCTATGTTGAATTGAGAGTGATCACCCTTGTTTCGTTCCTGATCTTAGAGAGGATGCTTTTAGTTTTTCATTATTGAAAATAATGTTTGCTGTGGGCTTATCATATATGGTCTTTATTCTTTTGAGGTAGGTTCCTTCTATGCCCATTTTTTGAAGCATTTTTATCATAATGTTGAATTTTGTCAAAGGGTTTTTCTGCATCTATTGAGATGACCATATGATTTTTATCTTTCAATTTATTAATATGGTGTATCACTTGATTGATTTGTGTATATTGAAGAATCCTTGTATCCCTGGAATAAGCCCAACTTGATCATCGTGTATGAGCTTTTTAATGTGTTGTTGAATTCTGTTTGCTAGAATTTTGTTGAGGATTTTTGTATATATGTTCATCAGTGATATTGGCCTGTAATTTTCTTTTTTTGTGTTGTTTTTGCCTGATTTTGGTATCAGGGTGATTGTAAGTTTGTAAGTGTTGCTTCCTCTGCCCCTGGCTTCTTTATCTTTAGTTTTTGTCAGTTTGGTTACCTCTGGGCATGGATCTCTTTGTATTTTCTTGTTCGGTATTCACTCTGCTTTTTCTTATTGCAGCAAAAATGCATAAATTGATCATTTTTGCCATTTTTAAGTGTATGGTTTTGTGGTATCAAGTACGTTCACATTATTGTGCAATCGTCTCCGTCTCCAAAACTTGTTTATCTTTCCCAACTGAAAGTCTGTACCCATTAAACAATAACTGTTGTATGATTTACTGTGTAGTATAATATTTTAATTAACTATAAAACTTGCTTGTTTGTAGTATATTCAACAGAACATAAGAGCAGATTGTTCCAATATTGACAAAATTCTTGAACCACCTGAAGGCCAAGATGAAGGTGTATGGAAGTATGAACATTTAAGGTAGGTCCTCATGATATATCAAAATAGTAATAGTACTTCTAGTAGTAAAAATAACCTTTAATATTAATTATGATTATGAATCATAAATTATTATTTAACTATAGACCAAAAAGCCAGTTCCTAAAGCCTTTTTGTTTTCAATATTATAAAGTTTCAACATTGTTATTTACTGATTGTTTTCTATATTTATGGATTTGGGCCTTCTTATCATTTTACACAGTTTTCCTTAATCATATCCTTTAATCACAGATGCAGTATTTCCATGTACCTACCTATTTTTACTGCATACTACCTGCCTACCTTATTTCTCTCTAGAGGGCCTAGTCTAGACTTGCTCATTGATGAGTTACCTGTCAACTAGCATGAATTTCCAGTCTTCTCTTTGGTAAATAAAAATTAATTGTAATCCTGAAATAAGTTTTAGAGCTTTTAATAATAATCTTTGAATGAAAGAACTGATTTCTAATGAGTCATGAGTCAACTTTAGAAGCAGCTGTAACCTGAAGTTACTAGGTTATTTCTTTCTTCCTTTTCTTTAATTAGGTTATTTCTTGAAGTTGAAAATGGGAATTGATAAGTTAGAGAAGGGAACATGAAATATGTATTCATCCAAGTTTGTTATGTTGATTTTTAAATAATAAAGTAGAGATATGAATTTTCCTGCACAAATTAGACCACATTTCCTATGATGAGTGCCTCAGTTTGTAGACAAGGTACTTTATCTGTTGTTTTGTTTTGATGCTATAGGCTTGTCTAGATATTGTTAAGACAGTGTCTTGTCCTAACAGTTCAGCAGTTTCAGGGAAGACTTATTTGTAAGCTGCCAGTTTCTTGGGCAAGTCATTTGACTACTTGATCGGGTTTTCTTTTTTAATACATCTTGATGGATGATCATTGAAACCATGTGTATATAGATATTGTGCTAGTCTTATAAATATAGAAGACATTTTAGAATGATATATTCTAGGCTTTATTTTATCCTACTTTGAAAATAACTACTTACTTACCTGTGGGATTAATGATGAAAATAAGCAAGGGTATTTTTTTTCACCATAAGCATAATTTCTTTTTTTTTATCTACAAACATGGTAGTTAAACCTATACTGAAAAATCTCTAGAACAGGAAAGACCATCTAAAGTCTTTAAGAACCAGACAAGTACCTTGGTTTACTGCCTGAAAAGTCAGACAGCAGCCACCTCATGTACTTCCACCCCTTAAGATCTCAATATGAGGCTGAGAAGGCAACTAATTAACGCAGTGTTGAGTCTTTCCAGACGTCTCTACATGGATCAAGTGAAAGGGAAAGTGAAGTTACTCAGTTGTGTCCAACTGTTTGTGACCCCATGGACTGTAGCCTACCAGGCTCCTCTGTCCATGGGATTTTCCAGGCAAGAATACTGGAGCAGGTTGCCATTTCCTTCTCCAAGCATAATTTCTAAAAAGTTAGGATTCATTTTAATTTACAAGGTTTTTATTTCAGATCTAAAAAATTTTTTTGCTCCCTACTTAACTTAGACTGTGAAATATGTATTATATAAAACTTGTAAAATCTTTCTATGCATATTCCGTTTGTCCTGGTGCTATTGTTACTACTTCTGTTATTTTTTAATATTAGTCACTTATTTTTGTTTTATATAATTTAAATATTATACATCACAGGTATAATGTTTTATATCTTTATTATAGTGTATACATCTTTATAGTTGACCAAAAAGAGTTTTTAAAGTAGTTTGATTTTTTTTTTTTTGCATGTGCTTAATGTTACTGATTTGAGGCTTAATGCTTGCTATTACTGGTTAATGTAGTTGATTATATCTCAACGGGCATTGAATCTTGACTTCAGTCAAATCTCCAGTACTTCTCACTGAACATTTGTAATCAGAAAAAGATGCCGTTTCTTCTAAATGGCTGCAATCCCATGCAAGTGTATATGGCTTAGTGACTATAGGGTAGTCCCACAGCTCTGGTTTGACCCTTCAGTTGTGTAACTATGTGTGTGAGCCCTGTGTCAAATTAACTTGAAGCTGTTAACTTTACAGTTTGCCACAGATTGTACCTATAACACTGCCAGATCAGTCAGCTTAATTTTCCTATTGGCTGTAAGTAGGTTGGACTAGGTGAGAAACTTGTTTATCACCATCTGTCTTTATTACTACTTAGTGGAAAACAACTCAGAAACATAAAACATGCAACTTACGGATACTGAGCAATAGAGATTTATGTAGTGATTCAGAAATAGTGTTATTTGTATACTCTAAGAACAACATTATTATTAGGCATCTGAAATGGAAATCAGTTCAGTTCACTCGCTCAGTCGTGTCTGACTCTTTGCGACCCCATGAACTGCAGCATGCCAGGCTTCCTTGTCCATCACCAACTCCCAGAATCCACCCAAACCCATGGCCATCGAGTCGGTGATGCCATCCAGCCATCTCATCCTCTGTCATCCCCTTCTCCTCCTGCCCCCAATCCTTCCCAGCATCAGGGTCTTTTCCAATGAGTCCACTCTTCGCATGAGGTGGCCAAAGTTTGAGTTTCAGCTTCAACATCAGTCCTTCCATGAACACCCAGAACTGATCTCCTTTAGGATGGACTGGTTGGATCTTCTTGCAGTGCAAGGGACTCTCAAGAGTCTTCTCCAACACCACAGCTCAAAAGCATCAATTCTGTGCTCAGCTTTTTTCACCATCCAACTCTCACATCTGTACATGACCACCAGAAAAACCATAGCCTTGACTAGACGGACCTTTGTTGGCAAAGTAATGCCACTGCTTTTCAATATGCTGTCTAGGTTGGTCATAACTTTCCTTCCAAGGAGTAAGCGTCTTTTAATTTCATGGCTGCAGTCACCATCTGCAGTGATTTTGGAGCCCAGAAAAATAAAATCAGCCATAGTTTCTACTGTTTCCCCATCTATCTGCCATGAAGTGATGGGACCGGATGCCATGATCTTAGTTTTCTGAATGTTGAGCTTTAAGCCAACCTTTTCACTCTTCTCTTTCACTTTCATCAAGAGTCTTAGTTCCTTTTCACTTTCTGCCATGAGGGTGATGTCATCTGCATATCTGAGGTTATTGATATTTCTCCCAGCAATCTTGATTCCAGCTTGTGCTTCTTCCAGCCCAGAGTTTCTCATGATATACTGTGCATATAAGTTAAACAAGTAGGGTGACAATATATAGCCTTGATGTACCCCTTTTCCTATTTGGAACCAGTCTGTTGTTCCATGTCCAGTTCTAACTGTTGCTTCCTGTCCTGCATACATATTTCTCAAGAGGCAGGTCAGGTGGTCTGGTATTTCCATCTCTTTAAGAATTTTCTAGATAGCTGACAATTTGAGCTTTGTTTTTTAACTTGCTTCTTTTTTTAAAAAAAAAATAATTTATTTCATTTTATTGTTGGCTGTGCTGGGTCTTTGTTGCTGCATGGGCTCTTCTAGTTGTCGTGAGTGGAGGCTACTCTGTAGTTGTGACAAATGGGTTTCTCATTACCGTGGCTTCTCTTGTTGCACAGCACAGACTCCAGGTGCACTGGCTTCAATAGTCATAGCATATGGGCTCAGTAGTTTCAGCTTCCGGCTCTAGAGCACAGGCTTACGAGTTGTGCTTAGTTGCCCCAGTGGCATGTGGAATCTTCCCTGACCAGGGACAACTGTATTCAGATATATACACACACATAAATTTTTATATAACTGGAATTGTACTGTGAATATTTTTGTATGTTTATGTAATATCAACATTTTACTGTTTTTCAATTGCTAATCATATGTTTCAAAGAACTTTTATATGTATAGAGTTTAAGTGAACATCTTTATACATATATCTAGATTGCAGTTCTGATTGTTTCATTTGAATAGATCCTTAAGAGAATGACTTAGTCAAAAAATACACACTTTGTAAGGTTCTCAGTAAATATTTTCAAATTATTTCTCAGAAAAATTATACTAATTTCTAGCCTGTAAAGTGATCAACTCACTGAACACTGATATTGAGTGTTATTATTAGGGTTGTTAGTTTGGGGTTTTGTTTACTAATGTGTATGTCTTGGTAAGGAATGTGCCATGTAAATTCAAGTGATGTTGATAATAGTGATGAGAAAGGATAGTATTGATGGGATTTTTTTTTTTACAATTAATATTCTAAAAATAATATGGAGAATAGATAAGACTTTTTCATTTGTATATTTACCTTTTTAGGCAATTCTGTCTTGAGCTAAATGGACTTGCTGTGAAACTTCAGGTAATATTTTCTTTAACTTAAAACTAATTGAAAGTTCTGATTTTTTTTTCCTGTTTTTATAAATTAATGTGCTTACAAAGACATCCAGAATTTGTAATTTATCCTAAAATTTTGCACAAAATGTAGCAACTCAGTTGATAACTTTTTTCATTGTTATTTTACATGTTAATAAATGTAACAATTTTTAACAGAGTGAATGCCATCCAGATACATGCACTCAGATGACAGCAACTGAACAGTGGATTTTTCTTTGTGCAGCTCATAAAACACCAAAAGAGGTGAGAATGTATAAAGTTGAGTGGCTAATAAATTCATTATAACCTAAATCTCTTCAAGACAATGGTAGGCAAATATTTTTTGCATTTTTAAGTCACTGTTTATTTTGCTCTTTGGTTTAGAATTCTGTGACAAGGTTATTGTCACGGTGTTACTTTAGGATTTCTTTTGATTAGTATCTTGAAAAATTTTTAATTAAAATATCATTAACCTACACTAAGTTAGTTTCAGGCGTAAAACATACTGATTTGATATTTCTCTACATTACAAAGTGATCACCATGATAAGTTTAGTTTACCATCTGTCATCATACAGAGTTGCTACAGTATTATTGAGAGTGTTTCTCATGTTGTACATTTCATTCCTAGGACTCATTTATTTTGTAACTGTAAGTTTATACCTCTTAATCTTCCTCACCTATTTCATTCATTTCTATCTCCCCTCTGGCAACCAACTTTGCTCTCTGTATCTATGACTTCTGTTTTATTGTTTCTTCACTTTTGTTTTTTTAGATTCCACTGAAAAGTGAAATCATACAGTCTTTGTCTTTCTCAGTCTTGTTTTGTGTTTTAGATTCCACATACAAGTGAAATCATATGGTATTTGCCTTTCTCTGACTTTTCTCACGTAGCATAATACCCTCTAGATCCATCCACGCTTTTGCAAATGGCAAGATCCTATTCTTTTATGCCAGTGTGTATACATTCCACATCTTCTCTATATGGACACTTAGATTTTTTCCGTATCTTTGTTGTTGTTGTTGTTGTTTAGTCACTGCTGTGTCTAACTCTTATGACCCCATGGACTGTAGCCCACCAGGTTCCTCTGTCCATGGGATTTCCCAGGCAGGAATACTGGAGTGGGTTGCCATTTCCTTCTCTAGGTGATCTTCCCGACTCAGAGATCAAACCTGTGTCTCCTGCATGGTCAGGTGACTTCTTTACCACTGAGCCATCAGAGAAGCCCTGCTTCTATATCTTGGCTACTTTAAATGCTTCAGTGAACATGGGCATGCGTGTATCTGTTTGATTAGTGTTTTTGTTTTGTTTGGGCAGTACACAGGAGTAAAATTGCTGGGTTGTATGGCAGTTTCTATTTTTCATTTTTTGAGGAACTGCTGTACTGTTTTCCAGAGTGGTTGTACCAATTTACATTCTGTCCAGCAGTGCAGGAGGGTTCCCATATCTCCTCATCAGTACTTATTTTTTTTGTCCTGTTTTTTTTTTGGGTGGGCTATACCGCATAGCATGTGGGATCTCAGTTCCCCAAGCAGGGATCAAACTTGCCCCCCTCCCCGTAGTGGAAGTGCAGATTCTTAACCACGGGACTGCCAGGGATATCCTTGTGTTTTTGATGGTAATCCTTTTGACAGATGTGAGGTAGTATCTCATTCTGGTTTGATTTGCATTTCCTTGATGATGTTGAGCATCTTTACATGTGTCTGTTGGCCATCTGTATGTCTTCTTTTGAGAAAATGTGTATTCAGGTCTTCTGCCCATTTTTTTAATCTGGTTGTCAAAGAGTGTGCTACCGTTTTTTTCTTCTAGGAGTTTTATGGTTTCCCATCTGACATTTAAATCTTAAATCCATTTTGAGTTTATTTTTGTGTATGGTGTGAGTAGGTAATCCAGTTTGACTCTTTTGCATGTAGCTGTCCAATTTTCCCAGCACCATTTATTGAAGAGACTTTCTTTACCCCAGTGTATATATTGCCTCTTTTGTTATAGACAACTGACCATGTAAGTGTGGGTTTATTTCTGGGCTCTCTGTTCTCTTCCCTATGTATCTGTGTTTGTGACAGTACCATACTGTTTTGATTGCTATAGCTTTGTAGTATAGTTTCAAATCAGGCACTTGGTATCTCCAGCTTTGTCATTATTTCTTAAGATTGTTTTGGATATTTGGAGTCTTCTGTATTTCCCTATAAACTTTAGAATTATTTATTTTAGTTCTGTTAAAAATGCCATAAATATTTTGATATGGATTGCATTGAGTATGTAGATTGCCTTGGGAAGTACAGTCATTTTAACAGTATTAATTCTTCTAATCCATGAACATGGTATATCTTTCCATTTGTTTGTCTAGTATCATTTCTTGTAACTGGACAATTAAATCAGCTAGAACTTACGGTTCATTGACTATGAAATAATAACACCTGTCATATTGTGTTGATATCAAATATATGATGGATGAAATACACTTGTTTAGATATTTTGGTTTAGTTTTAATTTCTTTTATAGGAATAACTTGGTGATTACTAGTTGATACTAGTTGATTACTAGACTAGATTACTAGTCTATCAAATAGAAATGTTGAATTTTATACGTCACTTTTTTTTCTACATTAATATTTATTATTTATTTGAAACCCACCATCATGATTTTCCTTCCATAATTGGTCTTATTGAAAATCTCATTCATGTTGTTTTCTCCTTATTTTTTTTTTTTGTTAAGGTGAGAGTATAGGAAGTTGCAATTGTTTATAGAACATTTTTATCTTAAATAATTCATGTCATCTGACCTGTAGTACACATTCAGTTTTCCTTAGTTGTCTCAAAAATGTCCTTTATAAATGATTTGCTTAAAAATATGAATTGCATTTCCCTTGATCTGCCTTCCCTTTTAATCTGTAGGAATTAGTTTTTACATGACATTGACTCATTAAAAATAACTGAGTTAGCCCTGTGCTGTAGGATTATAGACCTTTGATTATTATGTTGACAGACCACTAAAGCTTAAAGCCAGTTCATTCTTTAGTTAGAAAATCAATATTTGATGTTCTTCTGTTTGAAAAGGTTAATTCTCCAAAATAAGAAGTATCTGATACCTGTCTAAGCTAGTAGTGCTTATTTTTCAATATTGACTTCACTCATGATATTGCTTTTTTTTTAGTTAATAAATTGAAGCAATATTAAGATTGTGTATCATTCTATATCTGGGGAAATCATAGCAGTTTCATTGATAATTCACTGAAATTGACTCCATAGCGTAGTACATGATGTGATCATTCCTGTTAGTAAATGGAATCCAAAAAGCTAGTGTCATTTTGGCAATAGTAAAAATGCATTATTCTCACTTTAATGTGGGAAAGCCATCCAGTGTGTCTTATATTGTGAGACTTACATATACCAAGTCATTACTACATCCACTTTTTTCTTTGTTGCTGTTATTTAGTTGTGTTCAACTTCTTTGAGGAGGACTAGAGGAGGAGCCTGACAGGCTCCTCTGTCTATGAAATTTCCCCGTTAAGAATAATAGAGTGGATTGCCATTTCTTTATCCAGGGGATATTCCCGACCCAGGGATTAAACCTGTGTCACTTGCATTGGCAGGCAGATTCTTTATCACTGAACCACCAGGGAACTTTTTTTCTTGAATTATGTTAAATGTAAGATAGGATAATCATCAGAATTAGATCCTGTGAGTGAATCTTAAAAATGCAACGCTGCTTGCTGAAGACCAGCTCCACTCGATTTTCCACATTTCAAGGGATGGTGGTAGTGTATTTTCCAAATGGTAGTTTTGAGGTATGGGATTATTGTAAAAATACAAACAAAAGAAATCTTGAGAGGACACTTTGAATCCTTTTGAAATAATTGTATGTAGTTAGAAAATAATAGCAACAGAGATTAGTAGCTAAGCAAGTTGCTCTTACGAATTGAAAGCACTGGCAGATTCTAAAGTGGAAGAGGTGCAGAGTACTCAGCAGCAGTGATGATTTACTCAAGGTCCTTCAAAATTAAAGAGAGGCATTGCAGCAAATAGAGTTAACTGTACCAACAGTGATTATAAGCAATGAAGATTATAACTTGTTATTATCCGCTAGTCCTTTCAGTCATATGCTGATTGTGATTACTTGCAGTAGCATTATAAATATATATTTGGTAAAATATAATTTATAAAAGTTTGAACACATTACTTACTATTTGTAACATACTCTTTTGACCATATTTTGCCAAATGTTTGCTGTTATATGTGATGCAGAGTAGGATCAATTCATTGAGAATTAATTGGAGGAGGTGGAAGGAGGCAGCTAAATTAAGGTAAAACTCTTCCTCTAATTCCAAAAATAAAAAAAAAAAGAAATTCAGAAATCAATTAAATATCTAATGCTATGCTGTTTGAAACAGTAGCCATAAAACACATGTGGCTGTGGAGTACTTAATGTGGGTAGTCTAAATTGAGGTGTTCTTTAAGTATAAATTACATACTGATTTCAAATATTTAGTACAAAGAGACAATGTAAAATATCTCATTGAGAGTTAATTTGGTACATACAAAATAATGAATTTATACCCCTACCTCACACTGTATACAGAAATTAGCTCATAATGGAAATCAAATAGCTAAATGTAAGAGCTAAAACTGTAAAACTCTTGGGGGAAAAAATAGGTATAAATTTTCATGACCTTAGACTAGGCAATGATTTCTTAGGTATGACACCAAAAGCTCAGCGGTGGAAGAAGATACATCAGTCAGATTTCATAGAAAATAAAAATGATTGTGCTTTAAAGGACACTGTCAAGAAAGTAAAAAGACAATGTATATAACTAGAGAGAATATTTTTGTAAATTATATCTCTGTTACGGGTCTGGTGTCCAGAATATATAAAGAGCTATTATGAAACAACTAAAAGATAACTTAATATTAAAATGAGCAAAGACTTTTTTTTTTTTTTTTTTCTGCTTGTTCAGTGCAGCTCACAGGATCTTAGTTTTCCAACCAGGAGTTAAACCCATGCCCATGGCATTGAAAGCATGGAGTCCCAACTATTGGACTGCCAGGGAAGTCCCTAAAATGAGCAAAGTATTTGAATGGATATTTCTCTAAAGAAATATACAGATAGTAAGTACATGAAAAGGTGTTCTTCATCATTAGTAATTAGGCTAAATGCATATCAAAACCACATGAGAATAGAGAAATAAAAATGTGATGGATATAAATACATACAGTGGAATATTATTCAGCCATAAAAAGGAATGAAGTTCTGATATATGCTATATATAACATGAATGAACCTGAAGTACATTATGCTAAGTGAACTAAGCCAGACACAAAAGAACAGTTATGATATAATTTCACTTATATGAAATATCTAGAAAGGACAAATTCATAGAGCCTGAAAGCAGATTATAGAGATTGTCAGGGCTGGGGATTGGGAATGTGGGAAAATTACTACTTAAATGATTATAGGAGAACCTTTGGTTGAAAACAGTATAAGTCGTTGCACAATAGTGAATGTAACTAATGCCACTGAATTGTGCATTTAAAAATGTTTAAAATGGAATGGGAATTCCCTGGTGGTCCAGTGGTTAGGACTTCATACTTCCATTCTAGAGGGCACGAGTCAGTCTCTGGTTGAGGAGCTGAGATCCCATATGCCCATACATGGCACTGCCAAAAATAAAGGTTAAAATGGCAAATTTTACATTTTGCCACAAGTTTTTCAAGGTGGAATAAAGATCCACCCCTACAATGGCATATACTTTACCTGCTAAAATGACTAAAATAATAACAGTTGGCCAGGATGTGGAGAAGATGGAAGTCTTATACATAGACAATGGATTTGTAAAATACTGGGTTTGGAAACAGTTTGAAAGTTCCTCAAAATAACAGGCATAGAGTTAGTATATGACTTACCAATTCTACTCCTAAGTGTATACTCAAATGAAAACGTAGATCCAAACAATGCTTGTGCACTAATAAAGCTCACAGTCACATGAATCACAATATCCAAAAATGGAAACAACCAGATTTCCATCAACTGATGAGTAAATAAACATGTGATATATGTATACAATGGAGTATTATTTAGCCTTAAAAAAACAAAGGCTAAATAATAAAAGGAATGTTTCTCCCCTCCTGTAGAGGGAGAAACATTTTAAAGTATTTTGTATATATTAAAAACCAAAAAAAGGTTTTGAATTAAGAAAATAATGAGGTATTGATTCATGCTGCACTATTCGTGAGCAAAACATGCCGAATGACACAAAAGTCCACATTCTATACCATTTTTAGGAAATATTCAGAATCGGTAATTTCAGAGACGATAGAAGATAGATCAGTTGTTTAGGATTAAGGGGAAGAGAGAAAGAGAAGTGACTGTTAATTAGTATTGGGTTTCTTTTGGGGGTGATGAAAATGATATGGGATGTAGTTGATACTGGTTGCACAATTTTGTGAATATACTAAAAACTACTGAATTTTACACTTTAAAAGAGATTTTGTGGTATGTCAATTATGTCTTAACTTTAAAATATCCCCATTCTCCTGGGAACAGGCCCCTAAAAGGAGAAAGAAAGCACATACGCTGCTTGGACTTTTTTGTGACCTTAGGGAACAGTAGTGACCTGAACTGGAGAAGGCAGTGGCACCCCACTCAGTATTTTTGTCTGGAGAATCCCATGGGCAGAGGAGCCTGGTGGGCTGCAGCCCATGGGGTCGCGAAGAGTCGGACACGACTGAGCGACTTCACTTTCACTTTTCACTTTCATGCATTGGAGAAGGAAATGGCAACTCACTCCAGTGTTCTTGCCTGAAGAATCCCAGGGAGCCTGGTCGGCTACCATCTATGGGGTCGCACAGAGTTGGACACGACTGAAGCGGCTTAGCAGCAGCAGCAGTGACCTGAACACAGAAATTCTGCCTTGTGGCCTGGCATCTTGGAATGTATGTGGGGAGAGTCTTATCAGATTTTAAGACTCTTCAGGGACTTTCCATATATCCTCATGAATCAGGAAAATAAATTTCTTTCTTGTCCACCATATTCAAGAGTCAACATGTTATACTTTTGACTCTGCTGTGAGTCTTTAGGCAAGTCCTTAATTCATTGCTTTAGTTTTCTCATCCACAAAGTGGAAAACATAACCTTCCTTATAGGGTTGTTGTGAAGAATAAATAGAGTTAATACATATAAAGGCTTTAAACAGTGCCCAGAGCTTACTTAGTAGGTACTATCTAAGCCTTGGCTATTATCATAGCATCTCCATAAAATCTTTCTCCTTTCCCAGTGCTGTTTAAGCTGCGTTAGCAGTCAGGTCAGAGTGTGCTGAATAGCCTCCTAATTTATTTCCTTATTCTAAATCCACATCTCCAGTGCTTCACTTGAATCTTTGAAAAGTCTACCTCTGATCTTGCCCCTATCTTATTCAGTGGTCATCAAATAAAGAGTTCATCAAATAAAGTCTAAGTTCCTTCTAAAAAAACCCGCACAGAAGCTCATTAGCAATTTTTCTATCAATTATGTTAAAATGATAATTTTGGCTATATGGAGTTAAATAAAATACATCATTACAATTAATTTCACCAATTTTTTTACCTTTTTAATGTGGATATTAGAATATTTAAACTAAATATGTAGCTTGCATTATATTTCCATGCTGACTTAATGATACATCCAAGTGACCAATATGAATGAGAATTACAATGACTTGGGATGTTTTGTTTGTCTTTGACCAAATCACCTTGTAATCATATATATGGATAAAGATACTTTTTTTGATAAATACTGCTCTTGTTACTGTTTTAGGCAGGGAGTCTATTAGCCATAAAATTCCTATGGATGTACATTTTTTTTCCTCTGAGGCACTTTATTCATATGCATTACATCAGTGGAAAAGAATCCAAGGATTTCCCTTCCTGTGTGTTTTTGTCTTGCTTCTTTATGGTGCATGATGCCAGCCGAGGTTATCAGTACAGTGAAACCAAACTGACGGGACAGGCGCAGGTTATTCTGCCTTTCTTTTAGATCTTTGAGTTGCACATCAAATCTGAGGTTGATCACTCCACACTTATTTAGCCTACCTGTGAGGTTCACAGCAATTTTCCCAGCCTTGTTACCATCGATGATTTCAAATTCTCCAGTGTAACCATGCTTCTTCATCACAGTTAGAATCCTGACTGTGACTTTGGAGCACAGCCTAATAAGCACTTCGTATTAGCCTCTCTTTTTGGTATTGTTGATACTCTTGAGAGCATCAGCCAGGACATACATGCACACCATTACAGTGGCACAGAAAGATGGCCGAAAGAGGATGTACCTTTTTCTTTTGGTTTAGATTAATCTATATTTGCCATGTACTGTACTTAGTCGTGCTAAGTAGTTACTGCATTTTAAAACACCAATTTCATTCTCAGCTCTTGAAAAATATTCTAATTACTGAGTAGAATTAGAGTCATTTTTCTTTCTTTCTCTAGTCTTGTTTCTACTTGGTTCCCTGGTTCACTCTGCGTCTTTGTTTCTTTCGATGCTTCTCACTCTCTGCCCTCAGAAGAGCTGAATGAGAATAATTACTTTGGATTTTGTGTTTCCTTTGATAGATTTGCTGATTTGCTGTGAGACAAATCAGTTTCATTTTCTGATAAATGGAATAGAGTAAGACAGGTTTATTAAAACGTAAAGAAACTTCAGATTTCATATTAAATTGCAAAGGAGGTTCAGGGAGAAAATTTTTTATAGAGCTACTAGATTGGAATTAGGGTGCCAGCAACATAGAAAGGCATATTTTTTAGGATGTAAGAAGACAGTGATCTTTGGAGGTATTTTTGAAGAAGGCTGCTGGGCCACTTGGTAAAGTATAAACCACTGGACTAGGAATCAGTATATCTGGGTTATGGTTTTTAAATCCTTCTTCCTAACCGTGTCGTCTAGTCTAAATCATTGACCAGAAGTCAAGGGTAGCCCCTGTTGCTGTGCATCATTCTTCAGGTGGTGTCGCTCTCATCCTTTAGAGTTGGGATGTTTGCACGCTTGTTTACTTGAATTTCTGGAGTACAGAGTCAGCCTCCTCTTAGCATGCCTAAAGACAAGACTTTCCTAAGTTGGTCTGCTTGTTTTGAGGAATTCCTTATCCTTGCCTATAGATTTTTTTGTTTTATTTTGTTTTTTATGGCTGCACTGTGCAGCTTGTGGGATCTTAGTTCATTGACCAGAGATTGAACCTGGGCCCTCAGCAATGAGAGTGTGGAGTCCTAACCACTGGACAGCCAGGGAATTCCTATAGATTTTTAAGAGCTGGTAAGAATCTTGTGCATTGTTTTCAAACTGACCAGTTTCCTCATTTGTAAAGCCAGAGAGTTAGATTAGATAATCAGGTGTTCTTCCTAACTCGACAGAAGCATTGTTTCCATCCTGGTACAATATTGAGAGTGAGAAATTGGGAGACTGATTCACTTATTTACTATAAGCTGGGTATTATAGTTAAAGGGGATAATAAAGCCTTATTTATTGACATAACATTGAATTTTACAGTCATTCTGATATTGTAAGGAACATTTCCTTAGAATATACTTAGATGTTTTGGATTAAGACACCTATGCAATAAATATACCTAATTTTAGAAGTAGAACTTGTTTATGCATTTTTATATCCTTTCTTTTATAGTGTCCTGCTATAGACTACACTAGACACACACTTGATGGTGCTGCATGTCTCCTGAATAGCAATAAATATTTTCCCAGCAGGTAAATAAAACCTTTAAATGTGATATTAAACTTTTTGGATTTAAGGATTGATGTTTTTAAAACTAAAACTACTTTGCTCATTAATGCATTGTATTCTGTAAACTTTATTTTTTACCTGATGTATATTAGACTTGTCCAGAATTATTCATGTTTTGAAATTAAGATTGAGGTTAAACTAAAGGCATCAGGGCTCAGTTCCCAAAGCTCACTGGCCAGTTCAGTCATGGGTAGTTCCTGCTGCTGTGAGTCATTTTACAGGGCTCTCTCTCTCAAGCTTTAGGGTTGGGATATTTACACACTTGCTTACTTGACACTTTGGTAGAGTGAGCATCCTTGTAGACAGCATGCTAAAGAGTAGACTTTCCTAAGCTGACTTGCTTATTTTTTTTAAGTATGTTCTGTGTATTTCCAGCATGTTTTTCTTTTTAATTGAAGTACAGTTGATTTATAGTGTTATGTTAATTATTGCTGTACAGTGAAGTGACTCAGTTATATATATATATATATATATATATATATACACACACACTCACATATATATATATACACACATATATACATATGCACACATTCTTTTTCATATTCTTTTCCATCATGGTTTATCACAGGATACTGAATATAGTTCCCTTGTGCTATATATACAGTAGGACCTCATTGTTTATCCATTCTATATTTAGCGGTTTGCATCTGTTATTCCCAAACTCCCATTCCATCCCTCTCCCATCCTCCTCCCCCTTAGTCTATTCTCTATTGTACTGATAATTTTTGAAGGAGTCCTTATCTTTGCTTTTATATTTTTAAGATCTGGGAGGAAGCCTATGCATAACTGTAATATATTATTGGTGAGGTTTGTGACTGATCTTTTATTCTCTTAAGATATTTGTTACTGAGTGGATAGATTTGGAGACTTTTTCACCTAAATATCACCGACTTCAAAGAACTCACATAAGATATGTGAAAAATAATGTTTTTTGCCTTAGTATCCTATATACATTTTAAAAAAGAAAACAAATAGGCAGTTTTTATCTCTCATACACACATAAAAAAAATTGAGTTCTATAGAACAAAATGATAATTCCTTTTAGTAGTTTCAGTTAGCTCTAGTAGACAGAGTGTAAATAGCAAAACCATGTTTTTAGTAAGTTTTGCCAAGGTTTGTTTTAGTTGCATTAAACTTTAACAGAGTTTCAGAATTATAATTCCGAATTTCTTGGGCGCTATGGTTAGGGAGAAAGTGCGCTACCCAGGAGTGAAGAGCAGGAGTTTTGGTTTTGGTCTTGCCCTCACCGCTCACAGCTGCGGGCTGGACTGACTGCCTGTTCTCTCCGGCGTCAGCTTCTGCTCTTGTGAACTGAGAGACTGGACTATGCTGTTCCTAAGATCTGTCTAGCTCTATGAATCTGTGACTTCTTTTCTATTTCTAGGGTTAGCATAAAGGAATCATCTGTAGCAAAACTAGGATCAGTATGCCGTAGGATTTACAGAATATTTTCACATGCTTATTTTCATCACCGGCAGATATTTGATGAATATGAAGTAAGTATATTTCACTGATTGTCCTGGTACATTCTTACGAGAATGATAATAGTACATGTTGATATATGTCTCATTTATTTGGTTTTGAGTAGTAAGTTGAAATAAGTTTTTCTTTTTCTTTACAGAATGAAACATTTTTGTGTCATCGGTTTACTAAATTTGTGATGAAATATAATTTGATGTCCAAGGATAACCTGATTGTACCAATTTTAGAAGAAGAAGTTCAGAATTCAGTTTCTGGGGAAAGTGAAGCATGAAGGGAATCATATAGAAAAAAATGTACTGATCACATAATTAACATTAATTATGTACTGTATATATCATTTTAGACACATCAATCATGTATCCATGTTATAGCTTCTTTGTTTAGTGTAGATTTTTGTATGCTGAGTGTTGCCTTTTAAAATGGGAAATACTTTTTAAGTTATTCATGAGCTGTATATTCACTGGTGTGGCACTCATGGTTTTTAAATAAGATTAGTATTATGTTTATAATGCCTGTTAATAAAAGAATTTACAGTTTGGTAAAATTGCTGCTAAACAATCATTGGATCACAATCCTCATTAAATAAATACATGTATAAAAAGATGAGTGAGTTTGAGGTTTCACACAAACCATTTATACTAAAGACATAGTAATGTTTTCCTTTGGTTTTATACCTGAGTTTAGATATTCTAGGAAATTCTGTAGCACATAGTTCTATCTTAAGAAGTTTTCTAAAATGAGATAAAAGTGTTTTTAAATTCTGTTTATAGTTTTTGATATACATATAATTATGTGTATATCCAAGTATAAATGCAAATAAAGCATCAATAATACTTAAGTAATCTTACTATGCTACACAAAGTATATTCTAGACCAGCATACTTAGAAAGGATTTACCTTTCTGCATCAGTGGATAGTTACATACATGATAGTGATGATGGTCAAGAGTGTATATGATGCTCCCACTGGAAACCTGCCCTGTCCTTCCCTTCTCTCCATTTCCCTTAACTCCCTCCTCAAACTATATTACCTGAGAAGCTTTTCACCAGACTGTGATTTAGTGGTGACTTATACCTATTTATATTTGTATTAATTGCTTACAGATTATACCTCATATTAGCAATTACATCACACTACAGGAAAAAATGTATTGGCATAGGCTCTTGCTTATCTTTGCTTTGCAAAATTGTTCTCACTACTTGGAAAACAGTCTTTGAAATAGTTTGACTAATAGTGTTAGTAATATTAATCTTCACATCTAACCATTTAGGCAGTACTTAAATAGAGTTGAAAAATAATATAGTATTTATTTTACACCCCTTTTCTACAAAGTTTATGTTTGAATTATATGGACATGTAAAATTTTTTTGCAGTAATTCACAGGTTCCAAAGGTGTTGTTGAATGCTCATACATTTTTTGGACTTGGTTATAATTCAGTGTCTTAAGAAGGATTCACCCGTAGATTTTACAATTGTACCTACTGAATGCAGTTTTCTAACAAAGCACTAGAGTTCTTATTGCTGAACTGGTTGTAATGAGACACTTAGGTTAAAAAACATTTGTACATGTAGTGAAGAAAATATTTAAATCCACCTTTTGAACAGAATTAAATGAACTTCTTTTTCATTTGAATGAGTTATTTTGAAATGAAGATTAAAATGTAGTAATCTTTTGTTTTCAAGTTGGAGGAAATAATTCATACCATACTATGAGATAAGTATGTATTGCAAAAATGTGGAAAACGGTAGCATCCTGAGAGTTTGTATATATATTTATGCTTTCTGATCCTTCCAGTATATTTGGCTTTGAACAATGCTATCCCAGCAGCCAGTCATTATTTTGTCCCAATCCACACTCTCTTTAAGAAGTTTTATATTCACAGTGAAAAGAATATTGAGTTTGAAATTATGCATTTATATTAATGTAACTATGAACCAATGGGGAATAGTAATTTTTACACAAACTTGCTAAATATCGAGAGACTAAACTAAGTTAATAAATTATATATAGCAATGTAGCTCTTCTCTCTGTATAAAAGTCACAATGGATTTCTGTTGCTTGACTGTTTTCTTAGTGAACATTTGAACTAAGGCGGTGGTTGGGATTTGGTTATCTGGCTAAGTATTCTGAAACACATTTTGAATATGACTTGGTGTTAATGGGAAAATAAAAATTTTTTTTTTCTTACTCATTCCATCTTCCCTGTACTATGTGTTTGGAATTGATCATAAAAAAAGATACCCCAAAGAAAACATCAGTTTGTAGTCTTGCTTTTGTATTCATATTTACATTCATATTTTTGCACTGTAAAGTTGAGTCACTGTATCAGGTAAGACCGAAGTGAAACAATTACTGTTTTTCCTTAAAAAATTCACAGAATTTTGAAAATTTTGTTCACAGAATATTGAAAATATATATGTATGTTTGCTGTGTTGAGATGGTTGTATGGCATCACTGATTCAATGGACATGAGTTTGGGTAAACTCTGGGAGTTGGTGATGGACAGGGAGGCCTGGCATGCTGCAGTTCATGGGGTCGCAAAGAGTCAGACACGACTGAGCGACTGAACTGAACTGTGCTGTGTTATGCTTAGTTGCTCAGTCATGTCCATCGCTATGAACTCTGGCCCACCAGGCTCTTCTGTCCATGGGGTTTCTCCAGGCAAGAAGACTGGAGTGGGTTGCCATGCCCTCCTCCAGGGGATCTTCCCACCCCGGTATCAAACCGAGGTCTCCTGCATTGTAGGTGGATTCTTTACTGTCCGGCCACCAGGGAAGCCCATAAAGCGTCTGCCTACAATGTGCAAGACCCGGGTTCAATCCCTGGGTTGGGAAGATCTCCTGGAGAAGGAAATGGCAACCCACTCCAGTATTCTTGCCTGGAAAATCCCAAGGCTGGAGGAGCCTGGTAGGCTATAGTCTATGGGGTCACAAAGAGACACAACTGAGTGACTTCACTCACGTATGTACTTAGGTGGTACTAAAACAAACTGCTGAGCCTGGCAAACCATTGATTTATAAAGTAATTGTTTTAAGAGGAGGGGAGTAGAAAACTCACAGCTCTGTGTAATAAAGAAGTTAGGCTCCACTACTGTTTGAATTATACAATATAAATCCAAAAATTAAATTTTCTTTTCATGAAATTATTTTGATGATTTTTCTCATCTCATCATTTTTCTCATATCTGAGAAAGTACCTAATTTTTAATAATTTATGTTCCTGTAAGTATTACAGTTCTTTTGTGTGTGTCCATTTTCTTTTCTCTGACTTGAGGTATTAAATTTGCATTTTCTAGAATAGTTTCTCAAATTTAAAATGAATTTTTGTTTTTGATTGTGTCACATGGCTTGTGTAATCCTAGTTCAGTCCTGACTAGGGACTGAGCCCAGGTCCTCAGCAGTGAAAACATGGAGTCCCAACCACTGGACCACCAGGGAATTCCCTAAATTTTTAATGAGTTAATATTTTTCATATCAGAATAAAATTTTAAATCTATGGTTAATTGCATTATTAGCAAGAACTGTTCCAGTCTCAGACACTTTTAGTGACTGATGTCAAAATCATTGTAATAGAACTAATTAATTTTTCCCTGGGTACTTTGCTCTATTTTTGCCCAAAGGCTTCCTATTTTATTATACAGTTAAATGCTATATTTTTTATATACTTTATTTTTTAAATATTCCTTGAATGTACGAAGATTTCTTGGTGTGGTTCTTCCATGAAACAGGCATGAAACAGTCTCATTTTTTGAATACAGCTGATTGTTAACTAAGCGAACACTATGGGTATGTATTAGTACAACACATTTAGCAATTTATTTGAGGTGGTCAAAACATCCAAATGTATTTTCTGAAAAAACAGGCATTATTAGTGTAGGGTACACTATAAAACCAGATAACTTCCAAGTGAATTCACTAAATGGTTAGATTACTCATCTACATATAAGATTTAATTAGGAGCCTCTTAACATTTGGGGATGCATGGATATTTTCTGTGGGCTAAGAATTAATTATAGTGCTTTATTTGATTTTTTCTGCTATTTACATTTCTTTTTATAGTACACAAAGCTTTGTATCAAGTGTGAGAACCTAATTAAGCAAAGAGAATATAAAATTTTCCTAAAAACAAATTTCCAAAAAAGAAATAACAACTGACATCCTGAACTTCTATCCATGAAGACAGTATGCCAGTTGTGTCAGATATTGATTCTATGATTAATTATAGCATCAACGTTCAAAATTAGTAAAATACTCATTTTAAAATGAAATCATTTTATCCTGATTTGGATTTCAGCTATAAACCTTGGTAAAGACAGTTTATAATTCCATAAATGGTGTATTTACCACTTAAAATTTTTTTTTAATTTATTTTTGATTGCATTGGGTCATTTTTGTTGTTCAGGGGCTTTCTCTAGTTGCAGTGGGTGGGGGCTACTCTTCATTGAGGTGCGTGGGCTTCTCATTGTGGTAGCTTCTCATTGCGGAGCCCAGGCTCTAGGCAGTCAGACTTCAGTAGTAGCTGCACTCTGGTCAGCAGTTGCATTGTGCAGCCCTCGGGCATGTGGGCTTCAGTAATGCAACACACGGGCTCAGTAGTTGTGGCACGTGGACTCAGTTGCTCTACAGAATGTAGAATCTTCCCAGATAGGACTGGCAGGCAGAGTCCTATCCATTGCGCTGCCAGGTTAGTCCTGTACCACTTTGTTTTGAATGGACCTCATGAAAGTTTTGTTCACTTAAAAATTGTCATTTGTCACAGATAATATGATTTTCTCTGACTTTGTATAACAGTGTCAAAGGAACGTTCTCATTTAACATGATACTTTATGTAAAATAATTTTCTACATCTTTATAAACATTTGCTAATTTTAGTATTTTTGGTTTTCCTTAGTTATTAGTGAATGAAAGAAAATGTTAGTTTCTTTTAAAAAACAAAACATTTTAAACATCTTGTTCTAAAAATCAAGAATTAAATGAAGTAGAAATGATAAGATTTTGTGCTCTTATTTCCCCTACTTTTCTCAGAGATTGATTAAGGGGAGTCAAAGGAACAAGGCAATCTCTGAGATGAAGAAACACTGGGTATAGTCATTATTGCACTACCTATGACATAGCCACTTGACCCAACTTCAGAAATTCAATAGAATCTTTTTTTAATTTTTGAAGGTAAATTTTTATTTAACTCTTCAAAAAAATGTGGTTGTATTTTAAAACCAGGTGTATATTTATAGACAGAAACTGTTCTTGCGTTGATTTGGATTAATATTTAAGCCACTTTTTAAAATGTTTGGTGCTTTTAGATTTTTAAACATTTTACAAAACAAAAGCAGATCTTGGATTCTGATGGTTGAGAATCAAGTTAGTGGTTTTATTAGTTTTCAGTGTCTGCTGTAGTAAATTACATAGTGGCATCAAGAATACAGCTTTATTATTCTTTTACAGTTCTTGAGGTCAGGAGCTCAAAATAAGTTTTACTGGGCAAAAATTAAGTCACCATTTCTTTCTGGAGGCTCCAGGGGAAATCTGTTCCTTTCCTCTTTTAGCTGCTGGTGGCTGCTGGCATTATTTGGCTTGTGGCCCCATCATTCCAGTCTCTATTTACATCATCTCATTGCCTTCCCTTCTGTGGTGATATTTCTCTCCACCTCTCGAAGGAGACTTGTGATTGCATCATTATGCTCACTTGGATATTCCAGGCTAATTTCCCTTTCTCAAGATAATCATGTTTGCAAAACCCCTTTTGCCATGTAATGTTATCATCTTGAAAAAAGTGTGAAAGTATTAGTTGCTTAGTCATGTCGGACTCTTTGAGACCCCATGGACTGTAACCCACCAGGCTCCTCTGCCCACAGAATTCTCCAGGCAAGAATACTGGAATGGGTAGCCATTCCCTTCTGCAGGAGATCTTCCCAGTCCAGGGAACAAACCCAGGTCTCCTGAGTTGCAGGCAGATTCTTTACCATCTGATTCACCAGGGAAGCCCAATGTAATCATCTTAGGAAGCCTTTATTCAGTCTACCATAGCAGTCCTCTTGAATTCACACTGTTAATCTTAAAAAGTTCTCCATGCTATCAGTTCAGTTCAATCACTCAGTCGTGTCTGACTCTGTGACCCCATGGACTGCAGCATGCCAGGCTTCTCTGACCATCACCAACTCCCAGAGCTTACTCAAACTCATGTCCATAGAGTAGGTGATACCATCCAACCATCTTGTCCTCTGTCAGAGTAGAAGGACGTGTGCTCATCTTCTGTGAGGACTCCAAAATTACAACTTGTTGCTGAACAACATTCGGCAGGAGAATGTTGAAGGAGTCCACCAAAAAAAGATACCCCATGTTCAAGGGCAAAGGAGAAGCCCCAGCAAGATGGTAGGAGGGGTGAAATTGCGTTTAGAATCAAACCCCATACCTGCCAGAGACACTTGGAGGGCTCAAACAAACCTTGTGCGCACCAGGACCCAGAGACCTCACAGAAATTGAGCCAGAACTGTGTTTGAGTGTCTCCTGTGGAGGCACAGGTCAGCAGTGAACTGCTGCAGGGGCAGGGGCTCTGGGTGCGATAGACCTGGGTGTGGTGTAAGCCCTCTTGGAGGAGGCCATTAACCCCACCACAGAGCTGCCAGAACTTACACAGGACTGGGAAAACAGACTCTTGGAGAGCACAAACAAAAGCTTGTGTGCACCAGGACCCAGGAGAAAGGAGCAGTGACCCCACAAGATACTGACCCAGACTTGCCTGTGAGTGTCCAGGAGTCTCCGGTGGAGGCGTGGATCAGTGGTGGCCTGCTGCAGGGTTGGGAGCACTGAGAGCAGCAGTGTGTGCATGGGACCTTTTGAAGAAGGTCGCCATTATCTTCATTACCTCCACCATAGTTTAGCCTCAGGTCAAACAACAGGGAGGGGACATAGCCCTGTTGAGCATGGCCCCGCCCATCAGAGCAAGACCCAGTTTCCCCCTCAGTCAGTGTCTACCATCAGGAAGCTTCCATGAGCCTCTTATCCTTCTCCATCAGAGGGCAGACAGAATGAAAACCACAATCACAGAAAACTAACCAATCTGATCACATAGACCACAGCCTTGTCTAACTCAGTGAAATTATGAGCCATGCCATGTAGGGCCACCCAAGATGGACAGGTCATGGTGGAGAGTTTAACAAAATGTGGTCCACTGGAGAAGGGAATGGCAAACCACTTCAGTATTCTTGCCTTGAGAACGCCATGCTATAGACTTAATTTTTACTCCAACACTGGTTCTTTTTATTTCTTACATGTTATCTACTTCTTTATGCCTCCCAGTCACACATGCTTCATTTAAGTCTCTGATTGAAACAGTTGAACTTGAGACCATTTTCTGTAGATTACCATTTACTACATCCTCCTGAGATGCTTTGCCCCGAGCTTCCCAAGACCTTGTGTGCTCAGTTCCTGAGTTGTGTCCCACTCTGCAATTTCAGATCTTTGTAGGCACCAGAGTCCACCTCACATAACACCAAATATATTAAAATGTATCCCCATTTCATATTAAATAAAATTTTTATATTAAAAATTTAAGCAGCTGTTTGTAATTGATTTTAAAAATTTAGCTCAGGGCTTCCCTGGTGGTGCAGTTCTTCAGAATCCAACTGCCAGTGTATGGGCCACAGTTTCGATCCCTGGTCCAAAGATCCTGCATGCTACAGGGCAACTAAGCCCATATGTCACTGAGGCCATGCTCTAGGGTCTTTGAGCTGCAACTACTGATCCTGTGTGCCACAATTACTGAAGCCGAGAGCCTAGAGCCTGTGCTCCACAACAGAAGTCATTGCAAGAGAAGCCTTCACACTGCAACTAGAGAAAGCCTGAGCATAGCAATGAAGACCCAGCTCAGCCAAAAATAAATAGATAAATCAATCTAAAAAACAAAAAATGATTGGTTACTTTCTATAATTGGCTGTGGTTTCTCATCAGTCATCTCATATACCTTGGAACTGAGAAACACTAATCTCCAAGATGTGTTCAAAGTTAGACATTTTTATGAATATGAAAGGAAATAATGGTTTGATATATATTATGTTTTAAAGCTATTTACATATTGCAGTTTTCATAATTTAGGGCCAATATATTTTTTTTAACAGGTTTCAATGTTTTGGGGGATCCCTGAAAAGTTCATAGGTCCTTGTTTTTAAAATGATCTGCGGCAGCTCTGTGGCAAGCCGCGGAATCGGGCTTCTGTTCTGCAGGATGGGGTTTGTTAAAGTTGTCAAGAACAAGGCCTACTTCAAGAGATACCAAGTGAAATTCAGAAGAAGGCGAGAGGGCAAAACTGACTACTATGCTCGGAAACGATTGGTGATCCAAGATAAAAATAAGTACAACACACCTAAATACAGAATGATTGTTCGTGTAACGAACAGAGATATCATTTGTCAGATTGCTTATGCCCGTATAGAAGGAGATATGATAGTTTGTGCAGCTTATGCTCACGAACTCCCAAAATATGGTGTGAAGGTTGGCCTGACAAATTATGCTGCAGCATATTGTACTGGCCTGCTGCTGGCCCGCAGGCTTCTTAATAGGTTTGGTATGGACAAAATTTATGAAGGCCAAGTCGAAGTGACTGGAGATGAATACAATGTGGAAAGCATTGATGGTCAGCCTGGTGCCTTCACCTGTTACTTGGATGCAGGACTTGCCAGAACTACTACCGGGAATAAAGTTTTTGGGGCCCTAAAGGGAGCTGTTGATGGAGGCTTGTCTATCCCTCACAGTACCAAACGGTTCCCTGGTTATGATTCAGAAAGCAAAGAATTCAGTGCTGAGGTACACCGAAAGCACATCATG
The DNA here is from genome assembly GCA_007570785.1 of Antilocapra americana. Lineage (NCBI taxonomy): Eukaryota > Metazoa > Chordata > Mammalia > Artiodactyla > Antilocapridae > Antilocapra > Antilocapra americana. Next base: position 43,774,379 of record ML660197.1, on the reverse strand, counting down.
GGGCAGAATGTTGCAGATTACATGCGTTACCTGATTGAAGAAGATGAAGATGCTTACAAGAAACAATTCTCTCAGTACATAAAGAACAACGTAACACCAGACATGATGGAGGAGATGTATAAGAAAGCTCATGGGGCAATACGAGAGAATCCGGTGTATGAGAAGAAGCCTAAGAAAGAAGTTAAAAAGAAGAGGTGGAACCGTCCTAAAATGTCACTTGCCCAGAAGAAAGATCGGGTAGCTCAGAAGAAGGCCAGCTTCCTTAGAGCTCAGGAACGAGCTGCCGAGAGTTAAACCAAACCACAATTTTCTATCAAGATTTTTCAGATAAGACAATAATAAACTTATTGAACAAGCAAAAAAAAAAATAAAATAAAATAAAATGATCTGCTTATAATTTTGTAACACAAACACAATCTATTATTAGAATATTATTATTTATCAACTATTATTTGCTCAGGGAAGTCTTCCCTGACCTTGAATATATTAGATTTGTCTGTCATATGCTCTCCTAGCAAACTTTGCTTCCCATCAGTATTTCCATCAACTGTAATTAACCTAATTATTTCTATTACTATCCACAGTCTTTTCTCTGCTAGCCTATTGAGAGCAAACCTGCATCTTCTCCCAGGAAATCTGTTCCAGGAGGAGGGTTTCATCAGTGATGAGAGCCTGAACGTCGAAAACTAAAAAGCATTCTTAAAACATATCCTCCCTCCTCCACGTTTCATCTGGGACATCTGCCTTTAGCAGTGACAGCAGTGTGGTCTTCTGAAGACGTAATTTGTTGTTGGCTGCTTAGCATCTGGTCTTGGGTGTCTGGCCCTTGTGGTGACCCTGTGAGCTACCTAATATACTTAGCAAAGAAAAGAAAGTGAAGTTGCTCAGTCGTGTCCAACTCATTGCAAACCCCATGGATGTAGCCTAGCAGGCTCCTCCATCCATGGGGTTTTCCAGGCAAGAGTAATGGAATGGGCTGCCATTTCCTTCTCCAGGGGATCTTCCTTACCCAGGAATCAAACCTGGGTCTCCCACACCGCAGGCAGATGCTTTACCTTCTGAGCCACCAGGGAAGCCATACTTGGCAAAGTCATAATGAATCTTTTTATTTACCACACAGAAATACACTTAAATGTTTAGCTGTTGTATTCATATGGGGTGAGGTGGGGGTTGGGGGAGGCTCAAGAGGAAGGGAACATATGTACATTTATGGCTAATTCACGTTGTATGGCAGAAGTCAGCATAATATTGTAAAGCAGTTACCCTCCAATTAAAATAAATTTTTAAAGAGGATGCTTTATATTTATTCTGGAGTTTCCCCAGGTATAACGTTGTTCACCACACTAAGCAGAATTTTGCAAACTTAAAACTAGACCTTTGGGGGGAAAAATGGTTTCAACTTATTGAACACCTAACGGGGTGTTAGGAACTGTGGTACATTTCCCACACCATCACACTAAATCCTCATGCGATTAAATTGATTTGTTACTATCCCCATTTTATCAGGAGTAAACTGAACTTCAGGGCTTCCCTGGTGCTCAAATGGTAAAGAATCTGTCTGCAATGCAAGAGATCCGGGCTTGATCCTTAGATTGGGGAGATCCCCTGGAGAAGAAAATGGCAACCCACTCCAGTATTCTTGCCTGGAGAATTCAATGGACAGAGGAGCCTGGTGGGCTACAGTCCATGAGGTCACAAAGGGTCCGGACATGACTTCCTGACTAACACTTGATTTTCTTAAACTGAACTTCAAAGTAGCAGTTCAGTGTCCACAGGAACAAGCAAGCAGGGCCAGGGTCTAAACTCCGTTCTGGCTCCAAAGCTCAGACTTCTTGGTTTGATATGCTACCTCGTATGTTTCTGAGCATTGCTGCTACCTGTCCTGGAAGACATCTATCATACAGGATTGTGCGAGGAAGGACACCATGCCCAGAGATGGTGAGATGGAAAGTCAGGAGGAGCCTGGGACGCCAAGGAAGATGCTACTCAAGCCTAGGTCTGCTTATTTCTGGTCTTGTTACACAGAAAAGCAAAACCTTATTTGGTTAAGGCACTCCAACCCAACACATGCTGCCTAACCACATCTATTAACAGTGACAAGAGTGGTTCTACTTTTGAAACTTTTAGGTGTTGAAAATAATTCTCTCCCTGAGGATTAGTATCCCCATTAAGACACAAAGGAGTTGAAATTATGGTTTTTTTGGGTTTTTTTTTGTGTAACAACCAAAGAAATTCTTACATTAGAAAGCCTGGACTTCAAATTTCCCAGATGTCCATGCAGGTGGTTCTTGGCTGCTCTGCCCAGAGCCAGGTCTCCTGCTGGCCAGGCACAGCAGTGATTAACGGGAAGGGCACAGTGAGTGCTTGATTGAAACTTGGAGAGTCAAACTTCCTGTGAAAGAAATAAAAAAAATTCAAAGTTTCTTTCCATGTAGGCAAATCTTCTACTTCCACCAGGTGTTTTAGGGGTTTTTGGTCTGTGGCATTAGCATTTATAGATTGCTGGTTTCTTCAGCTTCCAAGTCTGAGATATATGAGCCAAAAATAAAATCAAGAAGTTCACCACTGGTTGTCTTATATTTGTTTTATGTATAATTATCGGTCACAACTGGCTTTATAAACTTTTGGCTATTGCACAAGTAAAATTCACTCTAGAGGTATGATAAATTGCCACGATTAATACTATTAAATAGGTATGGTTCTGATGGTTTGCATTTAGCTTGTTTTCCTACATACCCACCAGTGTATTTTGATTTAACATGCTTGGTTTGAGACTCCCGGTTGTTAACACCTACTCCATTTCAGTGTTCACTTGAAGTTTAGTCATTCGATACAGGGAATTGCTGGGGCCCTAGGAGCTGAGAGAAGGAAATCCTTCTTGATCATAATGCTGAAAGAGCCATGATACTTCCAGCCCAGAGGAATGGTAGTGAGGAGTTCAGGTAGTGAGGAAAGGCTAGGAAGGAGACAGCTCCTGAGCTCTTTCAGTATGAAAGAAATACAAATGCATCTGGTACACTTATAGTCAAATATATAAACACTTGGTCCTGGTAAAACAAACAATTTGGAGATAGTTGTGATGTGGACTTACCATAGCTTGCCTCCTGCTTCTATGGGTGTCTGAAGGCCCCTGAAAGCCCTGAGTCTCTTAAAGAGAGTGATGTTTCTGTTGTCTTTAAGTGACGCTGATAGAGCTGCTGCTTAGCTCAATGGTTATTTCTCTGGTGATTAAGTGTTAAATGCTGTCCATGGAAATAACAGGGGGATATTCAACCCAAATGGGATGGAACTAACAGGTGGCTATGGAAAACTTAGACAGATGTGCATAGATGCTCTACCACAGGGAATGGCAGAACCTCCCACCAACATCTATGATCTCCATACTTTCTCATCATAACTTACAGGTATCAAAAAAAATCACACGCCAGAGCCCCTACGGAATTACACAGCATTATGAAAAGAGCTGAATATACAACTGGCAGGTAACTATAAGGTTAGTCACATGTGACTCCTTAGGCATATACAGCCCAAGTTTTTGTTTTTTAAAAGATAGTCAGAGTTACTTATATATAATGCTCTAGAACCACCTGGTAATTATTTATTCACTATCATACAAATTTGTCACATAACTTATGGGTGAATACTGGAGTAAAAGCTTATAAAATAGGCTTTGAGGGTACAATTACTAAGTCTATTCTAATAAGTTTTTTTTAAAAAAAATAACATTAAAAACAAACTGTGAAAAGAAAGCATTCTTATGCAAATTAAAAATTTTATAGCAAGATTTATGAGTTTTTCTTTAGTCAATATAAATTTCTATCTCTGTCTTTAATACGTCAAATTCCTTCTGTATACTGACAGAATATATACCAGAATCTCTGCCTGTTGTAAACCCTGCCTTTGGGAAAAACTGTCCCATTTTTCTGAGTTTATTACCTGTGTTTCATAACTCATGGCATTTTGTGGGCTCCAGCACCAGTATTTATTTCTACCAAAAATTCACCAACTCTTAAATATGGAACTCAGGTTCTCTAAAAGTCAAAACAAAAATCATTTCTGCAAACAATGTTGGTAGCTATTTCCACAGAATAGTACTGAGCAGAATATTCTACATTCCTTTATACATACAAAGGTAATGCTTGTGCATGGTAGAAGCAGAATAACTGCACGTCAATCTTAAACCATCAATTCATGGAGATCAGTTACACCATATATTTGATAACATGTAATACATACCTATCATATGTGTAAAACATATTATGAGCACTAGTGTTCAGTAAGACAATAGCCCATTTACAGATGACATTTTGTTATTCAAATGATCTTATCACGTCAACATCAATGCTAATAAAAATATATAATAGGCCAAACTCATCAACAGCACAGTTGTAATTCATTTGAAGTTTCCCACATTTCAAAGTCTTTCATAGATAAAATGAAATTCTTCTATTTTGTAAAATTTTAATCTTTACCTATTAAAGGCTTGGCAAGGCAAAGGCCCCCCTGTTACCAGAGGAAAAAAAGCAGAGCTGTAACAAATAGGTCACCATACATATCACATATGTTGTGAGCACCTCTTTACCCCTGTAGGGCTGAAAATTCTGGGTTTGCACATTCTTCGTGCTTTAGCAGTCAAAATAAAAGCATAATTTACGTCTAGACAGATGTAAAATGCTTCAGTTTTCATTTAAAGTTGGTGTTTCCCTTTTCAGACTATTTACAATTTTTAAAAAAGAATTAATTCTGTCTACTAAGCTTTTTAAACATGGACATTGTGAGTTCTTGCGTATTGAATTTTAAGGGATGATGTTTCACTCTGTTGCTGGACTATTAGATGCAAGAAAGTTTAAGCTTGATGAATCAGTACATTGTTGGTAACATGGTGACCCTTTAAAACCAAAGACATAAAATTTTTTTTCAAGGATATTTTAACAAATAAGGATTTACTTTGTATATACATGCCATACTTAAAGACAAAACTTGGATTAATTGTTATATTCAGAAAATAGGTAATTTATTAATTAGCCCTTTATATGTGTGAGAGAGAGGGAAAGAGAAAATTTTCAGCTTAAGGCGAATTTCCTGAGAATTTTCTAATTAGGTAAAAATACTGACTGAGATATTTAGTTGTCTTACCAGCAATTGTAAGAAAAATATACTTTACATATTCATGAGAAACTGAAGTATATTATTGGTTAATATCCTAATGAAGCATCTGTTTAAACAGATGTTTTAGTTGAGAAAACTGTGAAACATGCTTTTAAATTTACAAATATGTTGGTTACTCTTCCTTGCCTGGGAGGTTGAGCCAAAGTTTATGTAGATTAGAGGAAAGCCTGAGTCTGGAAAGATTCAAAGTATCCCATAAATGCAGATAAAGTAATACAGTAAAGTAACTTGGGAATTACTTTAATAATTATTTACAGAATGTCTGTTGCTTTCCTTCTTTGCTCACATACAAGTGACCTGCGTTACTCCATCTTCCTGGTCTAACTGGCCATCATCTAGCTCCCGCAGGACGCTGTCACTGTTGCTGAACCCAGAGAAGCTGCTGGGCTGGGCTGGCCTCTTCTCCTTCATCCAGCATTCTCTAGAAGGGGCGAGGCACTCCTCAGGCAGGCTTCTGCTCTCTGCAGGCTGTAACAGGTCTGTGTCCAAGCTGACGCTCCTGCTTGGGACTTTACTCCTGTCTTCACTTTTCACCTGCCGGCTGCCTTTCCTCTGAAACACAAGAGATTAGCAACCAGGAGTTAAAAGGCTGAGTGTCATCCTACCCCTCTGATCTAGCTCTCTGCCCACTTCTCTCCCAAATCCTGCTCCTCTTCCAGGACCAGCACCGGGCCATCCCCGGCCACGTGAAGGTGTGCTCCCCTCCCTGGGGCTTCCTGGCCCACCGTTTTCCTTGTTGTCAGATTGGTTGTGTGGCCCTATCTGGGCCCTCAACGACACTTCTGAGGAGAGAGACCTGTGGAGATCATACTTTGGAGAACAAAGCAGATAGAGATACATTTGAAGCTTCCATTTTTCATCTTGGTATTTGTTGGGATCTGAGCAGCAGAAAAAGTGCCTTAGAGGCCACCTCACCCCTATTTCTATAGGAATAGTCTGCACAGATAATTCAGATAGAGATCATATTGGAAGAAGGGGTGCCTTTCCAGGTGAGGTGGACCCCTCTTCTTGTCCTGCTACAGACCGCTTCTGCCTGGCATGGTGGGATTGTTCAGTGAGAGGACTGGCTCATTCTGCGGGCTGTCTGAGAAGCTGTAGATATTTTCACTATGAAATATTACTGAGGCCGGACCACACCCTTGCTGGAATTCAGAATAAAGGGACATGGTTTTCCTGCCAAGGAAACTAAGTCAAACAAGATATCTAAGTCAGTAGAAGGAGAGCTCAGGGAGACAACGTTCATGTTCAGAGCTCAGGGAGACAAGATTCACGTTCAGACTTCTGATGAAACTTTCTTACGGGGGTTTCTTTAATACTGATAACATGACATATGTTGGATCATGTGCATATACTTAGGCACAGAAACTGAATAAGGATACATAATAAAAGATAAAGTGAAAAGTGATAGTCACTCAGTCGTGTCCAACTCTTTGTGACTGTAAGTCCATGGAATTCTCTAGACCAGAATATTGGAATGGGTAGTCTTTCCCTTCTCCAGGGGCTCTTCCAAACCCAGGGATCAAACCCAGGTCTCCTGCATTGCAAGCAGATTCTTTACCAGGTGAGCCACCAGGGAAGCCCATGATAAGATAAAAAAATTTTGAAGCCCAGTAGTTTCCATACTATCAAGAGTTTATTTTCTTAAAGCTCACTTACATGTTAGCAGAGAACTAGGATTACATTTTCTCAAATGTGAGAGGTAAAACTACTAAAATAAAACAAATAAAAAAACCCTTAGGAAAAAAATATAGAAGTCAGATTCCTAGGCTAGTCTTACAAAAGTTTGTTAGACCATAGATTTGTTGAATTACTGTGTATAAAATACAAAAATATTTTCTACTGGTTTTCATGGCAAATGCACAATACCAACAAGCAGCTGTATTAAATAGAATTTTATGGGCTGCTAGGGAATGTAACCACGGTTGACAGCATTGTTTATATAGGAAGATGCAGGCTGCAGTGTGCTGCCTAGAAAGGAGTGTGTTGGCAGTTCATCTTTTTCTTGGCTGGTTACCTGAGCCCTTGGGCAAGTTTAAAGGAACAAGTCTGCCGTGGGACCTGCCTCAATAAAGGCCCACCCTCATGTCCCAAGTCAGATCTAACTTTATGGTGGGGACATTTTCATTTGCATTCATCAAGTGCAAATATTAGATCTCAAATCCTTTTCTTTTTTGTACTCATTCACCAAATGTACTGAGTTTAACACAAGCAGTTGAACCTGACAGATTTACCCTTAAGTTACAGAAGTTGAAAACGGCATGTTCTCCCTGGTGTTGGGATGCTGGTGGATGAGGACAGAGCCTTTTGGCAGCAAGCAGGCCTGATGGGTACTGCTCCTTTCTCAAGCCTGGCCGCTGGCTCCTTTCCCATATGCACAAAGGATGCATTCACTCCTCAATGACCTCTCCTATTGCCTGCATGAAATGGGAAGGAGGGGGTGCCTGGGAGCACTTGGCAGTCTGGATCTTTCCTTCTTCATAAGCACCAGGGCCAAAGGTAAATTTTGCAATAAATTCCTTATTGTGTACCAGCCAATAGAGGCCTACTCTCACATACTCAATGAGAAATTTCTTAATAAAAACTGGGTATTATTCAGGATAATAAGAGAGACTAATCCACTTTTAAATAAGAATTAATAAGTAAACAACCACCAAATACAAATTTCAAATATTAGAAGATAATTAAATACCTAACTCTAAAAAAGATTGGAAAAAACTCTGATGCTCAGAAAGACTGAGGACAAGAGGAGAAAGGGGTGACAGAGGATGAGATGGTTGGATAGCATCACTGACTCAGTGGACATGAGTTTGAGCAAATTCCAGGAGATGTTGAAGGACAGGGAAGCCTGGTGTGCTGCAGTCCATGGGGTCACAAAGAGAAACAACTTAGTGACTAGACAACAACAACAACAAAATGTCACAACAAACGCTTTTTTAATTTTTTTTTTACTAAATGACTCTTAATAAATACAACTTCAGCAATGGTATTACCTCTCTTACTCCACATGAGAAGACTCTTGAGAGTCCCTTGGACAGCTAGGAGATCAATCCATCAATCCTAAAGGATATCAGTCCTGAATATTCCCTGGAAGGACTGATGCTGAAGCTAAAGCTCTAATACTTTGGCCACCTGATATGAAGAACTGAATCATTGAAAAAGACCCCGAAGCGAGGAAAGATTGAAGGCAGGGGCAGAAGGGGATGACAGAGGACAAGACAGTTGAATGGCATCACTGACTCAATGGACATGAGTTTGAGCAAGCTCTGGGAGATGGTGAAAGACAGGGAGGCCTGGCATGCTTCAGTTCATGGGGTCACAAAGAGTCAGACGCAACTGAGCAACTGAACCACAACTCCACGTGAAATAATAGCTTTTCCAACAAATCAAATTGCAATGTTCTTATAACTTAGAGTATAGGAGACGGAAACCTGACAAGTCCATGGAGCTCATCCACTCTAACCCGTCCTTCTACTGATGTGGGACCCAGAAACAAGATGGTATTTGTCCAAGGTCAAAGGGTAGCTGGCTTTGAACTGGAACCTGAGTGTCTTACCTTATTCTTTTTACATTTTTCACTATGCAAAAATGTGAGTAGATTTATGGTCAAAGATTTGTATTTCTCCAAAATTTCCAATTACAAAAAATAATACATGCTTAGTGTAGAAATCCTGGTAAAAACAAAGAAAAAAGGCAAAGCCCATCCACAATCCCATCTCACAGAGATACCACTGATAATATTTGACGTGTTTTACTATGTATGTATGGGCTTCCCTGGTGGCTCAGTGGTAAAGAATCTGCCTGCCAATACAGGAGACACATTCGATCCCTGGGTAGGGAAGACTCCCTGGAGAAGGAAATGGCAACCCACTCCAGTGTTCTTGCCTGGGTAATCCTGCGGACAGAAGAGCCTGGCGGGCTACCAAAGAACTGATGCCTTTGAACTGGTGCTGGAGAAGATTCTTAAGAGTCCCTTGGATAGCAAGGAGAGCAAACCAGTCAATCCTAAAGGGTGTCAACTCCAAATATTCATTGGAAGGACTGAAGCTGAAGCTGAAGCTCCGATACTTTGCCCACTTGACACAAAGAGCTGACCCACTGGCAAAGACCCTGATGTTCGGAAGGAATGAAGGCAGGAGGAGAAGAGGGCAGTAGTGGATGAGATGGTTAGATAGCATCACTGACTCAATAAACATGAATCTGAGCAAACTTCGGGAGATAGTGGAGGACAGAGGAGTCTGGCATGCTGCAGCCCATGGGGTGGCAAAGAGTCAGTCACACATGGCTTAGCAACTGAGTAACAACACCGCGCATTTGCATATGCACACAAAGATGTGTATAGCTCACTTTTGCACTTAGCACTCACTGTATTTTGAGTATTTCCTTATATCATTAAGAGATTTTTCATGCTACGTTTCTAGGCTTATTCCTATAGGTTCTCAGAATTCATACAGGTTCTATTTCTTCTGATATTTCACTATAAATTTGGGGAGATTCTATCAAGATTTGCATGCAGATCTAATGCCACCATTGATAAAGTCAGTCAGTTTTGTTTTGTTTTTTTCACTGTGCTGGGTCTTAGTTGTCGCATGTGAGATCTAATTCCCTAACCAGGGATTGAACCTGGGCCCCCTGCATTGGGAGCACAGTCTTAACCATTGCACCACCAGGGAAGTCCCCAATTGATCAACTTTTGAGAATCATCCTCATTTACTAAAAATGAGTTACCCATTTCAACTACATGAGACTCAGTGACAAAGCAGTTGCATTTGGGTGCCCTACCAGTCTACCTTTCATTTTCCACTCATGATGTCTTAAAAACATAAGCAGAATTATACCAGCAATCATAAGATATCGCATGCCTTGTATAGTGTCATGATGGATAGAGTGGAAGAGTAGCTCAAAAATATGACTTATATAGCAACAAAAACATGGAGTGGACATTCAGGATTTCTCCCCCTTGTGTTTTTCAGGCTTGAGGGAGGATTAGAAAGCCACTGAAAGGCTAAGTGCCACTCTAGTACCAGTTAGAAGAGTCAGAGGCTTTGAATCACACAGAGAAACCCCAGAGTATGCTTGCTCACAAAGTATGTTCCTGGGTCGGGTCATCCAAGCTTGGTGCTGTCAAAATCAGTCAAGCCTGGGAGGGGAAAAAGTGCTTTAGACAACCAGTTTTCCAGCCAGCTTTCTTATCCACCTTCTCTACTGCAGTGTGGGCACATGACCCAATCAGAGTCCTTCTGATCTGATTGCTTTACTGACTCTAGGATAACGAAGCTCTTTCTGGACTTTCCTGGTAGTCCAGTGGTTAAGAATCCGTGGGTTCAATCCCTGGTACAGAAGAGCTCCACATACAACAGGGAAACTAAGCCTGTGTGCCCCAACTGCCGAGTCTGCGCTTTAGAGCCCTCGAGCCACAATTACTGAAGCCCGAGCACCCACCCTTGAGGCTGTGCTCTGAAACAAGAGAAGACACGACAACAGAGTTCACCACAATGAAGAAAGCCTGGGAGCAGCGATGAAGACCAAGCGCAGTAAAAAAAAAGCACTAAAAAATAAGTTCTTTCTAAACATTAAGTAATTTAAAATATTATATTACTTTCAGGTATACAACATAGTGATTCAATATTTTTATAGATTATATTCCATTTATTTATTAAATATTTTAAAAACTACTTACTTGACTTCATTGGGTCTTAGCTGTGGTGTGTAGGCTTAGTTGGCCTGCAGCATGTGGGATCTTACTCCTTGACTAGGGATTCAACTCAGGTCCCAGGAGTCAAAGGGCCACGTCCTAACCACTAGACCGGCAGGGAACTCCCTGAGACTGGCTTCCTTTAATCAGCATGCTTTTTGAGATAGCTGTTGTTGTTCAGTCACTAAGTCGTGTCCTACTCTTTGTGACCCCATAGATTGCAGCACAACAGGCTTCCCTGTCCTTTACTATGTCCTGGAGTTCCCTCAGACTCATGTCCTTTGAGTCGGTGATGCCATCCAACTATCTCATCTTCTGTCGCTACCTTCTCCTCCTGCCCTCAACCTTTCCCAGCATCAGAGTCTTTTTCAATGAGTCAGTTCTTCACATCAGGAGGACAAAATATTGGAGCTTTAGCTTTAGCATCAGTTCTTCCAGTGAATATTCAGGGTTGATTTCCTTTAGGACCGACTGGCTTGATCTCCTTGCTGTCCAAGGGATTCTCAAGAGTCTTCTCCAACACCACGGTTCAAAAGCATCAATTTTTTGGCACTTAGCCTTCTTTATAGTCCAACTCTCACATCCGCACAGTACTGCTGGGAAAACCATAGCTTTGATTACAGGGACCTTTGTCAGCAAAGTGATGTCTAGGTTGGTCATAGCTTTTCTTCCAAGAAGCAAGCATCATTTAATTTTGTGACTGCAGTCACCGTCCACAGCGATTTTGGAGACCAAGAAAATAAAATCTGCCACTGTTTCCACTTTTTCCCTATTTTTGAGATTAATCCACGTAATTGTGGGTATCAAGAGTGTATGTGGGGACTTCCCTGGCAGTTCAGTTAAGACTCTGGGCTTCCACTGCAGGGGTTGCAGGACTTAATCCTGGTTGGAGAACTAAAATCCCACATGCTGCGTGGCCAAAAAAAAAAAAAAAAAAGAGTGCATGTGTTTTTATTTCTAAGTAGTATTACGTTGTGTAGAAATACCACAGCTGTTTATCCATAAATCTGTTGAAGACATTTGGATTGTTTCCGGTTTTGGGAGATGATAAATAGAACATTCAAACTTTTATGTGTAGCTTTTTGTGTAAACAAAAGTTTTTCTTTCTCTAGGGCAAATGCTCATGAGAGGGATTGCTGGGTCATATCTTAGTGCATGTTTAACCCCATAAAAAGCTGCCAAATTGTTTTCCAGAGTGGTTGTACCACCTGGCATTCCCACCAGCAGTGTTTTATAGTTCTGATTGCTCCTCATTCTTGGTAGTTCTTAGAATTGTCATGTTTTTTTAATTTTAGTCATTCTAGTAGATGAATGGTCTCATCATGGTTTTCATCTGCATTTCCCTTAATGATCGATGATTTAAATGTCTTATGTGTTTATTTCTCCTGTACATATCCTCATTGATTCAAGACTTTTAACTATCTTTTACCTGCATTATTTATTTCTTATTTTTTTAAGTTTTAAGATACCTTCTGGATACGAGTCTTTTGTCATATATGTGATTTGCAAATTTTTTTTTCTCCCAGTCTGTGGCTGTCTATTATTTTCTTAGTGTTATTCACAAAGCAAAAGTTTAAATTTTGATAAAGTCTAATTTATCAATTTTTTAAAATGAATTATGCTTTTAGAGTCATATCTGAGAACTCTTTGCTTAACCCCAGTTCATGAAGATTTTTTCCTATTTTTTTTTTCTAAAAGTTTTCTAATTTTCCTAAACCAAGCTATCTCTCAACGCTAGTGCTAGTGCTAGGTTGCTTCAGTCGTGTTTGACTCTTTGTGACCCTATGGTTGCAAAGGATTGTAGCCTGCCAGTTTCCTCTATCCAGGTCTATAGATTGCAGTCTGCCAATTTCTTCTGTCCATAGGATTCTCCAAGCAAGAATGTCGGAGTGGGCTGCCGGTTCCCCTCTCCATGGGAGCTTCCCAACCCAGAAATTGAACATTCTTGTCTTCTGCATTGGCAGGCAGGTCCTTTACCACTAGCACTACCTGGGAAGCCTCAGTAGCTTAAAGAAATTGAAGCAGAAACTGGGAGTATAAATATTTGAATTGATATTGACCATATTTTAAAAATTTCTCAAGCTATCTAGAATATTGTATACAACATCTGTGAAACGAACAAATCTCAAAAGTAAAGGTCTTTGTAACTTCAGAAGAAAAAATTCCAATGATATGTTTTCTTCATTATGAAATTCTCAATTCCCTCGCTTATAACAGAGGCATGAAATGGCTTTGCTTAACATAAAAGTACTGTTGCATGTTGAGTGTAATTGAAACAAGAAGTTTTATATATCTTAACATTATTCTCAGTAAAAGAAAGAGAATTTTTTTTTCAAGGATTAAACCTTAGATTAATTTCCAACAGTCCATAAAATTTATAATCTTATTGAAAACTCCTTGACAATCATAAGGCAATGTTTATAATGTTTCAAATTTCCACCAACTGGTTTTTAGAACTAAACACCTTTGAAAAAGGGTCCCCTGGTGGCTCAGATGGTAAAGAATTCACCTGCAGAGCAGCGGACCCAGGTTCAATCCCTGGGTTGGGAAGATCCCCTGAAGAAGGGACCCACTCCAATATTCTTGCTTGGAGAATTCCATGGGCAGAGGAGCCTGATGGGCTACAGTCTATGGGGTCACAAAGAATTGGACAGGACTGAGTGACTAACAATTTTCACCTTTGAAACAATTTGAAAACCTGTATAAATGAAGCAATCCCCCATCAACCCCTCCCCAACAACAACTGATTTCAAGGTACAAGCCAAGAACAGTGCCATTATGGTCTTAAAACTATATAAGAACTTTTTAAAGGCATGTTATAAATGTACAACTTTTACAAAATACATATTAGATGCTAAATTAACTCTGTGGTGATACTGATAGTCTACTACCTTCTTGAAATAAAATAACAAATTATTTCCACTATGAAAATAAAAGTATTTACAAATTGATTTTCTGTTATAGTTATTAGATACTTTAGCTCCAGACTGAATCACTTACATGTTCTGCCCTGAAATAATCTCAATATCCTGAGGTTTCCTGCTAGGAAAATTAAACATTTGTCAAAGAAAAAAATACTAAATCCATTTAGAAGTAGAATTCTAAGTTATAAAATATGTTATTGCTGGGCTCCTCAGAGATGCAAGCTGACCACTTAACTTTTATTTAAAAAAAGAATTTTCTTTTAGCTGTGACATACAGCATAGGAGATCTTAGTTCCCTGACCGGGGACTGAACCCATGCCTCCTGCAGTGGCAGCACACAGTCTTAACCCCTGGACCATGAGGAAAGTCCCAAATTGAGCATTTATATACTTACTTACTATTAAATAAATGAAGAAGTAGTTTTAGATTATAATGGATGTAAATATAAAGATTGCCCAAAGAAAAGCTGTCACTAGAGTACTGAGTGGTATTCAACCAAAAAGAGCTCAGATATTTTCAGAGGATCACAGAATTGATATATAACCCTAAGAAAGGAGGCTGTGAAGCAGCTGAATGCGGTCTTATATCTTCACAAACATCAAGCACACAGCCCTCAATAGTCAAAATCCTATTAAGCTGTGAATTCTGTTGATCTTTCTCAGAACCGATGGCCATTTGCATAATGTTTAAAAAAAAAAGAGAAGGCTATAGCATGGTGAAAAGTTGCTTTTGGGAAGGAGAAACAAGAAAAATTTTTTCTGGCCATTCTTTATATAGGTCTACTCTGGCTTTTTCTTGACAGAATATATATATATACACATACCCTATAAATATATATAAATAATATATAATATTATAATTATAAAAATATAAATAATATATAATATAATATAATTTATAATATACAATAATATATAATATAAATATATATACCCTATAAATATATATATATATATATATATACTTTATACTTTATTTATTTATTTGGTGGCACTGCACGGCTTGTGGGACCTTACTACCAGGGACCAAGGATCAAAACTGCCCCCTGCAATGGCAGAGGCTTAACCACCGGACTGCCAGGGAAGTCCGACGGAGTATTTCTTGTGCGCTTGTGAACTTGAGCCATTCTCCCCAGGACTGGAAGGCACTGCTCATCTGTGGGTTCTAATTCAGTCTTTCTGAAATCTTTGTTAATTTGATCACTCTGCTCTCCTCCTAAGGGAGTTATCTTCCTATCCACCTACAGCCCCTCTACCTGCTTGCCTGTGGGACCAGTTATAGTCTGTCCAAAATCAATGTGAGATAACTCAGCACGGCTGAATTACATTCACTGTTAGTCTATTAATAGCTTTGCTAGTTTAGAAAAACTTAGAAGTTTTCTAAAACATTATTTTCTTGATAATACAGAATCACTTTAAATAATTTTCTGGTCCATTTGCAAATTTCCTCTTTTGAAATTTAGGCCTTATTTAATTAAGATTAACTAGGCCTTAATTAAGATTGTTCCATTTAATGATACTATTCTAAGTGTGCATCTAGTAGGAGTCTAGTAAGAATAAGGTGACTTGAGACTCAGCAGAGCCCTTCAGCAAAGAAGTGAAAAAATATGACCTTGAGGAGACAATACAAAAGTGCCGTCAGAAGTCAAGATTGCACAGATCTGTCATAATATCAGGCACATTCACTTATGAGGTGTGTAACTGTAGGAGCGGAAAATCTTTTCCTCTATCATCTTAGGTTTAGCATCTCAGACCTACAAATTAAACTAGAAAAAGATTAATAGGAGAAAAGGTTTATTTTGGATGCACACGAGGGCTGCATGGAGAAGTGAAAACCCAGAGGCAGTTAGACCTGGGAGATGAGTTTCATTTTACAAAAGGGTGATACCCTGTGGTGAAGTGATCAGACACATAAAAAGGGACTTGGGGTTTTAGGGGCAGTAAACTGTGGGAAGTTAAGTTTTTTGGGGTGGCTTAGTGGTAAAGAATCCAATCCACCTGCAGTGCAGGAGACCCAGGTTTGATGCCTGAATCCGGAAGATTCCCCGGAGGAGGAAATGCAACCCACTCCAGTATTCTTGCCTGGAGAATCCCCATGGACAGAGGAGCCTGGCGGGATACAGTCCACAGGGTTGCGAAGAGTCCAGACGTGACTGAACACACATGAGCACAAGTATTTGGGGAAACCAATGCAAGAGAGGGTGTAGTGAGTTGTGGGGACTACAGGTGTTGTTCCCGGCGATGAGTCGTCTCTGGTACAGGAGAAGGAAACAACTTCACACAAGGAAATTTTTGTCACATTGGCACAAGGGAAATTTATGCCCTGCTTTTGTCAGAAAGGAAGAGGTTCTGTTTCGTTGCCTTCAGCTCAAAATAGGAATCCTTACACCCAAATGGCATACTTTGAGGTCATATTCTGATTTCCTTCAGAACTGTCTCATGTTCCTGTTTGCTGGCACATTTCGCTTGTTATATGTTGGTTCAGAAGGCTGTTTCCTTATCAAGTTCCCACTTCCTCATCTGTTCACCATTTAGAATTACAGTAAGAGATTAAGGATTGAATGGTTCAGTTTAACAGTTCATAAAGCATCACTTTTACTCACTTCTGGTGTTTGAGCCGCTGAATTCCACATAACTGGTCTCTGAAGGAATACAACTTGCTTTGTAGCCAAATTCCCCTCACTGCAAATTAAAACAACAGCATTAGCATTTCTAAATTAGTAATTCTCTATATTTCACACTTGGCTAGAATGTTCCACATGTACTCTTTGTAAAATAATCCAATAATAATTATGAAATAGTCTATATAAGTTGCAGCAGATAAAACATGGGAAAAATTTCCTAAATGCTAAATATGGTCCTTATAAAATAAATTCTTAATGTTTAAAACTTGTAATCTCACTGTGCTAACATACTTGGTTTCATCTCATTGCCTCCCCTCTTATTCCTTATCAACGTGCATATTTCTGCATGTCTATAACCACTGCATATTTGCATTCTGTATTCTATGCTTATCTCTTTTGTTTGTACATTATGATCATATTCTTAATAGCTGCAAGATATCCAAAGAATTAAGATACCAAAGCCTTTCCATTATTACTGGAAAATTAGGTTGCTTCTGGCTTTCTGCTAATTATAAATAATGCTGCTATAGAAATATGTATAGTTTTCTTTATTCTTTACGACTTATCTCCTTGAGATAAACTCATAGGCGTGGGATTATTAGGCCAAAAGGGTATGATTTAAGCTCCTTGGTATGCATTGTCAAATTTGTCTTATGAAAGAAAGACACCAGTTTGGACTGCCACGTGTGAGAAATTTATATACATTTTCCATTGAGGGACTTGAGCCACAGCTAGTTTCATTTTCAGATGCTTCTTTGTAGTCAGCTACTCAATATTCTCCTTATTTAACTACCATCATGGCAATTACCCCTTGCCAAAGACTACTTGGGGTTTGGATTTCTCTGAAATGCTTTTCACAGAGTCTCCATGGATTTATGGGGAGGAGGGTCTGTAGCTAATGTTGCTCAGTTACGACTTTTATTATGCAAAAAACCCCAACAAAACCTCACTATTAGCTGCATTTTATGCTGAGCTCTTTTTTCTGGAAAACAAATGAAACATTGAAACTCTGGCCTTAGTGGTCAACCCCACACAATTTGAAAATCCCAAACTTACTGATACTGTTGAATTTTGAGAAAGAGCAAATCTTCCCACAAAGTGGTAATGAGAGAGTGCGTCTTTTTTTTATTTTAAAAAGACTGCTTTTAGTCTAATCTCATTTTAGTTTGCCTCTATTTTTGAAAAAAAGACATGATGCGAAATATCTCCTAGCTTTGAGGAACAGCTTGAGTGAGTCATCTGGAGACGTCAGCATGAGGCAGGAAGCGACTGGCGGTACACAGAACAGGCTGGCTCTTTGGGCGGCAGGGAGAATAGTGGAAAGGGCAGTGGCTTTAGAAGCAGCCGGTCTTGGATTCAAGGCTCAATTCTACTGTAAAACAAAGAATGTTGCTCACCATCTAGTTCTACAAGAGTCGAGTCGTTAGCCAATGCAACCACTGACTTATAATTCACTCTGAAAAGAATTCAGGTGAAGATCAGAATGAAGCACTTGGTGCTCTCAGAAAACAGGCCCTCACATAGCTAGAAATATTTTAGGAGGATTTTTTTTAAAGAGCCTGGTGTCGTATATCTTCCCATACTTAGAAAAATCTAAAGGCATGCACTGAGATACCTGTTCCTTATTACTAACCTTCTACCAAGATATGTGCTTGACTGTACGTAACCCTTTTCCAAAACTATGTACGTGCTGACCTGTCTGCCTCACCTCTTGGGAGCTATTCCTCAGAGCTCTCTGAGAGACTGTATCCTGCACTAGAGTTCTTGGTAAGTCCCCCAGAACTCACATCTCTCAGGTTATGCTTTTTTTCTCTCAGTTGACAGTACTGAAATGGCTGATGCTACCACCTAATACCGGGTGACTTTGGCGAAGTTTTAAAATTCTCTTTCATTTCCTATCAAGGGCTTTGTGATAGATAAATAAGTCAGTGGATATGAAGATCCTCCACTGTGCCTGCCACTGGAAGGAGCACAGCAAATGGGATTTCCTTCCAGTTCCCCCATTCATTTAATGATATGTGGGGTAGGGTTGAGATGGAGGAAAACATCTTAGAATCAAGAACATCTTCCAGAGAGAACAGTCAAGGGAAAGGGGGCACGGGAATAGAGCAGAGGTTTCTGGATAATGTTCAAGGTATGTGACGCAGGTAGAGAATCACATGCAGGAACCAGGCCTAGAACTATCCAAAGATGAGGAGTCAAGGGACAATTAGTCTTCTTGAATAGAAAGCCTCCTGGGGCCCCGGGATAGGGACTGGGGGTGACCCTTGATGAGTTTTTCCCAAAAGATTATAAGATGGAGCAAACCTGAGTGTACTAGGGTGTGATGTTTGGCAGACAGCAGGCTTCTCAACCTTTCTGAATGGGGTAAAACAGTAAGTGTGGAGACAGTTATTCAAAGGCTGCCTATCTTAGGACAGTCTTTGGTTGCCCAGCTAAGACTTTGGAAGGTTAGCATTTTCCCATCTCTTGGGAGGTCCTTAGAGTTAGACTTAATTTGAAATATGTCTGAGACCTCACTGTCTCTGGTTTTCTAAAGGACATTCTGTAAAATATGACCTGCTGGGACTTCCCTGGTGGCGCTGTGGATGGGAATCCACCTGCCAAAGCAGAGGTCATGGGTTCGATCCCTGGGCCAGGAGGATTCCACATGCCTCGAAGCAGCTAAGCCCAAGTGCCACAACTACTGAACCTGCACGCTAGAACCTGTGCTCCACAACAAGAGAAGCCATTGCAATGAGAAGCCTTTTCATGGCCATGAGGAGTAGCTCCTGCTCGCTGCAACTAAAGAAAGCCCACGCAAAGCAACAAAGACCCAGAGCAGCCAAAAATTAATTAATTAGTTACATGAAATAAACTGCCTCCTGTTAAAAAGAAAAAGTCTTGCTATTTTTGGGCTTCCCAGGTGGTGCCATTGGTAAAGAACCTGCCTGCCAATGCAGGAGATGTAAGAGACACAGTTTTGATTCCTGGGTCTGGAAGATTCCCTGCTATTTTCAGAACATCTGTGAGATGTAGAATGCTTTTTGGTTTGGAGAATGGTAATCACAGTAGAATGAAAGGGAAAAAAGTCTGAAACCATACAGAGGGACAGCTGTTTGACAGGGCAGGTGAGTCCCTCAGAGTCTCCAGGAGCTCCAGAGGTAACTCTGTTTACTGAGCTTGGCTAGGACATTTGCTCTGTAGCACAGGTTTCTGAAAGGATTTGACTGGTAAAGTCATTATGGGATCAGAGAGATCTTCAAATGCTCTCCTGGAAGTTCCTGAACAGAGCTTACACCTGCTATTTCTTACAGAAATTTTTTTACCCAGAAAGCACTATTAGTTAACTGAATAACTTAATACTTTTCTGGGAGAGTTAAGAACCTTTAGATTCTCTTTTGGAGTGTTATTAACGGGTGGTCATGCTTTGATATAATAGAAAATCAATGCAGCTTTTGGAAAATGCTTGATTTCCACATAAACTCTGTAAAAGTTATGGCACAACTTCCTTTGGTGAAGAGTATAGACTGCAAGTAGGGGCTTCCCTGAGGGTTCAGACAGTAAAGAATTTGCCTGCAATGCAGGAGATCTATATTCTATCCCTGGATCGGGAAGATTACCTGGAGAAGGGAATGGCAACCCACTCCAGCATTCTTGCCTGGAGAATTCCATGGACAGAGGAATCTGGCAGTCTATAGTCCCGGGGGTTGCAAAGAGTAGGACACGACTAAGCGACTAACACACACACATACAGACTGCACATATAAGCTGTTCAAGGGAAGAGTCTTCGAAGAAGATGTGAAAACATCTGCTAGTCCTTCCTTCCTGAGGGCAGTAGATAGCTCCCTGGTGCCAATGTCATCATGAGGTACAGGTTAGCCAGGGCAGCCTGGGGGGCTGGGTTCCCCGCAGCAATGGTGGAAAGCAGAGCAAATGGACACAAGGGCCTAAAGGGGAAAGGAGGGTCATCAGTCCAGAAGAAGGTCCAGGAAAGTACCATGATACCCAAGGCCAAAGCCTAGGTAGGATCTGGGACCCTGGGCCACATCGAAGGAAGAAAAGCGAAGGTCAAATCAGTGAGGCTGATTGGAAAAGCGAAACTAGTGGGAGAAGCAAGGTCAGGACCAGGTGTTTGACCAGAAGAAACCAGTTGAAACCAAGTGAAAGTATGAAGGCTGAGTCAGCTCTGAGGTCACACCCAGGATTAAGCAATGGTCAGAGGACAGGTGTGGACCTGGGAGAGGCAAGAGAAGCCCCCAGAAC
Source organism: Antilocapra americana (assembly GCA_007570785.1). NCBI lineage: Eukaryota > Metazoa > Chordata > Mammalia > Artiodactyla > Antilocapridae > Antilocapra > Antilocapra americana. The sequence continues at coordinate 43,753,726 of ML660197.1, read as the reverse complement.
TGCTGCTGTCCCTGGGACAAGGGGTTTCTTCTCTCTGCCTTGGTAGTAAGCTCATCTTTCAATGTGGGCAGACAGGAGTGTGGGATCTGGGAAGAGTGAGCCAGTGATTGTATTGACAGTACAGGCAGAGGAGCCAGAACACAGAAGGGAGAGAAATGTGTTCAACCAGTTCTACAACTTTGTACTACACAATATCCAGACACATCATTTCTTTGTGATGTGTTTAACAGAGAGGCAGTGGAGTGTGGGAGACACAGCATGTATGACTTTGGAGTCATGCTGACCCTGGTTTGCATCCCAGCTTTGTTGCTTACAAGCTATGTGACACTGATGAAGTCGTCCTTTCTTTCTGAGCCTCCTGTTTCTCTTCTGTAAAACAAAGATGGTTTTAAGAATACCAGTGACATGGTGGATGTAAAGTTCTTAGCACAGACCCTGGAGCATAGCAGATGCTCCTTTTCCTGTCTTCTTCTATGCATTTCATAAGAAAACAAAAAGAAGACTCTCTACTTGGTTATTTTTAAGGGAGGGAGGTTTGCTATGGTGTCAAAAGACAATCAAGAAAAAGACTAGCTTTCCGATAACAGAAAATCTCATGAACTAAACTAAGAAAAATAACTACAATTTGTGCAATGCTTTCTGTGCAGGGGGCCTGGATTTGATCCCTGATCATGGAAGAGATCCCCCATGCCACAACTAAGACCTGGTGCAGTCAAATAAATAAATACTAAAAACAAACAAACAAAAAACCCTTAAAACAAAGACATCCATAAAGAGAGTAAAAAAGACAAGCCTCAGACAGAAGGAGGGAGACCTTCACAACACACATATAACAAATAAAAAGCCTCATCTAAGGACTGATCTCCTTTAGGATGGACTGGCTGGATCTTCTTGCAGTCCAAGGGACTCTCAAGAATCTTCTCCAACACCACAGTTCAAAAGCATCAATTCTTTGGCACTCAGCTTTCTTCACCGTCCAACTCTCACATCCATACATGACCAATGGAAAAACCATAGCCTTGACTAGACGAACCTTTGTTGGCAAAGTAATGTCTCTGCTTTTCCATATGCTATCTAGCTTGGTCATAACTTTCCTTCCAAGGAGTAAGTGTCTTTTAATTTCATGGCTGCAATCACCATCTGCAGTGATTTTGGAGCCTAGAAAAATAAAGTCTGACACTGTTGCCACTGTTTTCACATCTATTTGCCATGAAGTGATGGGACCAGATGTCATGATCTTAGTTTTCTGAATGTTGAGCTTTAAACCAACTTTTTCCCTCTCTCCTCTTTCACTCTCATCAAGAGGCTTTTTAGTTCTTCTTCACTTTCTGCCATAAGGGTGGTGTCATCTGCATATCTGAGGTTATTGATATTTCTCCCAGCAATCTTGATTCCAGCTTGTGCTTCATCCAGCCCATCATTTCTCATGATGTACTCTGCATATAAGTTAAATAAGCAGGGTGACAATCTCCTTTTCCTATTTGGAACCAGTCTGTTGTTCCATGTCCAGTTCTAACTGTTGCTTCCTGACCTGCATACAGGTTTCTCAAGAGATAGCTCAGATGGTCTGGTATTCCCATCTCTTTTAGAATTTTCCACAGTTTATTGTGATCCACACAGTCAAAGGCTTTGGCATAGTCAATAAAGCAGAAATAGATGTTTTTCTGGAATTCTCTTGCTTTTTCGATGATCCAGCAGATGTTGGCAATTTGATCTATGGTTCCTCTGCCTTTTCTAAAACCAGCTTAGCCCAGCTTTAAACCTCAGTGGTATGATCTTGCCTATGGCAATGAAGCAATAACTTAAATCTAAAGACACCCTAGGAAAACAACTTTATATAATCTGATAACAGGATGTAGCTGTTCTTCAGTTCAGTTCAGTTGAGTCACTCAGTCTTATTTGACTCTTTGTGACCCTATGTACTGCAACATGCCTGGCTCCCCATCCACCATCAACTCCCAGAGCTTGCTCAGATTCATGTCCATTAAGTCAGTGATGCCATCCAAGCATTTCATCCTCTGTCATCCCCTTCTCTTGCCTTCAATCCTTCCCAGCATTAGGGTCTTTTCCAATGAGTCAGTTCATCTAATCAGGTGGCCAAAGTATTGGAGCTTCAGTATCAGTCCTTCCAGTGAATATTCAGAACTGATTTCCCTTAGGATTGACTGGTTTGATCTCCTTTCAGTCCAAGGGACTCTCAAGAGTCTTCTCCAGCACCACAGTTCAAAAACATCAGTTCTTTGGTGTTCAGCTTTATTGTCCAACTCTCACACCCATACATGACTACTGGAAAAACCATAGCTTTGACTAGATGGAACTTTGTCAGTAATGTCTCTCTTTTTTAATGTGCTGTCCAGGTTGGTCTTAGCTTTTTTCCCAAGGAGTGAGTGTCTTTTAATTTCATGGCTGCAGTCATCATCTGCAGTGATTTTGGAGCCCAAGAAAATAAAGTCCCTCACTGTTTCCATTGTTTCCACATCTATTTGCCATGAAGTGATGGGATGCCATGATCTTAGTTTTTTTGAATGCTGAGTTTTAAGCCAGCTTTTTTCACTCTCCTCTTTTACTTTCATCAAGAGGCTCTTTAGTTTATTTTTGTTTTCTGCCATAAGGGTGGTGTCATAGACATATCTGAGGTTATTGGTATTTCTCCTGGTGACAATCTTGATTCCAGCTTGTGCTTCATCCAGTCTGGCATTTCGAATGATGTACTCTGCAGGTAAGTTAAATAAGCATGGTCACAATATATAGTGTTGATGTACTCCTTTCCCAATTTGGAATCAGTTCATTGTTCCATGTCCAGTTCTAACTGTTGCTTCTTGACCTGCATACAGATTTTTCAGGAGGCAGGTAAGGAGGTCTCATATTCCCATTTCTTGAAGAATTTTCTACAGCTTATTGTGATCCACAGAGTCAAAGGCTTTAGTGTACTCAATAAAGCAGATGTAGATGTTTTTCTGGAATTCTCTTGCTTTTTCTTTTTGTTGTTCTTACTGAAGTATAGTTGCTTTACAATACTGTGTTAGTTTCAGGTGTATAGAACAGTAATGTAGTACTTTTGCAGGTTATATTCCATTATTACAAGATAACGAGTATGTGAGCAGATAGGGTGGGTGGGTGGGGTTCTCCAGAAAAAGAGAACCAGGCACGGCTTTCTTAACAAAAAAGAAGTCATTTATGGCCTAAGCCATTTGTGATCTAAGCCAGGCCACAATGCTTGCCCTAGAACAGGTCTCAGTAAATAATTTTTTTAAAAAATATTTTAAAACTTTTGTTACTATTATTTATTTTTCCTTCATGGATCTCTTTCATTTAACCATCCATTCAACAAATATTCATTGATTGCCTACTATTGTACTATGCGAGTCAGTAAATAATGATTGTAAGAGAAAAATAGAATGCAGGGACAAAGGAAAAGCAGTCATAACGCAAGAGTTCAGTGATAAAACAGAATCCTAATTCCTCCTCAAGGGATGTGGATAGCAATCTGATACAGATCTTAGGTTGAGCAGAACTAAGACTCCACCCAAGTGGAGGGCTGTGACTATGTGCTTTGATCCCAGCCTGGTCAGAACCTAAGGAAAGATGATAAGACCTTATCTGATGCGTGTGATTTCAGTCAACTAAAGCTTGGACTCTGGTCAACATTTACTCTGATTCTATGCAGAATTCTCCTCTGCTCAAGCCCCTTAATGAATACATATGTACCAGACCACTCTCCATCTCACTACCACTCCCCCTGCCCCAGGCCAGTTTTGCTGTTTGGGGAGACACCACTTTGGAAAAGATCCTCCATGGTCTCCTTACTTGCTGTAAGTAATAAATCCTTCCTTTTCTTCATCTTTGGCTTCACTGTAACTTTTGACTACACACCCACCAAGAGGCAAATGCAGTTTTTGGGTAACAGGTATAATTCCCTGGGCTATACAACATATCCTTGTTGGGTAAACCTATGACTGATTCATGTTGATGTTTGGTAGAAACCAACACAATACTGTAAAGCAATTATCCTTCAATTAAAAATAAATAAAAAATATATATCCTTGTTGCTTATCTATTGTAAATGTAGCAGTTTGTATCTGTTAATCCCAATCCCTAATTTGTTCCTCCTGCTTTCTCTCCTCCTTTTGGTAATCACAAGCTTGTTTTCTGTATCTAACAGGATATATTTGAGTAATGAAAGAAAATACTTCATGTAGAGACCATTCAAATTATGGCTTACATGATAGAAGAGTAGAAAAAAACTGAAAATTGCTTAAGACACAATTGTTGTATATGAGTTGAAAATATTTAGGAAGAAAGTTTTCACTGGTTCTAAGCTATGTTTTGAGACATGTGGGCCCCAAAAGAAAGATGATAACATTTGTTTTTCTGAGTGCAAGCATCATGTATAGGCATGAACTTTTATAGTGTCATTATTTATTTCTGTCTTTTTAATTGGTTTTATTGGTTTGTAATACTCAGTGCTGATTTTGTATACAGTGAACTACAGTGTTTCCATTTTCTGAAATATCTTGATTTAGGACAGGCATCATGCACAGGCCCTGCTTTATCACACTCAAACATCATGATAATCCAGTGAAACTGATATTATTATATCATTTTCCAGATGAGGAAATTGAGAATCAAAGAAGTTCTCCAAGTCATATAGCTGGTAAATGGTGATGGTGTAACTCAGATGAGATCTGTGTATCTCAAAGCCTGAACCATTCTTCTAGTTTCAGAAACTTAAATCTTTTAGGCTCTATCCTCTACCTGGACCAAGATGAACTGTATGTCATATGTTTATTGATGTTTAAAGATTACCTGGCTGAAGGTGACTACTACTCTGTGTGTACTGAAGCAGCCAAGTCCAGTGTGACTGTCATAGGGAAAGCATATTTGGACAAGAATAAAAGGGCCCAACCTTGTGTGGAGGTTTGTGCCAGACACTGGTGGGTGACAAGCCTGCTGGCTTTCAGGGCCCTGGAGGGTCCTAGTAGCCCCCTTGCTTTGTTTTTTTTGGTTGTGCCAGCTCAGTGTGCAGCACAGTTCCTCAATCAGGTTTTGAACCCAGGCCACTGCAGTGAAAGCACAGAAACCTAACCACTGGACTACAAGGGAATTCATGCCCCATTGCTAGTTTAATTGCACATAAAGGTGAGCCTTCACACGGAGGGCCTGAAAGGTCCATTCTGTCTCCACAGCATCTGGATACTCGCAGTACACTGGTCTTCCCTGGTGGCTCAGAAGGTAAAGAATCCGCCTGCAACTCAGGAGACCTGGGTTTGATCCCTGGGTTGGGAAGATCCCCTGGAGGAAGATGTGGCAACCCACTCCAGCAATCTCGCCTGGAGAATCCCATGAACAGAGGAGCCTGACGGGCTACAGTACATAGGGTTGCAAAGAGTCAGACACGACTGAGCAACTAAGCACACAAAGCACATGCACACACAGGGGAACAGAGGAAACTGGAACTGTGGTGAGGCAACAGTGCTACCTCTGCCCCCAAGGACAGCAGACAGCCCCACCCCACTCCAGAGAGCCTCCTAATCACTTGGTCTGGCCTGTGACCTTACGCTGTCTGACACACAGGACAAGGTGGTCAGGCAGAGCATGCCTCTGGCTCCACCACCCTCTCCCATCACAGTATACTTGAGATGTCTTCCTTCCCACCTGTGGTCTCAGTCCTGTTCTCATTTCCAAACCAAACGGGAGATGCTCAGCGAGTGGCAGCCCATGTTCTATGGCTCAGCATCCAACCTCTTAGTCTTGCTATCTAATCTAGTACCTGGCTGGTCATTCATATCACTTCAGGAAATATTTAGACTCATGGGAATGGACGTCCTGAGTGAATAGGAAGGAGGAATAATAAATATATTTTCCACTGAGGAAAAAAGGAACATGAAAGGTTCAGAACTTAGAGCACTTTTAGGAAGGTCAATGATGCCCTAAATTATACACCCAGGAGAAATGAGGAGGCTAAATACAGAAGTTATTCTGAGGGAGATTGGAAGGTGAGTCAGGTAGACCACTGACTTGACAGATGGAAGGTGAGGGGTGGCAGGGAAGTGGAATTGCTTTCTCTTTTCACTATGCTGCTGCCGCTGCTGCTAAGTCGCTTCAATCATGTCCGACTCTGTGCGACCCCATAGACGGCAGCCCACCAGGCTCCCCCATCCCTGGGATTCTCCAGGCAAGAACACTGGAGTGGGTTGCCATTTCCTTCTCCAATACACGAAAGTGAAAAGTGAAAGTGAAGTCGCTCAGTCGTGTCCGGACTCTTCGTGACCCCATGGACTGCAGCCTACCAGGCTCTTCCGTCCATGGGATTCTCCAGGCAAGAGGACTGGAGTGGGTTGCCATTGCCTTCTCCACACCACCTGTGCAAAGTTCCTCAAATGTCGATGAGATTCTGAAGCTTGTGAAAATGGAGCTTCGTTGACCCCACCCTTAGAGCCTCTGACCGTCCTGCTGGGATAAGCCTCAGCGTGTGCATGTTCCTGGGCACTCCTCAGTATTCACATCGCTTAGCCTGAAGGCCAAATCTTGAGAATTATTGCTGTCCTGTGATCCGACAGGTGTGTCACAAGTTTAAAAAAAAAAATTTATTTTTGGCTGTGCTGGGTCTTCATTGCTGCACTGGCTTTTCTCTAGTCACGGCGAGTGGGGGCTACTCGCCAGTTGCGGTGTGCAGGTGTCTCCTTTCAGGGGCTTCTCTTGGGTCAGAGCACAGGCTCTAGGGTGCACCGCCTTCAGCAGCTGCGGCATGTGGGCTCAGCAGGTGAGCTCTCTAGGGCACAGGCTCGCTAGCTGTGACACTCCAGCTTAGCTGTATGAGGGATTTTCTCAGACTGGGGATTGAACCTGTGTCTCCTGCATTGGCAGGATTCTTGACTGCTGAGCCACCAGGGAAGCCCCTATGTCACAGACTTTTAGAAGCTGAGTAATGATTCAGAGAGTTATCACTCACAGTTTAAGAACAGTTACCAATAAATCTCTGAGAAGAAAAGCAGATTGTTTTGCTTACTTCTAACTTCTCCTTTTAAAGCCTAAGTGTCTTTACACTGTACCCACATTTATCCCTTTTCCCACCTGAAGAAGGTGTGGCTTTATTATAGAGCCATGTCAATCCAATGCTTTTAAAGTTTGTGGGGAGGTAGCATTATTGGGCAGGCGTAAAGTTGCTAAAGGGTGGATGCGACCGAGGAAGGGGGAGTTGCTTCCCCTAGCTATGCTGACAATCAGTGTTAAGCTGTGGTCCACTTGACTCTGCTCACAGGGAAGGCCCAGGCAACACTGTGCTGTTCTCTGCAGGTTGTACCAGCCCAGACAGGACAGCCTTGGCAGTCAGTCATTTTCTGGATGCCAAATAGAGCAGAGGGAACATCTCTGAGTCCAAGGGATAGCAAAGCACTTCATACAGAGGGCTTAATTTGTCTCTTTTCCCAAACAAACAAAAACATAACAACTCGATCTTTTCCTTCCCCAGGAATAGGACAAAAGGAAAAGTTGGTATTTGTGAAGTGTTGGCATTTTGGTTGTAATGTTAGTCTTTATTTCAGTGGAAACAGATAACAAGTTCATGCTGCAGGAGAAAGCTACCCTCCCCCCAACACTGGAGGGGCGGAATGGAGGCAGAAGCACTGTTGCCTCTCCACCCCATCCTTTGGGCCCAACTGCAGCTTTAACCGCAGCTGCGTGCCAGACTGAGGGCAGTTTCACACAGGCAGTGTACAAGAGCAGGAAGAAGGGTCCTGCAGAGGGGGCTGTATTTTCTGTTTGCAGACTAATATCAGCTCAGTCTTCACTCTAGGGAAGAATCAGCATCTCAAGTCGGAAAAAAGGTATAGTAGTGCGGCCTCTGAAGGGAGGGGCGCCTCTGAGTGTTGGGAGTTGGTCTACTTTGCCTCCTCTCTGGTGCTGCCAATGTGAACTCACACACCCTTGAGAAGGCGGTGCCCTTAAAAATAGCTTGTGTGCACACTTGGCTCTCTGCATCTGCAGTTCAGATTCTACCAACTGCCAATGGAAAATATTCGAGAAAAAAATTTCAGAAAGTTCCAAAAAGCAAAACTTGAACTTGCCAGCAACTGTGTACATAGCATTTAAATTGTATAGCTATTACAAGTAATCTAGAGATGTCTGAAAGTACACGGGCTGCATGTAGATTATATGCAAATACTCTGCCACTTTATAGGATGTCCCTGGTGGCTCAGGTGGTAAAGAATCTGTCTGCAATGCAGGAGACCTGGGTTCGATTCCTGGGTTGAGAAGAGCCCCTGGAGGATGGCGTGGCAACCTACTCCAGTATTCTTGCCTAGAGAATCCCATGGAGGTGCCTGGTGGATTACAGTCCATGGGGTCACAAGGAGTCAGATGTGGTTAACATACTTTATCTTTGGTGAGGAAAGGGTTACAAAGAACCAAGCAAATAGTTTTGGGCACTGGAATAGACTGTCCATTACAAAACACCAGGACATGCCATCATCCTCTTTTTGCTTGCCCCATTTGAAAATTCACTTGTGGCTCTGATGGTAAAGAATCTGCCTGCAATGCAGGAGACCTGAGTTCGAGCCCTGGGTCAGGAAGATCCCCTGGAGAATGGAATGGCAATCCACTCCAGTATTCTTGCCTGGAGACTCCATGGACAGAGGAGTCTGGTGGGCTACAGTCCATGTGGTGGCAAAGAGCTGGACACGAACGTGCGACTAACACTTCATGCCACTTTATACAAGGGACTTGAGCATCCCAGATTTTGGTATCTGTGGGGGTCCTGGAACAAATCCCTCATGGATACTGAGGAATATATATATAACAAGAGAGGGCTGGATTTGCTGATCTCCAAGGCCCATGAAATCAGATTAGAAGTTCAGTGAAATGCTTTTTGTAGGCCTTAAATAAGCACTGTTAGATTGCATTATCTTACAGATGAGCTCTGTTTTAGCATGAAATGAGGGTGTGTCAGGTACTTCAGCATTACCTGTCATGTCTCAGTATAGGAGTAGGCAACACGCTTGTCAGGAGCCATCCAAACTCAGCCAGAGTGTGCAGCAGAGGACCATAATCTGTCTTGATTTCAGAGCCCTGCGTGAATAAGCACAGGGCTCATAGTCTAATGACAAAGACAACCAGCTACACAAGTGATGACAATAAGGGTGAGGAGTGTTGAGATAAGGGGCATTCATGCTCCATTAAGAGCAGTTTCACCGGCTCCAGTCTTCTTTTCTGCTTCCTGCTGCTTCCCAACCATTCAACCAAGCTAGAAACCCTGGGGATCTGAGTGCAGTGAAGTTCTCTAAGGTTTGGGCGTTCCTTCCCTTGGTCTTGTTTGGGCATCAAACTTTAATATATAGAATGAGGGCTAGGAATTTGCATTTTAAAAAGCTTTCTGGGTGACTTGGATCCAGGTAGAGCCCACACTTTCAGAAACACTGGTCTAGGGGCTGGGAAGTGAGGACTGGTGTAGAGAGTGAGCATTGAGTGAAAGGTGAGAGGAGCAAAGAATGTTCACTGCTTTTCACTCACTTGGAATTGCTTCTTCCTTGGAGTTTTTCCTTTTCTCCCACATCCTTGTGCCCCCCTCAATGGGGTTTCCAGTTTCTTTGAAAATGGCCTATGTCTCTCTAAGCTTGGCAAGGCCAGAAGGTGAAAGTGTCCTTGAGAGAGAGAGGCTGTCAGTGAGGGCCTTACACACCAGCAAATACACCTGAATTCAGTCTGTACACCTCAATGGCAGTCCATTTGGTGATACCTGAATTCAGAGTGCACAATGCTGATGGCAAAGTCACTTCTTATTAGGAAGGACAATGCTGTGTGTACACATTTGGTCTGGTGAGAGAGAGAATACCTTTGGATATTTTTGCCTTTGAAAGTCAATTCACAAGGTGAAAAAGTCAGTCACATTGGTTGCTCAAAGACTAACTTGACTGAATTTGTTTTCACTTTCATCTAGTTGTCTTGGCATTGTGTACAGAGAATCTCTGTGCTGGATATGTTGTTTAGAATAAGAATGTCAAACCTTTGGGAATCTACTGCTATTTATATATAAATAATTATTTTGCTATCTTCAGACAAATCTTTTGAACATTGAGTGAAACTAATCACCTTTGCCCCAATTTGCAAGAAGTTTGTTCAAGTATTTGTGATGAAATTCTGAACACTGAATAAACATGTGTTTGAAGAATACTGTCTGTGTTAAGCAGTGAAGATCTAAATGTAAAACTCAATATAAAAGTAAAGCCAGATTATACAAAAAAACACAGTTTACCTCAATAACTGTCCATTGTTCCACTACGATGGCATCATTTCCTTTCCTGCTGAATCCTGGTATTCCAGAGCCTTCTTCTTCATAGATAAAGAATCCTTCCAAAGATTTCGACAAGTGATCCCCTGTGAGGAAAAAGATACAATTAAGGAGAGTTGCACATATTCAGTGTCTTTTCAGATCATCTAAAATGTTAATAAATAACCCTTACAGGAAGCTGAAAGAAAAATATATCAATTAATAAATACTTGTTTTAGGTGAATCTATGACATTTCCCTTCTCTTCGAGGTAATTTCTTTCTTTTTTTTTTTGCAAAAGTTCAGACAGTTTTATACCTAACTGAATTAAAATCAAATTGTAAACATGAAGACTACAATAACAAACACAAGATAAAATAATATCGTACAGTGAGAAGCATATGGATTTCCTAAGCCTAAAAACATCTGGAAATCACCTTCACCTGGAAATCAAATGCTGGTTTCTGTTCTACATGTTGTATGCACATCAATCATACCACTAAGAGAAACAACATCAAAAATATTAATCCTTGAAATTACAGGTGTGATATCAAAACCAAGGTGAGGTAAGATTATTTAAAAAAATATAAATACAGAACAATTCTTTGCTTCAGTGATGCTTAAAAAAAAAAGAATGGTAACAGGAAGATCCTAAACAGAAGTCATTGTCAAAAGAATTCCTGCTGGGAAGGAAGTTTTGAGGGAGGGCCTCTCTGACATTTTTTTGAACAGTTGACAATAACCAGCTGGCCAAAACTAAACTGATTTTATGGAAATTCTTTTGTCTCCTATTTTGCAGTAGGAGACAATTTTCCCATGATCATGTGCTGGTTAAACATTTTGTTTTTATAAAGCACAATTTCATATCAAAGTTTCCCTGATGGACGATTATCCAAATAATAACCTACAAAGTTTTCAAAACATCTATTAAGCTTAAAGACCAAACAAACAAACAAACAAACAAAAAAGACCAAAGTAATTCAAATGTAATTTTCAGTTTTCATTTTTATTAATGAGCTATAAAACTTTAAGAGAAGGTCACTATTACTATTTTTATATCAGTTATAGTTCAGGCAGAATAACATGAAGAATTTTCTTTGTTCAGCATAGTTCCCAAAACCCAGTAAAGTTTAATTTGCTTGTTGAAATTGCTATTCTAACAACAGTATAAAGTGACTACAGGATTAAACCTATTTTTGATTGTCAGTTTAGAGTATCACAAGACCATCTTTAAAACTGTATATTTGCCTCAAGTCCTTCTTTAGAATGGGGATATGAACTTTAAGAATAATTATATACTGTGATAATTGTGTAGCTAATTGTAATCTCTTCTTATTTACTTTAGGATTATATATTTGGAGAACTATGGGTTTTGTGGTGTCTGTTTTCTTGTTCTCAGTATTGGGATTCCTTAGTACTTCTAAACTTCTCTTGGTTTAAAAGAATGAAAATGTGGTAGACTCACACACTGCAATATCACCAAGAATAAAAAAGAAAGACTCACTGGAATACAACAACATGGATAACTGTCAGAGACACTATGTTGAGGAAAAGAAGTGAGGAGATATAGAAAACATACTGTATAGTTCAACCTACATGAAGTTCAAAAGTAAGCAAAATTAATCTATGGTACTGGAAGTCAGAACAATGCTTCTCTCTGCATGGGAGGGTATTGATGGGGAAGGACCATGAAGAGGTCTTCTGGGATTTCAGAAATGTTCTGTATCTTTTTTTTTTTTCCTTTTATTCCTCAATATTGAGATATAGTTGACATATAAAGAAATGTTCTGTATCTTGAACATTTGTGTTCTATTCAGCTGTACGCATAAGATTAATGCACCTTGTTCTATGTATCTTATAACCAGTTAAAAACAAAAGACATTCCTTCTCACTTTAGAGCTTCCCAAGTCCCCTGGCTAAGCTTTCTTAGGGACCATGCTGGTCCGCAGAGCCACAGAAGAATGATACTTCCCAAGAGGGACTATTGCTATCTCTTAAGAAACTCTCCTTGACAGAAGCGGCAGCTGGGGAGGGTGACAGGGAAGGCCTCATGGGGAGTGACCATTGGGGTGCTTGGTGTGTTATATTCCAGGCATTGGGGTAAGGTGACAATTCTGAACAGTTACTTAACAACTGTCCTGAACTGACTCATGTCTTAACAGCATGTATCTCAGACCTTCTCACCCTGTGTGCCTTGGCCCACTGGTGTGCTTAGAATGGGGTTCAGATGAGCTAAGGTACAGGGCACCGCCTCCTGCCCAGAGCAGCTTTTCTTCTTACATTCATGTGTCCTACAATGTTGTTGTTGTTGTTCAGTCACTCAATCGTGTCCGACTCTTTGTGACCCAATGGACTGCAGCATGCCAGGCTTCCCTGTCCTTCACCATCTCCCAGAGCTCAAACTCATGTCCATTGAGACCGTGCTGCCATTCAACCATCTCAACCTCTGTCATCCCCTTCTCCTCCTGCCTTCAACCTTTCCCAGTATCAGGGTCTTTTCTAAAGAGTTGGCTCTTGGCATCAGGTGGCCCAAATATTGGAGCTTCAGCTTCAGAATCAGTCCTTCCAATGAATGTTCAGGATTGAATTTCTTTAGAATTGACTGGTTTGATCTCCTTTCAGTCCAAGGGACTCTCAAGAGTCTTCTCCAACACCACAGTTCAAAAGCATCAATTCTTTGGTGCTCAACCTTCTTTATGATCCAACTCTCACATCCATACATGGCTACTGGAAAAACCATAGCTTTGACTAAATGGACCTTAGTTGGCAAAGGTATGTCTCTGCTTTGTAATATGCTGTTTAGGTTTGCCATAGCTTTTCTTTCAAGGAGCAAGTGTCTTCAAATTTCATGGCTGCAGTCACTGTCTGCAGTGATTTTGGAGCCCAAGAAAATAAAGTCCCTCACTGTTTCCATTGTCTCCCCATCTATTTGCCATGAAGAGATGGGACCAGATGCTGTGATCTTAGTTTTTTGATTGTTGAGTTTTAAGCCAACTTTTTCCTTCTCCTCTCTCACCTTCATCAAGAGGCTTTTTCATTCCTCTTTGCTTTCTGCCATAAGGGTGGTGTCATCTGCATAACTGAGGTTATTAATATTTCTCCCAGCAATCTTGATTCCAGCTTGTGCTTCATTCAGCCTGGCATTTCACATGATGTACAATATTATCATTTTCTATGTGTGCAGAGGATTTTTCAGGTGGCTCAGTGGGTAAAGAATCCGCCCACAGTGCAGGAGATGCAGGTTTAGTCCCTGGGTTGGGAAGATCCCCTGGAGGAGGGAATGGCAACCCACTCCAGTATTCTTGCCTGGAGAATCCCATGGACAGAGGAACCTGGCAGGCTGCAGTCCACAGGATAGCAAACAGTTGGACATGACTAAAGTGATTGAGTGTGCATGTGTGCATAATATGAAAAAGTTACAAAGAATTGACCTGATCCACTGCTTCTCAATTGTTTTTTCTGGCCTTGCCGTGAGTAACATGTGAGATCTTAGTTTCTCCTGACCCGGGACAGAACCTGTGCCCTCTCAGTGGAAACACAAGTCTTAACCACTGGACCGCCAAGGAAGTTCCATGGTTAGCTTTTAAGAATAGAGAAGATGTCCATTTTGCTCATCAGTATAAGCCCCATGTGCCAGGCCTAGGGCTTGGTGTATATATATATATATATATATATATATACACATATGGGGTTTCCCTAGTGAAGCCAGCAGTAGACTCTGCCTGAAATGAAGGAGACTTGGGTTCAGTCCCTGGGTCAGGAAAATCCCTTGGAGGAGGGCATGGCAACCCACTCCAGTATTCTTCCCTGGAGAATCCCCATGGAGAGAGGAGCCTGGTGAGCTACAGTCCATGGGGTTGCAAAGAGTAGGACACGACTGAGCAATATGCACAGTAGCACATACATACATATATGTATATATGAAATGAATACATACATGTTTCAGTGTTATTACTCTACTCCTCATTCTGATACATCTCTAATACATCTCCAACTCCACTCAAGCATTTTTATAGGCGTGAAGAGACTGAAAATATTATCAAGTGAAGTCTGAAAAGAATCCACAAAAAATGAAAATGTAGCATTCAGATGTGAGTATACCATAGATAGGAAAAGGCTATGTCTGAGGGTAGTGGGCATTGGTAAGCTAGTGAAGTGTAATAACCTCAAGGGTTGTGCTTGTGTGTGTGGGTGTGTTCTGAACCAGTTGGCAGAGTTGGCCATTTCATCCATGTCAGCTGCCCACTGGATCTCTACATGTTCTGGTAGAATAGAGTGCTTTGTCTCTGTTGGCATAATTGGATAAGCCTCTTGTAGGCTCCTCTGGATTCATTTGGAAGTTGTGAGTGTGCAGAGAACCCAGCTGCAGGCCAGTTTGGAGAAGGCCAGTTGCTGGAGAAGGTCAGGAACAGGAGAAAGTCACTCAGTGAGACCCTCGGGCCACAAGAACAGCAGGAGGGTCCCTGGGTGTCCCTGTGTGGGGGACTTTTCAAAACAGAAAAGGCTTAGAAAGTGAGTGGGAAAGGGCACTGAAGAGGAATTTTACAGACCTTACAACATTTCCACAACGACTTTCCTGACTTAAAATTTTTTTTTTTCTCTTTCTGTTTGTGGAGAATTTTATAGAATGAGATTTGTGGAGTAATATATTTAAATTTCTGAGCAATATCTGGTTTTGTACTTCTCCTCATGTGTGGGCTGGCTTCTGACAGTATTTTGGAAGAGGATGGAAACAAGACAAAACAAAATATCCTATGTGCTTTGGATGTCAGATATCAGATGTTCTAGGATAAAATGGCCAATTCAACTCTGCATCCTCTGACTTGCTTCTCATGGTGACACGGGCACGGGTCACAATTTCCCCTCCACAGCTTCCCTGTGTACTCCCAAGAAAGTCCGGAGTGACACACCCAGTCACAAGACCTTACAGACCATCGCTCATTAGGGCTTGGCCTGGCCTGAGATGCAACATGCCTAATGAGACATTCCGGAGCTGCTGACAGGGAGAGACTCTCCCTGGGGCTCTCTAAATAGCTTCTGAGGCTTTTGAACAAAAGCCCTACAGAGCCTCTGGCAGGCAACTGCTGTGGCTAATTTTATTTCTACAGGCAAGGCTCAAGGCAGAGATGCCTGAAAAACATTGTGAAAGGAGGATTTCTTTGTCTTTCCTTCAGCAATTAGTCATAATCCAAAATTTGGAATGGCTCTTTAAAGTTTTTTTTGGCCATATCACGCAGCTTGCAGGATATCCTAGTTCCCCGAACAGGAATGGAACCTGGGCCTTGATAGTGAAAGCGTGGAGTCTTAACCACTGGACTGCCAGGGAATTCCACACTCCTCAACCCCTTTCTTGAATGGCTCTAACTTGGACTCTTTGGAGGGAAGAGCAAGACATAGACACACAGAGAGAAATATATGAAGCATAAACTGACCTCCAAATAGCTGATTCATACTAAAAGTATTGTAAGAACATCTTGTAAGTATCAGGAGAGAAAACCAGTCCCAGAAAATGAACTCTGATTGTGGGTGAGGTACTGTGGGAATCACCTACATAGTATATCTTACCAAATTCTCACAACAGTTAGTAGAAATGTTTTTACACCCCTTTTAGGAAACTGAGGCTCAGTGAGCTCACCTAACTTCCCCAAGTCACACAGCTCTAAGTAGAAGACACAGAATTTAAACTCTGTTTAAATCCTAAAGTCCACAGGCTTTATATCAGATCTGGCTGTTTCCATAAAGGATTAACTTGGAAGAAGTTTCCAATAACCAAAAATACTATTAAATATTTATTGAGTACTTGCTAAGTGCCAAACACTATGCAAGGGGCTGTATTTTGAGGTGCTCCAATGAACTTGATCCTTACTCTTGGTTGATAGTTAAAGGGACCTATTGGAACATGACTTGACAATTTTAAATAACCAAAGTCTTTACTTGCATTAGTTAAGGCATCACTAGGCTGATCTAATAATAATGAAGTTTACTGAGATCTCATCTGGTTTGCTTTTTCATTCCTCTCTCTAACCTCAGTGAATGAATCATGGTCCCTAACTATCCTGATCTGCATAAACTCCATCCTTTCTAATGCATTTTTCCAGTCTCCTTACTATCTTTTTTTCTTTTCTTTTAGCACTAATCTCTTTTAAAAACAACAACAACAAAAAACGCTTTTCTTAGAAATAATTTTTGGAAAATTTTGCTTGTTTTTGTGATAGACAAATGATTACATATCCATTGTAACTAAAAGAAGATTAGATAGAGATGAAAGATGAGGGAATGGCATAAATAAATATAGATAACTTTCTGAACCAAAGTTTATTTTTCTATACAAATTTTAAGAGGAGTTGGGTTTAGAGAGGAGGACATGGTAGGTAGTATCCAAAACTCGGCTAGTGTAATAAATTTGGATAATAATTGTCAAATGCCATCATATGCCTCCTGATTGGGCTGCTGTAGTACATATTACTTGGAAAATTCTACTAGCTGATCACACCAACGTTTGTCTGTTTCTGATAGTTACAACCCAACAGCAAACATTACAATAATAACACACAAGATTGTTAAGATTTTATATTAAAGTTGCATGTGCAATTGCCAAATTTAGACTTAAATCGAAGAAAGTGGGGAAAACCACTAGACCATTCAGGTATGACCTAAATCAAATCACTTATGATTTATACAGTGGAAGTGAGAAATAGATTTAAGAGACTAGATCTGATAGACAGAGTGCCTGTTGAACTATGGACAGAGGCTCATGACATTATACAGGAGACAGGGATTAAGACCATTCCCAAGAAAAAGAAATGCAAAAAACCAAAATGGCTGTCTGAGGAGGCCTTACAAATAGCTGTGAAAAGAGAAGTGAAAAGCAAAGGAGAAAAGGAAAGATATACCCATTTGAATGCAGAGTTCTAAAGAATAGCAAGGCGAGATAAGAAAGCCTTCCTCAGCCATCAACGCAAAGAAATAGAGGAAAACAATAGAATGGGAAAGACTAGAGAACTCAAGAAAGTTAGAGCTACCAAAGGAATAGTTCATGCAAAGATAGGCTCAATAAAGGACAGAAATATATGGACCTAACAGAAGCATATTAAGAAGAGGTGGCAAGAATACACAGAAGAACTGTACAAAAAAGATCTTCACAACCCAGATAATGATGGTGTGATCACTCACCTCTAGCCAGACATCCTGGAATGTGAAGTCAAGTGGGCCTTAGGAAGTATCACTACAAACAAAGCTAGTGGAGATGACGGAATTCCAGTTGAGCTACTTTAAATCCTAAAAGATGATGCTGTGAAAGTGCTGCACTCAATATGTCAGCAAATTTGGAAAACTCAGCAGTGGCCACAGGACTGGAAAAGGTCAGTTTTTATTCTAATCCCAAAGAAAGGCAATGCCAAAGAATGCTCAGACTACTGCACAATTGCACTCATCTCACACACTAGTAAAGTAATGCTAAAAATTCCCCAAGTCAGGCTTCAGCAATACGTGAATGAACTTCCAGATATTTAAGCTGGGTTTAGAAAAGGCAGAGACACCAGAGATCAAATTGCCAACATCTGCTGGGTCATCAAAAAAGTAAGAGAGTTCCAGAAAAATATCTATTTCTGCTTTATTGTCTATGCCAAAGTCTTTGACTGTGTGGATCACAATAAACTGTGGAAAAATTCTGAAAGAGATGGGAATACCAGACCATCTGACCTGTCTCTTGAGAAACCTGTATGCAGATCAGGAAGCAACAGTTAGAACTGGACATGGAACAACAGACTGGTTCCAAATAGGAAAAGGAGTGTGTCAAGGCTGTATATTGTCACCCTGCTTATTTAACTTACATGCAGAGTACATCATGAGAAACACTGGGCTGGAGGAGGCACAACCTGGAATCAAGATTGCCGGGAGAAATATCAATAACTTCAGATATGCAGACGATACCATCCTTATGGCAGAAAGTGAAGAGGAACTAAAAAGCCTCTTGATGAGAGTGGAAAAGGAGAGAGGGAAAAAGTTGGTTTAAAGCTCAACATTCAGAAAACTAAGATCATGGCATCTGGTCCCATCACTTCATGGCAAATAGATGGGGAAACAGTGGAAACAGTGGCTGACTTAATTTTTTTGGGCTCCAAAATCACTGAAGATGGTGATTGCAGCCATGAAATTAAAAGACCCTTATTCCTTGGAAGGAAAGTTATGACCAACCTAGATAGCATATTAAAAAGCAGAGACATTACTTTGGTTGGATGGCATCACTGACTCAATGCACATGAGTTTGGGTAAACTCTGGGAGTTGGTGATGGGCAGGGAGGCCTGGCGTGCTGGGGTTCATGAGGTTGCAAAGAGTCGGACATGACTGAGTGACTGAAGTGAAATGAACTGTGCAATAATTTTTCTTAGTAATAATGTCTGTCCTTTTAGCCATTGAACTTGAGAGGCAAAAACATTTCCACCAACCCTGACACAGGTCAAATTTTTAGGTATCAGCATATCATAATATACAACTTACCTTTAGATGTTTCCCAGCATACAAAAGAATCAATTAAAGACAAGCCTTGTTTATAATAAAATGTAGTTAACTCCAGCCAATCAGCATCAAGTGTACTAATGACAGAGCCTTTTCTTGTTACTTTCATTGACAGGATGCCTTCCTGATAGTTCCAGCAGGTTGATTCATCATCAAAAGCATTGAAGACTGTATACAACTTGTTATCTGTGGCTAGGGGTTCAGAAGGAAGAAAAAAGGGAAAGGATTACTAAAATTTTTTTAAATTTAATTAATCATGAGCTATTTCAAGCATACAAACAGGCACAGAGAACAGTAAAATTACCCACCATACAAGTTTTATCAAACGTTAACTTTGAGCCACGTTTGCGTCAGTCTTTTCAAGGAAATGAGAGATATATGTAGTTAAGGCTCCCAATGTATCTCTGCTAATCCTATTCTTCAGAAGTAGCTATTGTAATGAATTTGGTGTTAATTATTCTCATGCAAGTACTTCTATTCTTTAAAATACATGTCTATAGACATAAATGATGTTATGCAATTAAAAAATTTTTAAAAATGGTGTATTGTATGTGTCAACCTGTAAGTTAATTTTCTTGTTCAACATTATGCTTTAGAAGTGTAATTAATACATGTAGGTCTCTTTCATTTAGTTTAACTGTTACATAGCATTAGAGTTTACTTTTCTTCTATTGATGGAAATAGACATTATTACTGAATTTCTGTTATTACAAACATTATTCATTCCTTGGATACGTATGTGAAAGTGACTCCTAAATGCATACTACTTTAAGATAGCAAATTCTTAACCTGGAGGTCCATGGACCCACATCATTAGTTGTGCATTAGTAAGTCTAATGTCATTTGCATCACAGACAGTATCAGGGATATGTGTGTTGTGTGTGTTTTTCTGGGTGCGTCTCCATGGATTTCACCAGACTCTCCAAGAGGTCTTTATTATGTGTCTACTCCTAACCTCCTGCACCAAAAGTTAAGAACCAACCCCTGGCGTAGAAAATTTATCAGGGTTTTCAGTTCAGTTCAGTTCAGTTGCTCAGTCGTGTCTGACTCTTTGCAACCCCATGAACTGCAGCACACTAGGCATCCCTGTCCATCACCAACTCCCAGAGTCCACCCAAACCCATGTCCATTGAGTCGGTGATGCCATCCAGCCATCTCATCCTATGTTGGCCCCTTCTCCTCCTGCCCCCAATCCTTCCCAGCATCAGGGTCTTTTCCAATGAGTCAACTCTTCGCATGAGGTGGTCAAAGTATTGGAGTTTCAGCTTCAACATCAGTCCTTCCAATGAACACCCAGGACTGATCTCCTTTAGGATGGACTGGTTGGATCTCCTTGCAGTTCAAGGGACTCTCAAGAGTCTTCTCTAACACCACAGTTCAAAAGGATCAATTCTTCAGCACTCAGCTTTCTTTATGGTCCAACTCTCACATCCATACATGACTACTGGAAAAACCATAGCCTTGACTAGACAGACCTTTGTTGGCAAAGTAATGTCTCTGCTTTTCAATATGTTATCTAGGTTGGCCATAACTTTCCTTCCAATGAGTGTCTTTTGATTTCATGGCTGCAATCACCATCTACAGTGATTTTGGAGCCCCCCAAAATAAAGTCTGACACTGTTTCCCCATCTATTTCCCATGAAGTGATGGGACCAGATGCCATGATCTTAGTTTTCTTAATGTTGAGCCTTAAACTAAATAGAAGGTAGAATCTAAAGACTGATAATTAAGTAGCATATTTGATTTGGAACTTAAAAGATTAGCAATGGACATTTGATCTAATCAAAGTCAGGATGAGAATGAGCAGGTGGATAGCAGGTGGTGCTAGTGGTAAAGAACCCTCCTGCCAATGCAGGAGATGCAACAGACGGGTTCAATCCCTGGGTCAGGAAGATCCCCTGAAGGAGGGTATGGCAACCCACTCCAGTATTCTTGCCTGGAGTGTCCCATGGACAGAGAAGCCTGGTGGGTTATAGTCCATAGGATCGCAAAGAGTCAGACTTCGCATGTGGCACACATGTGGATAGAATATAGTAGGTAGTTCTCTGACCATAATTCCAACACTTGTTCACTCTTACATTCCTAAATTTTTCACACTGCAGGAAAATCAGAGTGGCAGTTACCTAAAGAACTGGTTAAAAAAAAATGGAATGGTGTTGGTGATGTTGAAGTGGTGAGATGATGAGTTGGGAAATGCTCTTGGTTCTTCCTTAAGGAGGCCATGCTGACTGTGGTCCAATGGGTGTTTGCCATGCACAAATATTGAGCAATCTCACCACCACCCAGAAAGCTGAATCCACCAGTGCATGTGGCCTCAGCACCAAGACTGATCAAAGGATCAGTTAATAGCAGCTAACTTAATACAGAGTCTATTCTGTGCCAGGCAGAATAAGCACTTTGTAGACATCTCATTTCTATTTATCACAGCAACACCTTTCTATAAAGACACTGAGGCAGTCTGACTGTAAACCTCTAACTCTAAGGTTTACGCACTCTTTGATTTTCTCTATTAGTGCTTTTTAAAGCATGCCCATAAATGTATAAGAAAACTTAGAACAGTCCAAAGTACTCTCAGTTTCTTAGGAAGACTTGCTAGCTGCAAAGAAAAATAAAACTATTGTTTAAAGTTATTTAAGAATGCAGGCACTATTGTTATATTAATTGTTTCATCATGATGTGCATTCTCATATTCTAATTGGTGATTAAAGGAAGCTAATTAACTTCAAAAGTGAAAATCATCCATGAAATGGGAAAGGCCAAAACTAAAATTCTCACAGACTGTTTTTAGGGGAAAACATAAATCAGAACAGCTTTCTTTACAGAATCACATTTTTGGTACACATGCACAGCCTTCATTTTACAGAGGTATTGGCTCATGACTAAATGGAAGACAATTTTTAACACAAAGTTTCATTACAAGGATGGTGTATGACTATGCCAGGGATAACTGTTTGGAAAACTGCCCTACCTTACATCCATCTGTAATAATTAAAAAAAATCAAGACAAGTTTATACAAGTTTATTCATTAATCTTTAGAGATATAATTTATCTCATATTTGTTAAAAACTCTTCAAATCATATTTTTGCTAAATTTAAATGAATATAGACCCTATTTCTACTCTTCTTATCTATTAATACCTTCTCCTTTGCTTGGTTTAGAGAAACTGGGGCTGCCATCCCGTTCCATTTGACACTGTCCGCTTTCGTGATGCAGTTCTTCCTCGATTCCACTTTCAGATGATTGCCCACTCAATGTTCCTTCGTTCCAGTTTTTACAGTTTTCCTCTGGACTGTGTCTCACATGCAGTGTTGATTCAATGTCTCCATCGTGGTTGGTTCCATTGCAGAATTTGAGTGGTGGGTAGTGCTGTGATATGAATCCAACAAATCTCATTCCTCTTTTAGCAGCTACATTAACCTGAGGTTTAAAAAGAGATGGTAGAACAAAATGTAAACTTCATTTAGAACAAAATGTAAACTACATCAGTTAATCTTTAGGCTTATTAAGGAAATCCATTAGAAAAGGAGTAAATTGACCAGTAACTAAAGTCCTATTCATAAACAAACTAATGACCTCTAATACAGCAACAAGCCTAAGACTGTGTCACACTATTATTCTGACTTCTTCAAACAGAACTAATACACTTTAGAAATTATGAAAACAAAAATTGTATTTTCTCCAAAAGGTTATTATCTGGGAAGAACTAGTAATTCTATAGCCTGATTTTTGCAGCCTTGTTAACAGTGGCTTCTCCGGATGAAGTAAAATATGAAGCTATTCTAAGAGATGCTCAAAAATAACATTACCAAATACATCTTAATTAATAAAGAAGAGACATTAATTTAAAAGCAGAAAACATGCAGCCTTGTTTGCTTGATGTAGACAAAGAAAAATATTAAAAGACTTATTCTTGACAAATGTGTATGTATATATACACACTAGCCAAATTCATACTACCACTCTGATGTGCTCATATCTTGCAGCTATTGTCTCCTTTCCGGGCCAAATACACATAAGTAGATTCAGTCTTGTCAGTTACTGAGTAGGGTTCAGAAACACATGACAAGGCCAGTGAAATCATTTGAGAGCTTGAGTGACTATTTTCACACTTGGCATTTTTCTTTCTCTGCTTTTGCATCATTTCTTTGTTCTTTTTGTGTCATGTCTTTCTCCGGTGTTAAACACAATTCTTTTGAGGGTAGGCACTGTCTTACTCATTTTTGTATTGCGATGTTTTGTACCTATAGGTGCTCTGTAAGTACTCGTTAAACATGTTAAAAATGAAGAAACAGTAACATCTTTTATATTGTCACTGCTTTCAATGTTTTAAGTGTTTTAAATTTACTTGGAAGGGGAAGAAAGAGTTATGATGCAGATTGCAAGTGCAAACATCTATAGTCAGAAATGAAAGGGAAAGAAAAAGGCCAGTAAGAAGAGTGGTGAAGGACTTTCCTGGTGGTCCAGTGGTTAAGATTCCGTGCTCCCAATGCAGGGTGCTCAAGTTCAATCCCTGCTCAGGGAACTAGATCCCACATGCACAACTAAGATTTTGCATGCTACAGCTAAAGATTCTGCATGCCACAGCTAAGACCATGTGTGCGTTCCAAGTCACTTTAATTGTGACAACCTCTTTGCAACCTTATGGGGGTTCTCTGTCCATGGGATTCTCCAGGCAAGAATACTGCAGTGGGTTGCTATGCTCTCCTCCAGGGGATCTTCCAGATCTAGATATCGAGCGTGTGTCTCCTACAGCTGTTTCACTGCAGGAGGATTCTTTACTGCTGAGCCACTGGGGAAGCCCAACTAAGACCCGAGCAGCCAAATAAATAAATATTTCAAAAGAAGAAGAAGAAGAAGAAGAAGGTGAAATCAGGCAGCAATATCCACTTAAAGGGAGCAACTGTAACTTAGCTCTGGCCGAAGAGGAGGGAATTCTGAGCCAGGCAGAGGGTGTGGGTATATGGAGCTAGGACAAACACTGTTGACACAGTATCATTTACTCCTATAAATTAACACATTAAGATTGTAGCACTGCAAGAAGCCTCAAAAATAACCATAAATTGTCCTTTATATCAGGACTCCTGGGAGAGGAGAGGAGATGTGGTAAGGAGGCAGGTCAAAGTGCTTTTTCTAGGTCTTATTTGTTGATTTGGGTGGAAAAGTGCAGAAGGCTTTCTCTATTACTAAAAAGTTTTGTCTGGAAAAGTTTGGTATCTTATGGAATATTACTGTCTTTTCCATTTTTAATTTGGAAGACTGATGTTTTTAATGTTATTTTTATTTAGAAATCCTAGGGAAAACATTTGTAAATCTAAATTTAAAAAAGGGCAAACATTGACATAATATTAAAATAACTTAAAATCTAGTTGTTCAATAATCAACTCTTTACATAAGGCATTTGTTCAAAAATAGTATTTGGCACTTATCTATTGCTCTAGCTCACACATGGGGCAATGTTCAAACATTTCACGTGCTATGTTTCCTGAAGCTGTTCTCTTCATAAAATAACCCCATTACTCTAATTGCTGAAATAACAGTACTTTCCTGTTTAAATAGATCTTTAACTGTGTTCAGGAAGTCAAATGCAAAACAAGGGCTCTCATGATGGTCTATGAAGACTAAATTAGCAGTTTCATTTTTGTTTCTAGAGTGAATTTACTCCCATTAAAAAAAATATTTCCCAGAATAGTAGTCGTAAATAGTGTGAGTACTTTGTTTATAAAAATCTAGTTTTGAAATCTGTTCCTAAAAAACCTTACTGAATGGTGACTTTATATCTAAATGGGAACTACTTAGCTGCTATAACTGTTAAAGCACAAGCCACAGACAGTTTAAAGCTTGGGAACAACACAATAGAAACAGTGAGCAAATTTCACAGCTTCTTATTTGACAGGAAATGCCTCGGGTTTTTAGCTGTATTCATTTAAATAAAGCTAAACCTTACACATATGTCAATGCAACTAAAGTTAAAAAAAATCCAAACTTTAGCCATCAAATCGTCAACTTCATATACTTATGAATGTACAATTTTTTCTTGGTTTTAATCAATATACATGTAGTGTTTAATTTTTCATTTAAGGTTTATTAAGTTCTATTGAATAGATTTTTTTCTCTCAACAGCCAATGTACTTGTCACGTTCAATGCCCATAAAGTAAGTATTCTATCTTATTGATAGACCATTGCCTCCTTCTCAGTTTTCTAGTTGTTGAGAATTTGGCCCCTGTTCACTGTTGATTAAGGTATCTTTGTTTAAGGAAAACATGACTTTTCCTTTTTCAGTTAATTTCCTGGAAGAGATTGCCAAAACAAGATTTATAATTTTTATTACCAAATTGATATTGACTGTACTAATTATTCCAACGCTAATTGAATTGTATATGAATATATTTGAATTTTTTCTTAAAGGTCTTTATAGCACTGAATTTAATATTTTCAATTTAATTTTTCAGTTCATACTGGTGAGGTATTACTTCTCAGTTTTTAACTTACATTAAAAATCATTAGTTAGGATGAACCCTTTGCCAAATGTTTCTTCATTATTTGTGTTTCCTTTTGTTCTTTCTGTGGATTGTCAGTCCAGTCAAGACTGAATGTACTTTCATGCTTTTGTGTTCATTTCCTATATACTCTAAAAATGAAGCTTCCGTTAGACACATTTCTTCGGATTCTTTTTTTCCTAGTATATAATTATATTTATATATTCAAACTCAAATTCCTCAGCCTACTCTTATAATTAAATATCTCCAATCTTTCATTTTCTTTTGGATTTTTTGAACTTGAAAAACTTACCTCTTATTTTATGTGAAATGTGTGGAGTCTATTTTCTACCGATCAATTGCCCATTTTCCCAGCATCATTTACTAAGTAATGGTTATTCCTCCATTTTATTTATCAGGTTTGTTATGAAACTTCTTATATATGTATGAATTTATTTCTGGCATTTCCATTCTGTTTCACTGGCCTCTATTTCTGTTTTTAATTCTACAATTTGGTAATGTGCTTCAATTTGTTTTAAAGTCTAGTAGATTAAGTCACCTATCATTTCCCTGTTCTTTTTAAAGTAGGAAAGGAAACTGATGAAGAAATATGAAATACTTCTCAATATCCCATGAAAAATCATGTATTTTAGTACCTTTTCTATCAGTTCTTTTGTTACGTCATTTGTTTGTGTCTCATAAGTAAGAGGACATTCCTCAATCACAAGCCTCGGGCGTCTTTGTCCACTGGGTGCTGTCGAATGCTTCGTGCTGTAACAGAGAATATATTTATGGTTGGAAGCCAATTGCTACTTTTTAACTAATAAGCTCATGTGAAAATGAGTGAACTACTCACAAATAAGGTCAAGGTATTCCTTTTTCTTTGTTATCTCAACTTAAATGGTTGTTTTCTTATGTAAAATTATCAGAAAAAAACATAATAATTTCTATTTAGATTTCCCTGGTTAAAATCTCTAAGAATTTAATTTCTAGTTTAACATGAAAGAAAAACTACATGTCCATTGTTTTGATAAGTTATGAGAAATGATTTTAGATCACAGCTATACCTCATTATTGTGCAAAAGCGATCCTTTTTAAGGGCAGATAAATATTGTCCTATCTTTTTCCTTTTTCTTCTCTTCTCACCTTCCCCCCTTGATTATTCTTAGCCATCACAGGGCACTGCTAAATCTATTTGAAGTAATGCAAAAAGAGAAAAATAACTTATCCATGGTTTATAAGATTTGTAGTTAGGACATAAAGTGTTGCTACTGTGTGGTAAGTGGCTTATTTACCTAGTAATGCTTGAACTAGTAAAGAACTGATGTGGCACCCTGTCATGGAGAAAGCTGGTTGTGTACTGTCCTCTCAGAATGTCCAAGTGGATAGTAAGTTATTCAGTAGCAGACAGTGTTTGTAAAAGCACACTGGGGATTTCTTTTAAAGCCTTTTCTTTTTCCCCAATCTTCCTATTTTCTCTCTTTCCCTCTTCTTTCATTTTCCCTTTTCTGCTTAGTCCTTTCATAATTAAAGTGATTAATTAGTCCATCAATGTAAAGAGAAAACACAATTTCTACCCTGGTCTTTGAGATGATTTTGATACAGTTGAGTTGTGTAACAAATATTTAATGTGTTTATCAAAGATATTGGTTTGGTTATTTTTACTTTTCCACCTGTAAGGAAAAACAGTATTTTGAATACTATCAAATGTACAAGCTAGGTGAGGAAAACCATTTGTGGTATTGTCCAGAAAAGCAAGTATTAAAATTTAAAAAGCTAAAAAAGAATCTAAAAAGGATGACTTTTACCTCCTATTTTTTGGAGAAAGCTGATAAGAGATCTATCCAGTTTATGAGAACTTCGCACGTAGGCCTTTTTGCTGTAGAAGTTTTGGAAGTTAGTTTCTGTGGCCACTGTTAGTAAAACTACATCATTTCAGAAAAAGTGCTCAGCCCAGCGACTGGAGGGAGCTAACTGTTACTCCCTCATCTGGTGAAGTTGCTACAGGAATGTTCCTGCTCTTCTTGAGTCTATTTTCCTTTTCTTCTGTTCATTGACATCCTTACCAAGGACCTGTTTGTCTGCAAGGGGCTCAATCCTGAGAAGTTTTAAGGAAGGAGATTGACGTTTTCTTCTCTCAATACAAGTTCAACTGTTGGAAAATGTGCCTTTAAGCCAAAACCCCTAATTATCCTTTATTCTCCATCACTGTGTTCAAACTTTCTTTTCTTTTAGCCAAAGAAAACTTTCTATCTTAAAAGCTTCTCAGTATGACAGTTTTCTTGAGCACCAGCCTTACCTTAATTTTAAGCGTGATAGCACCACCCTGTATAGGTAACTTGCAGGCAAGTGTTTTTGCTGCCCCACAGGTTGTATAACAGGATGAATAGCTCCAACAATATATCCTTTAAGATAGTAGTCTTCTACTTTTGTTACTATATCAAGAATGGAATTTATCTTGATGACTTCTGGGTTTGGCGAAGCTGAAATATCAAATGCAAAGAGATATTTGCACATTCATAAAGTTGAACTATACATTATTTCTATCTATGTGTGATAATACTAATGAATAGAAAACACATTCATGTGACTTAATCTCAAAATAAAGTTACACTAACAGGGATTACATAATTTCTAAGTTAATTCCAGAAAAAAAGCAAAAGTAATCTTAAAAGCTGGCAGATATATAGTATTACCAATATGTCTTAAAGTGGAAATACAATACCTTGTACGTATATATTTATGTTTCAATTTCAATTGAGGCAGTTTTATATTTTAGGATTTCATTTGAGTGACTATATTTCCATTAATAGATATAGAAGACATATATAGGAGAAACAGTATTAGGTTTAGAAGCCAATTGTTTTCATGATTCTGGACAAGATGAGATGTAAAATTTCTTAAGAGTGATATTCATACAAATCTAAAGATTAAAAATGGGAGAAATGATATTTGTTAAGCAAGAATTGTTAAGTGCTTTCTTATTTCCAATTACATCTCAAAAACATCATGTTTTAAGTTTCTCTGGGAAACCAAAAATACGATTTCTTATGGCACTTACATAAATACTTGAGTAAAGAAATTGAAAAAGTAAAGGTACCCAGAAGTTCTTTTTAATAAGCAAAAATTCTAAATATAAAGGAAATTTAAATGCAAAATTTGGTATGCAGTTGAACCATCCCTTTGAAGCAGGACAAATCTGTAGAAACTATAGAATAGTACAATCTGTATAGTTTTCAGTAAAAGAAAAAGGGTATGTTATATGGGAAATGAATATTCTAGCAGCACTAATTTTAAAAACAACTTCACTTTCTGTAACATTATTTCTTACTTTCTGGAAAACCACCAAGAATTAATAGCTATAAATAGAGCTGTAATTTTGTTCTCTCTTGAGTAACAAAACATATGAAATTAACTCCAGGTATGGGTAGCGCTGGTTGTTGGCCTTCTGTCAGTGTGGTCAGTGCTGTCCAGCAAAGAGCTGCTGCCAACTGCCCAAACACAGGAAGCATGTTAAGAAGCAGACAAGGAAGAAGGGTCAGAGGAAATCCCCACCGCCTCTTACATTCAAATCCACGTGATGGAACAGAAACACACCACTTGGGTTCATGTGGGTTCATGCCAACTTTTCAAATGAAAATAAAGCACTTCAAGAAAAGTTATATAAACCATGATGAATCCATTTACTCAAATGTTTATCCTTTTTTGGATTTAAACTAATCTATATACAATATATTTTCATCATTATGAATAGGAATAAAAACAAAGAGAGTGATCCTGGGCTTGGAAGAAAAAGCTGGATTTCATTGCAAAATGACCCAGTTCTGCCTGCTTGTGTGGCAATCTGTGATTCATTTGGTTTTACTTTTTTAGTATTTAACTACCAAACTGATTTCCAAACAAAGGAACTAAGAAACTATAAAAGAGAATACATTGTTAAGACTAAGGAATGAAACGTAGCCTAAACTTATTTTTAGATGTCTATACTAATCCTATGCAGTTATAAAGAAAATTTATCAATGGATCTCATTGCTTATCGTAGAAAATGGAAATACTTAGCATAATACAGAAGAATCTTCAGAGTCTGGCCTCTCTATCTACTGACTCAGCCTTCAGTCTTATTGTTCTTTTTCTGGTACATCTTGCTTTGGCAGGACTGAATTACTGGTGTTCCTGAGCCAGACACACTATTTCATGCCTACAGACTTCGTTTCCTTTCCTGCTCCCCAAGCTGAGTTAATCACTCCTTCCTCTGTCCTGTGCATTGTATTAGTTCCCTTATCAAACTATGTTCTAGTTATTTGTTCATACATCTGGCTCTGCTGTTCGACTGAGAATTCCTTATGGGCGTAAAACCAGAATTACTTACCATGAGTAGAAAGTTACAGACGAATAAATGCAACAAAAAGAAAACACTTGTCAGATTCTAGCGGGAGACTGTTATCTGCCAAAGGCTGAGCCACACAGCCCTGCTCTTTGTTGAAAGGGAGCATTAGCCATTTAACTCTAAACTGATTAGATGGCTTAAAAAGAACTGAAAAGAGCACAGCTTTCTGGTTATGAGATTCAGTGTTAATTCTGTTTGTGTGTACAACTTAAAGGCATCTTATGTTTAGTGCTAAGTCTTTTGGTGGAGGCTTGGAGCCCCTACTTGGATAGAAGTAGCAAGGAAAGAGTGATGGCCTACAAGGGGGCAGAGGACATCAGAGGGAATAAAATGAGTTACAAAATTAGATAAAAGAACTATAAAAACTTTACGGTCTGAGGTCACTTAAAAGACTTTCTACACTTCATTGGCCCACTTGATAATGATAATGAAGTCATTCCCTCCGTTCTATTGTTTCAGAACACTCTTTTCAAAGGCAGACTTTTGTAGCACATTAAGTGCAATCACGGAGAAGATGGCTATAACAGAATGACACTGGTGCTCAAAGAGATTTCCATTCAGGTAGAGAATGTATTTCTGAGGAACACCCTGTTCTCTGGTGATGTCAGAGAAAATTTGTGACAATGGAACAAATCCAGTTTTTCTGGTCTAATCTACATCCTCTTGCACTCTCAGTGAAGTAAGGTTATTGTCTTGAGTTCAATGCAAAAAAATGTTAATGCACAAAACACAAACATACAAACAGGGAGAGAAGTTTTGGGAGGAATTACAAACTGAAAAGTCCAAGAAAGCCACAAAGAGGGTAAAGAAAAGTTGTACATCAATACTTATAAGCATATCTTAGCATAAGTTTTTATAAAGATCATATCACTTTGGGCCCAGTGCTTTACATTAATTATTCAACTGTCTCAAATGTGCATGTTCTTCTGTTTGGACGTCTGTGTGTCTTTTGATAACTCGCACTCAGCATAGACATGACAATTATCGTAAATGCTTAAAATATACTGATTAAAGGACCAGCTGTATGAAAAATTGGCTGTAACATTAACATATTCAAGGAACAGAGCTCCAGGGTGCTCATGGAGCGGCAGTTTAGAAAATAGATTCTATGGGGAATTCCCTGGTGGTCCAGTGGTTAGGACTCCGCACTTTCACTTTTACTGCTGAAGGCTGGCAAGGTACTTTGCACACATGTGCCTCAGTTTCCTCATCTGCAAGGTGAGAATAATAATAGTCTCTATAGGGTAGTTAGGATTGAATAAATTTATATTTATAAATTTATATTTGTTCCTAGAAAGTATCTGGCATGTAGCTAGCATGTGCTATACAACTGTTGGCTGCTTTGTTAAACAAAGTCCTCTCCTGTGGAAAGAGGGGCAGTACACTACTCTCACTATTAGCGTTAGGATCGGGAAGCAAATCACCTGGGCTCAAATTATGCCATGTACTAGATCTGGAATCAGTTACTTTGCCTCTCTGAGATGGGGACAAATTAACTTCATAGAATTGCCTTGATATTAACTGTAAAACATAAGCCCAGGGCCTGGTACAAAATACACACACAGACATCAGAGATGTGTCTCTCTGTTGGTGGCCCAGCTCAGAAAAGATGTTTTGAATGGAAGCTGTCCTCAGATGACAAGTCATTGTTGGTTTAAAAAAAATCTCTAGGAAGAAATTCATTGTAGAGATCTGGATTTATTTCAAAAGCGCAGCCTGGCTCCTTATCTGCAGAATTCTAGATCAGGGGCCCTTAACTCACACTCTAGACCTCAAGTTCCTAGCTCACCCTGTAGATTAGGCATCCTCAGCTCCCTCTCCAGACCAGGGTCCCTAACTCACACCAATCTACTCCATGGAGTCCCAGACTCAAATGTCCAAAGGTACCAGCTTGATAAAATAAAGAAAGGGGCTGTGTTGGAGGAGGGACCTGGGGAAGACTTAATACCTCATCTGAGCGTGCAGCAGCTCTGGTCCAGAAGTTGCCACGTGCCGTGTGGAACCAGTGTCACTGAATCTTCTTCTTTGTGGGGACAGGAAGACGGTGGTGAGAAGAGGGCTGGGATTCACTCTGTTGACAGACTGTCTTTCTTATCTGACATTGTGACTCACTTTAAACATGCCAGTGGCATTCAAGAAAAGTAAACCCAGGAGCAAGGAAAAGAGAAATAAATCTGGAAGTTTTGTTGAGAACATCCCTTCATGTAATCCCCTTTTTTCTTAATGATGCTTTAAACTGTGCTGAAAAGAGACTGGCAACCTGATTCAGCTTAGAGATGTGAGGAAGGGTGAGCTGTGCCCACAGAGTAAGATTTTTTCATCAGCGCTCACTAGAGTGGATAATTACGGCTCTATGATAGGCTTGGTGTCTGAGTCAAGCCTTTGATTTGATCTCCTACACTGGGGCGGTAATATCAGAGACTATATTACTTTAAAACACAGGAAATTAGGGGGGAGGTGTGGTTGTTTTGGCTAGAATTGAACAGCAGAGGCAGTTAACAGCAGCTGTGAGCCATCTTGCTCTTAGCTCCCCAGCCACCAAGAGTTCCTTCTCAGTTCCTTGGGAGAAGGAACAAATGGTGGTGTTGACAGCATTAATGGGTGGGGTTGGTTGCTATTCAATCAATGCTGCAAGATTTGTAAAAGCTTTATTATACCTTACAAGGCCATTGTGAAGGAAAGTATTTTGTAGTTGCTTTGAAGACTATCCACATGCAGTGTGGATTTTTTTCTGATTAAAATGTAAACATATGGGAGGTTAACATTCTGTCATTTTTCCTCATAGTTTCTGAAATAAAATATCAGTACACGTTTTTATGGTCCTTTGCTTAAAAACTTCATAAAGATCAACTTTTAAAAATACAAAAAAATCACTTTCTTTTAATATAAAGCTAAGAACTTGTTCAATGCCACAAGCTTTGCTTTGATGATGTAACTCTATGAAAAAAGTCCAAGACATATAAATGTGTTTTTTTGTGAAGATTGGTATGTATTTTTGAAATATTTATGAAAAATTGTTTCCTCAGATAAAAATATGATGTGCAAACACTGGCAAGTAATTTTACCATATTTTCAAAAGGGAACAGACTGTCAAACACCACATTATATTTAGCAATTATAGTAAAAAATAACAAGTAACATATACCAAGGTATTTTGTGCCAGGCATTATGTGAAGTGCTTTACATGCCTAATCTTAATAAGTCCTTACAAAAACTCCATAAGGTAGATATTGTCATTATTCTCAGATGAGGAAACTCAAGAAGAGAGAGGTCTGATAACTTGCCCAGATTGTTAGTGAGTGGTAAGGCTGTGCCCCTGATAGTGGGAAAGATTGAAGGCAGGAGAATGGGCGACAGAGGATGAGATGGTTGGATGATATCATTGACTCAATCAATGGACATGAGTTTGAGCAAACTCCAGGAAATAGTGAAGGACAGGGAAGCCTGATGAGCTGCAGTCCATGGGGTTGCAGAGTCCGACATAACTGAGCAACTGAACAACAACAAAGGATGTGACTGAACCAGACAGAATGACTCCATGGAATTCTTCAGGCAAGAATATTGGAGTGGGTTGCCACACCCTCCAGGGGATTGTACCGATCCAGGGATCAAACCTGCGTCTCTTAACGTCTCCTGCATTGGCAGGCAGATTCTTTACCACTAGCGCCACCACCACTTAGTCCTAAAAGGTACTAAGCCCTTTTAGTACCGACGGGAAAGTAAAACTTCATTTGCAATTTTGTTAATTCAGAATTTGTGAAAATTCAGACATGAGCTGCACTAAAGCTATTGATTACTATAAATTGTTAAACAATTTAACGTATGGATATTAAAAGGAGTATCTGGTTTACACTACTTGTCAAAATCTTTTGTTACTTAGAAATATAAACTACTATATAAGGAACATCCAGACTACATAACTTTTTGTTTTCAATAAAAGTTGCCATCTATGTAGCCACTCGTTAATATATTTAATTGAAGTAATACAGTTGTAGTTTTGAAATACACTCCAACTAGAGGAACTACATAGTTCATTATTATAGGCCACAGTGCAAAAGATCACATCACGACCACTTAAGACTCTTGCAGTCTGGGTGCCACTGCTGCCTCCTTCATGTGCTGCACTTCACCTATTCTATCTGCAGTTTCCAAATCATGAAATATTCTCTTGTTTCTGAGTCTGTTCATCTCTTGTCTTTCAGCCTTGTTTGCCTTACTCCTACTTCCTACTTAGCTTTTTTTTTTAACCTTTAAAAAAATCTTGTCTGGGGGTAGAAATGTAACATACAAAAAGCAGAAAACATACTTAAAAGTGCCAGCATTGGTAACGCCATCCATTCAAAAATCAGAAAATGACAGGCACTTCAGAAGCCTACCATTCCGCCCTTTCCAATCACAATCTCTCCCACTCTGTGCTAACTTGACTTCAAGTCCTCCCGGGAGTCATCATCTCCAGCCGTGTACCTGTAACTCTCTCTGCCAGGATGTTCCACTGCCACCTCACAGGCAACATGCCTGGAATGGAATTGCTGTTTCACCCACTGACTCTTTGTGGGATGTACCTCCTACTGTGGGAGGCATGGTTATTCCCATAGTGATTCAGGCTCAGAACTGGGAAGTCAGCATGGATTTCTCATTCTTTCTGTCCCTTCTTATCCAGCCAGCCATAGGCTAAGTTCCTCTTTGGTAATGTCTGTTATAAATGCCCCTTGCATCCTGTCCTTAATGCAGGTCCACATTGTCAGTTGTGTCCAACTCTTTGCGACCTTATAGACTGTAACTCGCCAGGCTCCTCTGTTCATGGGGTTTTCCAGGTAAAAATACTGGAGTGGGTTGCCATGCCCTCGTCCAGAGGATCTTCCTGATCCGGGGATCTTTCTGATCTGGGGATCTTTCCAATCCAAGGATTGAGGCCGCATCTCTTATTCTCCTGCACTGGCAGGCAGGTTCTTTACCCCTAGCGCCTCCTGGAAAGCCTATTATTTCAACACCACTTATTGGCCATCAGTCTTGTGCCAAACACAGCAATGTGGACACGGCATACTTCCTGACCTTGAGGAATTCATGATCTTGTCCAGTCTTGTCCAGTCTGACCAATTAGAATTTAAAATACCAGAAGGCAAAAACTATGTGTTATTTCTTTTTGTATTTTCATTACTTATCAGCATCTTCTATGGAATCCATACATCAATATATTTATTACTGTAACAATGATAACAAAAGATAATGAGAGTTTCTTGTTCTCATAATAAGAAAGCTAGCTAGGGCCCAGCAAAATTTTTCTCAATGCGTTTTTACATAATTCTATTAGAAAGTCAAATAAGGAAGTTACCATCTGTCCTTTTGGGTTTCTAATATTATAGAAATTTCTTTTTAATCATAAAGCTATGCACGCTCTAAAAATCTTTAAGGCCATGGTTACTCAGATTATTTTCTGGGATTGCACAAGAAGGCAAACCAATGCTTCTGGATTATTTGCAGAGTTCATTTAACTTTTCACTAATAAATTCAGTAATGTGTGTCAGAAATTCTGACACATACTCTCATAAATACACATGTATAGATTACTATATAATAATCCAGAAAATTTATCACAAAGACTGTGCTGAAATCTCAACAGTGCAATTAATAGACCTGGCATTAAGCTAGGAGGGATAATACTTAACTTTTATTAAGTGCTTGTGTGCATGGGTGCTCAGCCACTCAGTCATGTCTGACTGTTTGTGACTCTATGGACTATAGCCTGTCAGGCTCCTCTGTCCATGGGATTATTCTGGCAAGAATACTGGAGTGGGTTACCATTTCCTCATCCAGGGGATCTTCCTTACCCAGGGGTTGAACTTGTGTCTCCTGCATTGCAGGCAGATTCTTTACCACTGAGTCACCTGGGAAGCCCTGTTTACTAACTGCCAAGTACTTTTTCAAAGAGATTATTTTGTATAATCTCCTTGAATCCTTAAAACAATTCTATTATGTAAGCACCATTAGAATCTCCATTTTGTAGATGAGGAAGCTAAGATACAGCAAAGTTCATAAACTTGTTAAGTTAGTGAGTGAAAAGCCTAGATTCAGAGGCCAGGAACTTGACTCCAGACCTTTGTGTGCTTAATGATTAGACTATTATTTCTCCCATAGGAAATGGCAATCCACTCCAGTATTCTTGCCTGGAGAATCCTATGGACAGTGGAGCCTGGCAGGCTATAGTCCATGGGGTCACAAGAGTCGGACACAACTTAGCGACTAAACCACCACCACCACCACCAGAGATATATAAACAATGGCTCAAAGTCCTCACCCCACCAAAAAAGAGTGTGGGAAAGGCACACACACACACACACAGAGGGAATGGAACTAAATGGAAAATAAATTGTTCAAGATAATTATAGCCACTATAACACAGGGCACTGGAAATTTCAAAGGGTCTCCTGCCCCACTGGGACTAACTCCCTGTCCCATGTTCTCTGGTGGGAAAAACAGAGGAGAACAACGTAAGAGACAGGCTCTTTATGAGCACACACAGCTGTCGCCACCAGACCATTTTGTTTCCTGGAAGGTTGCTCACTGCACATGGCCTCTGAGAGGCAGAAGATGCCACTATTCAGTAGTCCTTACAGCAACTCCAGGTCAGAATGGCTGGGGCTAAACCTAGAAGGCTGGTGTGCTTTAACCCCCATGTGACTCACTTCTCTGCATACCATAGAGGAATAGGTGGGGGTGACATACAACAGAAGAGAACAAGGTGATTTGTGGAGCTGGGCTGATACTGAGTTTTGGCTTCTAAGGCAAAGACAGACACAAACAAAACAAAACAAAACCGAAAACATGTGGAGGAATTGGAGAGAAAGGGAACACCAGGAGACTAGGCGTCTGGACCAAATAGGAACCAGGTGCAACTTTAAAATACATGCTTGCTTTCTGAGTTAGTATTTGCAAACTATGCCCGTATCTTCCCTTTATATTGTAATAGTCTATCATCTCATTCAAACACCTATAGTGAAAGGTAGACATTTATTTTACTCTTTCACAGAGAAAAGGGCTTCTAATAATAACAAAACCAAAATGACTTCTGAAGAAAATTGTAGATCTTTCTGATTCAAGGATGGTTACATTTAAACAAATTTGTTTGACATTGCTAACACTGTTGGGAAGAAATAAATCTGAAAAAATATTCAAGTTACTTTAAGACCTATGGGGATTTGTGCATCAAATCTTAAAGTACAGACCAGAATGGCTCTGGCCTAATCTTTATGAACAGATAAGGTTTTGAGGTTAAGAAAAATATGTATTTGTGTCCTTGAATTTATAAAAATCAGTCCTAAAAATTAATTGACAAGGACAATCAATGGATAAAATATAGCACCATATCACAAATATTTTCTCAAATGATGGTTTTTGAAAAAGTATAGAAAAATTCATTTGAGTAGTTGCTTCTTTGATTATCACCATTATCTTTATCTACTTTTAACTTTCATCATTAGAAAGAAAGTTAAGAATATTGACAGTTTTCCTTTTGGTAGCCTTAGCCTTAGGTAAAAATGGAAATGTAAATACGTTAAAATATATGTACAGACTTTGCATATGCCTCTAGAAGGGAGTTTGTTTGCTGGCTAGCTCAGTTTTTGACAAAGAAAAATGGGCTGCTCTTGCTTGTTGCACAAAGATGCACTGTTCACAGAACAAACCAAAAAATGGAGAATTTGTGTTTAAAAGAAATTAATATCCAACCTGATATTATACTTGGTATAAACCTTCTATTAACTGATAAAGTGTGCAGCTTATTTAGAATTTAAAAGCATAACTTGCCAATAAGAACTTAATACTGATATATGGAAATTCTAACAGCAAGAAAGACACTCAATTTCATTTCTAGTACCCTATATATACTTCTGCTTTTTAAAAACTCAGTTTCATCAATGTGATTGTACAGTAAAGTTTCCAAAAGAAGTGAAGTGTTTGTGAAGTAGGGCTGCCTCTGTTCCGTGCACAAGGCTGCCATCTGGGCTTGTTTATCTGTGTTTCCAACTTTCTGGAACAGGGAGTTTCTCTGTTAGGGACTGGGTATCAAGCAAAGGAAATATCTTACAGAAGACTATAGTTTTTTCTTTTTTTACTGTATTTTCAAACTTCAGGTTTAGTTTGGTCAAAAATATGAAATGACTAGCACAATCACAACATTTAACACAGTTGGAAGCCTCAGAATTGTCTCAGCAAATATTCTTCCACATGATGCAAGTAACATTTCCTACATGCCACCTTCTTGTGCCTTTCAGATCTTTTTCAAAACACAAACTGTCATTAAGGCTACAGCTACTTGGCCGAAAAAGCAAGCGTTTTTTTCATGTATCCTTCTACAAATAAGCATTTGATTTAAAAGTGAAAGAACTGTTTTTAAGCAGTTTTTCTAATTTTATAAAGTACATATGAGCCAAATTTACAAAAAACAAAGCAAACAGAACTGAAATCTTTCAGAATGTAATTAAGAAACAAAGCATTATTGTTAGATTGATTGCACAATCTAATTATGAAGCACCATTTAAAAAGCCACAAACCAACCCTTAAAAAAAACTAGTAGTCCTTTATCTTTAAAATCTTTCATTTAACAAATAAAATAGAAGCAAAAATACCTTGTAATGTAAAGTCCAGCAATACATATTCGTAAGCAAATTCTGTCTTTGTTTCCACTTGCGGTCTCTTCAGGGTAGAAAATATTTTTCCAGGGCTGCTATCATCAGGGTCTTCTAGCTTTCTAAGTCCGCACCCCATGGCAAAATCTGTAAGGAATTAAATTGCAGGATAGGAGAGGGAGACCAGCAAACTCTGTTGTTTAAGCTGCAAAAAGAAAGTTACAGATTTAACTGCTTGGATTTTTTTCCACTAAAACATAGATATTCAAAAAGAGAACATTTGAGTCCAAAGAAAGGAGCTGAAAATTTTTTCTATCCATTTTTCTGTAAAGTCGCTGAACCCATGATGATTAAGCTACAGCTCTGGGAGGCTGGGCTTGATCTTAGTAGAAACATGCAAGCTGCTACAACTTAGCGGAGAATTTCCATGCCACGTCAATTTACAGCCAGCCCCCTACCAGAGTTCTGTCGCTCAGGGCACCAACAGTGCTTTGTCTATTCCAGTTGGCTGTAGGATAAAGAAGGTGTCCAGAAACAGAAATAAAAAAGCAAAAGTGCAAATCAGATGGAAATACCTACAAGTAGAGGCTATATTCAGGCATAGTGGCATGCAATTCTTTTTCTGTTTTCTCTTTTCCCTCTTTCCTGCACCCACCCCCTCCTTCCTCCCTCCTACTACCAAGAAAGCAAAAGGAGAGAGAGAGAGAATGAAAAAAATGGATTCTCAGCGTGGTTGGAAACAAAAATCATTTCCAGAAAGGAAGTCAGGAAACTATTTCTGGAGTCTAGAAGGAAAAAAGTTAAAAAAAAATTCCATTCTTAGTCTTTAGATAGCACTTTTGAGGATTTCTTTTCACATGAAGGTTTTTTTATTTTTTTTTTTGTTGGAAAAATCATATACTAAACTGCCACATATAAAATGTTTATATTAAACATAATAAAAAGATTTAACTGCAAAAAAGAGACATTAATGTGGATTATTAGTTTCACTAACATTTATAAAGTTTAAAACATTCTACTGTTAGAAGACATGATAGTCACTAACACTTCCACAGGTCCCAGAGTATCCTCAATTAAAAAACAACTGACAACTGATTCATTCAGCCTTACAAGTTGCTATTTACTTGAAGTCAAGAACAATTCATAATGAAGCAATGCAATGAGTGTTACTGTATTTTACCATTTACATTTCATTCTGATGAGTATTTCATACTGGAATCAGACCACCTGGGTTCAAATTCAGCTTCTAACGCCTACTAGAGACGTGAACTTGGGCAAGTTATGGACCTCTTCAAGTTTCAATTTCCTCTACTGTAAAATGGAGTTAATAACAGTACTTACCTCACAGGCTTGTTATGAACATTGAATGAGATAATCTTATCTCATATTTTAACATTATGCTTAGCAAATAGCATAAAATAAATTTGTTAATGTGCTTTTACATTATAAAACAGGGTTGAGAATAGTAATAGAAAGGAAGTGATTCTGCCACCATTCCCATTATTTACAAAACAAATCTTGATCAATTTCAGATTTTATAGAATACAAGCCTGAAAAGATTTTTCAGTTACATTGAAGAGTGCACATGAAAACTCTCAAAAAGGGATAGATTATTTAGTTTGTAGATCACTATGACCTCTTGTCTCTTCCTTCTGCCTTCTTTAAATAGTTTACTTCTCAGAAGTTTTTTAACAGAGGAGAATTCCATAGTCTTTCATTCTCAAGAATGAGTACGGTTGGTCATGAGCAACTTCTGGGTAAATTTGGCTAAAAAGACAGCAGATTCTGATCTAGTGTGACTGATTTGACTATTCCCAGTGCTTCCATACCTGTCATTTTTCATGTTCTCTTTTGTTGTGAGCTCTATAATGGCACAAATAGAGTATTTGAAGCTCACTAACCCCTATTTCTGTACTTGGGAAATTATTTATTAAATAATCATTGTATTAAGTATCTGTTATGTTCTAGGCACTAAATTAAATGCTGGCTGGATACACAAGCTGACTAAATGTGGCCTCTGCCTTAAAGAAACTGAATTCTTAATGGGGAAGACAGACTTACAAGCAGATAATTCCAATTTGATTTGGTAGCTGCTAAGATAGCATGCATAGGATGCTATAGAAATCCTCAAAAGAGCCTGTAACTCAGCTCAGAGGGTAAAACAGAGCTGTTTTGAAGGATGAATATGCATAAGATAGATAAACAGAAGTGGGAAGTATGTGCCAGGCAAAGGGAAAAGCATTAACCATACTATGGAATCATGAAACAGTATGGTATGAATTTGAAGGAATACAACACAGTTGAGAATTACTAGAACATAAAATTTGAAAGAAGACTAAGCCATAAGGGAGGTAAGAGTCAGTGTAATGGGCTTTCTAAGCTGCACAAAGGGAATTTTGACTTTATTTTGTAGACAACAAAGGAAAATTATATAATCAAATGGAAAAATTAAAGGAGGAGTTTGAAATAAGTAAGTGACATAAGTGTGTTTTTGGTAGGTTACTATGGTTGATTTGAGGAAGATGGTCTTAACAGGAGCAAAATGGGGGGAGGCCAGTCATTCAGGAAAGTACTGCAGTAGTCCAGTTGAGAGTTGATGATTGAACAGATGAATGACTAAGATGCATCATTATGTCCTCAAACAATTTTTATTATCTCTAGAAAAAGGAAATGCACTTCCTTTAGTTCAGAATTGCATCACTTAATCATTTTTCTCTCAAAAAGTCCAACAAAAGAAATTTTTGACTATTAATGATATTTCAAAACACATTTCCATGTCAATATGACACACATTCCTTCTGTTTTAACGATTATATAGGATTTGGTTATATTAATATTATGCTTAATAAACAGCATTTTGGCTATTTTCAAAGTTTTATGGTGAAGAATTTTGTAAAGATTACTTTTTCCCCTACTTTGGATTAATTCCTAAATTCTTTGATTTTACTTCATAAATGGTCAAAGGAAATAGTTTACACACAAGGAAATCAGAAATTAGCCAATAAAATGTATTCTAATGAGTAAATAAATCATTTACATTACTTACAGAAATATGTAGTTGGCTATAAACTGTTTAAGGTATTAATGTTAGATATTTCTTCTTTTTGTTGGTCCCTGCTGCATGGCATGTGGGATCTTAGTTCCCTGACCAGGGATGGAAACTGAGCCTCCTGCATTGGAAGCTTGAAGTCACTGGACCAACGGGGAAGTTTTAGAATTTTTTTTTCTCTAAAACTGTATTTTGGGCAGTAAGCTTTTGTTTGTTATCACACATATTTGCTCCATATCTCTTTAATACTTTTACATTTTTAGACAAATACTTTTGGTTAAAAAATGTCTTGCATCTCCAACTTGTACTTAAGAAAAATGTACATTTCTTCAATAATATATTTTTCCATTTAAAAAAAATGTCTGTTTTCTGGTTTTGTTATTTTGTTTTTCAAATAAACTTGATATTTTAGAATAGTACTAGGTTCACAGCAAAATTGAGTGGAAAGCACAGAAAGTTTCTATAAATCTTCTTATCCTCACTCATGCACAACCTTCCACTAACACCCAGCACCATTGTGGCACTGTTACGGTGCATTTGTTACAATCAATCACACACCATTGATACATCATTATCATTCAGAGTCCTTAGATGACATTAGGGTTCATTCCTGGTGTTGTACCTTTTGACAAATAGTACAGAAATTTTTTGACAAACCCATATTGACATATATCCACCATTACAGTATCATACAGAATTGTTTTCACTGTCTTAAAAATCTGTGCTCTACCTATTCATCCCATTCTTATTTCTTGTTTAACTTTTGATGTATTTGCTAATTGTAATATAAATGGTAAAATAGTCAGTTCTTTCCCCCCTCTGATATTCAACTGTCACAATCAAATTTGTTTTCATAGATAATCTTTTGTCTGTCCTGTATCCCCGGGTTTGTTGTATATTAATTACATTAAGTAGGATACATTTCTGGAATAAATGTTTTTTAACATTGGTAATTTTTTTCTAATGATTTATATTTGCTTCCAGTTGTAGATTTCAGGGACTGTTTTCAGTTCTGTACTGTATAGGGGGTTTTCCCAAGTGCAGACTCTTATGTGGCCAGATATGATGAAGATGTATTATCAGTTCTTGTCTATGTCCCAGTATGGGCCCACTTAGTCCTTGAATGAATGAATGAATGAGCTTTGTGAAAACATTCTTCATAATTTGCTGTTGTTCAGTTGCTAAGCTGTGTGTGACCCCATGGACTGTAGCATGCCAGGCTTCCCTGTCCTTCACTATCTCCTGGAGTTTGCTCAAACTCATGCCAATTGAGTCAGTGATGCCATCCAACCATTTCAACCTCTGTCACCCCCTTCTCCTGCCCTCAATCTTTCCCAGCATCAGGGTCTTTTCCAGTGAGTCACCTTCTTCACACTAGGTGGCCAAATATTGGAGCTACAGCTTGAGCATCAGTCCTTCCAATGAAAATTCAGGGTGGATTTCATTTAGGATTGACTGCTTTGATCTCCTTGCAGTCCAAGGGACTCTCAAGAGTCTTCTCCAGCACCACAGTTCAAAAACATTATTTCTTTGGTGCTCAGCTTTCTTTATAATTGGTAGCATATTATTCTCATGGTAACTACTCAAATTTGGAACATTTGAGTTCACTGAAGTCTTAAAGCTTCAAAGAGTTATGTATCATCCAACCCATTCTGTACAGTTTCTGCATAATCATAAAATTTTAAAATTCAATCTACTTTATGTGGTCCTCATCCAAAAAGGACTACCCTGGTGGCTCAGTGGTAAAGAATCCTCCTGCCAATGTAGGAGACTCAGGAGACTCGGGTTTGACCCCTGGGTCAGGAAGATCCCCTGGAGGAGGCAACCCACTCCAGTATTCTTGCCTGGGAAACCCCATGGACAGAGGAGCTTAGTGGGCTACAGTCCACAGGGGTCACAAAGAGTTGAAAGTGACTCTGCATGCAAGCAAGGCAAAAAAACCCCCCTCAAAACAACCAGTTTTATGAAATGCCTACTATATACTAAGGGACTATGTGGACAGAAAGATCAAAAAGCCAGTTTATGTTCTGCAGAATTCACAACCTAGCAGACCAACATTGAGTTTTAACTAATTAATGTAATGTTAGATTCAAAGTGTGGTCAAATTTCCTAAGTAATTAAGGATGTATTAAAAACACTGTGCTGTGTGCTTAGTTGCTCAGTCCTGTCTGACTCTTTGCGACCCCATGGACTGGGGCCTGCCAGGCTCCTCTGTCCATGGGACTCTCCAGGCAAGAATACTGGAGTAGGTTGCCATGTCCTCCTCCCGGCGATCTTCCTGACCCAGGGATCGAACCCACGTCTCTTACATCTACCTGCATTGGCAGGCAGGTTCTTTGCCACTAGTGTAA
This sequence comes from Antilocapra americana, assembly GCA_007570785.1. NCBI lineage: Eukaryota > Metazoa > Chordata > Mammalia > Artiodactyla > Antilocapridae > Antilocapra > Antilocapra americana. The sequence goes on along the minus strand of ML660197.1, from coordinate 43,710,055 downwards.
CCTGGGGAGCCCGCTACTTCTGTTTAGGGAAATGCAAATCAAGACCACAGTGAGATAATATTTTATTACAGTAAAATACAAGCAACAAAAAATTAACCATTTTAACTTTTATTTTTTATAATTTATTCTTTAATCGGAGGAAAATTGCTTTAAACTGTTGTGGTGGTTTCTGCTGTACAACAACACAATTCAGCCATAATTTTATGTATATCACATCCCTCCCTCCCCTCTGCCCACCTCACCCTTCTACGTTATCATGGAGTGCCAGGCTGAGCAGCATATGTTACATAGCAACTTCTTACCAGCTATCTATTTTACACACGGTAGTGTATATATGTTGATGCTACTTTGTCTATTCATCCCACTCTCTCCTTCCCCTACTATGTTCACAATTCTGTTCTCTGTATCTCCATTCCTTCCCTGCAAACAGGTTCATCAATTTCATTTTTCCAGATTCCATATATATGCATTAATATATATTTGTTTTTCTCTTTCTGACTTATTTCACTCTGTGTAACAGGCTCTAGTTTAATCCACCTCACTAGAACTGATTCAAATTCATTCTTTTTTATGGCTGAGTAATATTCCATTATATGTATGTACCACATCATCTTTATCCATTCATCTGTCGATGAACATCTAGGTTGCTTACATGTCCTAGATATTGTAAATAGTGTTGCTATGAACATTGGGGTACATGTGTCTTTTTCAATTATGGTGAGATTGCTGGGTTGTATGCTAGTTTTATTCTTAGTTTTTTAAGGAATCTCCATACTGTTCTCCATAGTGGCTATATTAATTTACATTCCAACCAACAGTGTAAGAGGGTTCACTTTTCTCCACATCCTCTCTAGCATTTATTCTTTGTAGATTTTTCAATGAGGGCCATTCTGACTGGTGTGAGGTGATACCTCATTGTAGTTTTAATTTGCATTTCTCCAATAATAAGAAATGCTGAGCATATTTTCATGTGTTTATTGGCCACCTGTATGTCTTCTTTGGAGAAATGTCTGTTTTATTCTGCCCATTTTTTGATTGGGCTATTTGTTTTTCTGATATTGAGCTATATGAGCTGCTTATATATTTTGGAGATTAATCCTTTGTCAGTTGTTTCATTGGCAATTATCTTCTCCCATTCTCAGGGTTGTCTTTTAATCTTGTTTATTGTTTACTTTGCTGTACAAAAGATTTTAAGTTTAATTAGGTCCCATTTGTTTATTTTTGTTTTTATTTGCATTACTCTAGGAGGTGGGTCAAAGAGGATCTTGCTGTGATTTATGTCAAAGAGTGTACTGCCTACATTTTCCACTAAAGCTTTATAGTTTCTGGTCTTACATTTATGTTCTTAATCCACTTTTGAGTTTATTTTTGTGTATGGTATTAGGAGGTATTCTAGTTTTATTCTTTTATATATAGCTGTACAGTTTCCAGCACAACTTATTGAAGAGGCTGTCTTTTATTTACTGCATATTCTTGCATTCTATGTCAAAGATAAGATGCCTGTAGATGTGTGGGTTTATCTCTGGGCTTTCTGTCTTGTTCCATTGGTCTTTATTTCTGTTTTTGTGCCTGTACCTTACTGTCTTGATGACTATAGCTTTCTAGTACAGTTTGAGGTCAGGAAGGTTGATACCTCCAGCTCCACTTTTCATTCTCAAGATTGCTTTGAGAGGGCTTTCCAGGTGTCACTAGTGGTAGAGAACCCACTTGCCAATGCAGGAGACATAAGAGACATGGGTTTGATCCCTGGGTTGGGAAGATCCCCTGGAGGATGGCATGGCTTGAGAAAAAAGATTGCTTTGGCTATTCAGGGTCTTTTGTGCTTCCATACAAACTGTGAAAATTTTTGTTCTAGTTCTGTGAAAAATACCCTTGGTAATTTGATAGGGGTTGCACTGAATTGGTAGATTGCTTTGGGTGTGCAGACTCAGTTGTGTCCAACTCCTTGCGACCTCATGGACTGTAGTCTGCCAGGCTCCTCCATCCACACAATTTTCCAGGGAAGAATACTGGAGTGAGTTGTCATACCCTATAATCAATTTCATAGTATTGATTATGCCAATCCAAGAATATGGTGTATCTATTTGTTTGTGTTGTCTTTGATTTCTTTCATCGGTGTCTTATGGTTTTCCGTATACAGTCTTTTGTCTCTTTAGGTAGGTTTATTCTTAAGTATTTTATTCTTCTTGTTACATTGGTGAAGGGACTGTTTCCTTAATTTCTCTTTCTTATTTTTCATTGTTAGTGTATAGGAAGAATGCAAGACATTTCTGTGTATTAATTTAAATTCTGTGACTTTTACTATATTAATTGATTAGCTTTAGTAATTTTCTGGTGGCATCCTTAGGGTTTCATTTTAACTATTTTAAAGTGTACAATTCAGTGACATTAAGGACAGTTGATCATTGAACAACATGGGGTTTAGGAGCACAAACCTCCATATAGTGGAAAATGTGAGTGTAACTTTACAGTAAGCCCCTCTGTATCAGTGGTTCTGCATCTGTGGATTCAACCAACAGTGAATTATGTAGTAAGTACTTACTGAAAAAATCTGCATATAAGTGGATAAATCCATGTTGTTCAAGGGTCAGTTGTACACAGTGCTGTACAATGATCATCATTATCTAGCTCTAGAACTTTTTTTATTACCCCCACAAAGTAAACTCTATCCTTTAAGCATTCACTTTCTATTCCAACCTTCCTCCACCCCCAGGAAACCACTAATATGTATTTTTGTGCATTTGTCTATTGTGACTATTTCATATAAATGGAATATAAAACATGTGGTCTTTTGTGTCTGGTTTCTTATAAAGATTTATCTATGTGGTGGTATTTATCAGTACTTTATATGGCTGTATAATATTTCACCGCCTGGATATTTGATTATCTAGTCATCAGAACATAGATGTTTGGGTTGTTTCTACCTTTTGGTTATTGAGACTAGTGTTTCTATGAATATTAGTGAGAAAACTCATTTTATACTTATTTGACTGGCAAAAATGAAGAAGTCGATGATATCAAGGATTAGGGAGAATTCTTTAAGGGTCAGTCACTGATGGGAATATAAATTTGTTTTAAAATGCTAGAAAATAGCATTATCTTGTGAAATTGAACCTTTATATCCTATACGATTGAGCAATAGCACTCTTAGATATACACCCATGAGAAACTTTAGCATGTAAGAACCAGGAGATATATAAATATAGATGAGAAGGTTAATAGCAGTACTGTTTCTAAGAGCAAAAAACCTGACCCACTTAAATGTGTATTATCAGCCATTTCTTTTAAGGAGTTCTGCTATAAAGGGAAAGAGAGAAATGGAACAGTAGTGGAGACTGAGAATTTTTTTCTTTTTAAGATGAAGGAAAAATAGCATATTTATATATTTAAGAATTGATTACATAGACAAGGTGAAAAGAAATAATGATGGAGAAAAAAATTTCTGGAGAATCTGATTCCTCAGATACTGGATTTTTCTCCTAGTTTTGGAGGGTACTATACATACCCTCCAGTTTTATCTATCCTTCTCCTGCCCTTTCTTAAACTACTTGATCAAATAGCATATAAACTAAGTATCCAAAGGCTATTTGTGTATCTGTTGTAACTCCTATAGAGCACCTACTTTCTGTACCACACAGAAATCAGATCCAACTTACCATATACCTCAACTCATAAATTACTGTGTGGCAGTCAAAATGAATTATAGAGTTACAGGCAAAAATATGATGAATCTACCACATGCAGTTTCGTATCTTTTTTTTTTTTTTTGGCTACGCCAGCATGGCTTCTGCAATCTTAGTTTCCAGACCAGGGATTGAACCCGGGCCATGCAGTGAAAAGGCCAAGTCCTAGCCACTGGACCACCAGGGAACTCCCATGATATCCTATTTTAGAATGTTTAATACAAGCAAAATTACACAATATGTTGCTTTGTTTTTGTGCACTTTCTAAATCCTATTCAACTCTTTGGGACCCCATGAACTGTAGCACACCAGGCTCCCTTGTCCTTCACTATTTCCAAGTTTGCTCAAATTCATGTCTATTGAGTCAGTGATGCCATCCAACCAGCTCATCCTCTGTCACCCGCCTCTTCTCCTGCCCTCAATCTTTCCCAGCATCAGGGTCTTTTCCAATGAGTCCACTCTTGGCATCAGGTGGCCAAAATATTGGAGCTTCAGCATCAGTCCTTCCAGTGAATATTCAGGGTTGATTTCCTTTAGGACTGACTGGTTGGAGCCCCTTGCAGTGCAAGGGACTCTCAAGGCTTGTGTCTCTATAGGCTTAGACATACTATATATGTAATGACATATATGCACAATTCAGGGCAATGATTACCTCTGGGAAGAAGACAGGAAGACAAGGAGAAAAAGAGCACATAGATCTAAATCGTCAGTAATCTCCTAGTTCAGTGGGTCTCAGATTTTAGTGTGCATCAGAATTCATAGAAGGCTCATTAAAACCTAGATGGCTGGGAACCCCCAGAGCTTTTGATTCAGGAGGTGAGTGTGAGGCCTAAGAATATGCAGTTCTAACAAGGTTCCAGGTGCTGTTTTAATGCAGCTCTGCTGGGATCACATACAGAAAACCACTTCCAGTTTTTAAGTTGGATTGTGAGTTCACAGGCGTTGCATTTGCTTTTATTATTAAAATAATATAATATTGTAAACAATGCGGCGATGAACATTGGGGTACACGTGGCTCTTTCAACAGCCAAGACATGGAAGCAACCTAGATGCCCATCAACTGACAAATGGATAAGAAAGCTGTGGTACATATACACAATGGAATATTACTCAGCATTAAAAAAAAATTCATTTGAATCAGTTCTACTCAGATGGACCGAACTGGAGCCCATTATCCAGAGTGAAGTAAGCCAGAAGCAAAAACAACAATACAGTATATTAACACATATATAAGGAATTTAGAAAGACAGTAACGAGAACCCAACATGCGAGACAGCAAAAGGAACGCAGATGTATAGAATAGACTCGTGGACTCTGTGGATGAGGGAAAGGGTGGGATGATATGGGAGAATGGCATTGAAACATAATTAATTATCATGTCTAATCAATCGCCAGCCCAGGATTGATTCTCGGGGCTGGTGCATCGAGATTTCCCAGGGGGGAGGGAGGAGGGAGGGGGGAGGGAGGGGTTTCTGGAGGGGGAGCATATGTAAACCCATGGTGATATCATGGCATTGTATGGCAAAAACAATAAAAAAATAAATAAAAAAATAATATAATAAATTTGTTATTATTAAATCATTAAGTTAAATGGGAGGAAAAAAAGATGGCCAGTCATAGACCAAAGATGAGAGTATGTCAAGAAGCAACTCTGGAGGCATCCGTTTTGAAAAATGCTAGGATTCCCTTACTAAAAGCAAACATGGAAAACACTTCTCTAGGAGAACCTCAGGATCATTTTAGAAGACTACTACTGGCAACTACGTTGAGAAATAAGTCTTAAGATGGTTTTTTTCCTTAGGTGCACAGGGAAAGCATTCCAGCTTTCTGAATCTCAATAATCTCTGCAAAGACTGGACACACCACAGGCTGACCTTTTTCATGGATTCAACTAAAATTGCATTTGGAGAAAATATTTCTCTTACTTTTTCAGATCCTACCCTTTCCTCAAGGGCTTTATTTAGATCACTATTTTTCTTCCTTCTCTTCTCCTTCCTCCCTTCTGGATTTATTGTATCCACTAGGTTTTGAGAGGAAAATGTATATGATATTTTAGATTCCTACGTTGATCAGGGCTATGTAGAGGGTATACTCCTGCAGCTGGTCACTGAGAGGGGTTGGAGAAATGCCTGAATATAAAATTCTTGCCCACAAGCAACTCAGCTTGGAGAAAAACCCCCCCAAAACCAGATCCATAAATATAAAATTACATCCCAGAGTAGGACACGCAGAATATTATAGAAAGATACAGACTTATCTGCTTTCACAACCTCTCCTACACTCGGCTCCTCTAAGTTAGGCTCGCTCGCTCCCACAATTCACAACCGCTGCCCAGAACCCCGTGGAGGGCGGAGCGCGGGCGGGGCAGCGGAGGGCCGGCGTTCGGGGCCGGACTCCATTGGCTTTCTGGCCGGAAGCGGCGGTGCGGCCCCGCTGCGCATGCGCCCCTCACACGTGCTTCGAGAACGCCCCCTCCGCCGCTGGAGATCTGCGGGCGTCATGCTGCGAATTTCTGCCTTACGGCTGCTAGGACGCAGGGGGGCGAGTAGGGTCTCGCTCTTGGAGGACTTTAGCTTACGCCACTACAGCTCGGGCGCTCTTGGTGTCCGCGACGATACCCGCGACTCGCGAGCCTACTTTACCACACCCATTTTCTACGTGAACGCCGCGCCGCACATCGGGCACCTGTACTCCGCGCTGTTGGCGGACGCCCTGTACCGACACCATCGCCTCCGAGTTCCCAGTGACGCCGCCACGGGATTCTCCACAGGTACCGATGAGCACGGCCTAAAGATTCAGCAGGCAGCAGCCGCCGCGGGCCTGGCCCCTTCCGAGCTGTGCGATAGAGTCTCTGCCCAGTTCCAGCAGCTTTTCCGGGAGGCTGACATCTCCTCCACCGACTTCATCCGCACCACCGAGGCCCGGCACCGGGTAGCTGTGCAGCATTTCTGGGGGACGCTGAAGGCTCAGGGTCTTCTCTACAAGGGCCTCTATGAAGGTTGGTATTGCGCCTCCGACGAGTGCTTCCTGCCTGAAGCCAAGGTCACCAGGCAGCCTGGCCCGTCGGGGGATTTGTGTCCTGTATCTCTTGAGAGCGGACACCCGGTCTCCTGGACCAAGGAAGAAAACTACATTTTTAGGCTTTCCCAGTTCCGGGAGCCGCTCCAGCAGTGGCTGCGGGGCGACCCTCAGGCCATAAGGCCGGAGCCATTCCATCACACAGTCCTTCAGTGGCTGGAGGAGGAGCTGCCGGACCTATCGGTCTCTCGAAGGAGTAGCCACTTGCACTGGGGCATTCCGGTGCCCGGAGACGATTCGCAGACCATCTACGTATGGCTGGATGCCTTGGTCAACTACCTTACTGTAATTGGCTACCCAAAAGCTGAGTTCAAATCTTGGTGGCCGACCACCTCTCATATCATAGGCAAGGACATTCTCAAATTCCATGCTATCTATTGGCCTGCCCTCCTCTTAGGGGCCGGCATGAGCCCACCACACCGCATCTATGTCCACTCCCACTGGACAGTCTGTGGTCAGAAGATGTCTAAGAGCTTGGGTAATGTGGTGGATCCCAGGACTTGCCTAGACCGCTATACGGTGGATGGCTTCCGCTACTTCCTTCTTCGGCAGGGCGTCCCCAGCTGGGATTGTGATTACTATGATGAAAAGGTGGTTAAGTTGTTGGATTCCGAGCTGGCAGATGCTTTGGGAGGTCTCCTGAATCGATGTACTGCCAACAGGATCAATCCTTCTGGGATCTATCCTGCTTTCTGCACTACTTGCTTTCCCAGTGAGCCAGGCTTGGTGGGGCCGTCAGGTCGTGCTCAGGCAGAAGACTACGCTCTGGTGAGCGCAGTGGCCACTTTGCCCAAGCAGGTAGCAGACCACTATGATAACTTTCAGATCTATAAGGCTCTGGAGGCAGTGTCCATCTGTGTCCGGCAGACTAACGGCTTTGTCCAAAGGCATGCGCCGTGGAAGCTGAACTGGGAGAGCCCCGTTGATGCTCCCTGGCTGGGTACTGTGCTTCACGTGGCCTTGGAGTGTTTGCGAGTCTTTGGAACTCTGCTGCAGCCTGTCACCCCAAGCCTAGCTGACAGGCTGCTGTCTAGGTTGGGGGTTTCTTCCACAGAGAGGAGCCTTGGAGAGCTCCATTTCTTGTCTCGATTCTATGGACAGCCATCCCCTTTTGAAGGGAGGAGACTGGGACCTGAAACTGGGGTCTTGTTTCCAAGACTGGACCAGTCTAGGTCCTGGCTAGTAAAAGCCCACAAGACCTAGAAACTCAGTTCTTACTAGCTTGTGGTAATGTTATTTTCTTTTTCTTTTTCTTTTTTTACAATTTTCAGGGAAATTATATTAATGCTTTCTAAAGTGTTGCATCAAATGAGCACATAAGTAATGTCCCTGTGAAAAGAGGTTTGATAGCCTTTCAGGAGCCTACTCCCTACTCTTCAGTTCTCTATGTCTATTAACCACTGTCCTTTGTACCCCAGTGTCTCCAGGGGTAAGAGACAACTTTGCTGATTTTATTCCTTCTCGTTGTACCTCCGTCCAAACCACAGTTATTTGCCCAGACTACCTCTCATGGCTTGTTTTTCATTGGCCTGGCCTCTGCTGGGCAAATTAATGAGAGTGGGGATTGGAGGCCCCCAGCCTCAGCTTTTATTTTGTTATATATATGTTGAGTCTCCTGTTGAAAACAGATGGTTTCATTAAACCTTTAAAAACCAGTGTCCTAGATTAGATGATTTTTGCCTGTGTATATGTTTTTAATTCTTAACAATCTTGTCTCCCAGTTTTGCTAGTTAATTGTCCAGTAGTTGTGCTTTGTAACATTATACTTTAACCGGTAGATGGCTCTAGTCTCACATATTTAATTACTAAACATTGAGGTTTCAGAATATTTAAAATAAGTTTTCTGCTTTGTAATTTTGCATAATTTAAAGAAAAAATTTTATTTTCTTAAAATAAGGATAACTGCAACCACTGCTGTTTTACAGTAAGCAACAAAAAAGATTAAAATCCTCAATTCAGACTACTGAAAAAGGACATTCACTCCATTAGATGTTTAGTCAGCTAATAAGTAACTATCACGTGTGTTTGGACCATGATAAATATAAAGCTCTCTTGATTTACTTGGTATGTTAAAATTTTTTTAAACTTTAATAACAGGTTTACAGGTGGAATTTAAAAAATCTGTAGAAAGTTCAAAAGGGTAATACTTTCTTTATATTTCTTGGTCTTAATTTTGTTATCCACATATATAATTTACCTTATATGATTTCTTTTGGTCAATCAGTATGTATAATACAATACAGAAATTGTGGAATAACTATTATAAATTTAATACGTTTACTTTCAAGTGGTTTTTATTATTTCTTTTGCTCCCTTAAGTTATTAAAGTTTAACTTTTCTAAGTACCTTATTCAGATCTGTTCTGTTGCATTTGTTGAAGGTGATGGTGAAGGGAGGAAATGGTCAATGCTCCAGGAATCTCAAACTGGATTTAGGGATCTCTCCAAGGCTCCATAAGAGAACATCACAGAGAAGATGTTAAGGTATCAATTTATACAGTGACTACAACATAGTAAGCCAGCATTATTTACCCAGACTACTTCTCATGGCTAATCTCATAGGTGATTAGACAGCTAGGGCAAAGTTTAAAATGAGAACTTGCCTTGAGATACCCATTCTAAGCATGGTAGCAAGCAGAGAGGGCTCACTATGAAATAAACTGTTGTGCTGGTAGTTCCCCCAGATTTATTCTGGGTGCTACTGTTGAGCTCCAGTTTCTATTAATTAATTAGTGTAGTGAGAGATTTCTGGTTGATTGGAAACACTGCTTAGAAAAGAATGCTTGAAGGCATTCTAGGGGTGGAAGGACCATTTCTTCCAGTGTTCCTTTAGATCCTCCTTATTCTTCATAATGGAATCTTGGGCTTTCCATAGGACAAATTCCAGTTATCTGCTGGGATTACTAGGGTAGATTACTGGGCCCTAGGATGGCAATATATTTCTTGGGGCTGGAGAGCAGAGCAGTGAAAGAGATGGGATGTTTACATGGATGAAGGAAAACAGACTTGGAAAGCAGTGTTGATAACCTCTGCCTTTGTAGTGCCATTATAACAGTCTTACAGCCCCTATCATGAATGGAAGGACAGTGTCTTTCACTGGAATGGTCTTTGCTACGGCCTAATGTCGGTTAGCACACTGCACCTTGGCTTGCTGGGTGTTAATGGAGTTCCTTTTGTGCAGTCTGTCTTTTGTGTAGGCACTTAAGTTCTACCAGAGTGTTTGTGGTAGTAGAGGACACAGGAAAACAGAGGGAGCCAAGAGAAGAGGGCATAATTATTGCAGAAGACAGGATATTTTGAGTGAAGAAGTGTGGTAAGTTGGATAGGACTTATTCTGTGGTGATATGGAAGATGAACTAGTTAGATTCTCTGCAGGAGGCAGAATAGGTAAAGCAGGGATCCTTTGAGTACTGAGTTGGTATGTTCAGTTTGACTCAGCAGTTTAAGAATGGCAAGTGGAGGATAGGTGAAACTGAAAACTGGCAGGCATGCACTTCCAAGAGAGTACACCTTAACCACTTTGTGGGAAAAGATGATAAACTTGTAGACTTCTAAGAATTTCCCTGTTTCAGAATTGCTAACACCTTATCTGGCATCTTGTGGATTCCTTGACGAGAAAGGAAGTTTCTCCCAGTATTACCCTAAGGCTCTCAAATACTGGTTTTCAGGTATTTTTGGAGGCAGTGTTGCAGGAGGTGACAGAGCACTGGTCAGGTGTTTATGGAATGTCATGTTAAAGTAATAATAAGCTGTCAACTCAGAAGACTACAGTCTACTCTGAAGTCATGCAAGAAGTTGGGGGCAGTGTATATGTGGCACCATTGTATATTAGAGGGCTATTCTACAAGTGAACTCACAGATAGGCACCTCAGAAGTCAGAAGACCTATGGCTATATGGGGGTCAAGAATAGGCGGGAACAAGAAATAGTTACAGTCTCATTTCATTGAAATCTCGTACTTATTCTGGAAGTAGGCCTTATTTTTCTTGAGCACCTGTGTGACGCTATAGGGGCTGAGAAGAGCCTGAGAAATTGAGTATTAAGTTGATCACTTAAGAAGGCTTAGGCTGCAGCGTGGTTTCTCAGGTACAGGCCTTTCCCTACCCCACCCCCCATAGTTGAATCTGTTGTTGGCACATAACTCTTTGGATCTGGGAAGTTCTGAAACTGAAGTAAAGCCAGTAATTGGTAAGATTTTGGGCTTCCAACTAGGATGACATAATCATGAAGTAGCTTGAGTAGCAAGTGGCAGTACTAAGCAATCAACAGATTACTTCTTGGGCATTATGGTAGGGATAGTTTACTGTCTGTTTCATCCCTGAGTAGGTGGGTAGTTGCAGTGTCAGCCTGTGTTGGTGTAACTTTGAGTTACAGTAGGGAAGCAGCCATGCCTCTTGATTAAGACTCAGTCCATAAAGTTGCTGTATAATATTGCCTCCTGGAGGCAGTTCCCCCCCATCCATAGTTCTACCAGATGTAGAACAACTGTTCTTGCTAATGAGGTCTGGGATGCTGTAAATGTTGATAGGTCCTTGTCCTCATTTTTTGCCAGAATGAATAATATCAGTGGACCTGAAAAGATGTGGACCTACTGGCAGTGATGTGTCTATTTTTGCTGCAAAAGTTAACTAGTTCAGAGAGATTGTGGGGAGCTTGGGCACAGGTGGAGGTAACGAGGATTACAAATTAGGGGGATCAGTTCTAGAGCAAAGCCTTGGAGCCCCTTGCAAAACTAAGACAGTATGAAATATGTCATTTCAGCATAACACAGTTGGCCCTGCCCCTTGTTCTAGGAGCTTTAGATAGGGATGGTTAACTTCTATCAATAGGAACACACTAAATTTGGAGGTTAATATTGCTGGAAGGCCAGAACAGTAACAACCAAGTTAATTAAGGTCAATTAGTGAGGATTTTAACCTTTCAAGAAGAGGGTCTTACTCTTTTTTGGGGCAGAGGATAGGAGAATCCCAACCTAAGCTGCTTTCTTCTATCATCACGAACTACTTCGAGTTGAAGGGAAGGAAGTAGACAGTTTAGAGGTAAAATTGACTTCTTAGTTTTACCCTGTATAGATCCTATAAATGAAGAGGAAGCATCTAATGGAATAGCTGACCACATTTAAAATACTTTGCTTTAGATTATATTATGTTAATCAGTTTCTACTTAAATTTCCATGATGAGTAAAGGGGATTGGGAAGAGGTACACACCAAGAGGATCTTCCTATGGTATGGACAACTACAAATAATATACTCTACTGTGCTTCTTGTGTATAGCTCTTGGGAGCTTCAGCCTTACTTGGATTTTCACCAAAGTAAGGTGAGACTAGAGACTACAGTATAGAAGTTCCATCCTTGGCTATGAACTGTATTTCACTCCCGTTTGGTCTGTGACACAGTTTACTCACCATAAGTCCACAGCTCCTTTCTTAAGAACATAATGGTATGAAATGTCAGGATGTTTCAGGAAACCAAATGTATGATCTGCAAGAAGAAAATAACTCCAAGGAGAGATGAGATCTGCCTTCATGTCATTAAGATTTTTGGATGAAACATTTGCAGAGGGCCTAGAAGACTCACTAGGTAAGCTGAAGGGATAGCTCTAGGTATAACTGGAAATGGATGATGCCAGTTATCTTAGTGTATGGTATGGGTAAAATGGTACTAACCTTTATGCTACCACTGTCAAGGTACATATACCCCCCTCACTGGTTTATGGGATTGAACAGGAGGTGAACCTTCGAGAACTAGTTTATGATTGATACAGATATGAATCATTATTTTATTCTCTTAATACAGTCAATAAAAGTGTGACTAATTATGTGTTTTTCCTAAAAGGATAATAACTTTTACTTTGGAACACATTAAATATGATAGTGTCAGTAGTTTGACTTCCTTTGAACTAATCTAGAAATGTCTAGATTAGATTACTGGTTAAAAGGCTATAAATATTAAAAATAAAAAGTTAACAAGCATGTTACACAATATGGTTAATCACTAAAATAACACAACTGGAATGTATTTCTTCTTAGCCAGATGCAATGTTAAAGAACTCAGTTCAACAGAAGATAGGAACGTGAAAAAAAGAGCAAAGAAAAATGAAAAATATGGTAAAAGAAAACCCATAATGGCATGGCAGAGATAAATACACATATATCGGTAATTAAAATATAGGATGGACTTTCTATCAAAAGGATGCAATATTCAAGCTTAAGTTTAAAAAGTTAGCTATATGTAGTTAAAAGATATATACTTAAACATAATAGAAAATAAGACATGAAAAAACACTAGGTATAAACCAAAAAAAAGCTGGCATCCTAATATTAATAATAGACTATTTTGAGGGGAAAATCATTACTAAAGATGAAGTGAGACTGAATATAAAAGGAACAATATACCAATAAGTTATAACAATTAAACGTATAATCTAACAGCCTCAAAATATAAAAAGTTGAAAATGACAAGAAATGTTCAAATTTGGAAAGAAATTAAACGGCCATTTGTGAGTTTAGAGAAACAGGCAATGAGAAAGTAAAAGTAACTTACACTAAATGTTAGCATTTCAGTCTTTAATGCTCACCACTTAGTGTATCATCTATCATCACTTCTAAGGGTAGAAAAAAATGAAAAAGCTGTAGCTGGTAAGGTTTTGTGACTCTTAAAACCTTGTCTTTGACAATGCTTTGTGGGACGTGGACGAGCGGCTCCAAGATGGCGGAGGAAGTAACGACAGGAATTGGATGAAGTAATTGATCACTAAAGAACTACAGTGCTGGTGAGATGTGTAAGAAATTATAAAGAGCTCTGATGGGCTATTTGGGTAATACCCAGTGCAGTGAACTGCAGGATTTTTGTCCCTGAGTCATGGAAGACAGAAGAGCTGAGAAGTCATGTGAACGAGCATGTGAATCACTGAAGAGGCAGGATTATGAGATGGCCCTCAAGCACTGCACAGAGGCCCTCCTTTCTCTTGGCCAGTACTCGGTGGCTGACTTCACAGGGCCTTGTCCGCTGGAGATAGAGAGCATCAAGATCGAGAGTCTTCTTTATAGAATTGCCTCCTTTTTGCAGCTGAAAAACTATGGGCAAGCTGATGAAGATTGTAGGCATGTGCTGGGCCAAGGACTGGCCGAGGGGGACGGCGCCTTTCGGGCAGCGCTGTGCTGCATGCAGCTTGAAGGGAAGCTCCAGCCTGTATCCCACATTCTTGCCAAATCGCTGACAGGAGAGTCCCTGAATGGGATGGTAGCAAAAGATTTGACAAGGCTAAAAACACTTCTCACAGAAACAGAGACAGCAACTAGTAACGTCCTCTCGGGATATCGTGTGGAAGACCTAGAGGAGGGACCTTGTAATGGTTGGCGTTTCCGCCCACCACCTAGGGGGATCACAAGCAGCGAGGAATATACTTTGTGTAAAAGATTTTTAGAGCAAGGAATCTGTAGGTATGGTGCGCAGTGTACTTCAGCACATTCCCAGGAAGAACTAGCAGAATGGCAGAAAAGATATGCTTCACGGTTGATAAGATTGAAACAGCAAAATGAGAATAAACAGCTCTCAGGCAGTTACATGGAAACCTTGATAGAAAAGTGGATGAATTCATTATCTCCTGAGAAAGTGCTCAGCGAGTGTGTGGAAGGAGTCCGGGTAGAGCACGACCTCGGCCTGTCCGTCACCGTCAGCACCAAAAAGTCCCAGCAGACCTGGACCTTCGCTCTCACCTGTAAGCCTGCAAGAATGCTGTGTCGTGTAGCATTGCATTATGATGCTCATCGTCCTCATTTTAGTATCATTGCAATATCTGCCGGAGATAGTACTACCCAGGAATTTGAAGCCTGTGTAAATGCTTCTGGAGAACATGGAATCGTGGTTTTCTCTTTGGGCTCAATGGTCTCGGAGATTCTGGAGCACAAAGCTATGGAAATTGCTGATGCTTTGGGCAAAATACCTCAGACAGTCCTGTGGCGATACACTGGGACTCCACCTCCAAATCTTGCAAAGAATACAAAACTTGTCAAGTGGCTGCCCCAAAATGATCTGCTTGGTCACCCAAAGACTCGGGCCTTTATCACACATTCCGGCTCCCATGGCGTTTATGAAGGAATATGCAATGGTGTTCCCATGGTGATGATGCCCTTGTTTGGGGATCAGATGGCCAATGCAAAGCGCATGGAGACTCGGGGAGCTGGAGTGACCTTGAATGTCCTGGAAATGAGTTCCGAAGATTTAGATAATGCCCTGAAAGCTGTCATCAATGACAAAAGCTATAAGGAAAACATCATGCACCTCTCCAGACTTCACAAGGACCGCCCCATAGAGCCTCTGGACCTGGCTGTATTCTGGGTGGAGTTTGTGATGAGGCACAAGGGGGCATCCCACCTGCGCCCTGCAGCCCATGACCTCACCTGGTACCAGTACCACTCTCTGGATGTGATTGGCTTCCTCCTGGTGGTCGTGCTGACAGTCATCTTCATCACCTATAAGGCCTGTGCCTTCACCTTCCGGAAATGTTTTGGGAAGAAAGAGAGACCGAAAAAATCTCATAAATCCAAGACACACTGAGAACTGGGTTGGAAACCTTAGAGAAAGGTTAAACTCATGTTATGTTTACTCAGGAACCACTTTGCCAGAAAATGACAGCCTCAGAGTGTGTTTGGAAAAATAGAAATGATCCAATCCCTAGTCAGACACACAGGTAGAGATATTTGAGTCTCTTTGCTGCTCCCTCCAGTACTTTAATCTGACTTCACTCCTCATCGCACAAATGACTTAAGAAAACTAGTAGGTCCTTCCTTCAACCTGCAATACTTGTCCTGCTCAGAAATAGGACCAGTCTGGGAGCTGTGTCTTCCTCCCCCTCCCCCAGGGATGTATCCAGCATCTGTAGATACATTCCGTCACCAATAATGGTGGGTTCTAAATCATGCTCATGCTTCACAGATGTCCCTGTGCATCTGAATAAGGAGATGTCTCTTCCTTGTCCTTAATGTGATATGAATGAATGATATAGAGTTTTTCTAAGACAGTGTGTGATTTCTGACTTAAGTGGGGAAAGAAGGATGCATAAAATTGGTGGGTGATGTGCCTGAGTAGAGAATCATTGCTTGTGCCAAACGGATCTGAATTTGACAAACGCCTAAATTATAGTGCCTGGGAAGTATATTTTTTCTGATGTGATAACTAAAAATACATTAATAAATTCATGTTAATTATAAAAAAAAAACCTTGTCTTTTTCCATGCATGCTTCTGTGAAAATAATAACTTGCTTTTTGAGTAGAAATGCCAACAAATACACCTGTTCAGTGAGTCCTTTCTAGATTATTAAAAGAGAACAATCCCATGGCCATAATTTTACCAATTTTTCTGTTAGTTCAACAGTAAATGAAGGTGAAGGGAGAGGGCCACCAGTTCTGTGTTCCTAATTTGTGTTCTCTCATTTACTCTTTCCATCAACCCTGGTAAGTATTCTTTTAACTCTGTTTAACTAATAAGAAATTGAGACACCAGAGAAGTTAAGTAACTTAGCTAAACTTATACAGCTTATAAAACAGGAGAGCCTAGACTCAAACTTGTTTTAGTGCCAGAGCCTCAGCACCATCCTTAGCACCAACACCACAACAATCCCTGAGTGTATTCTGAGCCTTGTCTCATGAGGAAGAGGAAGTAATAAAATCAGATCCAACGATCTGGAAATGAAAAGTCTAAATAAGAACACTTAATTGAAATACATTAATCAGTGTTTAAGATGAGGAGTTAGTTCTTGATAGCTAGTATGAAACATGAGTGCCAAAAAAGAAACCTAGGAAAAATACTTACCTTATAGTGAAATATATTTCTTTTCTTGCTTTCAATAGTTTCCTTTATATGTGCTGCTTATGTGTATGGTGTAAATGTTTAAAAATTTTAATGACTCTATAGTCTCTTTTTTCTTTTTCCTTAAGATTATTGTATCTTATTTTAAGAAGAGTGTTCCAAATTTTTGAATCCAACAATTCTCTAAGTGAAAGTATGTTGTCATAAATTCAAGTATTTAAAAATAACATTTTACTAATTAAAATACTTTATACATTTATCTCTAAATATGAAAACATGGCAATATTCAAGTTTTATTTGAATTAACTATTATAGTAATAAGCCAGAGAATTTTATTAGCGATCACACTGAAACTTTTTCATTTCATACATACAGTTTTAATACAAATGAATTTATTAAAAGACTCATCTACTTACTAACAATTTAAGTTCTATGACTTTACTGAACATTTATTACTATATTCTTATGACATCTTTCCTAACAAGCTTGGAGGAACCAGATTAAATGCCCTTGACTCCAGTTACTACCAAAGCAAATACCACCCTGTTAGCTAAAATGCCACATATTGGATAACTCCTGGTAAATTATATCTGACATATGTCACATATGACAGTCAAGATATATTTTAACTTCTACAAATTCTAGAGACTTTATTATGAATTTCATAAAGAACACTGTCATATTTTAATTTTTTAATGAAATGTAGCTAAAGTTGGACATTGGCTACACCTTGAAGAAGTTTAGGATGAAACCTATGTGTGTATAGGTCTCTTGGCGATCATCTAAATTGTATATTAAGATTCTTGTTAACCTGGAAGCTAGGAACATCTACATCTTTATATTATGTTTTAAGTAATTTCTTCCAAACTCTTTAAATTCAAACTATACAGTCCCATAGTTAACAAGGCATGATGGGTACTTTTCCACTATTTGCATGGTAGAATCAAATATTGCTAATTGAATCAGAGTGAAATATTATAAAAAATATTCTACGTATTCTACATTCTTAAGATTACCATTAAAATTCACTTACTAAAGGGATTTACAAAGGCTTTTCTAAAGGAAAGACTCTTCAGTCCTGGTAAATTCAAATTATTGCATTAACTCTTTATATTTAAATTTCTGTAAAAATTATTCTATGGAAACTCTCTAAATTTTTAAAAAGAGAAACTTTTTAGTCCTAAGTTCAGTTTCATTTTACAACTCATTACTGGAATGTAATTAAATAAATCAGTTGCAGTATATAAGAAGCCTGTTTTGGTATTATGGAAGAAAATTGGTAAGTACTAAAATGAATTGTTTGAAAATATGTATGGTTAATTGCATGAAAGTTGATGTTCATATGGTTGGACGTTCATACCATTTTAAGATTTGGAAGGAGTATTTTTTGCTGAATATAAAAGAAATATTCTTAACGTTCATGATGACATTGACCCAGTTAAAAAAGTCTATTAGTTAATAATCCTCAAAGAATAAAGTTTTTTCTTATTAAAATGTCCACATAAAAATCAGCTTCTGGAAGGTAGTTAATTCATAACAAATTTTAAATAAAACATTTTTAGATGTAACTAATGTCATAAAATCAGTTTTCTATCCTAAGGAGAGTATATAGCACATCTTCCCTTTTCCATAATCTATTAAGATCATCTAAAAATGAATCTATCCGTTCTGGGACACAAAGGACACAAAACCCAATATAAATGTATAACAGTTTTTACACTGTAGCCAAGTGTAGAAACTAGGAAATCAACCTAATCTCAGACAGGAAAAAAAAGGAAAAATAGTGAAAACTTACTGCTTAACTAGTGAAGTGTGAAAGAGACTAACCAAATTCAACCAAGTTATCAAAACCCATCATCAGTAAGTTTGTAGAGGTAGATGTTTTAAATATTCAATATGTGAGGACAGGTAAGTCTGAACTTGAGTTTTAAGCAAGTCATTCTCTAAAGATAGACACATAGCTAGGGCACAGGCATAAAAATGTATTTGTAAACATAGGATTGTTGCTGAGTTTATTTTCAGTTTTCTTTCCGCATAGACATTAGGATATTAAATGTGTTATTGTGTTATTTTATTGAGAACTATTCTCACAAACAATTGGATAATGCCTGAATAAAATAATCCTAAGGTTGACTTTATAGGGTAGGAAAAATTGATATATGTTAGTATCTTTTAAAAAATAGTTTGCATAATAGGAATATTAATAAGGATTTTAGGAAGTTCCTTTTATGTGTTGTTAAAAGTATGTGGTAGAAGTGGACATTGTGTAGCTTTCTTTGCTTTGGTACCAAAGTTAAGACATTTTGAAAACTAAGATCTTAAATATGACTAGCAACAAACACACTGAAAGTGTTAAAAATAATCTCAACTTGTTACTGTATACTTTAAAATTGTTATCCTTTAGATTTTTTTCTCCAAAACACCAAAGAAAAAAAAAGATATGCTTTTTAGGTAATACTTTTGATATTAATTAAACATTTCCTTTATGTACTATCATTGGTTGTTTCAGAACTATATGAGGCTAAGGTTTAGTCATCTTATCTTACTTCGTTTTTATATCATGACTTACAACAAAAAGGACATGATAATTAAAAGCTAAAACACTGATATCATAGTTATTAAAGCTGCTTTTGCTATGATGGATATGTTATATTAGCTATAAAATAAGAGGAAAACATCACAATTTAAATGGAACAGGTTTTTTGGGGGGGATGCATTAACTTTAACACTACCTGCATTTTTTCTATATTTTATATCTGAAGAGAAAGATGAAGTAATGTAATCTTCACAGAATTTAGTGAATGCACTGTGAAAATACATGAAAACATTTTAGTAAAGAGCACATTTGCCTATATTACCTAAGAAAAATACCAATGTAAATCTGTTTTTGAAGCAAAATGCAATTATTCTTGGACTCTAGAAATTTGTTAAAGTTTTAGAAAAAGATGCTTTGGTGTATACTAAATAAGTCTGAATTATAAATATGGGATTAAAATGTATACTGAAAATACCAGACAAGTGGAGTATTATATTGTTTCATGATTTTTTTGATTAGGGCTCTAATTATAGAACACTGGACCATAACATACAGCATGCTACTTTCAAATTAATGTAGGAAAATAAAATATTCTCAATAGATGGATTGGCCTTTGGATGTGTCAGAATATCTTTATATTATTTATTCTATAACTGTGCTATATTACATTTTATTCCTAAACATAAATATTTTAGCTCAGAAACATTTTGGTGAAATACTCCAAAAATATATACATCTATGGTAGTTCATTATTCTTTATGAGATAGTGTTAAAAAAAGTTAACTCGTTATAACTGGGTTTTCTTTCTAATATTGTAAGTTTTAATATGTAATTTAAAAAATATGTAATTCTTACTCTTTCCTAATAGAGGTTCAAACCAACTCTAGTTATTTGAGTGGACATGAAATTAAAATAGTGAAAAAATAAGACTCCCAGCAATGTGCAATCAAATTTAAATACATGCTATAATAAATTTCCATGTAGTCAGTTTAAATATTTCTTATTTATGTAATAATTTCTATTCTTTATTATTAAAAAGAATATGTTTTTGCAGAAGAAAATTGGGATATATATATTAAACAGGCAGCATTTAAAGAGAAGTTGGCATGGCCGTTTTTTAATTTAAAAAGTTCTACTTAGTGTGGGGTTTTTTTAATAAACTTTTCTAATCTGTAAAAGCAGGCAATCAAGCTTTGTATTTAAAAGGTGAAAAAGAACGTTATGGTTAAGTTTTACTTAGTCTAAGTTAATGTTTTGAAAGTCCAGAAGTCTCACAAACTAAGACCTGAATGATAGATACAAAGGAATATTGACAGTGTCACTGTGTTAAAAGAAGAAAAATGTATTGAATTGTACATGATGTATGCAGTGAATGCTTGTACTTGCTAAGATGCTATAAGAACCTTTATACTTCTCATATGAATAACAAAAGAGGGCCAGAAGTAGATATGGAGATACCTTTAAGTATATTTAAGAATAGGATAAACTTTGGCCATAGTAATTGATATAAAATACATGGTCATATGACAGATTTCCAGATATTATATATACAAATTGTCTATATATTAATATCTGGCAAAATTTCTAATGTAAACCTAGAATTTGAAATGTTTTATCAAAATATTTAAGTAGAATATAAACCTAAATATAATGAAAACAAAATAATGTGGAAGCTAGAATCGTCTATAGATATTATCTCCCTAATATAGTTTTTTTGAATTTATCTTATTGTAACAAATGACTTGTTCCTATGTATATTCTGTATATATGCCATGCTGTGTCTAAAAAATATAAAACATCTGGAATAAAACTGTAAAATCCAAACACCAAAGATGTTTTTAAGTGGTTGTATATGACATTGTATATGACATCATGTGGATAAAAGCCAAATGATGACCAAACTTTTCAAACTTTATCAAGATACTTGTTCTATATATATAATCTTTGTTCTGTTCGTTACAGATTATAAGTCTGTGTTATTTAAGTGTGTGTGAATTAATAAAGGAAACCATGATTTTATCCTGTACCTCTAATGTTCTGGCTACTAAGATTTTTTTACGTCTCTTAAAAAAGCAAAAACATTTAACCTTAGGCACATCAAAATCCCTCATATTTGTTACCAGACCACACATGACGCTAGTTGTTTTCTATTATTGGACAAAATAGTTATCCAAGACTCTACTTAACAGAATCAGTAGAAGAAGGTGGAGTAAGAATTGAATCCTCTGCTCTGATATCTTTTCTAGGATGAAAGTGTGGGCTTCGAGAATATGGAGGTTTCAAACCTATAGATGAAGGTTGAGAAAGCTTCTTCTCACAGAATGTAAGCTTGGTTCCTATTAAGAGATTTAAAGAAAATTAGAGTTTTATGCACAGTAAATGGCTCTTATTTTATTATTACCTAAGGGAAAGATTTTAAAAATAATATTAACAGGGCCTGGATTCTGAGGAGAGAAAGATATACTTTAGGAAATTCCCACTAGAGAGAGTAGGCTACTTTATAATCTGCTTAACTGGAAGGCATCTTAGGACTATATAGAACTGCAAAGGACCTTAGAATAGCCATATCTAGTGGCATATCTAAATTATTATGTTATACTTCCTTCTTTGTGCCAGCTGTGAACTTTGGTAAAGATTTGTTTAAAAAAAAAAGACACTGATATACACAATTAGAAGGTAGATCCTATGATTTAGAAAGTGACTATCTAGAGAAAAACAGGTATTAGTAAACTTTCGTATTAATGGAATAACAATCCTACTGTTAAGTAAAATATCCAAGAATAGATTGAGTTCCAACAAATGATTTTTATTTGATCCACTGCTGAACATAGGACTGCTGGAGATACTGCTTTGCTCAATACACTTGAAAATATAATAATTTTAGCTAAGGCATCTCTTAATGACTAAATGCCTACTTCACAGCATTAGTGTTTAGCCCAATCCTTTTGTCTAAAAAAGCTCTTCTTTGCTTTGCCTTTAGATATTGTTGTTCAGTTGCTAAGCCATGTCTGACTCTTTGTGATCCAGTGAACTGCAACACTCCCGGCTTCCCTGTCCTTCACTATCTCCCAGAGTTTGCTCAAACTCATGTCCATTGAGTCAGTGACGCCATCCAAACATCTCATCTTCTATCGCTCCCTTCTCCTGCCCTCAGTCCTCCTTCCCAGCATTAGGGTCTTTTCCAGTGAGTCAGCTCTTTGCATAAGGTGACCAAAGATTTGGAGCTTCAACTTCAGCATCAGTTCTTCCAATGAATATTCAGGGGTTATTTCCTTTAGGATTGACTGGAGTTTTCTCAAGCACCACAATTCAAAAGCATCAATTTTTTGGTATTCAGTGTTCTTTATGGTTCAGCCCTCACATCAATACATGACTACTGGAAAATCCATAGTTTTGACTAAACAGACATTTGTTGGCAAAGTGATGTCTCTGCTTTTTACTATGTTGTTTAGGTTTGTCATAGTTTTTCTTCAAGGAGCAAGTGTCTTTTAATTTCATGGCTACAGTCACCATCTGCAGTGATTTTGGAGCCCAAGAAAATAAAATCTGGCACTGTTTCCACTTTTCCCACATCTATTTGCCATGAAGTGATGGGATCATATGCCATGATGTTAAGAGTTCTGAATGTTGAGTATAAGCCAGCTTTTTCTTTCTTTCTTTCTTTCTTTTTTTTAAAAGAGGGAGAATTTTTATTTTTTTTTCAACATACATTTTATTTATTTATTTTTAAAAAATTTTCTTTACTTTATTGTGTTGGTTTTGCCATACAATGACATGAAACCGCCAAGGTTTACATATGCTCCCCCTCCAGAACCCCCCCCCCCCCCCCCCCCCCCCCCCCCCCCCCCCCCCCCCGGGAAATCTCGGTGTACCAGCCCCGAGCATCAATCCTGGGCTGGCGATTGATTTCACATATGATAATTAACATGTTTCAATGGCATTCTCCCATATCATCCCACCCTTGCCCTCATCCACAGAGTCCACGAGTCTGTTCTATACATCTCCGTTCCTTTTGCTGTCTCGCATGCAGGGTTCTTGCTGATATCTTTCTAAATTCCATATATATGCGTTAGTATACTGTACTGTTGTTTTTCCTTCTGGCTTACTTCACTCTGGATAATAGGCTCCAGTTCCGTCCACCTGAGTAGAACTGATTCAAATGAATTTTTTTTTTAATGCTGAGTAATATTCCATTGTGTATATGTACCACAGCTTTCTTATCCATTTGTCAGTTGATGGGCATCTAGGTTGCTTCCATGTTCTGGCTATTGTAAACAACGCGGCAATGAACATTGGGGTACATGTGTCTCTTTCAATTCTGGTTTCCTCGGTGTGTATACCCAGCAGTGGGATTGCTGGGTCATATGGCAGTTCTATTTGCAGTTTTTTAAGGAACCTCCACACTGTTTTCCATAGTGGCTGTACAAGTTTGCATTCCCACCAACAGTGTAAGAGGGTTCCCTTTTCTCCACATCCTCTCCAGCATTTATTGCTTGTAGAATTTTGGATGGCAGCCATTCTGACTGGTGTAAAGTGGTACCTCATTGTGGTTTTGATTTGCATTTCTCTGATAATGAGTGATGTTTTTCTTAATATATATATTTTACTGAAATATAGTTGACATACAATGTTTCAGGTGCACAGCAAAGTGATTCAGTTATACATATGTAGTATTTTTGAAATTATTTTTCATTATAGATTATTATAAGATAGTGACTATAGTTCTCTGTGCTATAGAGTAAACCTTTGTTGCTTATTGCACATCTATTTTTTAAAATTAGAAATCTAACCTTCTATTAATAGTAAGTCAAACAAGTGGAATCAAAATGTCATAAATTTTGAGTTAGGCAAAAATACATAAGTTTTCTTATATATTAACATTATTTATATAAAAGCTTTTCTACTATGCTTGATAAAGGCTTGAGAAAGAACATTAAAAAAAAGAGATGGAGAAATTGGAAAATATAAACTAAATGAAATCAGAGCACTGAATATGAAATAGAAAAAGTGAAACAAACTAGATAAAAGTAAAAGATCATCATATAGTCTAGTTGTTTTTAAACATGGCTGCTCATTAGAAAGGTATCTGGAGCCCTGGTAAAAGAAAAAGCAATACCCGGGCATTTGTATTTTCCAAAAAATATCCCAGATAATTCTGATATGCATCTGAATTTTAAAAAGTGATTACAGGTTTTATTATTACATGGTAGTTTTGGTGATACAGAGTTATATTACTTTTCTGTTGACCAATCATGATACAATGGTATTGAGTGAGTAATAGTTACATAATCACAATCGTAAAAGATATTTTATCAGTTTTCACAATCAATAGCCAGACAAAAAATTAGATAATTAGTTAATCATGGGAACATGATTAACCTAACAATATAAAGTAATTACATAAACAGTTTTGGGGGGTCAAGTAGACTGATGTGGTAAGTGGAAATGCATACATGCACATGTTTTCATCTCTCCAGCCTGTCTATATCTTTTGGTTAGTGCATTTACTCCATTTGCATTTATATATGATCCTATTCAGAAAACTAAGATCATGGCAATTTCTCCCATCACTTCATGGCAAATACATGGGGAAACAGTGGCTGACTTTATTTTTCTGAGCTCCAAAATCACTGCAGATGGTGACTGCAACCATGAAATTAAAAGATGCTTACTCCTTGGAGGGAAACTTATGACCAACCTAGACAGCATATTGAAAAGCAGAGACATTACTTTGCCAACAAAGTCCGTCTAGTCAAGGCTATGGTTTTGCCAGTGCTCATTCATGTATGGATGTGAGAGTTGGACTATAAAGAAAGCTGAGCACAAAAGAATTGATGCTTTTGAACTGTGGTGTGGGAGAAGGCTCTTGAGAGTCCCTTGGACTGCAAGGACATCCAACCAGTCCATCCTAAAGGAAATCAGTCCTGAATATTCATTGCAAGGACTGATGCTGAAGCTGAAATTCCAATACTTTGGCCACCTGATGCGAAGAGCTGACTCATTTGAAAAGACCCTGATGCTGGGAAAGATTGAAGGCAGGAGGAGAAGGGGGTGACAAAGGATGAGATGGTTGGATGGCATCACGGACTCAATGGACATGGGTTTGGGTGGACTCCGGGAGTTAGTGATGGAGAGGGAGGGCCTGATGTGCTACAGTTCATGGGGTCACAAAGAGTCAGACATGACTGAGCAACTGAACTGAACTGATGATCCTATTACTGTTTCCTTAATTGTTTGGAGTTTATTTTCTGTAGGTCTTTTCCTTCTCGTGTGTTTCCTGCCTAGAGAAGTTCCTTTAGCATTTGTTGTAAAGCTGGCTTGGTGGTGCTGAATTCTCGTAACTTTTGCTTGCCTGAAAAGCTTTTGATATCTCCATCAAATCTGAGAGTCTTGGTGTGTAGAGTATTCTTGGTTATAGGTTCTTCCCTTTCATTACTTTAAATATATAGATATGCCATTCTCTTCTGGCTTGTAGTTTCTGTTGAGAAATCAGCTATAGCCTGATGGGAGTTCATGTGTGTGTTGTCATTTTTCCCTTGTTGCTTTTAATATTTTACCTTTAATTTTTGTCAGTGTGATTATGTGTTTTGATGTGTTCCTCCTTGGGTTTACACTGACTGGGACTCTTTGTGCTTCCTGGACTTGGTTGACTATTTCCTTTCCCATGTTGGAGAAGTTTTCAGCTATTATCTCTTCAAATATTTTCTCATTGTCCTTTCTCTCTCTCTTCTCCTTCTGTATAATGTGAATACTGGTGTGTTTAATGCTGTCCCAGAGGTCTCTTAGGCTGTCTTCATTTCTTTTCATTCTTTTTTCTATATTCTGTTATGCAGCAGTGATTTCCACCATTCTGTCCTCCAGGTCATTTATCCATTCTTCTGCCTCAGTTATTCTGCTACTGACTCCTTCTAGTATATTATTCATCTCTGTTTGTTCTTTAGTTCTTGTAGGTCTTTGGTAAACATTTCTTCATCTTCTCCATTGTTTTACTGAGATCCTAGATCATCTTCACTATCATTATTCTGAATTCTGTTCCTGGAAGGTTGCCTATCTCCACTTTACTTACTTGTTTTTCTGGGGTTTTATCTTGTCTCTTCATCTGTGATATTCTCCTTTTTCATTGTGGTTAACTTTCTGTAATGTGGTTTTCGTTTTAGTCACTGTGGGACTGTGCTTATTCTTGCTTCTTCTGTCTACCCTCTGATGTAGGAGGCTGAGAGGCTTGTGTAAACTTCCTAATGGGGACTGGTGGTGGGAAAAACTGGGTCTTGCTCTGATGGGCAGGGCCTTGCTCAGTAAAGCTTTAATCTAATTATTTGCTAATAGGTGATTATCTACTATTTCTGGTATTTGATTATCTACTATCAGATTGATTACATTCTTTGCAGCCAAAGATGGAGAATCTCTATACAGTCAACAAAAACAAGACTGGGAGCTGACTGGCTCAGATCATGAACTCCTTACTGCAAATTCAGTCTTAAATTGAAGAAAGTAGGGAAAACCACTAGACCATTCAGGTATGACCTAAATCAAATCCCTTACAATTATACAGTGGAGTGATAAATAGATTCAAGGGATTAGATATGATAGAGTGCCTGAAGAACTATGAATGGGGGTTCTTGACATTGTACAAGAGGCAGGGATCAAGACCATCCCCAAGAAAAAGAAACGCAAAAAGGCAAAATGGTTGTCTGAGGAGGCCTTACAAAGAGCTGTGAAAAGAAGAGAAGTGAAAGGCAAAGGAAAAAGGAAAGATATGTCTATTTGTTTTATTTTATTTATTTATCTTTATGTTATTGTGTTGGTTTTGCCATACACTGACATGAATCTGCCATGGGTATACACGTGTTCTTCCAGAATCCACCCCCACCTCCCTTATCTATTTGAATGCAGAGTTCCAAAGAATAGCTAGGAGAGATAAAAAAGCTTTCCTCAGTGATCAGTGCAAAGAAATAGACAAAAACAATAGAATGGGAGAAATTAGAGATCTCTTCAAGAAAATTAGAGATACCAAGGCAACATTTCATGCAAAATTGGACTCAATAAAGGACAGAAATGGTATGGCCCTAACAGAAGCAGAAAATATTAAGAAGAGATGGCAAGAATACACAGAAGAACTGTACAAAAAAAAAAGATCTTCACGACCCAGATAATCACGATGGTGTGATCATTCATTTAGAGACAGACATCCTGGAATGTGAAGTCAAGTGGGCCTTATGAACAAAGCTAGTGGAGGTGATGGAATTCCAGCTAAGCTATTTCAAATCCTGAAAGATGATGCTATGCAAGTGCTGCACTCAATATGCCAGCAAACTTGGAAAACTCAGCAGTGGCCACAGGACTGGAAAAGGTCAGTTTTCATTCCAATCCCAAAGAAAGGCAATGCCAAAGAATGCTCAAATTACCGCAAAAATTGCACTCATTTCACATGCTAGTAAAGAAATGCTAA
Source organism: Antilocapra americana (assembly GCA_007570785.1). Taxonomy (NCBI): domain Eukaryota; kingdom Metazoa; phylum Chordata; class Mammalia; order Artiodactyla; family Antilocapridae; genus Antilocapra; species Antilocapra americana. The sequence goes on along the minus strand of ML660197.1, from coordinate 43,682,500 downwards.
AAATTCTCCAAGCCAGGCTACAACAATACATGAACCATGAACTTCCAAATGTTCAAGCTGGATTTAGAAAAGGCAGAGGAACTAGAAATCAAACTGCCAACTTCTGTTGGATCATCAAAAAAAACAAGAAAGTTCCAGAAAAACATCTATTTCTGCTGTATTGACTAGGCCAAATCCTTTGACTGTGTGGATCACAACAAATTGTGGAAAATTCTGAAAGAGATGGGAATACCAGACCATATGACCTGTCTCTTGAGAAACCTGTATGCAGGTCAGGAAGCAACAGTTAGAACTGGACATGGAACAACAACATGGTTCCAGATAGGAAAAGGAGTGTGTCAAGGCTGTATATTGTCACCCTGCTTATTTAACTTAAATGCAGAATATATCATGAGAAATGCTGGGCTGGATGAAGCACAAGCTGGAATCAAGATTGCTGCGAGAAATATCAATAACCTCAGATATGCAGATGACACCACCCTTATGGCAGAAAGTGAAGAAGAACTAAAGAGCCTCTTGATGAAAGTGAAAGAGGAGAGTGAAAAAGTTGGATTAAGGTTCAACATTCAGAAAACTAAAATCATGGCATCTTGTCCCATTACTTCATTTCAAACAGATGGGGAAACTGTGAAAACAGTGACAGACTTTACTTTTTTGGGCTCCAAATCACTGCAGATGGTGACTGAAGCCATGAAATTAAGATGCTTGCTCCTTGAAGGAAAAATTATGTCCAATCTAGACTGCATATTAAAAAGCAGAGACATTAGTTTCCCAACAAAGGTCTGTCTAGTCAAAGCTATGGTTTTTCCAGTAGTCATGTATAGATGTGACTGTTGGACTATAAAGAAAGCTGAGCACCAAAGAACTGATGCTTTTGAACTGTGGTGTTCGAGAAGACTCTTGAGAGTCCCTTGGACTGCAAGGAGATCCAACCAGTCAATCCTAAAGGAAATCAGTCCTGATTATTCATTGGAAGGATTGATGTTGAAGCTGAAACTCCAATACTTTGGCCACCTGATACGAAGAGCTGGGAAAGATTGAAGGCAGGAGGAGAAGGGGATGACAGTGAATGAGATGGTTGGATGGTATCACCGACTCAATGGACATGAGTTTGAGTAAACTCCAGAAGTGGTGATCGACAGGGAGGCCTGGCATGCTGCAGTCCATGGGGTTGCAAAGAGTCAGACATGACTGAGCAAGTGAACTGAATTGGTAGTTGTTTGGCTTGAGGCGACCCTGCCCTCGGATCTCATGTTAATGGCAACTTAAAAGAGGGCTTATGACAAGGGAGCCCTTCCTTGACTGCTGCTGCCAGTGCCCCTATTGCTGAGGTGAGCCCCTGGTGACCCATTTCTCCACAGAAGACCCTCCAACACTTGTAGGTAGTTTTGGTTCAGTCTCCTGTGGTGTCACTGCTCCTTTCCTCTGGGTCTTGGTGTATGCAAGATTTTGTTTGTGCATTCCAAGACTGGAGTCCTTGTTTTCCCCAGTCCTGTGGAAGTCCTATAATCAAATCCCATTGGCTTTCAAGGTCAGATTGCCTGGAGATTCATAGTCCCTTTGTCAGATCTCCAGGCTGAGAAGTGTGACATGGGGTTCAGAACTTTCACAACAGTGTGAGAGCTTCTTTGCTATTACTGTTCTCCAGTTTGTGGGTCACCCACCCAGCAGGTATGGGATTTGATTTTATTGTGGTTGCACCCCTCCTACCTTCTTGCTGTGGCTTCTTCTTTGTCTTTGGACATGGGGTATCTTTTTTGGTGGGTTCCAGCATCCTCCTATTGAACCAGCTGTCCAACAGCTAGTTGCGATTTTGCTGCTCTCACAGAAGGAGATGAGCGTACATCCTTCTACTCTACCATCTTGAACCAGAAGCCTCTAAGCAAGCTTTTTCACTCTCTTCTTTCAGCCTCATCAAAAGCCTCTTTAGCTCCTCTTCAATTTCTGCCATTAGAGTGGTATCATCTGCCTGTCTGAAGTTGTTATTTCTCTCAGTGATCTTGATTCCAGCTTGTGATTCACTCAGCCTGGCATTTCATACTCTGCATACAAGTTAAATAAACAAGGTAACAATATGTACAGCCTTAATGTACTCCCTTCCAAAGTTTGAACCCAGCCAATTCTAACTGTTCTATGTCTGTTGATTGTTGACCTGCATACATGTTTCTCAGGGCAGGTAAGGTGGTTTAGTATTCCCATCTCTTTAAGAATTTTCCAGTTTGTTGTGATCCACACAAAGGCTTTAGCATAATCAGTGAGGCAGAAGTAGATGTTCTCCTGAAATTTCCTTGCTTTCTCCATGATCCAACAAATGTTGGCAATTTGGTCTCTGGCTCCTCTGCCTTTTCTAAATATAGCTTGTACACCTGGAAGTTCTCAGTTCACATACTGCTGCTGAAGCCTAGCTTGAAGGCTTTTGAGCCTTCCTAGCATGCAAAATGAGCATAATTGTATGGCCATTTGAACATTCTTTGGCATTGCCCTTCTTTGGGACTGGAATGAAAACTGACCTTTTCCAGTAGTGGTCACTGCTGAGTTTTTCAAATTTGTTGGCATATTGACTGCAGTACTTTAACAGCATCATCCTTTAGGATTTGAAGTGCCTCAGCTGGAATTTCAACACCTCCACTAGCTTTGTTTGTAGTGATGCTTCCTATGGCCCACTTGGCTTCACACTCCAAGATGTCTGGCTCTAGGTGAGTAACCACACCTTTGTTGTCATCCAGACCTTTTTTGAACAGTTCTTCTGTGTATTCTTGCCACCTCTTCTTAATATCTCCTGCTTCTGTTAGGTCCTTAACATTTCAGTCCTTTATTGTGCCCATTCTTGCATGAAATGTTCCTATGGTATCTCTTAATTTTCTTGAAAAGATCTCTAGTCTTTCCCATTCTATTGTTTTCCTCTATTTCTTTGCAGTGTCCACTTAATAAGGCATTCTCATCTCTCCTTGCTATTCTTTGGAACTCTGCATTTAGATTGGTATATCTTTCCCTTTCTTCTTTACTTCTTTTCTCAGCTATTTGTTAGCCCTCCTCAGACAACCATTTTTCTTGTTGCATTTATTTCTCCTTGGTATGGTTTTGGTCACCATCTCCTGTACAGTGTTACGAACCTGGGTCCATTGTTCTTCAGGTACTTTGTGAGATCTAATCCCTTGAATCTATTTGTCACTCCCACTTGGAGTCATAAGGGATTTGATTTATGTCATACCTGATAGCCGAGTGGTTTTCCCTACTTTCTTCAATTTAAGCCTGAGTTTTGCAATAAGGAGCTGATGATTTGAGCCCCAGTCAGCTCCAGGTCTTCTCTTTGCTGACTGTACAGAGCTTCTCCTTCTTCGGCTGCGAAGAATATAAATCAGTATGATTTCAGTATTGACTATTCATGATGTCCATGTATAGAGTCATCCCTTGTGTTGTTGGAAAAGGGTGCTTGCTAAGACCTGTGCATTCTCTTGTCAAAACTCTTGTTAGCCTTTGCCCTGCTTCATTTTGTACTCCAAGGCCAAACTTGCCTGTTACTTTAGGTACCTCTTGACTCCTTAGTTTGCATTCCAATCCTCTGTGATGAAAAGGACATCTTTTTGTTGTTGTTGTTAATTCTAGGTCTTGGAGGTCTTCATGTATGAACTGTTTCAGCTTCTTTGGTGTTAGTGGTGGGGCATAGACTTGGATTACTGTGATGTTGAATGGTTTGCTTTGGAAATGAACTGAGATCATTTTGTCATTTTTAAGATTGCATCCCAGTACTGCATTTCATACTCTTTTGTTCACTATGAGGGCTACTCCATTTCTTTTAAGGGATTCTTGCCCACAGTAGTAATCTAATGGTCATCTGAATTAAATTTGGCTATTCCCATCCATTTTAGTTTGGTGATTCCTAAACTGTCGATGTTCACTTTTACCATCTCTGGCTTGACTATGTCCAGCTTACCTTGATTTATGCACCTAACATTCCGGGTTCCTATGCAATACTGTTCTATATAGCATTGGACTTATCTTTCACCACCAGATACATCTACAGCTGGGTGTCATTTCCACTTTGGTCCAGCTTCTTCATTCTTTCTGGAGATCTCTCTCCATTCTTCCCCAGTAGCATATTGGACACTTACTGACCTGGGGGCTCATCTTCCAGTGTCATATATTTTTGTCTTTTCATACTGTTCAGGGGGTTCTCAAGGCAAGAATACTGAAATGGTTTGCCATTCGCTACTCCAGTGGACCATGTTTTGTCAGAACTCTCCACCATGACCCGTCCACCTTGGATGGCTGTGCATTGCAGTTATTAGCAAGAATGGAAAGGAAGAAGAAAAACAACCAAACATTTGTTTTGTTGGTAGCCTTTATGTTTTCAAAAACATGTGGAAATGTGTCATGTTCCCAAAATATAGAGTAGATTGCATTGCCTATAAGTATCTTTTGCTACCCCAGGGATTAAAGTTTTTCTGGAATAATTTAAAAGGCCCTTATCTCACCTTGAGTTCCTTATATTTCCCAGAGTGCTGAATTGCAGTTTTTAAAAAGTTAATTTTAATTGGAGGATTACTTTATAATATTGTGATGTTTTTTGCCATACATTGACATGAATCAGCCATGGGTGCACATGTGTTGCCCACCATCCTGAACCCCCGTCCCACCTTCCTCCCCATCCCATTCCTCTGTGTTGTCCCAGAGTACCAGCTTTTTTTTTTTTTATTTTCAGGAGCACTTTATTTTATCTAAGCTCTCAAGATGAACAATGATAAAACCGGCGCTTGAACACACGCATCCAATGAAGTCACACTGCCTCCACCGTCGCCTGCTTACATTTTACCACAGTTCCTGGAAGGATCCTAGACATAGAGTACCAGTTTTGAGTGCCCTGCTTCATGCATCAAACTTGCACTGGTCATCTATTTTGCATATGGTAATATACATGTTTCAATGCTTTCTCAAATCATCCCACCCTCACTCCCAGAGCCAAAAATCTGTTCTTTATATCTGTGTCTCTTCTGGTGCCTTGCATATAAGATTGTTGTCATTGTATTTCTAAATTCCATATATATCATTAATATACAGTATTTCTCTGAGAGTGTTTCTCTTTTTGACTTCATGCTGTATAATAAGCTCATTTCATCCACCTCATTAGAACTGACTCAAATGTGTTCCTTTTTATAGCTAAGTATTCCACTGTGTATATGTACCACAACTCCCTTATCCATTCATCTGCCAATGGACATCTACGTTGCTTCCATGTCCTAGCTACTGTAAACAGTGCTACAATGAACACAGGAGTACATGTGTTCTTTCAATTCCGGTTGCCCGGTGTGTATGCCCAGAAGTGGGATTGCTGGGTTGTATGGCAGTTCTATTCCCAGTTTCAAAAGGAATCTCCACACTGTTCTCCATAGTGGCTGTACCAGTTTGCATTCCCACCAACAGTGTAAGAGTGTTCCCTTTTCTCCACACTTTCTTCAGCATTTACTGTTTGTAGATGTTTTGATGGCAGCCATTCTGACTGGTGTGAGATGATACCTTATTGTGGTTTTGATTACCATTTTTCTAACAAGTGATTATTTTCTTTTCTTGTGTTTATTAGCTATCTGTATGCCTTCTTTGGAGAAATGTCTGTTTAGTTCTTTGGCCCATTTTTTGATTGGGTTGTTCGTTTTTCTGTTATTGAGCTGCTTGAGTATTTTGAAGATTATCTGTTGTTTCATTTGCTTTTATTTTCTCCTATTCTGAAGGCTGCCTTTCAACTTGCTTATTGTTTCCTTTCTTGTGCAAAAGCTTTTAAGTTTAATCAGGTCCCATTTGTTTTTATTTCCATTACTCTGGGAGGTGGGTCATGGAGGATCTTGCTGTGATTTCTATCAGAGATTGTTTTGCCTATGTTTTCCTCTAAGAGTCTTACATTTAGATCTTTAATCCATTTTGAGTTCATTTTTGTGTATGGTGTTAAAATGTGTTCTAGTTTCATTCTTTTACACGTGGTTGACCAGTTTCCCCAGGACCACTTGTTAAAGTGAAAGTGAAAGTCACTCAGTCATGTCTGACTCTTTGCAACCCCATGGACATGGAATTCTCCAGGCCAGAACACTGGAGGGGGTAGCCTTTCCCTTCTCTGGGGGATCTTCCCAACCCAGGGATCACACCCAGGTCTCCTGCATTGCAGGCTGATTCTTTACCAGCTGAGCCACCAGGGAAGCTCCCACTTGTTAAAAAGACTGTCTTTTCTCCATTGTATATTTTTGCTTCCCTTGTCAAAGATAAGGTGTTCATAGGTGCTTGTATTTATTTCTGGGCTTTCTATTTTGTTCCATTGATCTATGTTTTTGTCTTTCTGCCACTACCATATTGTCTTGATGACTGTAGCTTTGGAGTATAGTCTGAAGTCAGGAAGGTTGATTCCTCTAGTTTCATTCTTCTTTCTCAAGATTGCTTTGAATATTTGAGGGTTTTTTTTTGCGTTTCCATACAAATTGTGAAATTAATTGTTCTAGTTCTGTGAAAAATACCATGGGTAGCTTGATAGGGATTGCTTTAATCTAGAGATTGCTTTGGGTAATACATTCATTTTCACTATATTAACTCTTCCAATCCACAAACATGGTATACTGCTCAATCTATTTGCATCATCTTTGGTTTCTTTCATCAGTGTTTTATAGTTTTCTATATATAGGTCTTTTGTTTCTTTGGGTAAATTTATTCCTAAGTATTTTATTCTTTTTGTTGCAATGGTGAATGGAATTGCTTCCTTGTTTTTTTTTCATTGTTAGTGTATAGGAATGCAAGGAATTTCTGTGTATTAGTTTTATATCCTGCAAATTTACCATATTCATTGATTAGCTCTAGTAATTTCCTGGTGGTATCTTTAGGATTTTCTATGTAGAGGATCATATCATCTGCCGAGTTTTACTTCTTCTTTTCCAATCTGGATTCCTTTTATTTCCTTTTATTCTTTGGTTGCTATGGCTAGGACTTCCAAAAATATGTTGAATAGCAGTGGTGACAATGGGCACCCTTGACTTGTTTCTGATTTTAGAGGATTTTTTTTTTGCCATTGAGGATTATGTTTGCTGTAGGCTTGTCATATATGGCTTTTATTATGTTGAGGTGTGTTCCTTCTATGCCTGCTTTCTGGAGTTTTTTTACTTTTTTAAATCATAAACAGATATCGAATTTTGTCAAAGGCTTTCTCTGCATCTATTGAGATAATCATATGGTTTTTAATCTTTCAATTTGTTAATATGGTATATCACATTGATTGATTTATGGATACTGAAGAATCCTTGCACCCCTGGAATAAAGCCCACTTGGTCAGCACAACACTTTTTAGGACAAATTTTGATTAACAATCTAAAAAATTAAATTCTAGGATGATTCGATTACCCCTGCTTTCATTGGGGAACTCTTCAGACTTAGGTTACTTGATAAAAGCATGATTAAACAGTTTCAAGTTTATCACAGTTCAGTTTTCATTTTTATTTCTGTTGTTTGCAACCTGGTGCTTGGTGCCAGAATCCAGAGCCCCTTGGAGCTTCCCCTCCTCCCTTCCCACCGCCCCTCTGCCACCGTCAGTGGGAAAAAACCCCATCAGAGCAGTAGTATTTCACCAGAGGCCAGGGGTGGGGGGGAAAGGAGGGTGAGGAGCCTCAGGGAGCCTCTCACTTATTCTACATGTCTTAGGTCTCTTACATGCCAGACTAGAGTCAAGCTCTTCTTTCCCTGCTGATTCTGCCACGCCTGTGGTTTTGTGGTTTTATTTCCTCTTGAATCTCAGTGTCAAAATCCCTTGGTTGTGGTTTTGCTGGATAGTGAAGTGAAGTCGCTCAGTCGTGTCTGATTCTTTGTGACTCCAGGGACTGTAGCCCACCAAGCTCCTCAGTCCATGGAATTCTCCATTCCAAGAATACTGGAGTGGGTTGCCATTTCCTTCTCCAAGGGATCTTCCCGACTCAGGGATTGAACCTGGGTCTCCTGCATTGTAGGGAGACTCTTTACCATCTGAGCTATCAGGGAAGCTGGATAGTAGGTAGGGACAATGGGAATCTCCTTCATCCATTCATGGACATCACTAACTAGATGATGAGGCATTTGGCTACCTTAAGAGATACCAGTTTACTTCAGTATTGAATATTTTTTGATTCCAACTCCCAGGTGCGTAAGGGATTAGAATAGACATTTTATTTTTATCTAAGATCTCATTTTAGTGATTCGACAACAGATGTTCTATAAACTCTTGAATAAGACAACCACTATTTCTGCAAAGTAATGTGTTCTCTAAGGATCTTCCCCTCCCATTTCCCTACACAACCACTTCCCACTTGCCTCCTTACAGGTTACTATTTATTAGTAATCAGAAGTTCGAGTTTCTATCACTTAATAGTAATGTCATCTTTGGCAACTCTCTTTACCTTTCTAAGCCTCACTTCTCTTAAAACAAGTTGCCTATCTCACAAAAATATCAAGTGGATAAAATGAGTTAATGCATGTGAAGTGCTCATAAATTTTAAGGTGCTATATAAATAAGGTGTTACTTTGTCTTAGAAAAATATAGTAAGCAAAAACATAATATTTTAAGCATCATTTTATAGCAGATTATCATCCATCAACAAAGTTAATGCAGTTTTTATTCACTCAGTTGTGTCTGACTCTTTTAGATCCCATGGACTGCAGTCCACCAGACTCCTCTTTCCATGGGATTCTTTAGGCAATGGAGTGCACTGCCATTTCCTTCTCAAGGGCATCTTTCTGAGCTAGGGCTCAAACCTGGGTCTCCTGCATTGCAGGCAGATTCTTTACCAGCCATGAGGGAAAGCCCCAAGGAATGTTATCACAGACCTGAAACAATCTTCAATGACTAAACGAAAGCTCTTCTTCAGAACTACCTAGAAATTATATAGCAAAGTGAGTTACCCAGGCTAAGTTACTACATTTTAAGACTAATATCAAAAGACTATTCCACAGTTGTAGACCCTATAGTCCTTCAGTTATGAGATTCTACAATTTCATGTTTATAACACAGGGAAATAGGCTTATTCTACCTGAACATAATTCAGTTTACTTATACAGCTGTATCAATGCTAAGCCAGAAACCATAAAGCTTCAAGGGTTAAAGAAAGAGGAGTTCATACCTATTTTTTATGGCTTATTGTCTTTCAGACTATACTTTTTGATCCTAATTTAATTACACTCATTTTTTAATGTATTAATAGGATTACTTACATTTTGATTTCCCTGAGACAATCTAGGTTTATGCCTTTTGTAATATCAAAATTTATTTTTGAGAAAGTCTTTGAATAGAATTATTTTAATAGGTTTATTAATAGGATAATCTACTCTGTTGGTCAGTAAGTACATATTTCAAAGATTATGTAATAAATTACTTTTAGTGTCCACTTTCAAGTGTTCTGATTTGAATAATAAATATATAATTTCCACATATAAGAATTAGGAGCAGAGGTCAGCAAAGTCAAGATCTTTCTGATTACTAGAAGGAGAGAAGTGAAAGCAGAACTTAATATGACTGATAAAACATCAGAGGATCTCTATAGGTAAACAGCTTTGATTTCTAAAAGATAATCAAATCAAGTCTGTCTGCTGCTCATCAATGAAGGTGACACTGAGATTCAAGAGGAAATATAGGACTGGAAAACAAGGACTCGTAATTCTGAACCCATACAATCATTCTGGAGAAGGTTAAGCTAATTAATATTCATTTTGGAACTTGACAAGTCTCTGATGTAACTATCTCTGAGAAAAGATATAGTTACATGCTTTCAAACGACCCTATTCAGACAGACCCTAATGTTACGCTTGTCTTATTAGAACTGTATTTATTATCAATAAAGATAAGAGTCATTTGAAACTGTATGACCTGAGATCAAATTATGTTAGTGAATACTATATGGTTGGCAATCTTTACTTAGGGCTTCCCTGGTGGCTCAGATGGTAAAGCATCCGCCTCCAATGTGGGAGACCTAGGTTCGCTCCCTGGGTTGGGAAGATCCCCTGGAGAAGGGAATGGCAACTCACTCTAATATTCTTGACTGGAGAATTCCATGGACAGAGGAGCCTGGTGGACTACGGTCTATGGAGTCGCAAAGAGTGAGACACAACTGAGCGACTAACACTTTCTACCTTTACCTAGAGTGTATAGCAATGTCTGGTTTGAAAGATGTTTAATAAATAAAGTAGACCAACAGGACGAGTTACATGAAGAGATGATCTTTAGAATTAATTGTGGATATTTTCCGTAACAGTCCATAATTTAGAAGAAAATCAGGGAAGTTGAATGGGTAGGTGTTGCAAGAGGGCATCAGAGGGCAGACACACTGAAACCATAAAAATATAAAACTAGCCAATCTGATCACACAGACCACAGCCTTGTCTAACTCAGTGAAACTAAGCCATGCTGTGTGTGGCCACCCAAGACGGAAGGGTCATGATGGAGAGGTCTGACAGAATGTGGTCCACTGGAGAAGGGAATGGCAAACCACTTCAGTATTCTTGCCTTGAGAACCCCATTCACAGTATGAAAAGGCAAAAACATAGGACAAGGAAAGATGAACTCCCCAGGTCGGTAGGTGCCCAGTATGCTACTGGAGATCAGTGGAGAAATAACTCCAGAAAGAATGAAGGGATGGAGCCAAAGCAAAAACAATAACCAGTTGTGGTTGTGACTGGTGATAGAAGCAAGGTACAATGCTATAAAGAGCAAATACTGCACAGGAACCTGGAATGTTATGTTCATGAATCAAGGCAAATTGGAAGTGGTCAAACAGGAGATGGCAAGAGTGAACGTTGACATTCTAGGAATCAGCGAACTGAGATGGACTGGAATGGGTGAATTTAACTCAGATGACCATTATATCTACTACTGTGGGCAGGAATCCCTTAGAAGAAATGGAGTAGCCATCATAGTCAACAGAAGAGTCTGAAATGCAGTACTTGGATGCAATCTCAAAAATGGCAGAATGATCTCTGTTTGTTTCCAAGGCAAACCATTCAATATCATGGTAATCCAAGCTTATACCCCAACCAGTAATGCTGATGAAGCTGAACGGTTCTATGAAGATCTACAAAATCTTTTAGAACTAACACCCAAAAGGGATGTCCTTTTCATTAAAGAGAATTGGAATGCAAAAGTAGGAAATCAGGAAACACCTTGAGTAACAGGCAAATTTGGCCTTGGGTTACAGAATGAAGCAAGGCAAAGGCTAATAGAGTTTTGCCAAGAGGACACACTGGTCATAGCAAACACCCTCTTCCAACAACACAAACAAGACTCTACACATGGACATCACCAGATGGTCAACACCAAAATCAGATTGATTATATTCTTTGCAGCCAAAGATGGAGAAGCTCTATACAGCAGCAAAAACAAGACCGGGAGCTGACTGTGGCTTGGATCATGAGCTCCTTATTGCCAAATTCACACTTAAGTTGAAAAAAGTAGGGAAAACCACTAGACCATTCAGGTATGACCTAAATTAAATCCCTATGATTATACAGTGGAAGTGAGAAATAGGTTTAAGGGAATGGATCTGATAGACAGAGGGCCTGATGAACTATGGATGGAGGTTCATGACATTGTACAGGAGACAAGGATTAAGACCATCCGCAAGAAAAAGAAATGCAAAAAAGCAAAATGGCTGCCTGAGGAGGCCTTACAAATAGCTGTGAAACGAAGAGAAGTGAAAAGCAAAGGAGAAAAGGAAAGATATTCCCATCTGAATGCAGAGTTTCAAAGAATAGCAAGGAGAGATAAGAAAGCCTTCCTTAGCGATCAATGCAAAGACATAGAGGAAAACAACAGAATGGAAAAGACTAGAGATCTCCTCAAGAAAATTAGAGATACCAGGGGAACATTTCATACCAAGATAGGCTCAATAAAGGACAGAAATGGTATGGACCTAACAGAAGCAGAAGATATTAAGAGAGGTGGCAAGAATATACAGAACTTTACAAAAAAAGATCTTCACGACTCAGATAATCATGATGGTGTGATCACTTACACTCATCTAGAGCCAGACGTCCTGGAGGGTGAAGTCAAGTGGGCCTTAGAAAGCCTCACTACAAGCAAAGATAGTGGAGGTGATGGAATTCCAAATGAGCTATTTCAAATCCTAAAAGATGATGCTGTGAAAGTGCTGCACTCAATATGTCAGCAAATTTGGAAATCTCAGCAATGGCTACAGGACTGGAAAAGGTCAGTTTACATTCCAATCCAAAAGAAAGGCAATGCCAAAGAATGCTCAAACTACCGCACAATTGTACTCATGTCACACGCTAGTAAAGTAATGCTCAAAATTCTCCAAGCCAGGCTTCAGCAATACATGAACCATGAAC
>ML660197.1:43620886-43655167 GCA_007570785.1 Antilocapra americana | reverse complement strand
GTTCATGGTTCATGTATTGCTGAAGCCTGGCTTGGAGAATTTTGAGCCTTACATTACTAGCATGTGACATGAGTACAACTGTGTGGTAGTTTGAGCATTCTTTGGCATTGCCTTTCTTTTGGATTGGAATGTAAACTGACCTTTTCCAGTCCTGTGGCCATTGCTGAGATTTTCAAATTTGCTGACATATTGAGTGCAGCACTTTCACAGCATCATCTTTTAGGATTTGAAATAGCTCATTTGGAATTCCATCATCTCCACTAGCTTTGTTTATAGTGAGGCTTTCTAAGGCCCACTTGACTTCACCCTCCAGGATGTCAGGCTCTAGATGAGTGTGAGTGATCACACCATCGTGATTATCTGAGTCGTGAAGATCTTTTTTGTAAAGTTCTGTATATTCTTGCCACCTCTCTTAATATCTTCTGCTTCTGTTAGGTCCATACCATTTCTGTCCTTTATTGAGCCTATCTTGGTATGAAATGTTCCCCTGGTATCTCTAATTTTCTTGAGGAGATCTCTAGTCTTTCCCATTCTGTTGTTTTCCTCTATGTCTTTGCATTGATCGCTAAGGAAGGCTTTCTTATCTCTCCTTGCTATTCTTTGAAACTCTGCATTCAGATGGGAATATCTTTCCTTTTCTCCTTTGCTTTTCACAGCTATTTGTAAGGCCTCCTCAGGCAGCTATTTTCCTTTTTGCATTTCTTTTTTTTGCAGATGGTCTTAATCTCTATCTCCTGTACAATTTCACAAACCTCCATCCATAGTTCATCAGGCACTCTGTCTATCAGATCTAGTCCCTTAAATCTATTTCTCACTTCCGCTGTATAATTACAAGGGATTTGAATTAGGTCATTCCTGAATGGTCTAATGGTTTTCCCTACTTTCTTCAATTTCAGTCTGAATTTGGCAATAAGGAGCTCATGATCCAAGCCACAGTCAGCTCCTGGTCTTGTTTCTGCTGACTGTATAGAGCTTCTCCATCTTTGGCTGCAAAGAATATAATCAATCTGATTTTGGTGTTGACTATCTGGTGATGTCCATGTGTAGAGTCTTCTTTGTGTTGTTGGAAGAGGGTGTTTGCTATGACCAGTGCATTCTCTTGGCAAAACTTTATTAGCCTTTGCCCTGCTTCATTCTGTACTCCAACCAAATTTTTTAGTTTCTGGTTGTCTGGAAAAGTACATATCTCTTAGTTCAGTTGGTAAAGACTCTGCCTGCAGTGCAGGAGACCTGGGTTTGATTCCTGGGTCAGGAAAATCCCCTGGAAAAGGAAATGGCAACCCACTCCAGTATTCTTGCCTGGAGAATCCCATGTACAGAGGAGCCTGGCAGGCTACAGTCCATGGGGTCGCAAGAGTGGACACGATTTAGCGACTAAACCCTCCCCCCATCTACTCCCCTTCTATTCTAAATGATAATCTTGCTTGTTTCAGCATCCTAGGCTACAGGTTTTCCCCTGTCAGTACTTTGAATATATTATGCCATTCCCTTTTGGCCTGCAAAATTTCTGCAGAGAAATCAGCCAATAGCCTATGGGGGTTCCCTTGAACTGACTGTGTTCTTGCTGCCTTTGGAATCATCTCATTATCTTCGACTTTTGCCATTTTAATTATATCTTGGTGTGAGTCGGTTTAGGTTCATCTTACTTGGGATCCTCTGTGGTTCCTGTGCCTGGACATCTGTTTCCTTCTTTAGATTTGGTAAGTTTCCAGCTGTAACTTCATGTAGTGTGTTTTCAACTCCTCTCTCTCATCTCCCTATAATGTGAATGTTTTCACACTTGATGTTATCCTAGAGGTCCCTTAAACTGTTCTCAGTTTTAAAATTTGTGTTTCTTTTTGTTGTTCAGATTGAAGGATTTCCATTATTCTATCTTCTAGATCATTTAGGTATCACCTAGTCTGCTTTTAATTCCCTCTAGCTGTTTTTCGTTTGTCATATTCAGTGTTGATTATTTTTCATATTTTCGAGTTCTTTGTTAAAATTGTCACTGTGCTAATCAATTCTTTCCTCTAATTCAGTTAGCATTATTACTAATGCTCAAAATCCAATTCTGAGTTTGTCTTCTTAGTGCCAAATCCCAGGGCTGGGGGTACCCAAAACGTGGACTGAACCTCACTCTCCAGGGAGTTCAGTTAAGTAGCTCAGTTGTGTCCAACTCTTTGTGACCCCATGAATAGCAGCACGCCAGGCATCCCTGTCCACCACCCACTCCCAGAGTCCACCCAAACCCATGTCCATCGAGTTGGTGATGCCAGCCAGCCATTTCATCCTCTGTCGTCCCCTTCTCCTCCTGCCCCCAATCCTTCCCAGCATTAGCGTCTTTTCCAATGAGTCAACTCTTCAAATGAGGTGGCCAAAGTAAGTCTGTATAATTCCTCTGAGCCTGTGTAATCCCTCTCCTCTTCCATCTTCCCCTTCCAGGTGTGCAGGTCCTGACCTGATCATTTCTCTTCTCTTCCTACCTGATTTCATCTGGATCTTGGATTTTTCTTACAACCCTGGTTGTATTAATATAGCCTTCTTTTTGCCAGATGATTTAGTTTGTTTTCAGTGAGAACTGCTCCACATGTAGATGTATCTTTGAGGTGTTTGTGGCGGGAGCTGAGCTCCACATTTTCCTACTCTACCATTTTGATCTCTCTTTGGGCTCTTTTAATCTAGGAACTACTGTCATTAACTTCCTAGGGAATTTTCTTTTATTGATGTTTTTGCTGATTTTCTCCAAACCATTTTCTCTTTTTCCAGATATTTAACTTCTTGAATTATCTTCTGATTTTATTGTTTCTCTATTGTTCCTCATTGCTGTGTTTAAAAAAGTTTACTTACAACTCTTCTATAAATCTGAAATTATCAATATTTCAAAATACAAATCTAAAAAATTAAAAAGACTAAGAGGTTTAGAAAAAACCAAAGTATTTTCTGGGATGACTATGCATGGACCACGTCTCATTAATTTTCTCTTATCTCTGAGAGGATATTATAGCTTCTTAGATTTTTTTTTTGCTCCCTGAGTTATATGTTTTTTCTGAATTCCTTTTTTTTCCCTGTTTGTTTTGGTCTCTCATTCTGAAGGCTTTCTGCTTCATTTATTTATTTAATTTTGGCTATGCTGGGTCTTTGTTGTTGTGTGTGGGCTTTCATATTTGTGGCTCAAGGGCTTAGGTTCTGCATGTGGAATCTTTCCTGACCAGGGACTGAACTGGTGTCCCCTGCATAAGCAGGCACATTCTTATCCATTGTACTATCAGGGAAGCCCCTGAATGCTTTCTTCTAATGTGACTGCACATCCATATTTAATAAGGCATTTCTATTAAAATCCTAATGGGAAGTTCTCTGTGAATGATGGATTTGTCGTTGAGCTCCACAGTAGGTATTTCAGAGGGCCAGTCAACTTTTTCTAGTGGTATCAAGCATGCAGCAACAACAACTTTAATTCTTTCCATTGTATTAACAGCTTCATACAGTGTTTATTTTTACACTGGTTAGAAACTACTTCATTATTCCTGTTTTTTGGTTTATAATTATTGGGAACATGGGATATAGTTTAAAAAATTATTTAATTTCCTCTTCTATAATATTGTTTATATATACTACATACTGTTTATCCTTATCTTTGATGCAGTGTCATATTCAAAAAGTTTTTCAGTGTGTACTTTACTCTTCATTCTTGAATGGAGGTCTCTCCATGACAATTCTAAAAACTGGTTTCATGAATCTTTGATTCCCTTTATTGTTCTCTGTCTCCGCTGAGGCTATCTATAGTTAGATCTTTGCACAGTAAACAAAAATTTTTACCCTCCTGTATGTTTGGAGCTGCAAAGCACAGGTTTTTTACGTTCCTGCCCTCAGAACACAATACCCCTTTACAATTGTCCTCCTCTACCCTTAGGAACAGCTGAACATGAGGGAATTTCAATCTTTAATTGCTTTATAAGAAGTGTTAATGATATTGAAATGAGGAAATGGTTAGGAAGAAGACAGCAGTGGAATTTTTCTATAAAGTAGAGATAGTTGTTAATGTTTAGGTGAGTGCACATTATGGGTCTCTAAGCTAGAAACAGGCAGTGGTAGTAGGTAAAATCTCTTTCCAATTTACTTTTGAATCATTTGGTCTTTCCAATGGGTAAGGTGGAACAGGTGTTTTTCATTCAAGCCCAATCAGTGCTTTAATTAGAAAAACTTCCTCATAGCCTGGCAACTGGTTAAATATCATTCTTAATATTTCTATGAAATGTTTTTATGAATAGCTAGTATACTTCAGAGTTAAACAAAAAGAACATTTAAAGGTGAATTTCAAATTATAATTAACTCAATTTCCAGTATCTCAATTAAGTCTCATAAAAATAAACTTATTAGACACCTAAATTAATACAAAAATGGAAAAACATCATAAGGAAATAGAGATACTTCATAATTCTCTACTTATACCCTTATTACCAAAGGATTTGATATTCATATTAAAAGTTTTGAATGCCCAAATAGGCAAAGATTTTCTTTTTGTTCCTTTTAAATTTTATTTTTAATTGGAGGATAATTACAATACTATCATGGTTTTTGCCATATATCAACATAAATCAGTCATAGGTATACATATGTTCCCCTCCCTCTTGAAACTTCCTCCCACCTTACTCCCCATCCCACCCCTCTAAGTTGTCAAAGAGCACTGGCTTTGGGTTCCCTGCATCATACAGCAAATTCCCACTGGCTATCTATTTTACATATGGTAATATATATATTTCAAAGCTACTCTCTCAAAACACCCCACCCTCTCCTTCCTCTACTGTGTGCACAAGTCTGTCCTTTTATGTCTGCCTTGCAAATAGGTTCATAATCAGTGCCATCTTTCTAAATTCTATATATTTGTATTAATATACGGTATCTGTCTTTCTCTTTCTGACTTACTTCACTCTGTATAATAGGCTCTAGGTTCATCTACCTCATGAGAACTGATTCAAATGTGTTCTTTATATAGCTGAGTAATATTCCACTGTGTATATGTACCACAACTTCTTTATCTGTTGTTCATCTGCTGATGGACATCTAGATTGCTTCCATGTCCTAGCTACTGTAAACAGTGCTGCAATGAACATTGGGGTACACTGTCTTTTTTGATTATGGTTTCCTCAGGGTATGTGCCCAGCAGCAGGATTGCAGGTAGTTTTATTCCTGGTTTTTAAAGGAATCTTCATACTGTTCTCCATAGTGGCTGTATCAATTTTCATTCCCACCAGCAGTGCAAGAGGGTTCCCTTTTCTCCATACCCTTCCTAGTATTTACTGTCTGTAGAGTTTTTGATGATGGCCATTCTGCCTTTTTTTCTTTTATTTTTTTTTTCCATTCTGCCTTTTGTTCCTTTCTATAGTATAATTCAGTGGGATAATTTTGACATTATATGATTTTGCTTTACTGATTTTAAAAATTAATTCTGTATATAAGATGCAACTGTTGAATCAGAGAATGATACCCTAATTAATGGGATTCCATGGTTGCTCAGACAGTAAAGAATCTGCCTGCAGTGCAGGAGACCCAGGTTCAATCCCTAGGTCAGAAAGATCTCCTGGAGAAGGGAATGGCTACACACTCTAGTACTCTTGCCTGGAGAATTCCAAGGACAGAAGAGCTTGGTGGCTATAGTCCTTGGGGTTGGAAAAGAGTTGGACATGACTCGGCAACCAAATAACAACAATTCTAAGTAATACCATATTAACCAACTAGTTTCTATATTGGTCTGCTTTACAATATTTTATTTGATTTGATAGAGTACAGTAACCTATGGCTTACAGTCAATGAGTAGCTTCTGACAGTCATTTATAATGGCTAGATTTGTGCTCTGAATAAGGTTTCTATTTTATTGACTAGATTTGTTGTTTTAAGACAGCTTTGACATATGAAATTCTACTTTCGCATGTATACAATTAACATCATTAAAATTATAATAATTTAGAGTTTTAAAAATGACTTATACTATTAAAAACAATACATTTAAATTCTTTCAAGGAGTATTTCTGCTTTTCTATATTTTAAGTCAACAAGATTTTTGGTACACCAGGGAAAATTTGCATAGGAAGAATAAAGGTTAATGTTGCAGATGTCAGTATGTTAATATTAGTCTACTTTAATAAATTTTAGGAAAAGACTGTCTCCTATTAATTTCACATTTGTGAATTAATATTTCTATATTATAATACAAATGCATTATAAACAAAAATAGATAATTTTCCACATAGTAAAACTTGTACAGTGAAGTATTTTTACAAAGTGGTATAGTTTTAGAAAACTATAGAATTGGACTTTCTGTTTCTGAATGGGGCACCTTTTCTATTGAGTGCCATCAAATCACCTAAAGCAGAATACTGAGTATAAGATACACAGAACATTCAACCATGAAAGATAAAACAGGATGTACAAAACTATATAAAATCCCTGTGTTCCAGTTTTGATTTTGAAGTTTATTTAATTGAATTTTCTCTTTTTTTCCCTTTATCTCTAACAAAAGAGAAATTGTGGGTTTTTTCCTGCCCCTCAACTCAAGCCTCCTATGATCCTGCAGCTCTAAATTAAAAGTAAAACTTGCCAGGGACTTTCCTGGTGGTCTAGTGGTTAAGATTCTGTGCTTCCAATGCAGATGGTGTGAATTTGATCCCTTGTCAGGGAACTAAGATCCTATGTGTGGCACAGCCAAAACTTAAAAGTAAGTAAGTAACTAAAAATAAAACATGCCCAAACCTCATTGATTCTGAAATAAACATCTTTTCATATTTCAAAAACCCTGCATCAGGATACATGGTTTTCTTCTTTCATAGTGATATATAAAATGATAATCCATGATATCTCAGATTTTAGGAAATCTAATTACAGTTGTGTGAGATGTGGGCTTTGCAGTAAGCTAGTTAACTACAACAGTTCATAGCTCTTTTTAACTGTGAAATCTTAACTGTGCAGTACCAAACTCTTCCCTAGGCTGTATCCATGTGATAACCAGAATTACTATAAGCCTTAACAAGATTAAGTAAAAATAGAAACAAGTCAGTGATTTTGTTTCCCTTTAGCCTGTGATATAGTAGAGCAAAGATTGATGTCAGAATAGAAAGGGTAAAGTTCCTTTTAGCAGCATTTCCCTAGACATGCAACAGGCAGGTTTCTGATTCCAGTTTTATGCTTATGTGCACAAAGAAAGCTATTTATTTATACCTCTGTTATGATTTATATTCAACATCTATATAATTTTATATAATAAAGAGTAAGATAATATTTTCTCTGCACAATTTCTGCATTTCCTAGTCACACATTTAAGAGAATGTAGAAAAGGATACACTCTTAAACTAGAAGAATAAAACTTTAAATCAAGAATTTAACATTTATATTCTTGAGAAATTTTTCCTTTCTGACTACCACTTTATCCTCTATTGGAATTATTCAACAAGTACAACTTCAATAATTTGTATGTATATATACACACACAAACACACACACACATATATATAAAATGTGTGTGTATGTAATATATAACCTACAACTGATTATCTAATATGGCATAGCTATTTTAAGAGAAGTATATCTGGAGAAAGTATCAACATTTTAAGTTTGTTTTAGATGATTTTGATCCTATGGTGAACTTCCTATAAATAATATTTACTAACACTTTAGGCTTTGGCATTAGGTAAAAATTATGGTTTTAATTCATGTTTGTAATGCAGTAGCAACAGCAAGGAAGAAATGCAGTTAAGGGGAGAGGGGAGATGAAAGACTGTGGAGGCTCCTTAAAGTAGACTGAGTTCCAACATATGGGATGGGTCAGAAGCAAAAATATGAGTGTGAAATAGCTAACCTCCATCATTTTATTGTAAAAAATATACAGCAAGCAAGAGTCATACTTCCATCATAACAGGTAATCAGTTTGGGTTCCTTACTATAGTCACATTTCCCAAAAGTTAAGATGCAAGAGTTTCACTAAGAACCTAGGTCACATGGGAAGAAGCAAGATAAGACACTTGAAATATACTAAATATATAAAGGGATATAACTACATTACCACTCTTGGCCTGGATCTAATTTAGGATGCATGAGCAAAATGTCCAAACTGAAAGAGTAGATCACTATAACTATTATCATTTCCCCATAAATGTTATGTGTCACTAACGTAATAAAACTCTGAATATATGGAATATCTAGGCAAATTACAAGAAGTTAACAGGGACTGGGGAGAAAGAAGAACAGAAAGTTATTGCTTAATGGGTACAGAGTTTCTATTTGGAGTGATGTCAAAGTTTGGAACTAGATATTGGTGACTATAGTTGCATAGCAATGTGGATATAATTAATACCACTTAGTTGTATATTTAAAAATGGAAGACATTAAGTCATATATATTTTACTCTAGAGTAAATGAAAACTTTTGACCATGTGTGGTTTATAACTTCTTCAAAACTAAGAGAAGTGAAGTGAAGTGAAAGTTGTTCAGTCATGTCCAACTCCTTGTGACCCCATGGACTGTAGCCTGCCAGGCTCTTTTGTTTATGTAATTCTTCAGGAAAGAATACTAGAGTGGGTAGCTATTTCCTTCTCTAGGGGATCTTCCGAACCCAGGGATTAAACTCAGGCCTCCTGTATTGGAGGCAGATTCTTTACCATCTGAGCCATCAGGGAAGCCCTTTGCATCACCCTAAATAGAAACTCTGTACCCATTAAGCATTAACTTTCTATTCTTCTCTCTCCCCAAAACTAACAGAAATTACAGCCAATTTAGAACTGCATTCCTTCATATGAAAGAATTCATTAATTCTGTACTTCAGATCACAAATGAGATATAAATATCCAAAATTGTCTTTTTTCAGAAGAGAACTTGGAAAATGTGAAATATGACTTAAGAACAACAACAACAAAAATCAAAACAAGCTTCTTACTTTAATTGGTTCAGGTTGCATCACTGGTGCAGGCATAGCAATGGCACTTGAAGCATAAACCTGGTGATATGCTGCTTGCACTCCATGATCAGAATAAGGCTAGAATTAAAAAAAGAAAAAAATATTACTTTTCATTAATTAAAAATATTTATTCAGTATTACAATTTTCTAGGCATTTGCTACACAATGGAGAAACACAGATGAGAAACACATTCTCTATATTTAATTAGACTGGTCTGGGACAGACTAGTCAAAACGTATGACATTTTGCATAGGGATGTATATGGGGGAAAAGAAAGTCCTATGACACATGAATAGGGATGCATGGGAAAAAGGAAATAATTAATGTAGCTTTAGAAAGTTGGGGAGGTGGTCAGGGGACGTTTTCTAGTGGAGTTTATGCTAGAATTTTAAAAATTAGAGAATGAGGTAGGAGTAGTATATGAAAAGGTAGAGGCAACTAAGAATAAGTAACTGGGTGTGTTGTTTGGTATGGCTGGAAGGAAGAATATACACTGACGGACAGCTGAAAGGTGAGGCTGTAAAGTAACAGACAGGAAAGAGATCATGTAAAAATAGATTAATGCCTTGTCCAACAGATGGTGGTACCATTCACTGATTTATGGAATAAAAGAAAAGCAAGTGTGATGTTTATGTAATTGTGTGGAGGTTAGAGAGAAGTTAAGTTTGTAACACATAAAATTTGAGGTATTTGTAGGACTCCTAGTAGAGGTATATAGTCAATCTAAAGCTGGATGGCTCTAAAGAAGCACTAATAAAAATGTGAACTAAATGTTAATTAAAATTAAGATAGTCAGAAGGTACAAACTTCCAGTTATAGCTAAGTAAGTATTAGGGCTGTGATGTACAACATGATAAATATAATTAACACTGCTGGATGTTATACAGGAAAGTTGTCAAGAGAGTAAATCCTAAGACTTCTCGTCACATACAAAATTTTTCCTATTTCTTTAATTTTGTATGTGATGATGGGTGTTCACCAAGTTTGTTGTGATAATCATTTAGTGATATGTATGAATCAAATCATTATGCTGTACATCTTAAGCTAACACAATGATGTATGTCAATTACATCTCAATAAAACTGAAAGAAAAATTTCCAGTAGCCATGCTAGAAAAGTAAAAATAAACAAGTAAAATTAATTTCCAGTAATAGATTTTATTTAAACATATTAAAAATATATTAGAGTGTACTCAACATAAAGTCAGTGATACATTTTACATTCATTTTTCACACTATATCATTAAAACTTGGTGTGCATTTTGTACTTACAACACACCTCAATTCTGACTAGCTACAGTTCAATAGGTGCATGTGGTAATGGCTATCATTGTACTGAACAGTGCAGGTCTAAAATGCAGAAGTGAGGCTGGGGCTTGAGACATGAGTATGGATGATAACATCAGAGTGAATATGTGGGGTTAAAGAATGAAGAATCAAAAAAGAAATCATGGGGAGAAAAAGATCAGCTTACGGAAGAAAATAAGAGGAGGTAAAAGAGATACTGCCAGAAGAGAGCAGTATCATGGAAGCCAAAGGTAGGAAGAGTTTCAAAGAGTATATCCAATGTCTCTGAGAGGTCAAGTAAGACTGAAAGGAAAAGGAATATATCTGGCAATTAGGGAGTCACTAAGGATCTTTGTCAAAGTTAGCTTCAGTAGAAAGGTAATGAAACTGACTTTAGCAGGTTAAGGGAGAACAGACAGTGAGGCAGTGGAAATAGTAAACGTGGACTACTTTTTTCAAGGGCTCCCCAGGTGGCTCAGTGGTAAAGGGTCTGCCTGTCAACACAGGAGACACAGAAGACCTGGGTTCAATTCCTGGGTCAGAAAGATCCTTTGGAGGAAGAAATGGCAAACCACTCCAGCATTCTTGCCTAGAAAATCCCATGGACAAAGGAGGCTGGCAAGCTACAGTCTACAGGGTTGCAAAGAGTTGGACACAACTGAGCATGCACTGTTTTCAGGCTTGGCTTTGAAAGGTAGAAGAGAATAAGGGCATTGGTAGAAGCATGTCACAGGACAGTAACTGTCTCCTACTAGGTGTTGGGCACTATAGCAAGAACCTTGTAT
Source organism: Antilocapra americana (assembly GCA_007570785.1). Lineage (NCBI taxonomy): Eukaryota > Metazoa > Chordata > Mammalia > Artiodactyla > Antilocapridae > Antilocapra > Antilocapra americana. Next base: position 43,644,169 of record ML660197.1, on the reverse strand, counting down.
ACAACAATTCTCATCTTTGCATCAATCCTGCAAATGTCTTTATTCTATTAATGTAGATATTATGAAACCAACACTGTGAAGAGTTAAGTAATTACTCAAAGTAACATACTAGTAAATACTAGGTAAAGCTTTGAACCAATGGAGAGAAAATGTCTTAAAATACATGAGAAAAGAAGGTATAAGGTAGAATGAGGTCCCTGAGGAATGCGGAAGTTATAGTATCAAGAGCGAAGAGTAGAAATAATCTTGAACAAGACAGGTTACTAAAAATATATAAGAAGCTAAGGATGAGTTATGAGTCAGGTAAGTTTGTATGTTGGGGACTGGAAGCTGAGTTGGTTTCCACAAAGTGGTTTGTACTTATTCTGTGAAGTAGAAGGCACTATATTCTAAGAGCAAAGGGGGAAATAGTCATTGAAATAAGTGAGAAATAATTTTAATTTTTTATTTTAGGAACGCTAACTATCAAACCCGTAAGAACAAGCCCATTATTAATTTCAGAGAAAAAACCACTTAAAATATATACCACCCCATGCAATTAATTTATATTAGACATATTTCTTTTGCCAGAAAAAATATTAAAATAAAAACATGCTTAAATCATTTTGTATTGAAATACCATAAAAATTATGGACAAGTTATAAGTTAACATGTAATATTTCCAGAAAAATCATATTAGATTCCACTAAACAGTGAAACATAATTTGGTAAGTTATCTGACGTCGACATTAAGACTATGGTTCAGTGCCAAAAGTAGATAATGGCTAAAAACATAATGTAAAAGCATTCTTAACTCACTGTCACCCTCCTTGAAAATCAGAAAACAACAAAAAGAACAAAAGATGGAATTTAAAAATACCATCATCAAATAAACATGGAAGTGCTCATGAATCCCAATGATAGGGTAATTCAGTTCAGTTCAGTTCAGTCCTTCAGTCGTGTCTGACTCTTTGAGACCCCGTGAACCCCGGCAAATCAGGCCTCCCTATCGATCACCAACTGCCGGAGTCTACCCAAACCCATGTTCATTGAATTGGTGATGCCATCCAATCATCTTATCCTCTATCGTCCCCTTCTCCTCCTGCCCTCAATCTCTCCCAGCATCAGGAAAACTGACTCTTCTCAAATGAGTCAGCTCTTTGCATCAGGTAGCCCAAAGGATTGGAGTTTCAGCTTCAACATCAGTCCTTCCAATGAACACCCAGGGCTGATCTCCTTTAGGATGGACTGGTTGGATCTCCTTGCAGTCCAAGGGACTCTCAAGAGTCTTCTCCAATACCACCGTTCAAAAGCATCAATTCTTCTGTGCTCAGCTTTCTTTATAGTCCAACTCTCACATCCATACATGACCACTGGAAAAACTATAGCCTTGACTAGATGGACCTTTGTTGGCAAAGTAATGTCTCTGCTTTTTAATATGCTGTCTAGGTTGATCATAACTTTCCTTCCAAGGAGTAAGCATCTTTTAATTTCATGGGTGTGATCACCATCTGCAGTGATTTTGGAGTCCCCCCAAATTAAGTCAGCTACTGCTTCCACTGCTTTCCCATCTATTTGCCATGAAGTGATGGGACCGGATGCCATGATCTTAATTTTCTGAATGCTGAGCTTTAAGCCAACTTTTCCACTCTCCTCTTTCACTTTCATCAAGAGGCTCTTTAGTTCTTCTTCATTTTCTGCCATAAGGGTGGTGTCATCTGCATATCTGAGGTTATTGATATTTCTCCCAGCAATCTTGATTCCAGCTTGTGCTTCTTCCAGCCATTGTTTCTCACGATGTACTCTGCATATAAGTTAAATAAGCAGGGGGACAATATACAGCCTTGACACACTCCTTTTCCTATTTGGAACCAGTCTGTTGTTCCATGTCCAGTTCTAACTGTTGCTTCCTGACCTTCATACAGGTTTCTCAAGAGGCAGGTCAGGTGGTCTGGTATTCCCATCTCTTTCAGAATTTTCCACTGTTTACAGTGATCCACACAGTCAAGGCTTTGGCATAGTCAATAAAGCAGAAATATATGTTTTTCTGGAACTCTCTTGCTTTTTTGATGATCCAGTGGATATTGACAATTTGATCTCTGGTTCTTCTGCCTTTTCTAAAACCAGCTTGAACATCTGGTAGTTCATGGCTCATGTATTGCTGAAGCCTGGCTTGGAGAATTTTGAGCATTACTTTACTAGCATGTGAGATGAGTACAACTGTGAATAGTTTGAGCATTCTTTGGCATTGCCTTTCTTTTGGATTGGAATGTAAACTGACCTTTTCAGTCCTGTGGCCACTGCTGAGTTTTCCAAATTTGCTGACATATTGAGTGCAGCACTTTCACAGCATCATCTTTTAGGATTTGAAATAGCTCAACTGGAATTCCGTCACTTCCACTAGCTTTCTTCATAGTGCAGAATGCCTGCCAAATGCTATGCAATTTGCACCAATATAAGGGAGGATTCTGAAGCCTGAGGAAGGTTATAGATTTCTCCGAAAGGCCTATTTAATGACTCTTTAGAGTCTCAAGTGTAGGGGTGTGTCAGACCAAGGCAGAGCAGGAAAGATCTCCCACACAGAAGGAGAAATCATATTTTCACTATTTTGTGGTCTACTACCTTGCATTATAGCTGAGGAACATTGCTAGAGATGAAGCAGGGTGCAAGTGGAAAGTGAAGTAACAGTTACTACACCTTCATACAGAAAATCTCTGAAAAAAAGAGACTCTGCCAGGAGCCAAATGATCTCCAGAACGCTAAAAACTCAGGGAAGAACATCTCAAGCAGGCAACCTAATAGACTTGGTGGTAGGATGTTTCAGTCAACAAAACGCTTCTCCCACATTGTATTTCAGCAAAAAGCTGGTCTCTATTTAAAGATAAGATGGGAAGGAAAAGGAAGCAACCTTAGGACTCTTCTCATCCTCTCCAAGTCTGTTAAGGCAAAAGCAAAAAGGGGGAAAAAGGAAAAAGATGAGAAATCATTCCAGATAATAGTAGAAAAGTTCAGATAAATAAAATTCTTTTGATCTTAAAGAAAGTAAAATAATGTGATCACTAAAAAAGAGCTTCAAAAAGAGATTTTAAGCCAATAGACAACATTTACAGGCAATGATGTAAGCAAAGTGTCAGTCTGGGATAAAAAGAAAATAAAAATAAAACAGCAATGAAAGCTTCATTAGTCATGAGAAAAAGTAGACTAAAAACAATGAAAAATATTCACGATTGTCTCAAAAAAGCATATAAAACATTAAAAATTTCTATGATAAAAGAAATTATCTCAGAGATGATGGATATGAAAGATAAAAAGAGATCTTAACATATGCATAACTGGTATTCCTGAAGAAAAAGAAAAAGAACTGGAATACAAAATTTTTTTTTCAAAGTTCTAACAGGAAAAAAGAAGCCCTGAAATAAAAACTAGTCTGAGAATCAAGGGAGCAAACTGTGTCCCAGGAGAAATATTTTAAAGACTGACAAAATTCAAGACATATCCTGGTAAAGTGATTTCAAGTTAAGATAGACTTTTCAGACATGAGGAAGAAAAAGCAAATTACGTACAAGAGGGAAAGTCAGGCTGGCTTCAAACTTCTTTACAACTATACTCAACACCAGAAAAGAGTAGATTAGAAGTTATAAGAGGAAAAAAAAGCATTGTTATGGGTTGAATTGTGTTCTCTGAAGACTTATGTGTTAAAGTCCTAGCCACTATGTCAGAGACTGACTTTATTTGAAGAGAGGGTCTTTACAGAGGTAAGCACACTGAAGTATGGTCATCAGGGTAGAACGTAATCCAAAATGACTGGTCTCTTTATAAAATTGGGAAACCTGGACACAGAGATAGGAAAGACAATGTGAAGACACAAGGCGAGGATGGTTTTCTATAAGCCAAGAAGAAAGGCCTGGACTAGATCCTTCCCTCAAAGGCCTCAGATGAAACCAGCTCTACCAACACCTTGATTTTGGACTTCTAGATTCCAGAACTATGAGACAATAAATTTCTCTTTTTAAGCCATCCAGTTCATTGTACTTTGTTCAGGGAGCCTTAGCAAAGTTATACAAGTATGATGCAGCTATTTTATAGTTAGTCTTAACTTCTTCCAGATTTATACACAACAAATATGTTGAACACACAAGCATGTAACAACACAAGAGAGTGCAGCACATGTAAGCCTTCTTTAACAGAATGCTTGCAGATTCAGTCAACAAAGTGATAAATGGAGGGTGAGATGAAGAATGGAGAAATCATAGTAAAAGTATTGATAGTAAACATTCAAGATTCAAAATTGTGGAAGCTGCTATTTCAGAAAAATTATGTTATAAACTTTAATAATAATAATAAATACACTCAAATTGGGAGGTCGTTATTTATTTCCCAGTCTTTCACAATATATTTAAAACATACCATGTACAGTTCATGGATGTAGATGATGAGGATATTAGTAATAGCTTGCAAATATAAACACTTGGAAGATAATATTTACAGTTTTTAGCTATAAATTTAATTTACATCTTTGAAAGAAGAATTTTAATTAAAAGATTTTTTTCTTCTTTAATTTTTATATGCTTTTAACTGACAATGTTAGTAATAAGACAGGCAAACCAGAAGAAAGAGAAGCACTTATCTTACTCTTTCAAGGGGACTGAGTCAGGGATAATCTAGTAAACAGCTGAGTTGAGGAATGATTCAGAAATAGTAAACAAGTCTAAGATGAAATATTCTTAGATATAAAAAAGGGGGAGAGATGTGAATAAATCAAAGAAAACATAAGATGTTCAACTTCAATGAGGGTCTTGAACAAATATTTTTAAAAAAGGAAAAGAAATAAATGTTAAAATGTTAAAAGAAATAAATGTTAAAATGAAGTGGTTATGGATATATTACTTTGTGTGAGAATAACACATACCTCTGGAACTGAAGCTTCCATCAGAGACAGTGGAGGAGGAACATATCCACCATCTTGTGCAATTTCCACTGGTTGGTAAATGACCTCAGAAGGTTGCAGGTACAAGAATGGAGCAGAAGAGGCAGGAGACTAAAACACAAAATCGTGTTTCTAATTAAAATTGGATTAGTTATTTCAATTAAACCAAATGACTTACCCAATACATGAGAGAAATACTGGTTTCACATCTTCCTAAAATTGTTTTTAGGGACAACACAGAAGTATCTTAACAACAAACTAGGAACTCTACGTTGCTATAAACTCCAAGTATGTAGATATTATTAAATCACTTATTTATCACTTATTCATACTAAAAAGTTCTAAGCACTTTAGAAGCTCATAAATGAATTAAGACAATCATTAAGATAACTATTAAAGGTTGTAATAATATCATCTATGGTATTTAAATTGGCATTAATTTCACACGCTAGCAAAGTAATACTCAAAATTCTCCAACAGGCTTCAACAGTACGTGAACCGAGAACTTCCAGATGTTTAAGTTGGATTTAGAAAAGGCAGAGGAACCAGAGATCAAATTGCCAACATCTGTTGGATCATAGAAAAAGCAAGAGAATTCCAGAAGAACATCTACTTTTGCTTTACTGACTATGCTAAAGCCTTTACTATGTGGATCACAACCAAACGTGGAAAATTCTTAAAGAGATGGGAATACCAGACCACCTTACCTGCCCACTGAGAAACCTGTATGTAAGTCAAGAAGCAACAGTTGTAACTTGATATAGAACAACAAACTGGTTCAAAATTGGGAAAAGGAGTACATCAAGGCTGTATATTGTTACCCTGCTTATCTAACATATGCAGAGAAAATCATGCAAAATCCTGGGCTAGATGAAGCACAAGCTGGAATCAAGATTGCCAATAACCTCAGATATGCAGATGACACCACCCTTATGGCAGAAGTGGAGAGGAATGAAAGAGCCTCTTGATGAAGGTAAAAGAGGAGGGTGAAAAAGTTGGCTTAAAATTCAACATTCAAAAGACAATGATCATGGCATCTGGTCCTATTACTTCAAGGCAAATAGATGGAGAAACAATGCAAACAGTATCAGACTGTATTTTCTTGGGCTACAAAATCACTGTGAATAGTGACTGCAGCCATGAAATTAAAAGATACTTGCTCCTTGGAAGAACAGCTATGATCAACCTAGACAGTATATTAAAAAGCAGAGACTTTGCCAACAGAGGTCTGTCTAGTCAAAGCTATGATTTTTCCAGTAGTCATGTATGGATGAGAGTTGGACCATAAAGAAGGCTGAGCACCGAAGAATTGATGCTTTTGAACTGTGGTGTTCAAAAGCTCTTGGAGAAGGCTCTTGAGAGTCCCTTGGACTACAGGGAGATCAAACCAGTCAATCATAAAGGAAATCAATCCTGAATATTCATGGGAGGGACTGATGCTGAAGCTGAAGCTATAATTCTTTGGCTATCTGATGGGAAGAGCTGACTCACTGGAAAAGACCTTGACGATGCTGGGAAAGACTGAAGGCAGGAAGATAACGGAATAACAGAGGATGGTTGGATGGCACCACCGACTCAATGGCATGAGTTTGAACAAGCTCTGGGAAATGGTGAAGGACAGGGTGTGAGCAGTCCACGGAGTTTCAAAGACTAGGACATGACTGAGAGACTGAACAACAACAACAAATGTCTCTTCTCAGCTTTCTGACTTCCCATGAAGTTGGACTTGTCAAATGAACTTTCTGGTGGTATACCATTTGTTATCAAAAGTTGAGAGATGGAATATTTATTTAGAAACATAAATAAAACTGAAGCAAAATCTGAAGTGAAACCAGAAAAATGCTAAATTTTATAATATTAATAACATAGCACTTATTTATAAAGTACTTTTACTTACATGGTCTCATTTGATCTTTACAAAAATCATGTGAGAAAACTTTCCAAGGTATGGTATCATTAGTTCCATTTGCAAATGAAAAAGCTGAGAAATATAGTGATTAAATGAATTGTCAAATCAGTTAATAAATCAGTATCACAGTTAATAAGTACTAGAGGAAGGTCTCAAATCTAGTCTCCCTGGCTTAAATATTCATGTAGTCTTCACAAAAACAGTGAAAAAAGTTAAAAGTTAGTATTTACCTGAGGAACATTCCACTGCCATTGACCTGGTAGACACTGTGCAGGGGCCTAAAATGAAAAAAAAAAAAAAACCACACAGAAAAACCCCACCAGATTGTAAACAAGGGTTAAAATTGAATATCAACCTGCAAAAGTATGAAGTTGAACCCCTATACTTCAAACCATATACAAAAATTAACACAACATGGATAAAAGATAGAAATGTAAGAGCTGAAACTACAAAACTCTTATAAGAAAACATAGATGTAAATCTTTGTGACTTTGAACCAGGCATTAAAAAAAATATGACATCAAAAGCACAGGAAACAAAATAATAAAAGAAAAAAAAGACAAACTGGATTTAACTAACATGAAAAACTTTTGTGGTGCAAAAGATACCATCAAGGAGGTGAAAATAAAACACAAGACTGGAAAAAATATTTACAAATTATATATCTGATAAGGAACTTGTATCCAAGCAAAGAACCTGTATAGCTCAATAATAAAAGGCAAGTAACCCAATATAAGGGTTTCCCTTGTGGCTCAGCTGGTAAAGAATCTGCCTGCAGTGCAAGAGACCTGGGTTTGACCCCTCGGTTGGGAAGATCCCCTGGAGAAGGGAAAGGCTACCCACTCTAGTATTCTGGCCTGGAGAATTCCAAGGGGGTCACAAAGAGTCCAATACGACTGAATGACTTTCACTTAAGAATCACTTAACCCAATATAAAAATTGGTTAAGGATATGAACAGACATTACTGCAAAGAAAATACAAAAAACCATCAATTAAGCATCTAAAAGATATTCAACATCATTTGCCTTGTAGTCCTCTTCATAGATTACAGCCTTGTTGTAGTGAAGGGGCCTGAGTAACTCAACAAACTATGAGCCATGCCAGGCAAGGCCACCCAAGTCACAGTGAAGACTTCCGACAAAACGGGATCCACTGGAGGAGGGAATGACAAACCACTCTAGTATTCTTGCTGTGAGAACCCCATGAGCAGTATGAAAAGGCAAAAAGATATACCACCGGAAAATGAGTCCCCCATGTCTGTAGGTGTCTAATATGCTACTGGTGAAGAGCAGGGAGATAGCTCCAGAAGAATGAAGAGGCTGGGCCAAAGTAGAAATGACGTCCAGTTGTGGATGTGTCTGGTGGTGAAAAGAAAGTCCGATGCTGTAAGAACAATATTGCATAGAAACCTCTGGAATGTTAGATCCATAAATCAAGGTAAACTGGACATGGTCAAGCAAGAGATGGCAAAAGTGAACATCGACATTTTAAGAATCAGTGAACTAAAATGGATGGGAATGGGTGAATTTGATTCAGATGACCATTATATCTACTGCTGTGGGCAAGAATCCCTTAGAAGAAATGGAATAGCCCTCATAGCCAACAAAAGAGTCTGAAATGCACTACTTGGGTATAATGTCAAAAATAACAGAATAATCTCAGTCTGTTTTCAAGGCAAACCATTGAACATCACAGTGCCTGAACCATTGATGCTGAGGAAGCTGAAGTTGACTGATCTGATGAAGACCTCCAAGACCTTCTAGAACTAATAGCAAAAAAAAAAAAAAAAGATGTCTTTTCATCATAGGAGATTGGAATGCAAAAGTAGTAAGTCAAGAGATACCATGAGTAATAGGCAAGTTAGGCCTTGGAGTACAAAATGAAGCAGGGCAAAGACTAACAGTTTTATTAAGAGAACACACTGGGCACAGCAAATACCCTTTTCCAATAACACAAGAGACGACTTTACATATGGACATTGCTAGATGATCAATTACTGAAATCAGACTGATTATACTCTTTGCAGCCAAAGGTGGAGAAGCTCTATATAGTCAGCAAAAAAAGACTAGGAACAGACTATGGCTTAGATCATCAGCTCCTTACTGCAAAATGCAGGCTTAAATTGAAAAAGGTAAGTAAAACTACTAGGCCACTCAGGTATGACCTAAATAAAATCTTTTATGATCATAAAGTAGAGGTGATGAATAGATTAAAGGGCCTAGATATGGCAAACAGAGTGCCTGAAGAACTATGGTGAGACGTTTCTAACACTGTATAGGAGGTGGTGACCAAAACCATCCCAAAGAAAAAGAAATTCAAGAAGGCAAAGTGGTGGTCTGATGAGGTTTTTCAAATAGCTGAGGAAAGAAGAGAAGTGAAAAGCAAGGAAGAAAGGGAAAGATAAACCAAATTGAATGTAGAGTCCCAGAGAATAACAAGGAGAGACAAAAAGACTTCTTCCATGAACAGTGCAAAGAAGTAGAGGGAAATAACAGAATGGGAGAGACTAGAGATTTCTTCAAGAAAATTGGAGATATCAAGGGAACATTTCATGCGAAGATAGGGACAACAAAGGACAGAAACGTTAAGGACCCAACAGAAGCAGAAGAGATTAAGAAGTGGCAAGAATACACAGAACTATGTAAAAAAAGGTTCTCATGACCAGGATTAACCATGATGGTGTGGTCACTCACCTAGAGCTAGACATCCTAGAGTGTGAAGTCAAGCAGGCCTTATGAAGCATTACTACAAACAAAGTTAGCAGAGGTGATGGAATTCTAGCTGAGCTATTTAAAATCCTAAGATGATGCTGTTAAAGTACTGTGCTCAATGTGTCAGCAAATTTGGAAAACTCAGCAGTAGCCACAGGGTTGGAAAATGTCAGTTTTTATTCCACTCCCAAAGAAGCACAGTGCCAAAGAATGTTCAAATTACCATACAACTGCACTCATTTCACATGCTAGTGTGAAAAATCCTTCAAGCTAGGCTTCAGCACTATGTGAACTGAGAATTTCCAAATGTACAAGCTGGGTTTAGAAAAGGCAGAGGAACCAAAAATCAAATTGTCAACATTTGCTGGATCATGGAGAAAGGAAGTGAATTTCAGAAAAACATCTTATGCTTCATTGACTATGCTAAAGCCTTTGACTGTGTGGATCACAGCAAACTGTGGAAAATTCTGAAAGGGATGGGAATACCAGACCACCTTACCTGTCTCCTGAGAAACTTGTATGTGGGTCAAGAAGCAATAGTTAGAACTGGACATGGAACAATGGAGTGGTTCAAAATTGGGAAAGGAGTGCAACAAGGCTGTATATTGTCAAACTGATCATTTAAACTTATATGCAAAGTACACCATGTGAAATGCCAGGCTGGATGAATTACAGGCTGAAATTAAAAGACTGCTGGGAGAAATATCAACAACGTCATATATACATATAATACCACTCTAATGGCAGTAAGTGAAGAGGAACTAAAAAGAGCCTCGTGATAGAGGATGAGAGGGGAGGGAAAAAGCTGGATTAAAACTCAATAATCAAAGAACTAAGATCACGGCATCTGGTCCCATTACTTCATGGCTAACAGAAGGGGGAAAAAGGGAATGCACTAACAGATTTTACCTTCTTGGGCTTCAAAATCACCATGAATGGTGAATGTAACCATGAAATTAAGACACTTGTCCCTTGGAAGAAAAGCTATGACAAACCTAGACAGCATATGAAAAAGTAAAGACATCACTTTGCTGATAAAGTTCTGTATAGTCAAAGCTATGGTTTTTCCAGTAGTTGTGCATGGATGTGAGAATTGGGACATAAAGAAGGCTGAGCGCCAAAGAATTGATGCTTTTGGATTGTGGTCCTGGGGAACTCTTGAGAGTCCTTAGACTGCAAGGAGATCAAACCAGCCAATCCTAAAGGAAATCAACCCTGAATATTTGTTGGAAGGAATGATGCTGAAGCTGAAGCTGCTATACTTTGGCCACCTGATGCAAAGAGCTGACTCACTAGAAAAGACCCTGACGGCTAGAAAGATTGAAGGCAAAAGGAGAAGAGAGTGGCAGAGGATGAGATAGATAGCATCACTGACTCAATGGACACATGTTTTTGAGCAAACTCTGGGAAATGGTGAAGGACAGGGAAGTATGGCATGCTGCAGTTCAAGGGGAAGCAGAGAGTTGGACATTCCTTAGTGACTGAACAGCAACAATAATGGAAATCAAAACTACACTGTGATATCACTTCACATACACTAGTATGGCTATAGTAAAAAATGTAGATAATAAGTGTGTGCAAAGATGTGGAGAAACCCTCATAAACTGCTGACGGGACTGTAAAATGGTGCAGCCTTTTGGAAAGTATGACACATCCTTAAAAGGTTAAATACAGAGATACTATTTGATTTAGCAATTCCACTCCTAGATACAAGACCTAAGAGAAACGAAAACATAAATCCACAAAAAATTTGTACACAAATGTTCATAATAGCATTATTTGTAAGAGGGTAAAGGTGGAAACAACCCAAAAGTCCATCAACAAATGAACAGATAAACAAAATGTGGTATTATAGCCATATAATGTCCATAATAGGCAAATCTATAAAGACAGAAACTATTGATATATTACTGGTTGCCTAGGACAGGGAGAATGGGATAAAAGGAATGACTACTAATGGGTAAAGCTTCCCCCCCTCCTCGGTGGTATGGTAGCAAAACTGTAAATTTAGGAAAAACTACTCTGTTGCACAGGCTTCCCAGGTGACTCTAGCGGTAAAGAACCACCTGCCGATGCAGGAGACACAAGAGATGTGGGTTTGATCTCTGAGTCAGGAAGATCCCCTGGAGAAGGGCATGGCAACTCACTCCAGTATTCTTGTCTGGTGAATCCCATGGACAGAGGAACCTGGTGGGCTAGCTACACTCCATAGGGTAGCTATGAGTCAGACATGGCTGAAGCAACTTAGCACGCATTCTGTTGTACACTTTGAAAAGGTGAATTGTATATGGTATATGAATATTTAAATAAAGCTGTTATTTAAAAAAAAAGAGAAGTTATTTAAGGTACTTATTGTAAGATGACAATAGAAAAGACAGTCTTTTTATTTCTTAAATTAGTTGTACTATTCTTTAATAATAAATGTTTCATCTTATTTTCCACCTGTAATAAAATCTTTTTTAATTATTAAAGTAAAAAAGACAGAAAATAAGATTTCATGAATCTACCATCGAAATGGTTAATTTCGGGCAGACCACATCAACTGCTAATGGAGGATATTAATTTAATAACCAAGTGAGGTCTGCGTTCTTTATACCATATTTTAAAAAGGCAGGATAATCTCTTAAGAAAATATTTTAATAAAAATCTGAAATAACATGATTAATGTGTAGATTTGTTAGATAAAAAAATCACTATCTACTTCTGAAGTGAGAAATATGAAAGAGATAAATACTGACTGAACCAGTCATTATCTGATTTGACTACCAAAAACTGATAAAGCTATCAATTTCAGAATTTGTAAAAAGAGCAAGGGAAGAGATTATCAAAGTGGCAGTTTTAAGGGGAGAATGATGATGAATAAATATATAACTGGAAAGAAATATGCAAAGTAAAATTATTTCTTACATGGCAAAATATTGTTACAAATTGGTACAAAAATCTTTCCCAAGTATATATAGGTAATATACTTCCAGTTCTGTAGTTTGTGTCAAGTGGAAAATCAGAGCCAAAGTATAAAATTAAACTGTATTAGAAACTTTACAGAATATATCTATGTCATGTATGTACCGCTGCTGCTGCTAAGTCACTTCAGTGGTGTCCGACTCTGTGCGACCCCTAGACGGCAGCCCACCAGGCTCCCCCGTCCCTGGGATTATTCAGGCAAGAATACTGGAGTGGGTTGCCATCTCCTCCAATGCTTGAAAGTGAAAAGTGAAAGTGAAGTCGCTCAATCGTGTCTGACTCGTAGCGACTCGATGGACTGCAGCCTACCAGGCTACTCCGTCCATGGGATTTTCCAGGCAAGAGTACTGGAGTGGGGTGCCACTGTCTTCTCCCACGTATGTACATATGTAATCAATTAATGCAGGAGGAGCTGGACTCCACAGAGTGCAAGCAGAAAGCAACTTCAATCTTTCTCACCATTGGCACTTTGTTAAAACTAGTGTTTACCAGTGGTGAGAGGAAGAGGGAGGAAAAAGAAGGTGGGGGTTAAAAGGTACAAGCTATTATGTATAAAATAAATAACCTGTAAGGATATAATGGCAACCCACTCCAGCATTCTTGCCTGGAAAATCACATGGACAGAGGAGCCTAGAGGCCCGCAGTCCACGGGGTCACATACGACTGAGCAACTAACACACCACAAAGATATACAGGGTCTGCGTGCAGGCTAAGTTGCTTTAGTTGTGTCCAACTTTATGACCCTATGGACTGTAGCCCGCCAAGCTCCTCTGTTCATGGGGTTCTCCAGGCAAGAATACTGGAGTGGGTTGCCATTTCCTCCTCCAGGGGATCTTCTCGACCTGAGGATCAAACCCACATTTCCTAGCTCTCTTGCACTGGCAGTCAGGTTCCTTACCAGTGCCACCTGAGAAGCCCACACAGGGAATATAGACATTAAAAAATAATTTTATTTATTTTTGGCTGTGCTGGGTCTTTGTAGCTATGCTTGGACTTTCTCTGGTTGAGGTGAGTGGGGGCTACTCTCTGGTTGCAGTGCGTGGGCTTCCCACTGAGGTGGCTCCTCTTGTTCCTGAGCAAAGGCTCTGAGTGTGTGGGCTTCAGTAGTGTGGCACGTGGGCTCAGCAGTTGTGGCTTCCCGGCTCTACAGCACAGACTCAACAGTTGCAGTGTATGGGCTTAGTTGCTCCATGGCATGTGGGAATTTCCCCACTGAGGGACTGAACCCATGTCTCTTGCACTGGCAGGTGAACTCTCCACCAATGAGCTACCAGGGAAGTCCTGGCCAATACTTTATAACAACTATAAATGGAGTAAAATCTATAAAAAGTTTGAATCACCATGTTGTACACCCAAAGCTAATATTGTACATCAACTATACTTCAATAAAAAACAAATTTTTCAAAGGGTAAACAGACAAATAAAAAACACTGTGTTGAGCTGGTTTTCCTAGCCTCCAGATAAAAATCAGGAAAAATTACTTTTTGGCATGTTAACAGATTCCAAATGCTGACTCTCTTGTCAGGTACATTTTTCTTTGGTGATGTCCTTACTGAGAATTTCTGACTACAATTTTAGACCTAGATTCTAGGGGTCTACTTCACATAGATTTTTTTTCTCTCCTGGGGTCACTTTATACTTTTTTGCAAAGATTCTCTTCTGTGAAGTTCTTCTTGCTCTTGGGAAACAAACTTTGCTTGCTGTGAGACATTCAGCATGTTCCCCCTGTAGCTTTCTTCTCTGGCTTTGCTTCCATAGTCCACATCACCTAGAGGAAGGCATGGCAACCCATTCCAGTATTCTTGCTTGGAGAATCCCCATGCATAGAGGAGCTTGAAGGGCTATAGTCCATAGGGTCACAAAGAGTTGGACATGATCGAAGTGACTTAGCAAGCATGCATGCACAAATCTAAAAGATTCTATCTCACAAATTCAAACTCTCTTAGTCATTCTCTGAAGTCCTCTTCACTTGGTTGAGAAAGGGAAATGCCACAGCACTCTAAAACTCTCTTTTTAAAAAAGCCTCATTACCAGTCTTCTTTATTAACCTCATCCTCAAGATGGAGTTAATAACGAGCACATTCTTATGTGCTCAAGATGGGCAATAAGCTAAGGGTCCTAAAACTGGTTTCATGACTTTTGGTTTGTCCTGTTAAACAGCCTAGTATCTAATGTCGTCTTTGGGGCCTCTCAAATTTTGAATTAGGAATAGTCACGCTACATATATACTTTAAATAAAGGCCATCAGGTTACTTTCATTTTTACTAAGTGAATAAAATACTTCAGATAATTTTATACTTAGCATAGTAACAGAATGTAAGAACAACTCCCCCCAAACTAGCCTAATACTAAAAATAATTTCAGTAACGATAATATTTCATGTGGGTCTAATAAAGTTCAAAAAGAAAAAAGCCCAGAAACAAAGTCTTCCACTATTTCAAAGGTATAAAAGAATGTGATTTTATTTACAAATGCTATAGACCAGAAGTAGGCAATCATTTTCTGTAAAGGGCTAATGGGTAAATATTTTAAGCTTGCAGACCATATATCTCTGTTGGAACCACTCAACTCTTCTACTGCAGCACAAAAGTGGCCACAAACAATTATGTAAACAAATATGGCTGTTTTCCAATTACATTTTATTTACAAAACACCAAAATGGTCTGTCATTAAGAGTTTACTTACCCTCAACCTCTCATAAGAATTAATGAAAAGAATGTTGATTAACTAAAAAGAGGCTGTCATAATATAAATCACAATATATTACTTATTTTATTATGATATATATTTATTAAATATAATAACTAGAAACATTAAAAAAATCAGGCTGTGGTCCAGTATTTTCATAACACCTTGGAAATTATTTCTATGTTAGCCAGGGGAGCAAAACTGACCCTATTACATTTGATAAAAATAATTCCTTCATTGAAAGGATTGATACTGAAGCTGAAGTTCCAGTACTTTGGCCACCTGACGTAAAGAGTCAGCTAACTGGAAAAGACCCTGATGCTGCATAAGATTAAAGGCAAAAGAAGGAGAGGGTGACAGAGGACAAGATGGTTAGATAGCATCATCGACTCAATGGACATGAATTTGAGCAAACTCCAGGAGATAGTGAAGGACAGGGAAGCCTGGCATGCTGCAGTCCATGGGGTGGCAAAGAGTCGGACATGACAACAGCATAACAAGTAAATGATCTATCTTCTTATATGACATTTAGATCCCTCATTAAAAAAAATGCCACTGCTATCAAGGCTTAATTAACTACCTCTTTTAAATTACAAGAGTATTTATTTGCATGAGAAAGATGAAAATGAAAGTTACTCAAAAACGGACTGAAACTATCAAAGATTTGCATTGTAATTTAATGTTTACCTGGTAGTGATATGCAGGTTGCTGATAAACGGGCTGAGCTACCATCACAGGGGAACTAGATATAGAACGTGACTGTTAAGAGGAAAGAAAAGTAACAAAAATTATTTTAGGCAAAATTCTTTAAAATTGTTTATGACAAAGTATATCTTACACTGTTACCTAAACCCAGTCAACTTATAGTTCATGACTGGAAATATAATTTTTCCACCTCTTATTGATATTATTTCAACTTCACTTCAAGTGTATTAAAATTATCACAGTATTTCTACTTCTGTGTGGTTTCATTTATACAGTAATGTTAAAACCATGACCAGAAAAGTTGCTTTTAGTTCAAAGATTATGAATAAATATAGTTTCTAAGAGAATATCTCCCTGATGCTGGGAAATATTCTTTCCCTGATGTTGGGAAATACTGAAGGCAGGAGAAAGGGACAACAGAGAATGAGGCTGTTAGATGGTATCACAGACTCAATGGACATGAGTTTGAGCAAGCTCAAGGAGTTGGTGATAGACAGGGAAGCCTGGCATGCTGTAGTCTATGGGGTTACAAAGAGTCAGACAAGACTAAGTGACTGAACTGAAGAGAATATTAGATGAAAACTAGCAGCTGGACTTGAGGTGACATAGCCTATTTCCATTGCGGAGAAAAGCAGTAGATGTTTACATAGCATTTAGAATTGAAAGAAAAATCACACCTGATTGCCACTAACTCCCCACTACTTATAAATAATCAACATCCTATTCCTTTGTTATATATTTAATTAAAGCAAGTGTATTATTTACTGAAGAATGTTAAATTCTATTAATTTGATATTTAAATAAGTTAGTCATCTAATAAATTTACAAGTGATTTGTTTGATAAAAGTACACGTAACACTTGATTACTCAAAGTAATAGAATAAACCTCAAAATAGATTATTTAAAGCCAGATCATTATAAAATAGGCAAGCTGTATTACAAAACAGGTAAAATAGGCTTTAATGATAGCAATAGAATAGACTTGTGGACTTTGTGGATGAAGGTAAGGGTGGGATGATATGGGAGAAGGGCATTGAAGCATGTTAATTATCATATGTCTAATCAATCGCCAGCCCAGGATTGATGCTCGGGGCTGGTGCAGCGAGATTTCCCGGGTGGGGAGGGAAGAGGGAGGAGGGTTCCGGAGGGGAAGCATATGTAAACCCATGGTGATATCATGACAATGTATGGCAAAAACAATAAAAAAAAAATTCAATTTGTAACATGAGATCTGATTTGCACTGTTTTGTTGTAGTGTTCACCCATCCACCCAAATTGAAGAAATGTAT
The DNA here is from genome assembly GCA_007570785.1 of Antilocapra americana. Classification (NCBI taxonomy): domain Eukaryota; kingdom Metazoa; phylum Chordata; class Mammalia; order Artiodactyla; family Antilocapridae; genus Antilocapra; species Antilocapra americana. The sequence continues at coordinate 43,626,996 of ML660197.1, read as the reverse complement.
CAGGGTTTTGCATAATTTTCAGACAATTGTGTACTAATAAAATTGTACTACACATTAACATTAGAAAATAATAATAATGTAACTTATTATATTAACAGATTAAAGGAGAAAAAAATGATATTCTCTGCAGATACAGAAACTACAGTTAAGATTCAATACTCTTTAAGGATAAAAATAGTAAAGAGTAAAAAAATAACTTCCTTAATTGATTTAGATCAGTAATTCTCAACCAGGTGGGACACTGCTCCCCTAGGAAACATTTGGTAGTATTTTGGTTTTCATAAATGTAGGGAGGCTAGGAATCCACTAAAATCCTGCAATGTACAGGACAGTTTCCGCAAAAAAGAAACAATTATCTGACCCCAAATGTCAACAGTGCTAAAATGGAGAAATCTTGGTTAAAGTTTAGAGTATCTTAATATATCTATGTCTATGTAGGTTTTGGAAGACACTCATATAAACCTTAATGATTAATTACTGAACTTTCTTCCTTTTTTAAAAACAAAATTATGGTGTTAAAACATAAATACTGTAGCAGAGACATTGCCAGTGCAATAACTTGATGAGGAAAAATGAGAAAGAAACAGAAGTATATTGAATTCTAAATGATTGCCTATATGAGAGTTTGGCAGGGTTAATGATAAAATATCAACACTTAAAAATCAAAATCATTATTACACACCAGTCACAATCTATTAGGCAGTGTGATTAAAAAAATACACCATAATAAAAGCAACAAAAACTACAGAGTACCTAAGAATAAATCAAGCAAAAGATATGCCAAACTTTATTTTACAGAGAAAGAAAAATTTTATTGATGGAGAGAAACCCTAAATACTGTTTGTGAATGGGAAAATTTAGTATTATGCCTAAATGTCCCACGTAAATCTATATATTTAACACAATTCTAATAAAAACAAAGTCTCTTCACAGAGCTGAACAAGCTGAATTATGAAATGTATAAAAGCAAAGACTTAAGGACAGATGAGGGACTCCTGAAGAAGAGAATGAGATTACTGCCCTATCAGATTTAAAGACTTCCTATAAAGCAACAGGAATTGAAGCAAAATTGGGCAGGGCAAGCAAACGTACCAATGGAACATAATAAAGAGCACAGAAAGACTCCCACACACAGAAACGGCTTTCTACAGAGGATTCATTTCAAAAAAGTGGAAAAGGATGGATTAATCAATATATAAACTCCAAATTAAAGATCTAGATATGAAAAGCAGCAACACAGTATTGAAAAAAGACACTAAAAGCCAAAACCATAAAACATTAATACGTCTATTAACATTAAAACAAAAAAACTGTGTATGACAAAAAATATCATAAAGTTAATAGAGAAGGCACAAACTAAAAGATATTTACAACCCATAGAATTCATATGATGAACTCAAGAAGACAATCCCAACAGAAAAAAATGGGTAAAAGATATAAAGATAAATCCAATAGAAGAAACTGAAATGGCAAATACATAAAAATATATTCAATATTACCACTAACTAGGCAGTTCAGTTCAGTTGCTCAGTCGTGTCCAACTCTTTGTGACCCCATGAATCGCCGCACGCCAGGCCTCCCTGTCCATCACCAACTCCCGAAGTCTACCCAAACCCATGTTCATTGAGTCAGTGATGCTATCCAGCCATCTCATCCTCTGTCATCCCCTTTTCCTCGTGCCCCCAATACTTCCCAGCATTAGGGTCTTTTCCAATGAGTCAACTCTTCACATGAGGTGGCCAAAGTACTGGAGTTTCAGCTTCAACATCAGTCCTTCCAATGAACACACAGGACTGATTTCCTTTAGGATGAACTTGTTTGATCTCCTTGCAGTCCAAGGGACTCTCAAGAGTCTTCTCCAACACCACAGTTCAAAAGCATCAAGGTAAAACAAGATACCATTTCATAATAATACTGGCAAAAATACTGGCAAAAATTATTTTTGCCAATAATATTGAAAGAATCTAGTATATCTAGTAAATCAACAAACTGGTAGATTATGGAGAAACTGAAGCTCTCATAAACTGTTGCATAACCTTTATATTGGTACATTTTAGAAAGATATTTGGGAACATTAACTCATACATGTAGTCTATAAATGTAAAGTTCTACTTATATATATATGTCATGGCCTAGACCAAGGAAGGAAAAATCTTACAGTCGTACATGAGCATGATTAGGTTTAATAGTATTAATTTTCAGATATTTCATATGGCCTTCTTCCTGATTTAATCTGTCTCTGCAAATATATCTGTGTACAATGAATTCTTTTCAAACTCCCCTTTCACAATTACTTTTCCCTTTGACTATGAAAGGCACACTCTCTGGAGAAGGAAATGGCAACCCACTCCAGTTTTCTTGCCTGGAAAAGTCCATGGACAGAAGAGCCTGGTGGGCTGCAGTCCATGGGGTTACATGACTGGGCATGCGTGCACGAGGGTGGAGGGAGATGGGTTGGTAGCAATAAACTGGTAGAACTGGAAAAAAAAAAGAAAGGCACATTCTCACTCACTCTGGATTGCTATAATGCTTTGTTTTGGAATGGAAATAGTAACAGCACTTAACAAATAGATAATTCAAGAAGACAATACTTTTGAGAAATAGAAAAGAGCACAGCAAAAAGAGCTTGTATAAGTAATATTATGGGGAGATAGTATCTTATTTCAAATACAGGGAACAAAATAAATTACATGATAGTCACAGAGATACATATTAATTCACTCATTTGAACTTAGAAAGTCAGAATTTTCTAATAGAAATTGAAGTTTTACTTGATTGACTAATTTGGTTAATTAGTTTTACTAACTGAATTATACAGTAGGCATTTTCCATTCTTTTTTTACTGCAAGATAATTTACATGACATTTCAAATCTATAACATAATGATTATACATATGTATAAAGATAAAATGATAATCACAATGAGTCTAGTCAACATCCATCACTACACGTAAGACATTTTCCAATCTTAAATGAAATCTATAGCTACAAAGTTTCATACAAATAATTCTAAAGCTAATCTATTGTACAATATATTAGGTTGGTAGAAAAATAACTATGGTTTCAGACGGTGAATTTTAAATCATTATAGCTAGGCTCAAAACATAGCTTTATTAATCAAGAGAGGAACCACTACAATCAACACATTTTTGCTAACAAGAAATAAGTTCATTTATTCTTATAGCATAAAATCCTTGCTTCAGGAATTGACAAACTCTTGGAAAGCATTTTCTGCCTCCTGCTGGTTGTGGAAGTGATTTTCCTACAGTAAGCTGTCAAGATGCTTGAAGAAGTGGTAGTCTGTTGGGGAGAAGTAAGGTGAATATGGTGGATGAGGCAAAACTTTGCAGCCCAATTCGATCAACTTCCGAAGCATTAGTTGCACAATATATGGTCAGGTGACGTCATGCAGAACTGGGCCCATTCTGTTGACTGTAGGCATTGCAGTTTTTGGTGCATCTCATCGATTTGTTGAGCACACTTGTCAGATGCAATGGTTTCACCAGGATTCAAGAGCTGTACTGGATCAGATGAGCAGCAGACCACCAAACAGCGACCATAACCTTTTTCCAATAGAAGTCTGGCTTTGGGACGTGCTCTGGAGCTTCTCAGTCAAGCCACTCAGCTGGTCGTCACTGGTCGTCATATAAAATCCACTTTTCATTGCAGGTCACAATCCAATAAAGAAATGGTTCACTGTCGTTGTGTAGAATAAAAGATGACACTTAGAAATAGTTTTTTTTTGATTTTTGGTCAGCTCACGAGGCATCCACTTTTTTTCACCTTTCTACTTTGCGCCAAATGCCAAATGGCCATAGAATGGGCAACACTGAGTTCTTTGGCAACTTCTTGTGTAGTTTAAGATGATCAGCTTCGATTATGGCTCTCAGTTGGTCACTGTCAACTTCCAATGGCTGGTCACTACACTCCTCATCTTCAAGGCTCTCATCTCCTCTGCAAAACTTCTTGAAACAGCACCGCACTGTATGTTCATTAGTAGTTCCTGGGAAAAATGTGCTGTTGATGTTGCAAGTTGTCTCTACTGCTTTAAGACCCATTTTGAACTCAAATAAGAAAACTGCTCAGATGTATAGAACAGACTCATGGACTCTGTGGATGAGGGCAAGGGTGGGATGATATGGGAGAATGGCATTGAAACATGTTAATTATCATATGTGTAATCAATCGCCAGCCCAGGATTGATGCTCGGGGCTGGTGCATCGAGATTTCCCGGGGGGAGGGAAGAGGGAGGGAGGAGGGAGGGGGGTTCTGGAGGGGGAGCATATGTAAACCCATGGCAATATCATGTCATTGTATGGCAAAACTAAAAAAAAAAAAAACTGCTCAAATTTGCTTTTTCTCTAACATTTCCCTAGTCTAAAATAAACAGCAAGTAGTTAAGTCATTAGACAAAAAACACAAAGCAAGAAATGTGCATTAAAACACGAGCAACATATGCATTATATTTATAGAACTCAATTCATTTATATATATATTTCAGTCTCAGATCTGCTAAATGTAGATCTCCAGGTACTGTTTATTTCTGTTCAGAAAAAAAAACCAACTCCTGTGATTCTCTGAATTTGTGGAATATGACCACAAAACATACCCGAAGAAAGCTCCAAATGGATTAAAGAGTTAAATATAAGTAAAATGAAATCATGGAGTAACTACTAGAAAGTAAATCTGAGATTTCAGATCCCTAGGGGGGGCAACACTGTAAGTGATGAAGTAAAATAAAAAAATCAATTCATTTAGTCATAAAACTTTTAAAAGAGTGAAAAAGATGAAAATACCATGTAAAACTTATGCATAAAATAATAAAGTTTTGATTCCATATTAAAGCTTGCAAATTGATTAGAATAAAAATAGGATTTTAGTGGCTAAATTTAAAAAAATCATGAGCAGTTTTTAGAAGTACATACAATTTAAAAATTGCATTGAAAATATTTCATCTTATTAAATTTTTTGTTGTTGATGTATAGTTGATTTACAATGTTGTATTAATTTCAGGTGCACAGCAAACTGATTCAGTTACACACACATGCATTTTTTTCAGATTCATTTCCTTTACAGGTTAGTACAATATATTGAGTACAATTCCCTCAGTGTAGTCTTGATTGTAGAAAAAACTTAAAATGTTCATCAATACAGAATATATACTCATATAATAGAGTACTATAAAAAATTTAAATAGATGAACAAGATGTACTAGGATCAACATAGTTTAATCTCAAAAACATAATACTGAGTAGAAAAACCAGATTATTTATATAGCATTTAAAAGCTGCCTAAAGCAACACTATATATCTATCTCTTAAGGATACCTACATTTGTAGTATAAACATATACAATGGATAGGAAAGACACTCTGATTAACCTTTGAGGAGGCAAGTAAGGTGGTCTGGAATTCACATCTTCCCTACCCAGGGGTCGAACCCAGATACTTCAAATCCTAAAAGATGATAGTGTTAAAGTCCTGCACTGAATATGCCAGCAAATTTGGAAAACTCACCAGTGGCCAAAGAACTGGAAAAGGTCAGTTCTCATTACAGTCCCAAAGAAAGGCAATGCCAAAGAATTTTCAAACTACCCCACAACTGCACTCATCTCACACGCTAGCAAGGTAATGGTCAAAATCCTTCAAGGTAGGCTTCAACGTGATGTGAACTGAGAACTTTCAGATGTACAAGCTGGATTTAGAAAATGCAGAGGAACCAGAGACCAAACTGCCAACATCCACTGAAACACAGAAAAAGCAAGAATTACAGAAAAACATATACTTCTGCTTCATTGACTATGCTAAAGCCTTTGACTGTGTGGATCATAACAAACTGGAAAATTCCATACAAATTGAGAAATTATTTGTTCTAATTCTTTGAAAAAGACCTCTGGTAGCTTGATAGGAATTGCACTGAATCTATAGATTGCTTTGGGTAGTATACTCATTTTCACTATATTGATTCTTCCAATCCACGAACACGGCACATTTCTCCATCTGTTTGTGTCCTCCTTGATTTCTTTCATCAGTGTTCTATAGTTTTCTATATACAAGTCTTTTGATTCTTTAGGTAGAAATACTCCTAAGTATTTTATTCTTTTTGTTTCGA
>ML660197.1:43596822-43620504 GCA_007570785.1 Antilocapra americana | reverse complement strand
GTTTCTTTAGGTAGAAATACTCCTAAGTATTTTATTCTTTTTGTTTCAATGGTGAATGGAATTGTTTCCTTAATTTCTCTTTCTGTTTTCTCATTGTTAGTGTATAGGAATGCCAGGGATTTCTGTGTGTTGATTTTGTATCCTGAAACTTTGCTATATTCACTGATTAGCTCTAGTAATTTTCTCGTAGAGTCTTTAGGGTTTTCAATATAGAGGATCATGTCATCTGCAAACAGAGAGAGTTTTACTTCTTCTTTTCCAATCTGGATTCCTTTGATTTCTTTATCTGCTCTGATTGCTGTGGCCAAGACTTCCAAAACTATGTTGAAAAGTAGTGGTGAGAGTGGGCACCCTTGTCTTGTTCCTGATTTCAGGGGGAATGCTTCCAGTTTTTTACCATTGAGGATAATGTTTGCTGTGGGTTTGTCATATATAGCTTTTATTATGTTGAGGTATGTTCCTTCTATTCCTGCTTTTTGGAGGGGTTTTTTTTTTTATCATAAATGGATGTTGAATTTTGTCAAAGGCTTTCTCTGCATCTATTGAGATAATCATGTGGTTTTTACTTTTCAATTTGTTAATGTGGTGTATTACATTGTTTGATTTGCGAATATTGAAGAATCCTTGCATCCCTGGGATAAAGCCTACTTGATCATGATGTATGATTTTTTTAATGTGTTGTTGGATTCTATTTGCTAGAATTTTGTTAAGGATTTTTGCATCTAAGTTCATCAATGATATTGGCCTGTAGTTTTCTTTTTTTGTGGAATCTTTGTTGGGTTTTGGAATTAGGGTGATGGTGGCCTCGTAGAATGAGTTTGGAATTTACCTTCCTCTGCAATTTTCTGGAAGAGTTTGAGTAGGTGTTAGCTCTTCTCTAAATTTTTGGTAGAATTCAGCTGTGAAGCCATCTGGTCCTGGGCTTTTGTTTTTTGGAAGATTTCTGATTATGGTTTCAATTTCCGTGCTTGTGATGGGTCTATTAATATTATCTTATCTCTTCCTGGTTTAGTCTTGGAAAGTTGTACTTTTCTAGGAATTTGTCCATTTCATCCAGGTTGTCCAGTTTATTTGCATATAGTTGCTGATAATAGTCTCTTATGATCCTTTGTATTTCTGTGTTTTCTGTTGTGATCTCTCCGTTTTCATTTCTAATTCTGTTGATTTGGTTCTTCTCCCTTTGTTTCTTGATGAGTCTGGCTAATGGTTTGTCAATTTTATTTATCTTCTCAAAGAACCAGCTTTTGGCTTGGTTGATTTTTGCTATGGTCTCTTTTGTTTCCTTTGCATTTATTTCTGCCCTGATCTTTAAGATTTCTTTCCTTCTACTGGACCTGGGCTTCTGCATCTCTTCCCTTTCTAGTTGCTTTAGGTGTAAAGTAAGGTTGTTTATTTGATTTTTTTCTTGTTTCCTGAGGTGAGCTTGTATTGCTATGAACTTTCCCCTTAGCATTGCTTTCACAGTGTCCCATAGGTTTTGGGCTGTTGTGTTTTCATTTTCATTCGTTTCCATGCATAACTGAATTTTATTTTTGATTTCTTCTGTGATTTGTTGGTTATTCAGCAGTGTGTTGTTAAGCCTCCATATGTTGGAAGTTTTGAATGGTTTTCTCTGGTAGTTGATATCTAATCTCACTGCATTGTGGTCAGAAAAGATGCTTGGGATGATTTCAATATTTTTGAATTTATCAAGGCTAGATTTATGGCCCAGGATGTGATCTATCCTGGAGAAGGTCCCGTGTGCGCTTGAGAAAAAAGTGAAATTCCTTGTTTGGGGGTGGAGTGACCTATAGATATCAATTAGGTCTAGTTGGTCTATTGTATCATTTAAAGTTTGAATTTCCTTGTTACTTTTCTGTTTAGTTGATTTATCCATTGGTGTGAGTGGAGTATTAAAGTCTCCCACTATTATTGTGTTGTTGTTAATTTCCCCTTTCATACTTGTTAGCATTTGCCTTACATATTGTGGAGCTCCTATGTTGGGTGCATAAATATTTATGATTGTTATTTCTTCTTCTTGGATTGATCCTTTGATCATTATGTAATGTCCATCTTTATCTCTTTTCACTGCCTTTATTTTAAAGTCTCCTTTATCTGATATGAGTATTGCCACTCCTGCTTTCTTTTGGTCTTTATTCGCATGGAATATCTTTTTCCAGCCTTTAACTTTCAGTCTATATGTGTCCCTAGGTTTGAGGTGGGTCTCTTGTAGACAACATATATAGGGGTCTTGTTTCTGTATCCAATCGGCCAATCTTTGTCTTTTGGTTGGGGCATTCAGCCCATTTACATTTAAGGTAATTATTGATAAGTATGCTCCCGTTACCATTTATTTTATTGTTTTGGGTTCGAGATTATCTACCCCATTTGTGTTTCTTATCTAGGCAAGATCCTTTAGCATTCGTTGTAGGGCTGGTTTGGTGTTGCTGAATTCTCTCAGTTTCTGCTTGTCTGAAAAACTTTTGAATTCTCCTTCAAATTTGAATGAGATCCTTGCTGGGTACAGTAATCGGGGTTGTAGATTGTTTTCTTCCATGACTTTAAGAATGCTCTGCCATTCCCTTCTGGCCTGAAGCGTTTCTATTGAGAGATCAGCTGTTAGCCTTATGGGATTCCCCTTGTGAGTTATTTTTTGCTTCTCCCTTGCTGCTTTTAATATTTGGTCTTTGTATTTGATATTTGTTAATTTGATTAATATGTGTCTTGGGGTGTTCCGCTTGGGGTTCATTCTATTTGGGACTCTCTGTGTTTCTTGGACCTGAGTGGCTATTTGCTTCCCCAATTTAGAGAAATTTTCAACAATTATCTCTTCAAGAATTTTCTGATGGTCTTTCTTTTTGTCTTCTTCTTCTGGGACTCCTACGATTCGAATATTGGTGCGTTTAATATTGTCCCAGAGGTCTCTAAGATTGTCCTCATTTCTTTTAATTCTTTTTTCATTTTTCCTTTCTGTTTCATTTATTTCCGTCATTCTGTCTTCTACCTCACTTATCCTGTCTTCTATCTCTGTTATTCTACTGTGGGTTCCCTCCAGGGTGTTTTTGATCTCATTTATTGCATTATTTATTGTATTTTGACTCTTTTTCATTTCTTCTAAGTCCTTGTTAAAGCTTACCTGCATCTTCTCAATCCTTGCCTGCAGGTTATTGAACTGCAGCTCCAACTTATTTTCCAGGTTTTGGATCATATTCACTATCCTTATTCGGAATTCTTTGTCAGGTAGACATCCTATCTCTTCGTCTTTTGTTTGGTCTAGGGGGTATTTATCCTGTTCCTTTACTTGCTGGGTATTTCTCTGCCTTTTCATCTTGTTTATCTTGCTGTGTTGCCCCTTTATTGTGGGGGTTCCTCACTATGGGAGGGGTTGGATGTGTGGTTTGTAGAAGTTTCCTGGATGGGAAAGCTTGTGTGGTGTTCTGGTGGGTGGATCTGGGTTTCCTCACTGTAACTAACAATGGAGTGTCCAGTAAAGAGATTTGAGGTGTCGGTGGACTTGGTGTGACCTTGGGCAACCTGTGTATTGAAGCTCCTGGCAGTGTTCCTGCGTTGCTGGAGAATTTGCTTGGTATATCTTACTCTGGAGCTTGTTGGCCCTTGGGGGTTGGTTAATTTCAGATTTGGTATGGAGGAGGTTGATGAGTTCCTATCGATTAATTAACTCTTGGATCCAGGAACAAAATAGGATGATATGGGAGAAGGGCATTGAAGCATGTTAATTGTCATGTGTCTAATCAATCGCCAGCCCAGGATTGATGCTCGGGGCTGGTGCAGCGAGATTTCCTGGGGGGGAGGGAGGAGGGAGGGGGTTCCCGGAGGGGAAGCATATGTAAACCCATGGTGATATCATGACAATGTATGGCAAAAACAATAAAAAAAAATAAATTTAAATAAAAAACAAACAAACTGGAAAATTCTTAAAGAGATGTGAATTCCAGACCACCTTACTTGCCTCCTGAGAAACCTATACGCAGGACAAGAAGCAACAATTATAACTGGACATGTAACAGACTGGTTCCAAATTGGGAAAGGAGTACATCAAGGCTATATATTATCACCCTTCTTCTCTAATATATGCAGTACATCACACAAAATGTCAGGCTGGATGATGCACAAACTGGAATCAAGATTGCTAGGGGAAATACCAATAACCTCAGATATGCAGATGATACCATCCTTATGGCAGAAAGAGAAGAGGAACTAAAGAGCCTCTTGATGAAAGTGGAAGAGGAGGCTGACATCCTGGCTTAAAACTCAACATTCAAAAAACTAAGATAATGGCATCTGGTCTCATTACTTCAAGGCAAATAGGTGGGAAACAATGGAAACTGGGCCAGACTTGATTTTCTTGGGCTACAAAATCACTGTGGATGGTGACTTCAGCCATTAATTTAAAAAATGCCTGAGCCTTGGAAGAAAAGCTATGACAAACCTAGGAAGTATATTTATAATCTTGTGACCAAAACCATCCCAAAGAAACAGAAATGCAAGAAGGCAAAATGGTTGTCTGAAGAGGCCTTACAAATAGCTGAGAAAAGAAAAAAAGAGGCAAAGGATAAAGTGAAAGATATACTCCAGTGAATGCAGAGTTCCAGAGAATAACAAGGAGAGATTAAAAAGGACTTCTTCAATGAACAATGCAAAGAAGCAGAGAGAAACAATAGAATGGCAAAGACTAGAGATCTCTTCAAGAAATCTGAAGATATCAAAGGAACATTTCATGCAAGTACGGGCACGATAAAGGACAGAAATGATGAGGACCTAAAACAAGCAGAAGAGATTAAGAAGAGGTGGCAAGAATACACAGAAGAACTATATGAAAAATGTCTTCATGACCAGGGTAACCACGATGCTGTGGTCACTCAACTAGAGTCAGACATCCTGGAGTGTGAAGTCAAGTGGGCCTTATGAAGCATTATTGCAAATAAAGCTAGTGGAGGTGATGGAATTCCAGTTGAGCTATTTCAAATCCTAAAAGATGATGGTGTTAAAGTGCTACACTGAATATGCCAGCAAATTTGGAAAACTAAGCAGTGGCCACAGAGTTGGAAAATATCTATTTTCATTCCAATCCCAAAGAAGGGCAGTGCCAAAGAATGTTCAAACTACCATACAATTGTACTCATTTTACATGCTAGTAAGGCTATGCTCAAAATCCTTCAAGCTAGGTCTCAACACTGTGTGAACTGAGGATTTCCACATGTACAAGCTTGGTTTAGAAAAGGCAGGGGAAACAGAGGTCAAATTGCCAACATTTGTTGGATCATGAAGAAAAGAAGGGAATTTCAGAAAAACATGTACTTCTGTGGATGTTCGTTTGTTTCCACAATAAACTGTGGAAAATTCTTAGAGAGATAAGGATACCAGATCACCTTACCTGTCTCCTGAGAAACCTGTATGGGGATCAAGAAGCAACAGTTAGAACCAGAGATGGAAAAATGGACTGGGGAAGGAGTGTGTCAAGGGTGTATACTATCACCCTGCTTATTTAACTTATATGCAGAATATACCATGTGAAAGCCTTGCTGGATGAACCACAAGTTGGAATCAGGACTGCTGAGAGAAATATCAACAATCTCATATATGCAGATAATCCCACTCTAATGGCAGAAAGCAAAGAGGAACTAAAGAGCCTCTTGATGAGGGTGAAAGAAAAGAGTGAAAGAAAAAGCTGGCTGAAAACTCAACCTTCAAAAAACTAAGATCATGGCATTCGGTTCCATCACATCATGGATAACAGAAGGGGGAAAAAGTGGAAACACTGACACATTTTACTTTCTTGGGCTCCAAAATCACTGTGAATGGTGATTGCAGCCATGAAATTTAAAGGCACTTGCTCCTTGGAAGGAAGGTTATGCCAAATCTAGACAGCGAGGCTATGACAAACTTAGACAGCATATTAAAAAACAGAGACATCACTTTGCCAACTAAGGTCTGTTTGTCAAAGCTATGGTTTTTCCAGTAGTCATGTAAGGATGTGCAAGTTGGAGTATAAAAAAGGCTGAGCACTGAAGAATTGATGTTTTTGAATTGTGGTGCTGGAGAAGACTCTTGAGAGTCCCTTGGACAAGACAATCAAGCCAGTCAATCCTAAAAGAAATCAACTTTGAATATTCATTAGAAGGACTGATGCTGAAACTCCAATCTTATTGGAAAAGACCCTGGTGCTGGGAAAAACAGAGGGCAGGAAGAGAACTGGGCAACATAAAATGATATGGTTGAATGGCACCACAGATTCAATGGACATGAATTTGAGCAAACTCTGGGAGACAGTGAAAGACAGTGACCTGCTGCAGTTCATGGGTCGCAAAGAGTTGGACACAACTGAATGACTGAACAACAACAAAATCTTGCCAACTAAAGAACAGAGTACAGAAAAACACATCCTTAGAGACTGATGAAAAAAAAATGAGCGGTAGTTACATGGCTGTCACATTATTATTTATATTTGTCTGTGGCTGAAATATTTCCGAAATAAAAATTTAATAGCAATAGATGGAAATCCTGTTAAAATGAAATTACTTACAGGCCAAGGTGGTGGGACAGAAGTTACCTCTGGAGTGTGAAAATAAGCAACACCATTATGATAAGTGTAAGGATATCCAGTTGAAGTTGTCAGATACATTGTTCCAGCTGCTGGCATTATACTGGAACCTAAAATAAAAAGGAAACAGAAATAATTGAAATGTTCAGCTTAACATTTAAAAATGTAATTTCTGAACACTGAAAAACAATTATCTTTATATTTATTTTTTATTTATTTTTATTATTTACATTTATTATTTATCTCATTTATAAAAACGAAATATAATATAAATACGTTTCCCTGGTGGCTCAGACGGTAAAGCCCCTATGTGCAATGCGGGAGACCTACATTTGATTCCTGGGTCAGAAATATCTCCTGGAGAAGGAAATGGCAACCCACTCCAGTACTCTTGCCTAGAAAATTCCGTGGATGGAGGAACCTGGTGGGCTACACTCCATGGGGTCACAAAGAGTTGGACATGACTGAGCGACTTCACTCTCTTTCACTTTACACAAATATAGCTATAGTAAAAACTGAGTAGTAAAAATTCTTTAAACATTCCATATGTTAAAGTATCTTCAAAGTACTGATTTTCAAATTTACTACCCTTAGAGGTTTTGTTAGCTTATAGTAAATAAAAAGAAACAAGTTTAATAAGGGATAATAAAAATTCACCAATTCTGGTTTTAAAGTAGTATAATGAAATAGAGAACTTTACAATTGAGATTATTATCAGCAAAGTCATTATTTTTACAAATATAAATTATATATAATTTAGAGTTTACTGAAGGCTACTGACGCTGTAGCAAAGTACCTAAGATCTCAGTAAGACCATCTATTTGTAAAAGCACAAAGAAGATGGAGGCAGTGAAACTGGACAAAATACTTGTCCTACCTTAAAAATTCTTAGGATCTACTATCAGCAAGCTCTCACTTATGCTATGACTGTATTTTACTCTCTAGTCTCCCTTTGCAACAATTGCTGTTGTTTCAAACATGACCACAGACCTTCATATTGCTAATTTTGGGTCCTCATCTCTTTTCCCAGGTCAAGTTATATGTACTCCTCCCCACAAAATAAAAAAAGTCCTTTTTGTCAGGAGACTTTAAAAATTTTATATGCCAAGTCAGATTTAAGTCCCTGACTAACAAGTTACATAAATTACTGAGGTGGCAATCCTCCTTCCACTATACTAGTGTGTCTCAAAATTTAAAATTCATTATAAAAAGTTGCTGCTGCTAAGTTGCTTCAGCCATGTCTGACTCTGTGCGACCCCAGAGAGGGCAGCCTACCAGGCTCATCTGTCCCCGGGATTCTCCAGGCAAGAACACTGGAGTGCGTTGCCATTTCCTTCTCCAATGCTTGAGAATGAAAAGTGAAAGTGAAGTCGCTCAGTCATGTCCGACTCTTTGCGACCCCATGGACTGCAGCCTACCAGGCTCCTCCATCCACGGGAGTTTCCAGGCAAGAGTACTGGAGTGGGGTGCCATTGCCTTCTCCGATAAGCTAGACAGCTTGTTAAAATACAAGCTCCAGGTCCCCATTTCAAGAGATTTTTGATTCAGGAGGCTTGGGATGGGGCCTGAGAGACCGTAGTTTGATAGTGCCCAGGTTAACTATTGGTGGCTGCAAACCACGCTGACAGCAGCACTAGCCTTCTGGCTTTTATATTTTCATGACATTTCATCTGGTAGTGTTACAGCATATTTTAGTGGTTCTTATTCTTATGAGAATCTGATGAAAGCCGCAGACTCTTTTCACAAAAATATATATTTTCAAACAAAATTTTGCCCGCAATTCGGAAGGTTCGTGGAATTCCCTCCAAAGATCATCTAAGTACCACAGGTATTATAGAAATTTTGAGTGATTACTATTACAACGCATTGAACTAGGCCTTGGTGATACAGCCAAAAAGAAACAAGAAAAAAACTGCACATGCCATGGTCTATATCTTCATAGAGGCTAGGTTCTGGTAAGGAAGACAGTCATTAGCTAATTACATAATTAATTATAATTTTGATAAATACAAAAGGCAGTATAGGTAGTAGAGGTTATTATATTGGGTAGTATAGGGTACAATGCTGAACACTGTATATTGCATATGTCTAGTATTTCTGAGGAAATTGATATTTGGGCTGAGTTTTAAAGAATTAATGGGATGGCAAAGATCATCGTAGGTGAAGAAAACAGTGTATCAGAAATATGGTTATGTTCTGAAATGAAGGATGGCTAAATGATTACAGCATGGAAAAGATAAGAACAGCTCAAAATAAGCATAATATAACATAAGATGTGCATGTTTGAAGGGTCACTCTTGCTGCCTTGTGTGTGATGGGTGGTAAGGTACTGATAGCAAAATTGGATTCAGAAAGACCAGTTAGGAGGCTTTTCAAGTAATTAAGGCAAGCCGAGTGGGTAGCTGGGACTAGAATGTTGGTAACAGAGATGGAAAATAGGTGACAGATTTGAGAAAAAAAAAAGGTAAGAATCTCTTGTATATGCCTAGTTTCTAAAACAATGACTTTGCCTTTATAAGCTGTATTTTCTATTTACAAAATAGAACTAACAACACCTCACAGGTTGCTGTAAAGATTAAATGAAATAAATGAAAACCCATCACATTGACCTTTATGCTAAACAGTTCTTAAGTAACTATTGGTCTGTTTGAAAGCATTCAGGATAGTGCTGATTTATGTTCTGTTTTTAGCAACCTGTGGGTAATAATATGAACACTCCCAGTTGTTTTTACTGATGGTAATAATGGGTTAAGAATTGTTATTGCATGCTATAGCTCAACTCTTACAACTAACAGCAGTAGTCTGAAAATATTCAGCACATTTCATTTTGGAGTATCAATTTACTAAGGACACATCAGGTATCTTCTAAATTAACAAATACTAGGTCAAAATTAAACTTGATATCTGTTAACTTCTAAGTCAAAAGCAGAACAGTCCAAAATGAGCATAATCTATTAATTTAACAGATGTATAATAACTACCTAATGTTTTAAACACCCAGGTAGACACGAGGACACTAGTTGCAAATTTTATGCAAAGTTTCTCCGTCTAGCCAAAGATTCTGTTAGAGATTTTAATACTATAAGTTAAAAGGTAACCATAAAGATGCCTAATTTAATAAATGGGAAGAGTGAGAAAAAAGAGTAAGAGTTGAAAGCATTCTGGAAAATTGAGGAAGGCACTTAGCCAATTCCTAAAGCTTTAAAGGTTGTTTCTTTTGATAATTATGATACCTATGGTTGGGTTACAGTATATACCATACAACCAGAGTTTCTGATATTTTACATTTTTACTTTCAGTAATTTTATTCTAATTTTAAATTACTCTATTAATTAGAAAAACTTTAAAATAGTAATTACTTCTATTTTTTTCATAATTTTAAACTGTATTTTAACCATACAACTTTTCTTTAAAGATGTAACTATTTGGAATATAGTTAAACATTATTATTTATATACATTTTCCCTAGCTTCCTCCATCCCACAAGTTAATGTATTTAATTTGTGGTAAGAAATATTCATTTGACTACCAACTTTGCTAAAATAACTTTATTAAATGAAAGAAACCTGATGCTTTAATGAAGTTCTACTAATAGTCTTGTATTTTGAAAAAGAACCATGCAAAAATATTGAAAAATATATTAGTTCTCAATACATACGAGGGATCCCTACTTGTTGTTTTCTTATTGCCGGGCCAATGTTCAGTTTCTTATCCTTGTAATTAAGTTTTTCAGCCTAAAATAAGAAAAAGTACATTACTTTATTATCAAGGCATAGTGGAACTTGCAAAGTTTTTGGATTAGAATAGATTTGGGTGTGAATCCTGGTTCCAAGGTACTGACCCTAATTCCTCATTTGGCAATTTAATTTGATTTGTGTCACACATGTGGTCCCAGCTGAGGTTAAACAGGGAGACATTTTGTTTTTTTTCAGCTTTTATAATGTAAACAAATTTCCTTCTCATGTTATAGTTACTGTCATGTTTTTCACATTTTTGAGCCTTACGTTAGTATTTTTGCTGCTTAAGATGGCTCTCAAGTGTAGTGTTGAAGTGCTGGCTAGTGTTCCCAAGTGCAAAGACTGTCATGTGTTTTAGCAGAGAAAATATGTGTTAGCTGGGTTAATTCATGCATGGGTTATAGCGCTGTTGATCATGAGTTTAATGTTAATGAATCAAAAATGTTACATGTACTCTTTAAACAGAAGGGCACATAAAACAAAGTTATACATTGATTGGCTGATGAAAACATTGTAAACAGAAGTTTGTGAGAACCTAACCTTGTATTTTCTAGGTGCAGCACATTTCAATATTTGTTAATTCAGTGTTTGTGATGATTTTATAGAACATAACCACTACAAATAATGAGAACTGACTGAATATGACTTAATAAAATATAATTAAAATATTTTTCCTAAAAAATTAAATGTTACACTTGCCAAACTTAAAGAGTTATACACTGAACTGCAGGCTTTAGATTTTTTTCTATGAATGTTCTTAGTTTATATAATGTTTTTCATAGGAGGGAAATAACCTCAGATAATCTCATTTTAGGAATCTACATTCATAGTGTTTTTTAGGAATTCAAAGTGCTATTAACAGAAAATACACATCCTTAAATTCTCAGTTTAAGAAAATAAAGTGAAAAATTATATTACAACTTCATAGCCAAACTTATGCAATTATTTGGTATTTGTTTTTCTATAAATTTCTCTTTAATTTTTAATTATTTTTTTAGAGCTCAATGTTAATCTCAAGATAAAAAGAAAATAAATTTTTTTAGCAATCGATTATTGTACTTGAACCCTACTATTAAATTAATACCTTAAAGCAGGGGTCCCCAACTCCTGGGATCTAATGCCTGATGATCTGAGGTGGAGCTGACGTAATAATAATAAAGTGCACAGTAAATATAACATACCTGAATCATCCCAAAACCATCCTGCCCAGGTCTGTGGAAAAACTGTTGCCACCAAAATAGTCTCTGGTGCCAAAAAGGTTGGGGACCATTGACTTAAAGGATTAGTTTCAAAGAAAGAAGTTCCAGAAATGAAGTTAAATACACCAAAACATCTTACCTCTTGTAAAATTTTTTGTGCATCTTCTTGTGTTTCAAAAGTGATGAAGCCATACCTAAATAAATCCATTAATTATTATCTTAGAACATTAGACTGAAATTATAATAAGATTAAACATATATATTTTTAGAATGGGTATGGTAGAAGTGAACATTCTTCTATGGTGTACCGGTATGCAAAACTTAAGAGAAGAATCGTCCAGAGCTTAACACTGTTATCCTCTTAAAGGGAGAGGCCCACCCCCCCAAAATAACAACCACCCAGGGATCTTAAAACAGTTTCAGACCAGAGCTGTATGCAAGGCAGGAAAGCATGAGAGATTCGTGTTCTGGTTTACAAATTAGGGTGCAATAAGTTTCAGCCCAGAGCAGTAACTGCCTTTTAAAATGACATAAGCTTGGTTTGGATAGAAATCAAAGTAGAAAAAGAATCTTTAAAAAATTAAAGATTGAACATGATGAAATATTTTATCTTGGTAAATGAGTACACATATTGTTTACTATTATTAGCATATACAAACTGAGACTGTAACTATTAGTATATTTCCCAAATAAATCAAAAATATGATACAACTCAGGTTTTATATCTGCTTTTCATATATAATTATCTTCAGAGTATGAATCATATGATCAAGATACAAATACACAGTATAAGTGAAGTGAAAGTTTCTCAGCTGTGTCCAACTCTTTGTGACACCCCCAGACTTTATAGTCCATGGAATTCTCTGGGCCAGAATATTGGAGTGGGTAGCCATTCCCTTCTCCAGGGGATCTTCCCAATCCAGGAATCGAACCCAGGTCTCCTGCAATGCAGGTGGATTCTTTACCAGCTGAGCCACCAGGGAAGCCCAAGAATACTGAAGTGGGTAATCTATCCTTTCTCCAGGTTATCTTCCCCACCCAGGAATCGAAGCAGGGTCTCCTGCATTGCAGGCAGATTCTTTAACAGCTGAATTACACAATATATGCCTTGTCCAAAAAGACAAAGTAGATAGATAAAAAGGGATGAAAGAAATAAAAAGTATAAACCCCCAAATTTAATCTCTATTTGGATAACTTTAGGAAACTCTTTTGAGTAATGCTCAACTTTATTTTCCTCAAATTGTGTATGTGTGTTAAGTTCCTCAGTCGTGTCCTACTCTTTGCGACCCCATGGATGGTAGCCTGCCAAGCTCTTCTGTCCATGCAATTCTCCAGGCAAGATTACTGGAGTGGGTAGCCATTCCCTTCTTCAGGGGATTGTTTCAACGTAGGAATCGAACCCCGGTCTTCTGAATTGCAAGCAAATTCTTTACTATCTAAACCACCAGGGAAGTGCCAATTCATAATTACTAATAAGTAATTACATATCATGTAATTAACAAACATTTACTATTTTCTTCAATTCATAATTACTGTATTGTATAAGAATTTCCTTTTTCAACAAAGGAGTTTCTTATTTTTATTTGGTCAAGTATTAAACAAGGGCTAAAGAAATATTTTTACCTTTTTTTTTTAGTAGAACACATATACCACCCAGTGGAAAAGGCATAAAATACAGTCTACACTTCTATGTGTGTTTTTCAATGATTTAAAAATGGATATTACAAATTCCATTAAGCCAAATAAAAGTGGTACAATTTCACTTCATCATATTATTGTTTGTCAGGCTCAGAAGTCTCTTGTTTATATGCAGGATTTGTTTATATGTTTATATTTGTTTATCATCTCTGAAGGATCTCATCTCTTTTGAAGAGTCCACCTGTCACACTTACATGGAGTTTCCCACAAATATGTTATCCATCTTGCTGGTCCCTTCTTTTATGCCTATGAATATGTATCACTTCAGTTCAGTTCAGTCACTCAGTAGTGTCCAACTCTTTGCAACCCCATGAACCGCAGCACTCCAGGCCTCCTTGTCCATCACCAACTCCTGGAGTCCACCCAAACCCATGTTCATTGAGTCGGTGATGCCATCCAACCATCTCATCCTCTGTCGTCCCCTTCTCCTCTTGCCCTCAACCTCTCCCAGCATCAGGGTCTTTTCAAATGAGTCAGCTCTGGAGTTTCAGCTTCAACATCAGTCCTTCCAATGAACACCCAGGACTGATTTCCTTTGGGATGGACTGGTTGGATCTCCTTGCAGTCCAAGGGACTCTCAAGAGTCTTCTCCAACACCACAGTTCAAAAGTATCAATTCTTCGGTGTTCAGCTCTCTTTACAGTCCAACTCTCACACCCATACATTACCACTGAAAAAACCATAGCTCTGACTAGACAGACCTTTGTTGACAAAGTAATATCTCTGCTTTTCAATATGCTGTCTAGGTTGGTCACAACTTTCCTTCTAAGGAGCAAGTGTCTTTTAATTTCATACTGTCTCTTTTTCAAGAAAATAATCATTCATCAATTTCTTTAACTTTGCAATCAAACTTCTCAAGTGAGTACACTATGTAAAGTACCTTTTCCTTCTCTGATATTTGGCTTTTGTATGTATCAATTCACTAAAACAGCTCACCAGACATTAGTAGCCAAATCCTAGTGCTTTATTCCTTAATTTTCATTCTCCTTGATTTGGCAATTAAAAATCATTTTTGCTAAGATTATATTTCTTAGATTAGTCCCCTGGTTAGTTCTCTGAGGCACAACCTACAGACTTTCTTTTGTGTCAGCCTTTACCAAATAAAGTTCTCTCTAGTCTAAAGCAGGTATACAATTCCAAAAGTATCATATTTCTTTAGCTTCTGGTTCCTTGGCTACTGGACATCAGCTACTCAACATCAAGTGCTTACACCTAACAATGAATAGTCCCTCAGCCTTTACAAGAATAACTTTACAACAAATTAAGGAATATTATAGTGTCCCTTTTTCTCTAAAGTACCCATACCCCACTCCCCTACACATGGAGATCAAAAAGTAGGAGAAAGAAGCCATGAAACTATGTTTTTAAAAAGGGAACCAGGACTTCCCTGGTGGTCCAGTGGTAAAGAATTCACCTGGCAATTCAGGGACATGGGTTCCATCCTTGGTCTGGGAAGATTCCACATGCGGTCAAGCAACTAAGCCCATGCACCACAACTACTGAAGCCTGTGCACCCTAGAGCCCCTGCTTGCTGCAACTAGAGAAAGCCCAGGTACAAAAATGAAGAACCAGTGCAGCCAAAAACCCCCAAAACACAACCAACTCTGGCGCCCCCACCAAAAAAACCCAAAACACAATCAAACCCACTACAACCTCCTTCTTAAAAGAAAAAAAGGAACCAAAGTCAGGCAGAATACAAAACGTAGCAATCCAATAAAAATGCAATCGTTAATTTTGTGTGCTACCTATAGTGATACTAACCCTTTGGAAACTCCAGCTCTGTCATTTACAATCTTCACTTCTTTTACAGACCCATACTGGGAAAAAAATTTTCTTAAATCATTTTCATTTGTCTAATGGTATAAAAAGAAAACACACAAAACACATTTTAATTGATAAAAGATGAAATAACTCTTCTTGTTTTAGAGACAGAAAAGGCAACACAAATAGCAATATGGATATAAGAATGCCTGTCATCATAAAAACAGTGCATGAAATCACTAAGTTATTGAAATCAATATTAATACTTTGCTTTATGTAGAGTTGTTAATACTTTATTGTTAAATTATTACATAGCAATAAAATATTTTAAGCTGAGTTTTCTAAAACTACAAATAAATCTTGTTCTCTAGTTAGCTATTTTTTGATAAGACTGTACCAGGCATGCCTATAACTATACTGCTGCTGCTAATAGTTAGGGGATATTATTATTGGTTCTTGTGATTCAGAGAGGCCTACAGTCATGGCAGTGGAACTAGATTATGCTGGCCTCCATCAGTCACTCTATTTTTATTTTAAAATTTATTTTTAATTGAAGGATAATTGCTTTAAAGAATTTTGCTGTTTTCTGTCAAACAATCACTCTATTTTAATCAGCATAGTCATCAGGAAAATTAAGGTCTTAGAAAGGAAATATATTTAGAAAAGTACCTGAACTCAATTTGTGGTAACAACAGAGAGGCTATAAAATGTAAAGTTTTTAGACATTTTATCTGTACTCAATATACACATGGATATTATGATGATACACAAAAAAATATTGAGTCATAACTAGACTATCATGTATAAGATGTCTACAAAGATGGTTTGGCATATCTGGTAATTAAAATAATCTCATAATAGACCCACATCACCTTTCCCTACAGCATTCACACTAAATTCATTGCAATTTCATTTTCTGGTTCAACTGTGTTTGCCCCCAAGAAAAACTTTAAATATTCATAGAAAAAATTTTTCTTTACATATATATCTAGGAAAAGACATGCCTAACAGTAGAGCAGTACCTCTTGAGTTCCACAGGTACCTCACTACTTTAATAAAAAACTAAATTTTTAGTTGGTAACCTAAAGCTTGCTAAATTGGATGATGGAAAATACTGAGTTAATAAACACAAAATGGAATCAACATCAAAGATTTCTATTAGAGACTTGAAAACAAATTAATTCAAACCATTCTCTGATAGAAGAATCACTAGCTCAATTTTGCATCTCCATCTCTGTTAAAAAGGAGACAGAAAGTCAAAACAATCAAATATTAAAAGGGATGAGCACTAAGAGTCTAACAAGAAGAATTTTATGAAGTTTGAGACTGCTTGCTACTGTGTTAAACTACTTCCTTGGTGGAAATTATCTATGGTTTTGGGTAAGGTGTAACTATAAGAGGGAGAACCTTACCAATTATCTTAAAGCCAAGACTGTAATGTAACAATGGCCCCCAAAGTTTATATTTTATCTGACTGGCTTCAATAAACTAATGAGAATCCACTGTATAGCATAGGTAACTCTACTCAATGTTGTGGTGACCTAAATGGGAAGGAAATTTAAAAAAGAGGGGATATATGTATACCTATACTGGATCACTGTGCTGTACAGTAGAAACTCAAACAACATTGTAAAGCAACTATACGCCAAAAAGATTAAAAAAAGCCTTACATTTAACCTAGCCATACAAATTATTACATTTATTAATGATTTATTTAAAAATATACTAAGCTAATATAATATAAATACTGAATAAGAATATTTAACTTGAATATTTACGGTCAGTTATTAATATTTTTCCATAGAGACAGGAAATATTTTTAAAAGTAAGCATTTCATAAGAAATTGTTTTCCTTAATTTATTATTAGTGAACCAATCACACATTTGCTTAAGACTCATAATTTTGATAAACACATTGTGACATTCATCTTGAGTAGGAAAGAAGCAATTCCATCCAAACTGTGAGACACTGATTGTTGGAAAACAGTGAGTGAGAAACACTATACCCTAACTGCAGAAAGATATTTTTTGTTTTAAGACAACTCTCCCTGAAATTTCTAATATGTAATATGGAAGCCTGGAAATCCTTCTATATATTCCCTTGGAAGAAAGATGTTCCACTTAAATCACTGATGCCTGCCTTTCCTGTAGGTGTTTACTACCGCCTCCCACATGGGGGTGCTGCAAAACATTTCACAAAACTATGCTTCTTTGAGCGAAATGGCTGATAACATTATTTAAACATTACTGTTAAGACGCTTTACTCTGACTAGGACACAAGTCTTTTTTGGTAATCAAATTGTAAATTCGGTGACAGAAGCAAGTTGCAAAATAAAAGTCTAAGAAGTTACTCAGGAACTGAAGATACAAGTTGGGATAAAGAAACAGGACTTCATAAGACTGTTATGTTTTTGTTTTCCTTTTCCTTAATTGAGCCATCTTTTGAAAATTTTAATCACTCATTGTTTGGGCTACTGGATTACTATGTTAAAAAAGTATAATTAGTGTGATATGGTGAAATAAAGAATGTGGAGCTATCAGTCAGAAAACTAGGATACTAGTTTTCACTTTGTCTCTAAGTAGTTAGGAGACTATAGATATGTCAATGAGCCTCAATTTCCTTGCATGTGAAATTAGGCAATTATATATACTCTACTATATTAAGACAATTTGAACCCTACTAATTATTACAAAAATATAAAATACATTATTATTTTCATAGTTGCACAAATAAACCATTTCTGAGAAATAAAACACTCCTAATAAAAAAAATAATTCACTATATTGCATGCATTATTAGGTACCTTAAAGTCAATTCCTCCTACAAAGATGCGATTAGGGATCACTGTTCCATATCTTGGGGAACTCGTTGGGTTATTCAAAGGCACAGGTGACACAGGATTAGGGGATGGAGATAATGAATCTGTTTGTGTCTGATTTGATGTTTGCTGAAAAATAAAATGCTTTTAAACTCTTAGTACTGGGTATAAGTTTTAATGCAAGATAAAAGCACTTATCCTTCAAAAAGTAAGTCACTGACAAAATGTAGTATTTTAGACTTTAATTTTATGCTATTATGAAGATTATAGAACTAATAACTTTTGAAGGCAAGAAAAATACAAGAAATACAGAATCTACTCCTCTATAGAGATCTTAAATCTTAAACATATCATTTAAACATACATATATTCAGTTCAGTTCAGTTGCTCAGTCGTGTCCAACTCTTTGCGACCCCATGAATTGCAGCACGCCAGGCCTCTCTGTCCATCACCAACTCCCAGAGTCTACCCAAACCCATGTCCATAGAGTAGGTGATGTCATCCAGCCATCTCATCCTCTGTTGTCCCCTTCTCCTCCTGCTCTCAATTAATTAACATATATTAAGTACTATTAAATGTACAATTTAAATATTTTAAGTATTAAGAAGGAATATTAGACTCAAAAAGAAGTTTAGGAAAGTGAAAAGTAGCCCTGGACAGTTAGGAGCTGGCCTGGTACAACTAGACCCTGATGTTCTTAAGAGGTGTCTGGGGCCTCACAGGTAGGCTGTGGTATTCTCTTGTAAACACCAACATTCAGCAAGGCTACTGTTATTGTGATGAAAGAAAGTGAAAGTTGCTCAGTCATGTCTGACTCTCTGAGACCCCATGGACTATATGGAATTCTCCAGGCCAGAATACTGGAGCTAGCAGCCTTTCCCTTCTCCAGGGGGTCTTTCCAATCCAGGAATCGAACCTAGGTCTCCCACATTGTAGTCAGATTCTTTACCAGCTGAGCCACAAGGGAAACCCAAGAATACTGGAGTGGGTAGCCTATCCCTTCTCCAAGGGATCTTCTTGACCCAGGAATGGAACTGGGGTCTCCTGCATTGCAGGCAGATTCTTTACCACCTGAGCTATCAGGGAAGCGTAACTGTGATGGGTGAAGATAAAAACAAGACCACTGCATAATCATACGTGCACAATGACAAAAACAAAAGCATTGCCCAAACCACAAGAATGGCCAAACATCCTTTTATCCTGACTGACAAGGCTGACTGCTCCTTCTTTATCAATCACAAAACTTTACCTTCAATCTCTTTCTTGTCTCCTAGATACGAATTAAGTAGTGCTAGTGGTAAAGAACCTGCGTGCCAATGCAGGAGACTTAAGAGACACCGGTTCGGTCCCTGGGTGGGAAAGATCCCCTGGAGAAGGAAATGGCAATCCACTCCAGTATTCTTGCCAGAAGAAACCCATGGACAGAGAAGCCTGGCAGGCTACAGTTCATAGGGTTGCAAAGAGTCGGACATGACCAAAGCGACTTAGCATTTAGCACAATCATAGAATTACTCCCACTTTCTGACAACATGCATTTCAGAGTAAAACCTTCTTTAAATCCACTCTGAAAAGTGCTAATACAAGCCTAAATCCTACAATAAGTTCTAACATCCTCTAGTTGACAGGCCCCATGTTCTTCCTTGCTGTAATTCAGAAGAGCCAACTTTATTAAACTATAGGTATATTTGTGGTAGTCTTTGGCTACAGGGCATTGACAAGTAAATACATTCTGACATTTAAATTCACTGCTTTTCGACTCTAAAGTCAACATTTTAAATGCACCTGGCAATTTGAAAAGTGGCCTGATTTTGCCAAAAAAAATTTTTATACCTATAACTCATAGGTATAAATTTTTATACTAAAGTTTGTAATATTAATTTTTACTTTATGCTAAAGAACTGAGCTCATATTCATATATTCACAGTTCTAAGTCAGTGGATCTAATTCAGATTTTAATAAATATATATTAATATGTAATGGAGAAGAAAATGGAAACCCACGCCAGTATTCTTGCCTGGAAAATACCACGGACAGGGGAGCTCGGTGGTCCACAGTCCATGAGGTCGCCAACAGTTGGACATGACTTAGCGACTATAAAAATAACAACTAACATATAAGCCTTCGCATGATAGCAAGATAGCAGACAGACTCTTAAGGTACATTGGAAAAAAAACAAGACTTGGAATAGAATTTTAAAGAGAAACAAATGTAAGAACTTGCTATTTTCGTTGTAAGAATACTAAAGAGACTTTTGAGACACTAAAAGAGTGCTTCAAAAAGCTTGAAATTCACGACTTAAATTCTCTGAAAAACAAACTCATGAAAATGAATTTTCCACTTAGATAATGGAGTTGTTCTTTTTCACACTGCTCTCTTTTCACTTCATTGGCCAATAAACCATAATCCCTAAAAATTAATCTCTGCAAGATGTACAGAGAACTATCTAGGCCAGTGGTGACTATGGTGACTATGGGGCTATAGGCTGGAACTTAGGGGTCTATTCTCCACCTAATCTTAAGAGGGAAAAACTCCCCCTAGTAAGGGAGTTCATAAAAACATCTCTTAAACCACAAAGTCATCATATTTAATAATTGCTATGTTGTAGCTGCCAGTTAAAGAAACTGGGAACCTAATCTTAGTAGCATCCTCCCAAGCCATCTGAAAATTAATTTATAACTTTTGTCACCTGTAAGACACAGTGCCAGAGTGGATGATTCTGGGATGTTTCCTTTTGCTTTTCAACTGTGGATTTATATTGCTAGAGATAACTGAATAGCTCTGGTAGATACAATCTACTCTCTCTGCCTATTTGTTTAGAGAATGCATAAATTACTTATCTGCAAAATAAAAAAAATTCATGAAATTCTCTTCTTTAAAACAAAATGAATTCAATGGATGAACTCTTCTCCTTTCAAATTTATTAAAATAAAACTCCACTGGTTTTTATTTTTATGAGAGAAAAATGACATGAAAGGAAGAGAACAAAGTGCTTTATTTCCAATCTTAAGAAATCCTCATCAACACAGAGGAAGGAAAAACACGAACTTTGTACATTCCATTCACATCATTCTTCAGTTTTTAAGGTTCCTATTCTATTGTGGGTTCCAACTGTTTCTTCTCCTTACACTAATCACTTTCCAACACACTCTTGCCATCTCTTTCCACTATATTGTAATGTTCAAGAAAAGGGCTTTGCCTGTTTTGTTCACCGCAGTATCTAAAGACCATAGATAGCAGGTGTTCAATAAACATCTGTTGAATGAAGAATAATTTCTTCCTGCTCACGATACACCAACCCTTAGGTTGTTGGCTTAAGAATACAACATGAATAAAACCCTAGAAAATATTTAAATCTTGGCAGCAACAAGGCTCAGGTAGAGGCAGTCTTAAAGTTCCTGAGAGAAAGCGATTTATTGAGTTAATTCAGAATGCCTCAAATTCCGCTGGTAATAATTTTGCAAATGTATGAAAAGCACATAGCTAGGTGCTGTTTGGGGCAAGCAGTAAGGGTCCTTAGCTTAGTAAAACTTCTAGTACTAAAAAGTTTATTTAAAATATCCTTCAAAGCGATGTGCCCCCACTGCCTCCTCCCCTTGAGAATTAACCTCGAAATTTATCATCTACTCTGCCAGTGAAGAAAAGAGGAAAAGACGGGCTAACCGTCGCAGTCAAGGACTCGGCGCTCCTTCCCCTCTGAGGCCAGCAAGCTGAGGCGCTAGAGGAAATGGCCGCAGCGACAACTTCCTCAGGTTCTCTCAAGTCATCGTGAACCGGAGCACTGATTCGAGGATCCACCCCCTCCCCACCAAAGTGCGGGAGGGAAAAGAAGGCTAGCCACCGAGAAATTTTGTCCCGCAAACCCGCCAGAAGCAGTGGCGGGAATCCTCAACGGCACAGACCCAGACGCCGGCCTCGTGCGTAGCAGGGCCCAGCGGGCATCGCGTGGCGCTCGCTGATTGGCTGCCGGCGGGCACTGGGTGGGGCGCGAGGGCACGTTGCCGCAGCCCCTCGGGCCTACTCGGTCTCCCACCCCGCCCCTACCCGGCCCAGACTGGCTTGGGCGCGAGTGTCAAGGTCCGACCTGTGCCCAGGTGTCCCATATAACCCACCCTCGTCCCCCCCCCCCCGCCCCCACTGCCAGGTCTCTCAGGACTTGTGCTTTCCGCTGACCGGTCGGGAAGAGGAGGGGATGGCCGCCTTGTCAACTCCTCATGTGGGCATCTAGGCTGAGTCTGGCTGGAGTGAGCGTCAAAGACGCAGCTGAACCTACTTTCGGCAGGAAAGCTGGTTCTCTAGTCTGGACTCAGCCTGGTGCACAGGACCGGGTCACCCTCGCTTCCCGGAACCTCCCAGTCGGTCTACACCAGTCCAGGCCCGGCGTCGCACCTGCCAGACCCCACTGCACAACCCGACGGGGCCTGCAGGCAGGCCGCTCTTCATGGCGGTCGATGGGGCGCCCTGTCCACTGTTCTTGCTGACAAAATAGCGAGCTCGAGACTCGTCCTTCCAGCCCCTCACATCCGGAGTCCACGTTGCTCCTTCTCCCCGCTTTCCCGGGGCCCAGGACTCTGGGCCCTGACCGCCGTACTCACCGCCCTGGACTCGGTCTCCATCTTCCTCTCTGCTCTTCCAAAGCCAGGGGTAAAGGCACAGAAACCCACAGTTCGAAAGCACCGTCACACGCTGGAAGCAACACCCCGCTTCCCGACGGAGACTTTCTCCCCCTGGCGGCGACGGCGGCGGTGGCAGCTGCAAGGGCGCAGACTCGAACCCGGGGCCTGAGCCTGCCACCCGCGGGGATAGGGAGGGGCAGACGACGTCGCCTCGGGCGGCTGGTGGCGGTGCGGGCGGGCGCCGCAAGCCCGGGAGGGGCGCGGGCGGGCAGGTTTCGGCGGTGGCCCGGGGTCGCTGAGCTGGGCCGTCTCAGGGGCAGAGCGTGCGGCAGGTCGGGGCGGGCGTGAGGTGTGCGGATCGAGGGCTCTGTTCTGGAGCCACTCTCGTCTGCTTTCGGACGGCTGGGGAAGAGACAGCGAACGGTTGTGCAGAGCTCCATGCACCACACGCCTTTCCCTCTCCTCCCCTTTGGAGAAAAGTTGGCTTCTAGGACTGGTGGGTTTTCGAGAGGTGGCGGTGCCTTTAGAGGCGTTACTAAGGTGCGAGAAGCCAGTTGACGGGCGACTTCGTAAGGCTGGGGCGGGGAGAGGAGGCCAGTTTGCGGAGTTACAGCCTGACCCCCGGGGCCTGACGCGCCAAACTCGGGGGCTCCGGAGAAGCCGCAGACGCCTCGGCGCACCTGTTGTCGCCGTCACTCATCCTCGCCGAGCGGGCGGGGTGGCGCGGGCCGCTTGGCCGGGAACCGCCGCGCCGCCCCATCCGAGCTCCGGCGTCCGCCTTAGGCCGGCGCCCGTTGAGGCCAGCCCGTCCGCCGCACAGCCGATGGAGCTACCTGCGCGCTCCAGGGGTGAGGACTGTGCCACTTGGCTGGGAGCCCGGCTCTGTCTCCTTTGTAAAAAGTCTTTCTGAAAAGTAGCTGAGATTTAGGCATCAATACATATGTCATCAACTTCACATACTTATGTATATAAATATATATAACCAATTTTAAACAATCACAACTCGGTAAACTTCTGTAATGATTATGATGATTATGGCACTATGATTATGGTTAAGCAATTTGGTCAAGGTCTAAAGCGATAGATTTAAGTCTCCAATCGCAAGTCATGATTTAACCACATTGCCATATTTTAAAGAATTAGGAAAAACTGTTAAAAAATTACATCAGTAATGACTTTTGTACTATTGTAAAAGTTTGACTTTAGTTTACTTTCAAGATAAAGTGTTAAAATTATTATGTATTTAAGTTTTAATCTTTGGTGCGGAAGGAGAGCATGGCAACCCACTCCAGTATTCTTGTCTGGAGAATCCCC
>ML660197.1:43353152-43596812 GCA_007570785.1 Antilocapra americana | reverse complement strand
GTGAAGTCACTCAGTCCTGTCCGGCTCTTTGTGACCCTCTGGACTGCAGCTCTCTAGGCTCCTTAGTCCATGAGATTCTCCCGTCAAGAACACTGGAGTGGATTGCCATGCCCTCCTCTATCTTCATATTACCAGTGAGCAAATGGAGATTTGGAGGTTAAGCAATTTGGTCAAGATGCTAAGGGATGGATTTAGCCAGG
The DNA here is from genome assembly GCA_007570785.1 of Antilocapra americana. Lineage (NCBI taxonomy): Eukaryota > Metazoa > Chordata > Mammalia > Artiodactyla > Antilocapridae > Antilocapra > Antilocapra americana. The sequence continues at coordinate 43,596,612 of ML660197.1, read as the reverse complement.
GGTGTCTCTGATAGCAGGTCATGATTTAATCATATTGACATACTTTAAAGAATTAGCAAAAACTGTTAAAAATTACATCAATAATGGCTTTTGTATTGTATATGTATGAAAGTTTGACTTTTATTTACTACAAGATAAAGTGTTAAAATTATTATGTATTTAACTTTTAATCTGTTCAGATGTTTAGCTCTTCATTTTATTTACCACAGTTCAGCTACAGCATCCTAAAAGTCATTATATGTTTGTGCATACAATTTAAGCTCATTTTCGTAGATTTTAATTTCTGTAGAAACAGAGATTGTCAAGCTATTAAAAAGTAAAACTCATTCCAGAGCAGAATAATTTTGCTATTAAATACTATTAGAACTGACCTTTGGGCATTTTTACCTGGTAGTAGTGATGGGTTTAAGATATTACTGCCGTCTCTTTTGCCCAGGTCTCTTTTGACTAACAACACATTTTTGAAGACTGTATTCACCGTTACAAGTGTTCAGTCTGTGACATAGATTAGGAAACACTGTATTTCAATACCCGTGTCGGGTTCTAGGAGAATATACTGAATTTGCAGTATAATAATTCTTTGTTCTGCTTCTAAGCTGTTTAGTCCTTAGAGCAAAAATAATATTTTAAAACTTAAATAAAACATATACAATTATACAGCTAAACTTAGTACATGTTTATAGAGTTCCTGTATGTTCAGGAGCATACATGACTTAGAAGCAGAACAAGATCAAACCTCTGTCCTTGACATACTTTCAATCTAGAAAGAGAGAAAAGACTAATTACTATAATTGCAAAATAATTATATCTAAATACACTTATAATAAATAGGATACATACGGAATAGGATAAGTGGTATATGAATTATGATCCAAGGCCTGTGCAAACACAGAGCACAGTGTCCAGAGCTGGGAAGGGGCACCAACAAAGCTGAAATGATGGTCTGAATGGGAAGGTGAAGGAAGCACCTGTCATGTATGCAACACCAGGCAAGGCACGTTATTTTTAAATCTTATTAGTTACCATTCTTTATCTGGCAGTCTGAGCCTTAGAGAGTTTATAAAAGTGACTCATTTATAATTACATTGCTAGAAAGTGGTGGATGTGGTTTTCTTTTTTTTTATTTTTATTTTTTTAAATTGTTTTTGCCATACATTGTCATGATATCACCATGGGTTTACATATGCTTCCCCTCCGGAACCCCCCTCCCTCCTCCCTCCCCCCCGGGAAATCTTGCTGCACCAGTCCCTAGCATCAATCCTGGGCTGGCGATTGATTAGACACATGACATTTAACATGCTTCAATGCCCTTCTCCCATATCATCCCACCCTTACCCTCATCCACAAAGTCCACGAGTCTATTCTATACATCTGCGTTCCTTTTGTTGTCTCCCATGTTGGGTTCTCGTTACTGTCTTTCTAAATTCCATATATATGTGTTAATATACTGTATTGTTGTTTTTGCTTCTGGCTTACTTCACTCTGGATAATGGGCTTCAGTTTCGTCCATCTGAGTAGAATTGCTTCAAATGAATTTTTTTTTAATGCTGAGTAATATTCCATTGTGTATATGTACCACAGCTTTCTTATCCATTCATCATTTGATGGGCATCTAGGTTGCTTCCATGTCTTGGCTATTGTAAACAGTGCAGCGATGAACATTGGGGTACACGTGGCTCTTTCAATTCTGGTTTCCTCGGTGTATATGCCCAGCAGTGGGATTGCCGGGTCATATGGCAGGTCTATTTGCAGCTTTTTAAGGAACCTCCACACTGTTTTCCATAGTGGCTGTACTAGTTTGCATTCCCACCAACAGTGTAAGAGGGTTCCCTTTTCTCCACATCCTCTCCAGCATTTATTGCTTGTAGACTTTTGGATGGCAGCCATTCTGACTGGTGTAAAGTGGTACCTCATTGTGGTTTTGATTTGCATTTCTCTGATAATGAGTGGTGTTGAGCATCTTTTCATGTGTTTGTTAGCCATTTTTATATCTTCTTTGGAGAAATGTCTGTTAAGTTCTTTGGCCCACTTTTTAATTGGGTTGTTTATTTTTCTAGAATGGAGCTGCAGGAGTTGTTTGTATATTTTTGAGATTAATTGTTTGTCTGTTGTTTCATTGGCTATTATTTTCTCCCATTCTGAAGGCTGTCTTTTCACCTTGCTTATAGTTTCCTTTGTTGTGCAAAAGCTTTTAATTTTAATTAGGTCCCATTTGTTTATTCGTGTTTTTATTTCCAATATTCTGGGAGGTGGGTCATGAAGTATCCCGCTTTGGGTTATGGCAGAGAGTGTTTTGCCTATGTTATCCTCTAGGAGTTTTATAGTTTCTGGTCTTATGCTTAGATCTTTGATCCATTTTGAGTTTATCTTTGTGTATGGTGTTAGAAAGTGATCTAGTTTCATTCTTTTACAAGTGGCTGTCCAGTTTTCCCAGCACCACTTGTTAAAGAGGTTGTCTTTTCTCCATTGTATATTCTTGCCTCCTTTGTCAAAGATAAGGTGTCCATAGATGCGTGGATTTATCTCTGGGCTTTCTATTCTGTTCCATTGATCTATGTTTCTGTCTTTGTGCCAGTACCATACTGTCTTAATGACTGTGGATTTGTAGTATAGCCTAAAGTCAGGTAGGTTGATTCCGCCAGTTCCATTCTTCTTTCTCAAGATTGCTTTGGCTATACGAGGTTTTTTGTATTTCCATACAAATTGAGAAATTATTTGTTCTAATTCTTTGAAGAAGACCTCTGGTAGCTTGATAGGAATTGCATTGAATCTATAGATTGCTTTAGGTAGTATACTCATTTTCACTATATTGATTCTTCCAATCCACGAACACGGCACATTTCTCCATCTGTTTGTGTCCTCCTTGATTTCTTTCATCAGTGTTCTATAGTTTTCTATATACAAGTCTTTTGATTCTTTAGGTAGAAATACTCCTAAGTATTTTATTCTTTTTGTTTCGATGGTGAATGGAATTGTTTCCTTAATTTCTCTTTCTGATTTCTCACTGTTAGTGTATAGGAATGCCAGGGATTTCTGTGTGTTGATTTTATATCCTGAAACTTTGCTATATTCACTGATTAGCTCTAGTAATTTTCTCGTAGAGTCTTTAGGGTTTTCAATATAGAGGATCATGTCATCTGCAAACAGAGAGAGTTTTACTTCTTCTTTTCCAATCTGGATTCCTTTGATTTCTTTATCTGCTCTGATTGCTGTGGCCAAGACTTCCAAGACTATGTTGAAAAGTAGTGGTGAGAGTGGGCACCCTTGTCTTGTTCCTGATTTCAGGGGGAATGCTTCCAGCTTTTCACCATTGAGGATAATGTCTGCTGTGGGTTTGTCATATATAGCTTTTATTATGTTGAGGTATGTTCCTTCTATTCCTACTTTTTGGAGGGTTTTTTTTATCATAAATGGATGTTGAATTTTGTCAAAGGCTTTCTCTGCATCTATTGAGATAATCATGTGATTTTTATTTTTCAATTTGTTAATGTGGTGTATTACATTGATTGATTTACGAATATTGAAGAAACCTTGCATCCCTGGGATAAAGCCTACTTGATCATGATGTATGATCTTTTTGATGTGTTGTTGGATTCTATTTGCTAGAATTTTGTTGAGGATTTTTGCATCTAAGTTCATCAGTGATATTGGCCTGTAGTTTTCTTTTTTTGTGGCATCTTTGTCGGGTTTTGGAATTAGGGTGATGGTGTCCTCATAGAATGAGTTTGGAAGTTTACCTTCGTCTGCAATTTTCTGGAAGAATTTGATTAGAATAGGTGTTAGCTCTTCTCTAAATTTTTGGTAGAATTCAGCTGTGAAGCCATCTGGTCCTGGGCTTTTGTTTTTTGGAAGATTTCTGATTACGGTTTCAATTTCCATGCTTGTGATGGGTCTATTAATATTATCTATCTCTTCCTGGTTTAGTCTTGGAAAGTTGTACTTTTCTAGGAATTTGTCCATTTCATCCAGGTTGTCCAGTTTATTTGCATATAGTTGCTGATAATAGTCTCTTATGATCCTTTGTATTTCTGTGTTTTCTGTTGTGATCTCTCCGTTTTCATTTCTAATTCTGTTGATTTGGTTCTTCTCCCTTTGTTTCTTGATGAGTCTGGCTAATGGTTTGTCAATTTTATTTATCTTCTCAAAGAACCAGCTTTTGGCTTGGTTGATTTTTGCTATGGTCACTTTTGATTCCTTTGCATTAATTTCTGCCCTGATCTTTAAGATTTCTTTCCTTCTACTAGACCTGGGCTTCTGCATCTCTTCCCTTTCTAGTTGCTTTAGGTGTATAGTAAGGTCATTTATTTGATTTTTCTCTTGTTTCCTGAGGTGAGCTTGTATTGCTATGAACTTTCCCCTTAGCATTGCTTTCACAGTGTCCCATAGGTTTTGAGCTGTTGTGTTTTCATTTTCATTCGTTTCCATGCATAACTGAATTTCATTTTTAATTTCTTCTGCGATTTGTTGGTTATTCAGCAGTGTGTTGTTGAGCCTCCATATGTTGGAAGTTTTGAGAGGTTTTCTCCTGTAGTTGATATCTAATCTCACTGCATTGTGGTCAGAAAAGATGCTTGGGATGATTTCAATATTTTTGAATTTATCAAGGTTAGATTTATGGCCCAGGATGTGATCTATCCTGGAGAAGGTCCCGTGTGCACTTGAGAAAAAGGTGAAATTCCTTGTTTTGGGGTGGAATGACCTATAGATATCAATTAGGTCTAGTTGGTCTATTGTATCATTTAAAGTTTGAATTTCCTTGTTACTTTTCTGTTTAGTTGATTTATCCATTGGTGTGAGTGGAGTATTAAAGTCTCCCACTATTATTGTGTTGTTGTTAATTTCCCCTTTCATACTTGTTAGCATTTGCCTTACATATTGTGGAGCTCCTATGTTGGGTGCATAAATATTTATGATTGTTATTTCTTCTTCTTGGATTGATCCTTTGATCATTATGTAATGTCCATCTTTATCTCTTTTCACAGCCTTTATTTTAAAGTCTACTTTATCTGATATGAGTATTGCCACTCCTGCTTTCTTTTGGTCTTTATTTGCATGGAATATCTTTTTCCAGCCTTTAACTTTCAGTCTATATGTGTCCCTAGGTTTGAGGTGGGTCTCTTGTAGACAACATATATAGGGGTCTTGTTTCTGTATCCAATCGGCCAATCTTTGTCTTTTGGTTGGGGCATTCAGCCCATTTACATTTAAGGTAATTATTGATAAGTATGCTCCCGTTACCATTTATTTTATTGTTTTGGGTTCGAGATTATCTACCCCATTTGTGTTTCTTATCTAGGCAAGATCCTTTAGCATTCGTTGTAGGGCTGGTTTGGTGTTGCTGAATTCTCTCAGTTTCTGCTTGTCTGAAAAACTTTTGAATTCTCCTTCAAATTTGAATGAGATCCTTGCTGGGTACAGTAATCGGGGTTGTAGATTGTTTTCTTCCATGACTTTAAGAATGCTCTGCCATTCCCTTCTGGCCTGAAGCGTTTCTATTGAGAGATCAGCTGTTAGCCTTATGGGATTCCCCTTGTGAGTTATTTTTTGCTTCTCCCTTGCTGCTTTTAATATTTGGTCTTTGTATTTGATATTTGTTAATTTGATTAATATGTGTCTTGGGGTGGTCCGTTTGGGGTTCATTCTATTTGGGACTCTCTGTGTTTCTTGGACCTGAGTGGCTATTTGCTTCCCCAATTTAGAGAAATTTTCAACAATTATCTCTTCAAGAATTTTCTGATGGTCTTTCTTTTTGTCTTCTTCTTCTGGGACTCCTACGATTCGAATATTGTTGCGTTTAATATTGTCCCAGAGGTCTCTAAGATTGTCCTCATTTCTTTTAATTCTTTTTTCATTTTTCCTTTCTGTTTCATTTATTTCTGCCATTCTGTCTTCTACCTCACTTATCCTGTCTTCTATCTCTGTTATTCTACTGTGGGTTCCCTCCAGGTTGTTTTTGATCTCATTTATTGCATTATTTATTGTATTTTGACTCTTTTTCATTTCTTCTAAGTCCTTGTTAAAGCTTACCTGCATCTTCTCAATCCTTTCCTGCAGGTTATTGAACTGCAGCTCCAACTTATTTTCCAGGTTTTGGATCATATTCACTATCCTTATTCGGAATTCTTTGTCAGGTAGACATCCTATCTCTTCGTCTTTTGTTTGGTCTAGGGGATATTTATCCTGTTCCTTTACTTGCTGGGTATTTCTCTGCTTTTTCATCTTGTTTATCTTGCTGTGTTGCCCCTTTATTGTGGGGGTTCCTCACTATGGGAGGGGTTGGATGTGTGGTTTGTAGAAGTTTCCTGGATGGGAAAGCTTGTGTGGTGTTCTGGTGGGTGGATCTGGGTTTCCTCACTGTAACTAACAATGGAGTGTCCAGTAAAGAGATTTGAGGTGTCGGTGGACTTGGTTTGACCTTGGGCAACCTGTGTATTGAAGCTCCTGGCAGTGTTCCTACGTTGCTGGTGAATTTGCTTGGTATATCTTACTCTGGAGCTTGTTGGCCCTTGGGGGTTGATTAATTTCAGTTTTGGTATGGAGGAGGTTGATGAGTTCCTTTCGATTAATTAACTCTTGGATCCAGGAGTTTTCTGGAATTCTCAGGGTCTGGGTTTAGTCTCCTGTCTTCCAGTAGCCTCAGGGCTCTTTTATCTCTGCACTGATGGTGGCAGAACCTCTAGTTTAGTGATGAGAAGTTTCTTCACAGTGAGGTACACCCTGTCAGGTACACAAAGTTACATGGCATGGACCAGAAGGAGAAGAGAGGAATCCGATGGTGAGGGAGTGAAATGGCCAGTGATTGCTCCTCTGTGTGCCCTCCACAGCCTGGATCCCTTGGAGATGTTCACAGAGTTATATCGAAATGTGAAGAGTGTGGAAGGGGACAGAATTGACCAGAGAGAGAAAGGAGAGAGTCAGATGGATAGAGACAGATCCAGCCAGTGGTCAGTTATTTCAGTGTTCTTCACAGCTGGTAACTCTCAAGCAGAGTCCCAGAGTTGGGTAGAGAATATACAGAGGGAGAGGACGTTGAAGGTGTCTTGGTAGGAGAAGAAAAGAGAAAAGAAAAAGAAAAAAAAAACAAGAAAAAAGGAGAGACAAGAATGGGGAGAGAGCAGTCAAGCCACTGATCTCACTCCAAGGTAACGATGATTATTGGAGCTTGGGTCCTTAAAGGTACAAAGTTGATACCCAATACTAATAGGCAAAGATTAAAAATCTAGAGTAAAGACGGGATTCTCAAAATACTATTACAAAGAAAAAGATAGAAAGAAAGATAAGGAAGAGAAAGAAAAACAAAAACAAAAACAAAAACAAAAAAAAAAAGAGGAGAAACAAGAATGGGGAGAGAGCAGTCAAGCCAATGATCTCACTCCCAGGTAGCAATGGGTACTGGAGCTTGGATCCTTAAAGGTACAAAGTTGATACCAAATACTAATAAGCAAAGATTAAAAATCTAGAGTAAAGACTGGATTCTCAAAAGTACTATTATGAAAAAAAGAAAGAAAGAATGATAAAGAAGAAAATACAACACCACCACCACCACCAACAACAAAAATCAGTAAAAAAAAAAAAAAAGGGAAAAAAAAAAAAAAAGAAAAGAAAAAAAGAAAAAAAAGAAAATAACAAGGTTATAGGGGACTTAAAAATTCTAAAAAAAAAAAAGGGTATAAAAAAGTTTTAAAAATTTAAAAGATATTCCTAGTACAGTTATAACTAAGGCTTTCTCTGGTGCTGATGCGTACTGGGAGGGGTCAGTTTATTTTTCAGACAATTCCTTGGGTCTGGCTTGTACTTCTCATGGTCTATAGACTCCAAACCTGTTGCCTCTGCTAGCTTAAGCGTCTTCTGTTTGCTGGTCTTTTATGTGTCTATTCAGCGCTCTGGAGTTTGCCCTGCTCCTGCTGAGTGCGCTTCCCCCGCCCCTTCTGCTCGGCTCTCTGTCGTCCGCCCCACGCAGTTGGGGAGCGCGGCTTCTCCCCTCCCCCCCCCCACCGGCCCAACCGCTCGGCTTTCCCGACGTGCAGCTAAGCACGTCTTCTTAGGTGTGCAGAGCTCCGATCAGTCCAGAATCCCCAGTAGTCTTGGTTAGCACCTAGCTCTGTGCGCAATTTGGCTGAGGAAGCCTCGCCGGGGCTGGGCTATGCCCGCTGGTCTCGGGCAGGGGTTGGGTCTGTCCGCAGCCCCAAGGCGCCCAGCTCCGCCCAGCCGGCCGCCTCCCTGCCAACTCCACCTCACCCTTTGGTCTCGCTGAGGCTGGGTTATGCCCGCTGCACTCGGGCGGGGGCTGGGCCGGTCTGCAGCCCCCAGGCGCCCAGATCTCCTCGGCCGGCCGCCTCCCTGCCGACTCCGCACGCCCTTTGTTCTGTGCCACCCGGCCGGCTGCCTCCCTGCCGACTCCACACCTCTCCTTGTTCTGCGTGGGCCTGGCAGGGGGGCTCTTCCTGGGGAAGGCTACTTCTCAGTCTATCTCCGGTTAGCCCCCTGGGTTGGGTTGCTCAGGCTGCTCCGTTCCCTGAGTGCGCGGCCCGCCCCTCCTTGAGCAGTCCGCTTTGGCTAGTGGGGGGTGGGGCGTCCGCCGCCGCCGCTGCTTCCCTGTGCCTTCCAGCCAGAAATGTAGCTTGCAGGGCTTAATTATTTATTTATTTATTTTTTTAATTATTGTTTTAGCCATACATTGTTATGATATCACCATGGGTTTACATATGCTTCCCCTCCGGGTCCCCCCTCCCTCCTCCCTCCCCCCCCGGGAAATCTCGCTGCACCAGTCCCGAGCATCGATCCTGGGCTGGCGATTGATTAGACACATGACAATTAACATGCTTCAATGCCCTTCTCCCATCTCATCCCACCCTTACCCTCATCCACAAAGTCCACAAGTCTATTCTATAGGGCTTAATTATTAATCTGCTTTTACTCCCAGCTATCTTGCTCTCCAAGATTCACCGCAAATCCGCCCGAGAGAATGCTCCCTGGTGTTCGGAAACCTTTCTCCTCTTTTTTTTTTTTTTTCCTCTTTATTCCAGACTCCCCTTCCAGGACGGATCCCGCCTCCAACTCTGTCTCTCCCTTTACTTTTTTCTCTCTCTTTTTTCTTTTGTCCTACCTCCTCTCGTCAGCAATGGGCCGTCCCTTCAGATGCCCGATGTCCTCTGCCAGCATTTAGATCCTGTTTTATGGAGTTTGCGCTGTCTTTAAAAGTTCTTTTGGTGTATTTATTGGGGAGAGAGTGGTTTCCCCGTCCTATTCCTCCGCCATCTTAGTTCCCCTCTGGATGTGGTTTTCAATTTGACTCCATTGCCCATGCACACTGCACTCTGCCATGTTATTGATACCATGGTATCAAGGACTTGGGCTTCCCAGATAGCTCAGTGGTAAAGAATCTGCCTGCCAAGCAGGAGACTCGAGTTCAATACCTTGGTCAGAACATCACCCAGAGCAGGAAATGGCAACCCACTCTAGTGTTCATGCCTGGAAAATCCCATGGACAGAGGAGCCTGGTGGGCTATAGTCCATGGGTCACAAAAGAGTCAGGTATGACTTAAGTGACTAAACAATAATATTGGAGGATAATTACTTTATACTGTTGTGTTGGTTTCTGCCATATGTCAAAATGAATCAGCCATAGGTATACATATGTTTCCTCCTTGAACCTCCCTCCCATCTCCCACTCCATCCCACCCCTCTAGATTTTCACACAGCACTTGGTTGAGCTCCCTGTGTCACATAGCAAATTCCCAATGGCTATCTGTTTAACATATGGTGATGTAAATGTTTCAGTGCTACTTTCTTGGTTGGTCCCACCCTTTCCTTCTCCCACTGTGTTGACAAGTCTGTTTTCTATGTCTGTCTCCATTGCTGCTCTGCAAATAGGTTCAGCAGTACCATCTTTCTAGATTCCATATATATGAGTTAATTACAATATCTATCTATCTCTTTCTGACTTACTTCACTCCATTTAATAGGCTCTAGGGTCATCTACCTCATTAGAACTGAGTGAAATGTGTTCCTTATTATGGCTGAATAATATTCCTTTGTATGTATATACCACTATTTCTTTATCCATTCATCTTTCTATGGACATCTAGATTGCTACCATGTGCTAGCTATTGTAAATAGTGCTGTGATGAACATTGGGATACATGTATCTTTTTCAGTTATGATTTCCTCAGGGTATATGCTCAGTAGTGGGATTGTTGGTCATATGGTCGTTTTATTCCTAGCTTTTAAAGAAATCTCCATACTGTTCTCTGTAGTGGGCTGTATCCAATTTACATTCCCACTAACAGTGCAAGAGGGTTCCTTTTACTCCACACCCTCTCCAATATTTGTTGTTGTTTTGTTGTTTAGTCGCTCAGTCGTGTCTGACTCTTTGTGATCCCATGGACTACAGCACGCCAGCCTTCCTGTCCTTCACCATTTCCCGGAGCTTGCTCAAACTTATGTCCATTGAGTTGGTGATGCCATCCAACCATCTCATCCTCTGTTGTCTACTTTTCCTCCTGTCTTCAGTCTTTCCCAGCATGAGGGTCTTTTCCAGTGAGTCGGCTCTTTGCATCAGGTGGTCAAAGTATTGGAGCTTCAGCTTCAGCATCAATCTTTCCAATGAATATTCAGAGTTGACTTTCTTTAGGATTGACCAGTTTGGTCTCCTTTCAGTCCAAGGAACTCTCAAGAATCTTGTTAAATACCACAGTCCTCCAGTATTTAATTGGAATATAATTGCTTTACAGTACTGTCGCTTTATTTTACCCCTAACCTGGTCTCACTTCCTGACCAGTAACTTTGCTGGTTTTTGTCCTCTTTCCATTTTTATATTATTCTTGGATTTGAACTGTAGGGGAGGAGAAAGTTTTCCTTGACCTTCTTTAGGGTCTTTGGCTGGGTCTGAAAATTAAACTGACAAGGACAGGTTAACAGGAGAAAAAACATACACAGTTTATTGAATTTTCACATGTATATAGGAACCTTCAGAAGAGAATGAAGACTCTAAGAAGTAATGAGAACAGGAAGCTTTCATACCTTTTAGACAAAGAAACAATGAATTTGTGAGGAATTGACAAAAGGGTTTGGGCTAGGGAGAGTAAATGGTGAAGAAGTAACCAGGAAGATTAAGGTTAGATTAACAAGATTTATTTGCAGATTCTTCTAGGCTGATAGGGGATTTATTTTCTTTATTTAGGCTTTTCTGCATTTACTGGTTCTTAATTGCTTCCAAATAAAAATTGTATGTCAAAGAGACACATTTTGGGGTTACATGTTCTGATTTCCTTCAAATGCATGCAGTATTTTCACAACTACAATAATGACACCTCTTAATTCAATTTTCTTACATCGTAAACATCTTGGCAATATGTCATGTCATGTCTCTAGTGTCCTTCCCTCCTTGACATTTCAAACATCTCTGTATTACATTGTTGAATTGTCACTGTTCTACTCTTGCTGTAGTTCTTCAGCAACTACATTGTGTTTGAGTAGCAGGCAGTTGTTGCCTTGGTGCATACCTGAGGCAGACCACCACACACTGTTGTGTAGATTCTTCAGTGTATAAGAATTCTGGCCAGAAATGTGAAGAGGCCTGAAGTAGAGCCCTTGCTGCTCCATTCACATCATCAGTTAGCCACAGTGCCCCATCCATTCAATGGGAGAGCTTTTTCCTAATTCATAAAAAGGTGCTGAGTGGGCCAGTTGCAGCCATGCCTAAACAGAGCTCCTGCATTATAAGATAGTGTCAGGAAATGCTGGTTTATGTTCATCATGTTTTACTATCACATTCTCAGACATAAGTGAACTGTTTGACATTTGGTAAAATTTTCAGCTAGGTAAGTGATTCAAGTTGGGTTCCTCAGGAACCAGATTCTGAGATTTGCATCCAGGAGTTTTTTTTGGGACCTGTGCTTGGGAATAACACCTGAGGAGAGTGAAGGAAACAGAACTGGGTAAAGAAGTTGAATTGTGATGTTGAAACAGAGTCCTCAGCAATCCTAGGATGACTTTCTAAGTTGTCCCCAGTGACCAGAATTCACTCTCAACCCCGTACTCTATAGTTGCTGGATGCAGGCTGTTCCCAGAGTGGACCTGACTGGACATGATGGTTCTCTTCAGCTGAGGGCAATTTCTGGACAGGGGCACAGCTGAGAACAACCCACACTCACAACACCTGGTGGAACAAAGGGCTCAGTACCGAAGTGGATTTGGCTAAAGTAGCTAATAACATTGAATAACTTTTTCTTCACAATGGGATTAATCAGGTTACCACTGTTTGCTTTTGGTTGAAGGAACACCTGATAGAAACAGAATAATCCCAGGAAAAATTCAAGCTTTTTCTCTTAGGGCACCTCAGAGATTGCAGTGAATACCAGGAACATAGATCCAGTAAACAAAAATTGTCTGAAAATACAGGTTGCATGTGTATTTAATGACTGTAGACTTGAAAATATACTATGAGTTTGTCCTCTGTTGGTTCCATGTTCAAGAAAATATCTGTATTGGTTATGATGGGGCAACATAATTAAAAAACAAAACATTCTTGCAACCCAGAAAACCTTTCCTCAAAGGTGAGACAGAAAACAGTTTCATTATTAAATAAGCATGAAACTTGTGGTACCATGTTGGTACCCATGTGTACAAATGGACAGACAATCCACCCATGAGAGACTGCAAAGACAGAAAGGAATCTTACCTCCTTATATAGTCAAGCAAGTACAACCCATTACATCACACGCATGTCATCACAACTTTACCCAATAATTGGAGTGACCATCTTATTGGCTTTATCCAGAGGAAAAACAAACTGCTTTTATCTTTGTAACAGGAGGTACTTTTGCAAACTACCATCAAAGCAACCATCAGATTTAGGCTCTTACCTTACTGAAACTGGGAGATAGTGGAGCTGTAACCCTTGAAATTTGAATTTCCAAATCACAGCTCAGAAATGTTCTTGAGGAAACATTTCTGAGTTGTGAGACTGGCAAGAGACTTATTTAGCTATGAAACAGATTTACATATGTTTGGAAAGCATGGAGAAAAAAATTCTGAAAGAAAAAAGGAGAAAGGGAGAAGTCTCTTCCCTTATTTTTGATAAGGAGAATTAAGCCTCATTTTTTATTTTGTATTTGCTATCTCACTATATACGTGGATGTGTTTAAGGCCGGGTCTCCTTAAACTGCTGAAAATTTATAGAGACAACCAGAATTCAAAGCCATCTGCATATCAAAATGTCAAAAATTTTTTTGGGCTGACTTCTTGTCAGATATATGGTCATTGTTTTTAACCTCTTACTATGAAGAATGATGTCCTTGTATTGAACAGGAGAAGGGTTAGCTGTGCTATTTTTTGAAATGTTCACCAGAATTATCTTCAAGATGCCTTCCAGGAATATTTTAAGCCACCCATCCATTTTGGGTTAGTTGAACTTAAAACTACACAATATTGTTTTAAAATTTAACTGGATTTATGTACCAGGCAATGAGTTGGCACTGTCAATGCCTCCAAGTTCTAGAACTCCCAGTCATCAGACGTCTTTCACCCACATAAGGATCAAATGATGGTGCCAGTGAAATCTGCATATTAATATGGGCAAGGCTTGATTTACTTTGTATTTAATTTAGATAAGTATAAATATAAGTCCAATATTTTCTTCCCACTCCCTCAGAGGACCATTGCTCTAATTCAGTAGTTTAAGAAAAAATGAATTAAATGTTTGTTTTGTATCATCATAGGGTTATGTTTGAAATGTACAAAAATTAATAAGATGAATTTTGCAGTCTAAAGTAGAAGGCAGACACACTTAAAGACATGTATCAATGCAGTATAGTAGGTGCCAAACATATTAATGGAAGATAAAGTGTAAGTTGTAGGTTTTGGAAAGACTTCTTGGAAAAGATAAAGTCTGAAATGAATTTTTCAGGAAGAATAATGGTTAGTTCAGTGAAGAGAGATGGAAAAGACTTTCATGTAACCAAAATGTGATGGCATGATACACCATGTGGTATTTGGTGTATTTCAAGTAGTCTGATAGTCCTAGAGTATGAACAAAGAGAAGTGGAGTAGGCAGAAAGGAAGCCAGCGATATAGATATTAGCCATGGCCACATATGCCAAAGAGTCTGGACCTCGTTCAGATGGCACTGGAAAGCCAATAAAGCTTCATAGTGGGTAGTCAGGTTTGTACTTTAGGTAATTCCCTCTAGCTACAATATGGAGGGAGTATGGATATGAAAACATACCACAAAGTCATGATAATCAATTTAAACATGGTATTGGATGGCAATCAGAACAGACAACCCAAAAGTAGACTGAAGTACATGTAAGAATTTTATATATGACAAGAGGATAATTCAATTCAGTAAGAAAAGGATGGTTAATGAAGAAAATAAAAAGTAGACCATGTTTTGTTTTTAAAACCTCATCTAGTTTTGTACACACTTATGAAGTGAAGCTGCTCAGTCGTGTCCGACTCTTTGCAACCCTATGGACTGTAGTCTACCAGGCTCCTCAGTCCATGGAATTTTCTAGGCAAGAGTACTGGAGTGGGTTGCCATTCCCTTCTCCAGGGAATCTTCCTGACCCAGGGATTGAACTTGGGTCTTCTGCATTGCAGGCAGACTCTTTACCCTTTGAGCCACCAGGGAAGCCTGTACATACTTATATACACATATAAACTAAATTAGAGGATATAAAGAAATTCAGGAAGGTAGAAAGATTTAACTGTACACAGACACAGGTTTTCATTGAACATCCCTGCTCTCGTGTCTTCTAGCTTCATAACTGCAGATACAAATAAAGTTGTCTGCTCTTGATATTTGGCTCAAGCTCAGTGAAAATAAGCAAAAGGCTATTTTAGAGTCTCAGTTCGTTAGTATAAATTATCAAGGTGAAATTCTGCAATGTATACTATCCTGTAGCTAATTATTATAGCTGGAAACACATCTGAATTCAGACATAGAATAAATCATTTGGATTGGGGAAAAAAAATACAGAAAGACCAAATACTTAAACATTAAAAAAAAGCAGTAAAAATCTTACCAAAAAAGTAGGAGATTACATGTATAATCTAGGTGTTGGAAAGGTCTTCCTAACCAATGCTGAGAAGACACACATTTGGTTATATGAAAATAGGATAATGTATAAGCAAAACTACCATAAACAAAGTCAATAAATAGATAAAGTAATAAGGGTAACATCTGTAATATGCTGGTTAGGTTTTCTGAGAAGCATGATGAGTTTGAGGTACAAGAGGTTTATTGAAAAATAACACAGTAGAAGAAAAAGGGAGGATCAGGAGGTAGGTCAACCACCTATCTGGCAGGAGGAGACCAGATATAGACCTAACAAAAATCTCAGCCAGCCATGGGGCAGCTCTAGAGCAATGACTGCCTGTTGGAAGAGTTCTGTCATGGTGAAAATGGCCAGGGCCTATCGGCTGGAGATTGCCCAAAGAAAAAAAGCACTTGTCCTCAGCTATCAATGCCTCACTCATTCATTGGCAAGGGGCTTCCTCAAGAACAAGACCATGGGTCAGAAGTTGGTGGACCCTGAGTAACTGGACATCTGAAGTCTATCAGTGAACCACACACTTTGTAGCTGGAGAGTGAGTCCTTTATTGAAGCAGAATCTGAGTGTGGCATCTCTGTTTGACAGAGAAGAAAAATGCATTCAATCCAGTGGAAAATTAGGCAAAGCAAATGTATGGACAGTTCACTAAAGATTAAGTCCAAATGGCCAAGAAACATTTGAAATGATGTTTAATAATACGAAAAGTGCAAATTAAGATAACAACGGAATATAATTTTATATCGTAAGAGGCAGAAATTAATGAGAGCTACAATACCCACTGGAATGGAATATAAAGTGTTGTTATCTTTGGAAAATCTATCTGGCATTATCTATTAAAATAATAAAATACATATACCCTTAGACCCAAAATTCTACTCCTGGGAATCTGTCTGATGGAAATGAAATGATTAATTCATAAAGACATGGGTTCAAAAATGATTGTTACAATGTTGCTTATAGTGATAAAGAATTAGAAATGAATACCCACAATAGGGCAATGCCTAAATTAATTATGATATATACATACCATGAACAAACTTGAACCTATTTAACAGAATGAATTTGTAGATACTGCAGAAGTAGTGGTAGGATCCTTATGAGGTATTATTGAGTGAGAAAAGGAAATTTCAAATGAGTATGTATAAAAATATCTCCCCTTGCATTTTTGTAATTCAAAAAATGACAAGATTTAAATGTGTATATCTACAGATATGAATATAAATCAAAGCTGGAAAGATGCATACTAGGTTGTTAATTTGTCTTGCAAGGACGGGGTGGATTGAGTAGGTGGAGGAGAAGAGAAATGTGCAAGATACCTGTGCAAATGTGCAAGAAGATTAAAAAATTGTACCAAAACATTCATATGATCATATTTATGCTATTTTTTTCTAAATCTCTTAAGAAAGGCAAAATACAGCTTGCAGGGAAGAAGTAAGAATATGTCACAGAAATGGAAATAACCACACAAATTTTATTGAAATATACAGCGTTTTCTAGTTTTGCAGATTTAATAGATGCCAAGAATGTTTATTTGTTACATGGATCAAACAGTATCAGCCATATGAGCCAATAGCATGAAAAGAATAGGGCTTTGGTAAACTTATGTGCTTGTCTTTCTCAGGAGAGTTTAGATCCTACTGTAGTAACAAATGACCTCCAAATCTGAGGGACTTACGGACAAAGGTTGCTTTCTCAATCATGTTTAATGTTCATTGCAGATTGACTTCAGCTCCTGCTCCATGCCAGTTTCAAGATTCAGCCTTTTACTGCTGAGCCATTTGGGAACCCGTGGTAAGTACATACTACCTCTAAAACTTTTATACACAAAGTGTTCTACTCATCTTTCACTGACCTAAGCAAGTCATATGGCTAGCCTCCTGTGAATGGGATGAGGCTGTATTAACGCTCCCACAGGGAAGGATCAGTGACCATCTCCCGGAGTAGGATGATCTGCTCTATGACAAAGAGTATTAATGAAGTATTTGTATGTGATCATACTAATGAATGTTATTCATGATCGGCGAGTGAAGGGAATTAATGATGAGAAAAAAGAGGAAATATTTTTTATAATTCAGTAGGTGCTTGTTTCACATCCACAGGTAAGAAACACCTGTTTTGATTTTCATTTAGTTTCAATCACAGATCACAGACCATTCTT
Organism: Antilocapra americana; assembly: GCA_007570785.1. Taxonomy (NCBI): domain Eukaryota; kingdom Metazoa; phylum Chordata; class Mammalia; order Artiodactyla; family Antilocapridae; genus Antilocapra; species Antilocapra americana. The sequence goes on along the minus strand of ML660197.1, from coordinate 43,579,398 downwards.
TATATTTTCAGAACACGAACTAAAACTCTTTTAATTTGTATTTTACATATAAGAAGAATTAAGGTAGATGGAAGGGTAAGATGCTATTTTATACACATACTTTATTTTTCTGAAGTTTAGTTTTTCTGAGGCTGTATGTTTATCAAACATTAGAAAAGTATTCCTTTCTTTAGAAATGAGTCTGAAAGTAATAGTGTTTGGTACTTTTTAGAGTTTAAGTATGTGCTCATAAAGAATCTTCAAAATAAATTCTCTCTGCAGCTATGAATTTAGTTATTGAAAAATCATTTTGGCTAGGAGAGACTTTAAAGAAAACTCTGTAACCTCTTATTACAGTAATTATAGTATTGTACTATGTTTGTTGCTTCTTATCTCATTTTACAGTTTAAATTAAATTTTAGTCCTTTGCTTTTGCTCAGTATTTCAGGCGATTCTTTCAACATGTTTTCCCCTTGAGTCTTTTGAAAACACTTGTGACATTATCTGAACAGTTTCACCAGTACATTTTATGTAGAACAGAGAATGGCAAAATTCCCAAGTGCAGTGCAACAGCTGTTGCTCCTCCACCGTGGGTTAAGGGTAGAGGCGTTGTATCCATGGTGACCTATGTGAGTCAATGAGGGTGGGAACTATGAGATTCTCACAGGGGTTAATGGCAGAGCAAATGCTAGCAACTGAGCTTTCACTAGACATTTGGCTTCAAGCAGATTTTTTTCTTTCTTTCTCTTTAATTGAAGTATAATTGCAATGTTGTGTTGGTTTCTGGCATACATCAACACAGATCAGCCATAGGTATACATACATTCTCTCTTTCTCAAGTGGATTTTTAAAAAGCAATGTATTCACATTCTAAGTTCCTCATTTTTATAAAGCAGGTAAGCTTGTGTAAACCAAACAGCTATACACCCGAAAACTTACTTGCAATGAAAAAGTGTTTACAAAAGAGGCGATACTTTTACTCTTATCTTATATTTTAATTTAGAACATGCATTATAACTTTCTGCTTATTTAAATATTGTACTCTGCTTCTTCCTCCCAAAAGATTTGAGGTAGGATACAACAAAGACATAATAAGGTTAATAAAATAAGTGTAAGAGTAATATATCATCAGTTCAGTTCAGTCACTCAGTGGTGTCCAACTCTTTCGACCCTATGGACTGCAGCACACCAGGCTTCCTTGTCCATCGCCAACTCCTGGAGTTTACTCAGACTCATGTCCATCAATTCGGTGATGCCATCCAACCACCTCATCCTCTGTTGTCCCCTTCTCTTCCTGCATTCAATATTTCCCAGCATCAGGGCTTTTTCAAATGAGTCAGTTCTTTGAATCAGGTGGCCAAAGGATTGGAGCTTCAGCTTCAGCATTAGTCCTTCCAATGAATATTCAGGATTGATTTCCTTTAGGACTGACTGGTTTGATTTCCTTGCAGTCCAGGGAACTGTCAAGAGTCTTCTCCAACACCACAGTTCAAAAGCATTAATTCTTTGGCCCTCAGCTTTCTTTATGGTCCAACTGTCACATCCATACATGACTACTGGAAAAACCATAGCTTTGGCTAAATGGACCTTTGTTGGGAAAGTAATGTCTCTGATTTTAATATGGTATCTATGTTTGTCATAGCTTTTCTTCCAAGGAGCAAATGTCTTTTAATTTCATGGCTACAGTCACCATTCACAGTGATTTTGGAGCCCAAGAAAATAAGTTCTTTCACTGTTTCCATTGTTTCCCCATCTATTTGCCATGAAGTGATGGGACCAGATGGCATGATCTTAGTTTTTTAAATGTTGAGTTTTAAGCCAGCTTTTTCACTCTCCTCTTTCACTTTCATCAAGAGGCTTTTTAGTTTCTCTTGCTTTCTTCCTTCAGCCTGGCATTTCACATGATCTATTCTGCATATAAGCAAGTTGAAAATATACAGCTTTGATGTACTCCTTTCCCAATTTGGAACCAGTCCTTTGTTCCATGTCCTGTTCTAACTGTTGCTTCTTGAACTACGAGCAAATTCTCAGGAGGCAGGTAAGGTGGTCTGGTATTCCCATATCTTGAAGAATTTCCCACAGTTTGTTGTGATCCGCACAGTCAAAAGTTTTGGCATAGTCAATAAAACAGAAGTAGATGTTGTTCTAGAACACTCTTGCTTTTTCTGTGATCCAGTGGATGTTGGCAATTTGATCTCTGCCTTTTCTAAATCCAGCTTGAACATCTGGAAATTCTTGGTTCATGACGTACTATAGAAAACTAGCTTGGAGAATTTTGAGCATTACTTTGCTAGGGTGTGTGAGATGAGTGCAATTGTATGGTAGTTTGAACATTCTTTGGCATTGCCTTTCTTTGGGATTGGAATGAAAACTGACTTTTTCCAGTCTGGTGGCCACTGCTGAGTTTTCCAAATTTGCTGGCATATTGAGTGCAGCACTTTAACAGTATCATCTTTTAGGATTTGAAATAGCTCAACTGGAATTCCATCATCTCTACTAGTTTTGTTTGTAGTGGTTTTTCCTGAGATCCACTTGACTTCACATTCTAGGATGTCTGGCTCTAGGTGAGTGATCATATCATCGTGGTATTCTGGGTCATGATGATCTTTTTTGTATAGTCCTTATGTGTATTCTTGCCACCTCTTCTTAGCATCTTCTGTTTCTGTTAGGTCCATACCATTTCTGTCCTTTATTGTGTCCGAAGGAAAAGAGTATAAAGAAATATGACTCTATATTTTCTTCCAGTGAGTCCTATGATACTAATAAGCATGAATAAACTTCACATCTTGGTGAAATTGGAGGAAGAACCCCTACCACATGCAAATAAATTAGATTTAGGTGGGAGAGAGGAGGAGAAGCCTATCTTATATTCACTCCTGCATGACAAGTGTCAGATATCAGGAGTATGTTTGATTTGAAGAGGTTTATATTATAAAATCATACATAGAAAAGTCTCAAGTTGTTAAATAAAATAGATAAAGAAGAGATACAAGTTTTCCCAGGGGCATCACTGGTGCCATTCCAGTGGTAATTTCTGTAAATGCCTTTGTGGCTTCTGTATCAGTAGAGAACATGACCACGACCTGAGCTCCAACTCTAGGATCCATGTCAAAGTAAGTTAATACATAGGAATAAATCAACACTGTCTATTTTTAAATGACCTCTGCCCTGATCATACAGGCTGTTCCCAGATGATTGGCCTGGGGCTCCTAATAGTGCATTTTAGCCTCAGGGCCTACATGGGGTGATTCCTGAGGGGCTGTGTTAATGGACAAACACCTGGGGATTCTGTTCTCCTGCAGGTAAAAAAGGTTTTCCAACACCTGGATGAAATAGCAGCCATCAGACTCTGAAGAATATTGGCTGTAATTAGTGATGTCTTAAATATTGATATTTATTGCCTTTCAGTACCTGGAAGATATATTAAACTGGTGAACTTAGATCTATTGTAAACAATTTGCAACTGATTTTTTTTTTTTTTTTCTGCTGTGAGGCTTGTAGGATCTCAGTTCTGCAACCAGGGATTGTACTGAGGACCAGGGCAGTGACAGAGTAGAATACTAACCACTAGGCCACAGAAAACTCTCATTTTTATAGGACTGTTATGAAATGGAGTATCTTTGTATTTAGAAATAAAATTAGTTGATTTTTATGTTTTAATTACTGAAATATAAGGGATGAAGGAATGCCTATCAAGAAAAGGAAAATATTGTATTTTAAGAGGTTATATTAACTTTTTATTATCTTTTATTGACTTAGCATATATTTTACTGTTGTTTAGTTGCTCAGCCATGTCCGACTCTGTGACCCCATGGACTGTAGCTTACCAGGTTCCTCTGTCTATGTTATCTTCAGGCAAGAATACTGAAGTGGGTTGCCATCTCCTTCTCCAGGGGATCTTCCCAAACCAGAGATCAAACCCATATCTTCTGCATTGGCAGGCAGATTCTTTATCACTGAGCCATCTGGAAAACCAGCATATATTTGCTCTACTGTAATATTTCCCCTACAAATTACCCTACAAATCGCTTTTTTCTAACAAATCTAAATGATTAATGTGTATTGGGGAGTTCTGTGATTGAATATAAAGATATATGTGGCTCATTGGAAAATACTCTACTTGTATTCCAATGCATGTTTGCTGTTCTTCAGTCACTAAGTTGTGCCTGACTCTTTGAGACCCCATGGACTGCAACACGCCAGACTTCCCTGTCTTTCACTATCTCCTGGACATTGCTAAAATTCATGTTCATTGAATCAGTGATGCCATCCAACCATCTCATATTCTGTCTCCCCCTTCTCCTTTTGCCCTCAATCTTTCCTAGCATCAGGGTCTTTTCCAATGAGTCAACTCTGGAGAAAGGAAAAGATATACCTAACTGAGTGCACTGTTCCAGAAAATAGCAAGGAGAGATAAGAAAACTTATAATGTGAACAATGCAAAGACATAGAGGAAAATAATAGAATGGGGAAGACTAGAGATCTTTCCAAGAAAATTGGAGATACCAAGGGAACATTTCATGTAAAGATCGGCACAATAAAGGACAGAAAAAGTAAGGACCTGACAGAAGCAGAAGAGATTAATGAGAGATGGCAAGAATACACAGAAGAACTGTACAAAAAAGATCTTAATGACCTGAGTAACCATGATGCTGTGGTCACTCACCTAGAGCCAGACATCCTGTAGTGTGAAGTCAAGTGGGTCTCAGGAAGCATTACTATGAACAAAGCTAGTGGAGATGATGAAATTCTAGTTGAGCTATTTAAAAATCCTAAAATGCTGATATTAAGAGAAGAGGTAGTTGTGTCTAATGTGAGTGCTTCTAGATTTGACAGAGTGGTTCTTCAGAATAGGTGAAGTCTCCAGGACCATCACAAGACTTGTATGCTATGAGAATCTTGTGTAGTAGGAAAAACCACAAGTTTTTATTTATTTCGAAGTCGTCTGGGACTCCTATCCTGGTTCTGCCACTCTGAGCAAGTGAATTGACTCTTTTAATCCTTAGTTTCCTTATGTGTAAAGTGGAGGTCAGATTTCTTCACTGAGGATTATCTGGTCGATATTAACAGAAAGGAATTATAAGTTTTCTTTCCAAGTGTGATTTCTTGGTAATGTATGAAAAGTCTTACTATTCTGATTGGATTTTTCTTAGGTCCACAGTTCTGGAGTGACTAACCTGAACTAGAAGGAGTACTTTGACATATCTGGTCTTTGATTCTGGGCTTGGTATTTTCAGGTTTGCTGGATCTGGCTAGGTTCCCATCAGTTGTTTTTCAGTCCAATTCTCCATTTCATGTTATTCCAGTTTATTCTAATTTTGCCACTGCTTGCTTTGGATCTGCTCTGATTTTTGCCCTAGAATGGAATTCTAGGATCCTTAATGGTTAGATGGCATCACTGACTCAATGGACATGAATTTGAGCAAGCTCCAGGAGTTGGTGTTTGACAAGGAAGCCTGGTGTGCTGCAGTTCATGGGGTCATGAGGAGCTGGACATGACTGAGTGACTGAACTGAAATGAACTGATAGAGGGAAGGGAAAAGGAGCAAAATAGGGGTGGGAATTGAGAGGTACAAACCACTATGTATAATGTTCAATGTTTTGTAACTTTAAATGGGTTATATTTAATAGAAAACATTGAATCACCAAAAAAAAAAAAAAGAAGTTCTTAGTGACAGAGCCATTTTTCTTTATCAGAAGCAGTTGTTTTATTCAGTCAGAGGACTGCAAAGGTGAAGATTCTGTCCACAAATATTTACTAAGCACTTACTCTGTACCAGGCATGGTTCTGGGAGCTAGAAACACAGCGATGAACAAAATAGGTCTTTATGCACATGAAGATTGTATTGTGGGGCAGAGACAGGAGGGCAGCATGACAGACTATGTAAAGAAACAATTCCCTGGACAGGACTGTTTATTTACAGTGATAAAATCCTATGAAAAAATGAAACTGAGTAATATGCATAACATAGTATGTGTATGAGATTGAAGGGGCAACTTGAGATTTTTGGCTAGAGAAGGTTTCTCTGAGGTGGTGATGTTTGAACTGACAATTTATGATTCTTATTCACATCCCTTCTGCCATTCCCCCCACCCAGCTTCCAATTTGCCCATCAAATGATTGTCACATTACTTGGTGAAAGATTGGACGGCAGGAATTGTGAGTGATAGTAACTTCTGGAGTTATAGTAACTCTGAGTGATAGTAACTCCATTTTTCTTTTTTTAATGGAGGTGTAGGAATGTGGCTTGGAGAAGGCAATGGCGACCCACTCTAGTACTCTTGCCTGGAAAGTCCCATGGACGGAGGAGCCTGGTAGGCTGCAGTCCATGGGGTCGCTAGGAGGCAGACACGACTGAGCAACCACTTTCACTTTTCCCTTTCATGCATTGGAGAAGGCAATGGCAACCCACTCCAGTATTCTTGCCTGGAGAATCCCGGGGATGGGGGAGCCTGATGAGCTGCCGTCTGTGGGGTCGCACCGAGTTGGACACGACTGAAGTGACTTAGCAGCAGCAGCAGCAGCAGCAGGAATGTGACTATGGTTGCTGACCTAAACGAATCTGGTTAACCTTTCTCTCAATCTTGCCAGTGGGGCCACAGAGTAGAATCTGTGCCTGGGTAAGAGCAGGTTCAATGGAGAGTCCTTTTTAGTTTTTAACTGAAAATATGAATATCAGGAGAAGCCTTCTGAGCTTCTACTAGAAATCTGCTAGATTAAGGTCCAACTGTATTCTCACAGCATAATATATAAACAGTCTTTATGAACAGATGCTCAGAGCAAAGATTCAGAGGTGTGTGTATGTGTGTGTTTGCCTTCACATGAAGGTTAGACAGAATACTGTTAAGGGAGAAAAGAGATGAAAATAACTGGACATTAGCTAGTTGAAACAAGAAAAATTTTGTACATTGCATGCTATACTTTCTAATTTATTTTTTTGAAGATCACTGACTATCAAAATTAGTAAGGTGACACTAATTTTAATATCAAAAATATTATTAAGGTCATATACACAAATGATTTATATTGGAAATCCCTGTAAATATATTAATATTGTAGAACAAGATAGAGATAACCGTAGTTTTACATTTCTCAAGACAACCCAAAAATGGAATTCTTATCAGGGAAACACAGAAAGATGAAGCTCTGAAAGTAACTGTAGAAGACTGAAATGAAACATAATAATACTTGGATATCAAAGAAAAACAGTGATAGCTTAAAATAGGGTATATTTGTGAGTATAGCAAGTAACAATATTTCTTATGAAGGCAAAGGACATGTATGATCATTTAATGGACTTCCCTGGTAGCTCAGTTGGTAAACAATACTGCCTGCAGTGCAGGAGACTCTGGTTCAACTCCTGGGTCAGGAAGAAGAAGGAAATGGCAACTCCAGTGTTCTTGCCTGGAAAATCCTATGGATATAGGAGCCTGGAGGGCTATAGTCCATGGGGTCGCAAGAGTTGGACATGACTTAGTGACTAAACCGCCATCACCATGATCATTTTAAATCTGGGTACCCTTTTACGTCCTTCCTTTAGTCTGTGGATTATAAGGGCAGTTCAGTTCAGTTGCTCAGTCATATCTGACTCTTTGTGACCCCATGGACTGCAGCAGACCAGGTTTCCCTGTGCACCAACTCCTGGAGCTTACTCAAACTCATGTCCATCGAGTCAGTGATGCCATCCAACCATATCATCCTCTGTTGTCCCCTTCTCTTCCTGCCTTCAATCTTTCCCAGCATTAAGGTCTTTTTGAATGAGTCAGTTCTTTGCATTAGGTGGCCAAAGGATTGGAGTTTCAGCTTCAGCATCAGTCCTTCCAATGAATATTCAGGACTGATCTCCTTTAGGATGGACATGTTTTATTTCCTTGCAGTCCAGGGGACTCTCAAGAGTCTTCTCCAACACTGTAGTTCAAAAGCATGAATTCTTCAGCATTCAGCTTTCTTTATAGTCCAACTCTCACATCCATACATGGGTTATAACATGGGTTATAAGGGCAGATCGGTTGAAAGGAAACATTGATTTTTTTATCCTGTCTTTTTCATCTGAGAAAAAAAGAAAAACATCCTTCGCTTTTATGATGCAGTTCTCAGAATCTCACTAGAGGGTGGTGTTGATCTATAACCAGAGGTTGCTAATCTGGTACATTCATTAGTAGGTTGCATTTATATTTAAAGAAAAGGTAAAGTGAAGCCTTCTCAGTCTTCTCTAAAAGTTGGTAAATGTCAAGTCTGAAAACTCCCAAGAGCCTCATCCAGTTCTGGCTTCTTGCAGCCCCAGAGGAGCCAGATAAAGCAGTGAAGAGATTACTGGAGGAGTTAAGTTGCAGATTCTAATTTCAGCTTCTGCTAACTAATAGACAAGAAATTAAAGCTTTCTGGGCCTCTTCTCATGGGGGGGGGGGGGGGGAAAGGCCTGTGCGAGATGATCTCTACATCTCCTTGTATCTCTGAAATTCTGATATTCTAACACATTCTGAGTCTAAAGGCTGCAGAATTTCTCCTGTTCTTAGTCAAAGGAACAAGTAACATCACAAATTATAAAATTATTAATAATAAAAAATAACAATGTTATAAATGAGATTTAACATAGATTCTAATCTTAGAAAGTCTTTTCAATTAAAATATCAAATCTTACTAGGGGATCTCAGAGCTATCCTTTTTTTCATCTATCCGAGAATTCTGTGGTTAATTTCAATGCCTTAATGAATCATTCAGGGATATCTCTTGCTTGCTAACTTGCTGGAAATGAGCAAAATATGTTTACACAGGATTATTTAGAGAGAGAAAGTTGAACCATTCATTATCAAATGTTTTAGGATAGAGATTAAATCCCTTACCTCAACTTGCACTTAGCCAACATGCATACTATATGTCTTTTCATACTGTTCATGGGGATGACAGAGGACGAGATGGTTGGGTGGCATCACTGACTCATTGGACATGAATTTGAGCAAGCTTTTAGATAGTGAAGGATAGGGAAGCTTGGTGTGGGGCAGTCTATGGGGTCGCAACGAGTCGGACACCTTTAGCGACTGAACAACAACAAATCCTGTATGTGCTTTGTGAGGAGTCATTCTTTACAGGGATTTAGTTGGTTCTGTTTCCTATTGCCTCGTCTTATCTAATTCCTTTTCCTTGTCATATTTATTAACAGTGCAGAGTGAACTGAAGATTTTTACCTGGAACCTGAAGCAAATTACCCAACAATAGGGTTCCAGTAAACCCTGGCTTATTTCTGCATGGACTTAACTTCCAAAGGTGAGAGTCTGCAATTAACCCCTGATGGTTTGAAGTCACCCCAAAGGCAATGACATTAACACTCAACACCCCATTTCTTCCAAATTGCTTTGCTTTGCTTTTCCCCTCCCCTCTCCCCCACCCCCTGATTTTGTTGCATCTCCAGGGTCGTGTCGAACATTTAAACTTCTCAAAATGTACGCACACGCGAGCTTGCTCTCACACCCCACTCGAGTACACGAGCCGGCTGGGCCGGCTCCCAGTTAGACAACACATTCCATTCTTCGCGCTCGGGCACACCCCTCCTCAATGGGGATTGGTCGGGCCGACCCCCCGTCGGCGAGGCGAGGCTCCTAAGAGGCTCAGACGCCTGCCAATCCCCACGGGCTGTCAAAACAAGTCTTCCCTCCCTGTCACAACAGAGCGGAGTGGAGGTCGCCGCCGCCGCCGCCGCACTTCCTGGGGCCGCTGCACCGCGGTCCCCGGGCAGGTGGCTGGTGCGCCGGGCAGCGGTCGCCGGGCTCCAGCCCTTCTCAGGCCGCGCGCGTCCCGGCCTCTGCGGCCGCCCGGCCAGGCGCCCGGTGCCTTTTGTCTGGAGCAGAGCGGGCGTGTGCATCACATTTCGGACACCTCCCTCTCCTTGTCGTCTCTCCTTCCCTCCTGCTCACATCTTCTCCGCCGTCCCCCCACGCGGACTGCAGGCCTCCTGGACCAAAGCCCGCGGACGTCTCTACTCGAGCGATGCCTCCTCTCCAGAAAGTTGCCGCCTCCGCCGCCGCAACCGGGCGGTGAAACAAAGTCTGGCCGGGCCGCCTCCCGGTGCAAGAGCGCACCCGTGCCCAGCGGCTGCACTCCGCTGCCGGGCGTGCCGCCTCCCCACTGGGAGCCCGAACCGCGCTCGGCCATGGCCGAGGGCGCAGCCAGCAGGGAGGGTTCAGCGCCGCCTGACGCGGCCGGGAGCGAAGACGACCCCCGAGTGGGCCTGGATGCCACGTCCGGGGACTGCGTGGCGGCGGCCCCTGGGGGCCGGTGGAGGGACCGTCGCAGTGGGGTCGCGCTGCCCGGAGCTGCGGGGTCCCCGGCGGACAGCGAGGCCGCCCTCCTGGAGGCTGCGCGGGCTACCCCTCGGCGCAGCAGCATCATCAAGGTAAGCGAGGCCGCGCGGCCCCGGGAGCTTGGCTGTGGGTGGGTCGGGGGGCTGGGGCAGGATGTACGGTGTCCTGAGGCATCGCAGGCTTAGCATTGTTTTCTCCAGTGTCCTTCATTACCAAACCTTCCTTCCTTGTCCGGAGGTTCCCAGACTCAGCTCTTGGCTGTGAGAAGCAGAAGTGACTTTTTTTTTTTTTTCCTTACCGCAGAGGAAAAGTTCCATTCTGCGTCTTTGCGTTTTGATGGACGCTTTCCCTCATTTTCTCTGAAAGTTTCTCTAAACCATTGAGGTAAGGAGGAAGGCAGAACTCAGTATAAATGCAGACCTGCGGGAAGGTTGTGCACTGCTCTCCAATGAAAAGTTAGCTTTCTCTGCATAGTTTTCCCTCAAATGGAAAAAAACCCAAAAAACAAAACATACAAATCTTCGAGGCTCAAACTGTCTTGAGATTTCACGAAGCGTGAACCTTCCTCGTAGGCAGGCTGTTTTCAGTGGACCCTGCGGCAAAGTAGGCAAAGAGCGAAGGTGGAGCCTAGAGTTGTCCAGAAAGCATAACCGGAAAGCAGTAAATCCACCAAGCATCACCCTGGGTCCTCGTGGTTACCACCACATCCAGGAGAACGCTTCCCGACCCTTCAACTACCAGTCAGGGCTTCTGTCTATCCGTTTGGCTACCCTCATCCCTGCTCTTGTCTCTGTCTGTCTTCCTTCCACTGAAGGCTTGCTTCCTGTTTGAGATTTCATCTTGGGTTCATGACATCGGTATAAGGTCTCCTGGAATTCAGAACCTTTCCACAGGCTTTGGAAGAGGGCATTTTAGCATAAATGTGTGTGGGTAATCTTGAGTACATGACATTAAAATTGATCTTGGAAGAACAGTCAGTATGAAACTGCTTCCATATAAAAATAAGCCAAAGATGAAAATGAAGGATGGACTTGGAACTATCTGTACTTACTATTCAATGTGCTTGGGTTAATACCTTCAAAACCCTTGTTCAGGTTGAAGCTGTGTGTACATCACACAATACATTTCTCTTTCTCAAGCTCTAAATTGGAACTCCTAGTGCCAGTGTGGGTAGACTGTTTGCACAGCCCATCCAGCTAGTTCCAAGTATGGTCTAGGCTTTTCCCCAATAATGACACATGGAACTTTAGAGCCAAACAGGGAGATTTCTATATTAAAAGAAGAGTGGGTGATAGTTGCAAATGACTTGTAGTAGTTTCTGTTATTTTGTGACTTTTAGATTATGTGAAGAGGAGTGTTCTCTTCTGGGTATGAATTTGGAGAAAAAGGAAATGCCTCCCCGCCCCTGCCCCCTTTAACCTATGGGTCAGAAGGCATGTTATTTGGAACTTAAAAAAGCCCATTGTAGACAGTATACATTTTGGAGCCTAAGATGTAGACACTACATGTGTTGTGTGAAAATAATAGCCACAAGATAGTTTATAATATACCATCATAAAAAGCACTGGGCTTTTTTTTTTGTTGTAAAAGAAATGAAAGTAACAGAATGTAAGGAGTATACAAATTCTTGCTGCTAAATTGGCAAGTTTAAAATTTTAGTATGTGCTGGTTGATATTCTTGGAAGGGTCCTTGCTGAGTAATAGTGCCTGTTTAGTTTTGAAATTTCTTTTTGTGACAAAAAAGGAAGGGGGTAACAGAGTAACAACTTAATCCTTTCTCTATTTAATAGTGAAATAAACATTTAATAACTGCCATTTAAAATTAAAGATACCAGAAGATGAAGTGAATTCTTTTTATTATCAGTTAACTTTTATTGAAAAATTATTAATATATGCATATGATAAAAACAAATGTTGCAAAGGAGTTTGAAGGGAAAACTCCCAGCCACTTCCCATTCCCACTTACAAAGTCCACCTCAATAGTAGTTAACATGTTCATGTGTACCCTTTCAGAAATATTCCATATATAAGCATATGTATTTATATATATCTGTGGTGAACTACTGATGCTGCTGATTTATGTAATAAAATTTGGCTAGAGTTTTTACAGTGTTTATATATTCAGACTTGTGCCAAACATTTTGATGTCTGGATAGTTGTCCAAGATCATTGTGATGCATCTGTTAATCTTCAAGGATAACCTGTAGGTAATGGGGGGCAGTGGTCCTTGGGGTCTATTCCCAGAGGCCTTCATTATCTTTCGGTGGGGAAAGGGACAGGTGATGGGTTCTGTTCCACTCCTCCTCTGAGATCAAGGACATCTCAGAATCTGTCACCCCATGGTTTGTTCACTTTAGCACAATAAAAATGAGAATTTCTAAAAAGGTCTAGATCATAAGAAGTAAGTAGAACATGCTTCTCTATTGAGAAAAGATTGCTTTCTTTGTTGTTTTTCCAAGAGTTATTTTTATTTGGCATTGAAACATACACAAAAAGAAAGGCTTTAGTACATTTTATATCAATCAAATTATTAAATGCTGTTCCGGATAGCCTTAGTGCAGTGATAATTGATATTCATGGTCATAACTCTGAGCCACTGAAAGATTGTGAATCATCAAATATCAAATTCTTTATAGCTCAGTTTAGGGTATTGTTTCTGTTCTAATTTGACTGCTAATTCTCTGTAAACTTGAATATTAGATAATCAGAATACTGCATTCCTCTACCATGCCAGAAAACAGACTGTCTTGTATATTAATAGAAGGAATGTTTTCAGTAAATTTGCCCTCCCTATTTTGTGAAAACATGTGTTTAGTTGAGAAAACAATTTCCTTCTGAGCTGATTAAAACAATAACATTTATCTTTACACATTTTTTTGAAAGTCTTTCTACTATAATTATGTTTCTTCCCTCATATGCCCAGTCCTAAGTTTTGAAAAATTTAATGTGAGAGTTAAACTATGTTCTCTTTAGCCTGTCCATTTTCCCCTGTGTTTTTCTGTGTAATTTTTTGTACAGCATTGACATTGGTAAATGTTGCATGTTTTTTGGTAGGTGTATTTTTGTATACCACAATATTACATAAACTCCATCTTAATTGCTTCTTTATAACTTGTGGTTTAAAATGACAAGTTTAGTTACTTGCAAGGTTGAGAATATCTAGTAATTAGGTATCGTTGTACTTTCAAATATACTTCTACCTAAGAAATTAGACCAGTTAACTATCTGGTATTTGATATGAAATTCATGTATTTAAAATATTTAGCATTCTAGATTGTAGTTTATCACTATTACTCTATAACAGAAAATTTGGGAAATAGAAAGCAGTGTAGCTTGCTCCCTGTACTATTAGGTTTGCCAAAAGGTTCATTTGGGTTTGTCCATAAGCTATAACAAAAAATCTGAGCAAAAACAATAAAAAAAATATATATTCATGTAAAAAAAACAGTATATTTTTAAAGCAAGACTTTTAAAATAAGTCTTTCAGTAGTTGAGAGACTTCCCTGGTGGTCCAGTGGTGGTCCACATTTCAAATTCAGGGGGCTTGTGTTGGATCCCTGGTAAGGGAACTAAGATCTCACAGACTGCAAAGCCAAGGAAAAAAAATAAGCAAATGATTTGTCTTCCGTTATATGTAATATACGGAAGAGTCCTACTTTTTTCTATTTCCTTTTGCTTCTACTTCAGTGTGAACTCTTGAGAAGAAATTATCACTTGGATCCCACGGGCATAAATGTGTGGGTTGAAGACAGGAGTTGGAAATAAGGTGCTGAGATGTTCACTGAAGCAGCTAAAGTAGTGACTTCCATGTTGTTCATGTCTCTTATATCATGGTCTCGTTCTGTCATGTTCATTGTGATTGTGGGGCTGATGTAGTAGTCCATGGGGTTGCAAAGAGTTGGACACGACTAAGTGACTTCCAGTTCAGTTCAGTCAGAAAGATGGCAGATGCTCTTGTCTTTGGTCATTTTGTTAGGCTTGCGCTGTACTTTGAAAGGCAGAGAAGCTTGGCAGATGTTCTACTTGTTGTCAGTATATGAAGGTCACACCTGTTCTTTTATGCCTGACCCACTTCTCCCCTTCTCACACAGCAGTTGAGTTTGTGAAGGATTGTATTATCTTTTAGACTCATTATGGGGCATAGTAAAAGTGAAAGTCAACGTTAGACTCTTTGAGAGCCCCATGGAATTCTCCAGGCCAGAATGCTGGAGTGGGTAGCTGTTCCCTTCTCCAGGGGATCTTTCCAACCCAGCGATCAAACCCAGGTCTCCTGCATTGCAGGCAGATTCTTTACCAGTTGAGCCACAAGGTAAGCCCAACAATACTGGAGTGGGTAGCCTATCCCTTCTCTAGAGGATCTTCCTGACCCAGGAATTGAACCAGAGTCTCCTGCATTGCATGTGGATTCTTTACCAACTGAGCTATCAGGGAAGCCCATGCTGTATGGGGCATAGGAGTATGTATTACTCTAGAGGAGTAATGGAATAAGGGATCTTGTGTGGGAGCTCTGAAAATATTTTTTTATAGGGACAATTATGAAGGGAATGAAATATGATTGAGAAATAACTCAAAAATTTTAGACACATTATAAGTTAAATAGGCTTCTGTAGCTTGGCATGGGAATTAATCAGCATTTATAGACTCTTTTGCCTGTAGAAATATGTTAAAAACTAATGGGTAAATGTTGGATAAACAACCTGATTATACAGCAGAGCTCCCAGCCTTACTGGGTGCCATGAGTGTGTCCTGGTGGTTTCCGTTGTGGATGCCCCTCCTGAGGTAAGATTCATAAGTGGCGTTGAACTTCTTGCATGGATTTGTTTTGTTATGTCAGTAACTTTGGTTAGAGTATTAATTTTCCTGAAATTGCTGTAGAAACATGGTCACATTTCACTTTAGAAGTTGTTTCTCATAGTGGTGCCTTTCTGATGTGATTACTTACAGCATCTCTCAAGAGAATTCAGATTAAAATTTAGATAAAGAACCTTGTGTTGTTTTGATGAGAGACTTTTAGAAAATCCTGTTGATTAGTGCTTCCTACTATTATCAGAATTTATAAGAATTTTTTTCCTTCTTGAAAAATGTATTAAAGTTTAAAAAGTAGAAGTTAATTGCATAGCCATTGAGAGGTTAAACATACATTGCAATTAAGACTGAAGAATTGTTTTCTCAGCCTTTCCCCCTTTATAGTAGAGAAAACAGGTAATTAAATTTTGTACAGTAAAGTGTCAATTGAACATTTCTTTCCAAATAACACTTTAGGCACTGTAGGCTATTATGAGGAGACATTGAGGACAGCTGATTTTACTTTTGGTACTACAGAACAAACACTCCATTAATGCTTCTAGGTAATGTTGGAGCAACTGGTCAGGCAGTAGGCTGGGGAGTAATTCAAAGAAAGAATTACAGCAGGCTTCCCTGCTCCCCCAGTGACTGTTCAGTTTTAATAATGGTGAATGTTAAACATAATTCCATTTTCAGGATCAATATCTAAGTTGAGACCTGTATAAGATTGTACATTAAAAAAATTATCCAGGTTAAAATGACTAAAATGACTAAAATTCCTTTTTGAGTTTTCCATTGGGATCTCACCACTAGTTAATGAACCATTGGTTACTAGACGGAGAGAAAAATTTGATTGCACTTCCAATCTAAGGTAATAATAAATCATTAAACCTATTATAATGGAACCTGTCAGTTCTACATAATCTCATATTTTGGTGTTTTCTAATAATGTAAAAAAGATTTATTTGTAGCTTTTTCAAATCTTATTTATCTTTGCGGGGCTTCTCAGGTAGCATTAATGGTAAAGAACCTGCCTACCAATACAGGAGACATAAGAGATTAGGGTTTGATCCTTGGGTCATGAAGATCCCCTGGAGAAGGGCATGACAACCCACTCCAGTATTCTTGCCTGGAGAATCCCATGGACAGAGGAGCTTAGCAGGCTACAGTCCATAGGGTTGCAAAGAGTCAGACATGACTGAAGCAACTTAGTATGTATGCATGCATGTTTATCTTTGCATCCCAGTTCATCTCTGTATCCTAGTTACTATGAAGGTTATATAGACAAAATTTATTGTGATTAATAAATTACAATATACAGTAAAAACAATTAGAATGGAATGGTCAAGTTCTATAATGACAACATTCTGTCTTAAGTCTTGGCCAATGTATTGTGTATTTCAGCTAATGTTTGATGGCAACAAAATAATAATGTGACAAAATATTGGAATAGTCCCTTGGATTTAAATTAGAATTTGATTTGTAGTTTAATCTGTAGCATTTTATGTGGATGTGTAAGAGAGATATAACTAGTTTATTTTCCACAGTACCATTATAACTAACCTCACTAAAAATTAATCTAGCATTATTTTGAGATAAGTAGGATTGTATGTGATCAGTAGAAAGTAATCATTATTTGTATTATCATTATCACTCCAGAAAGAAGAAAGGCCAGTTAATTTTGAAAACAATACAATCCATCCAAAATGAAACAACATAACAACTAAACTATTTTAACAATTGCACTTAGTTCCCAAAGATTTATTAATTTGTATTGGTCAATTTGTGAAAGTGTATGCTTTTTACTGGCAAGGATATTGTTTTTCCTTAACCATACAACTTTGTATTCAAAATGCCTTTGAAAGATAATATCTGCTTTCTTAATTCTTTCACACTGACTTGTTCAAAAGTCTTTTAAAAGGTGCTAAATCTATACTAGACTAAGCATAAAAAGTGAAAGTGTTAGTTGCTCAGTTGTGTCCTACTCTTTTTAACTCCATGGACTGTAGCCCTCTAGGCTCCTCTGTCCATGGAATTCTCCAGGCAAGAATACTAGAGTGGGTTGCTATTCCCTTCTCCAGGGGATCTTCCCGACCCAGTGATCGAAGCTGGGTCTCCTGCATTACAACAGATTCTTTACCATCCGAGCCACCAGAGAAGCCCAGACTAAGCACAGGTGGCATATTTAAGTAGGCACACTTGTATCATTGTATGGTACAATGTAATGTTTAGAAACGATGATGGGATTATATCTCAGAGCACCTTCTCTGTGAGATGTTGAGGAAGATAAATGCACAAGGAGGGCAAAAAGAGACCCAAAACAAACCCTTTACTGTTAGCTGGGACCAAGATTACAAGGCAGAACTCTAGAAAAACTGGACTTGATCATGTTATAGGTACTTTCATTAAGGCTCAAGTGATTTCAAACCAAAGCAGGCCAAATAGCCTGTGTCCTTAAAATCCACATTTCCCATTTCAGAGCTGACACGTGAGAATGAGGGTGGGCTGCACAGAAGAGCACCCCACTGGGCGAGAGAAGTAGGCAGCAGGAGGAGAATGTGTTTCCCCTCCATGCCTTTCTAGGCTCAGGCTGGGTTGGGATCTGAGCCCAGGAAAAGGGCAACTATGTGAGGAGAGAGTGTAAACTGTCTTGCTCTGCTCTCTTCAGGTCAGCCTATTGTTGGGTGAGAGGAGAGAGAGCAGACCACGCTGTGTGCACTCTGACCTTTATCTTTGAAAACTTCACCTCCATAAAACAGAGTCTATCAGTGCCCTTGAATTTGCAGTCTTGTAATCATTTACTAGTCTTTGGAGGAGATAGTAAGGGCAGAAGTGGTGGGGTGGGGAATGAAGTTTGGCAGTCTGTGCTCCCCCTGGAGACTGACATACAAGATTCAAACACATCTTCATCATTTGGTGAGCTCCCCTTTTAAAATACTTTGGAATTATTGATTCCATGCTATAATTAAATAGTATATATTTAAATATGTTATTAATTATTAAATGCTTTATTTTTATGTTTAATAGATAAAACACCCAGTACATCTTGCAGAGATTTTCCTGTTGAGAAATTTTCTTATAATGACAGTAAATGCTTATTTAAGTTACGAGTCTGGCATTGTTCAGTCAATGTCTATTCATTCATTTGATCCTCACAATAACCTTATGAACTTAATGTTTTTACTGGTAATTTCCCTTTTCACGGTTGGAGAGATACTATATGACTTGCCCAAGGTTGCTTAGCTAGTAAATGGCAGAGCAAAGAAATGGACCCAAATGGTTTAGCTCCATAGGTTGCTTTTAACCTTTATACTATAAATCCTGTTAAATGATATTGATTTAAACCTTAGCTAGTATGCATGAAATAGCAGACATTATATAGCTACCTTAAAAACTAAGTTTAGCTGACAAGTCAAAAAGAAGCAATTCTGAAAACAACTTTGGGAAACTCTATTAAGGATTCTTTGCTTATGTTTTTTTTTTTTTTTAGCTTCTTAACCTTTCATGTAAAATGCCCATGACTTTACAGTAATGTACTCTACTCCAGTTTCCTTTGAGAGAATGAAATTTCTCTTAGTATATTTTTACTCTTTTCCAGAATAAACATCTTTACCATGAAGCAAAAATTTATGATTCAACTTTGCTATAAATTATACAGGCTAAGGATGGACTGTTACTTAATTAATGCAAACTGATATGATTTATTTTATAGTTTGATAGTTTTATCTTCCAGCATCAATAAATCAAAAAAAATGTACCTGAGTTTTTAATCCAGGAAAGTTGAAATTTAGAGAAGTGGTAGTGGATATGATCAGAGAAGGCAATGGCACCCCACTCCAGTACTCTTGCCTGGAAAATCCCATGGATGGAGGAGCCTGCTGGGCTGCAGTGCATGGGGTCGCTAGGAGTTGGACACGACAGAGCGACTTCACTTTCACTTTTCCCTTTCATGCATTGGAGAAGGAAATGGCAACCCACTCCAGTACTCTTGCCTGGAGATTCCCAGGGACGGGGGAGCCTGGTGGGCTGCCATCTCTGGGGTCGCACAGAGTCGGACATGACTGAAGCGACTTAGCAGCAGCAGTAGCAGTGGATATGATGCTGTATGATTCAGATTTCTCCCCAATTACATTTGAGGTAGGTGAGTTCATCACGCATATGAGGAATATTTGAGGAATTTCATTAAATTGAAAGTCTGTTTAATCATTTAGTTCCTTTTTGGGGGTGGAAATTTCAAAGTCAGTATGTGGGAAATTTAAATATGTGAGTACGTTGTGAAATTACTGTGCTCATGGCTACTTTATTGTGTTGATGGTAATGAATCCGTTCTGCTATGCAGAGATACAGTACTATGGCCAAATGGTACCCAGAGGTTTATCACCATCACTTGGAGACTGGCCAGGGTTAAAGGCACAGTCAGCTTGCTTGTTGAAACACTCCTCATATGTCAGCTTTAATTATCTATCCGTGGTTATGTGGTTATGTTAAAGGCTTTTTCTTTCTCTTCTCTCTCTCTCGTTCCCTGTCTTTTCTTGTTGGCTAATTTGCACAACGAGACATTTGGTCACATTCTCTGAAAGTGGTTTTTTTTTTTTTTTTGAAAAAATAATGAGGCTTTCCCCAAACATCTGAAACTTATAAGAATTACTTTTCCTAATACTCTCCTATGTTCGGTTAGTGTGGCATCAACCTTATTTTGTGATAAATGAAGTGGTGTGTATGTGTGTACACACTTATGCTAGACACATTGGAAGTTAGAAACCTCAACAGCAGGTGACCTTTTGATCCCCAGCTTTCTCTCCTTTGGCTGAGGTGATGGTTTTTATCCAATGACACATTTATTATGAAAGTAATTGCATGGGCTATGAGAAGTAGAAAGTATTAGCAGTTAAGTTAACCAGAAGTTGAGATTTGGGGAGAAGAGAAAGAGGATTAATGTGTGCTAAAGATAAAGAAATCAGATAGGACCATGTTTATAAATAGGCACAGTAATGTTTCAATAAATAGTTCTTTACCTGGATCATTCTGTCAGAAGCTGTACATTTGGGAATACAAAGTTTGGGGATTTTGTTGGCATTTTGGTTCTGGAGAGTCTTTTAACTAACACCTCATTCCATAACACAGCTAATGGTGAATACTCAGCACAGGGCCCTTGGGCCTAGAGATTCCTGGGAAGGATCTAGAAAGAACTGGTCTTGGTTGTTGGGAATGCTTGGCATTAAAGATAGGTTATGCCTGTTTTTCTGTTTTCCTAGTCCTAGCCCTAGGAAAGTCCAAGGGAATTCGTCAGGGTTCCTCCATCAGCGACAGGGTCACCAATACAAAGAAATGGCTTCTGGGAAACAAGACATTGTAGAAATTGGTATAACAGAATGGAAGTAGTTGTGAGGGTTAGAATTAGCTGTCACAGCTTAAAACAAAAGACTCTATGATTCCACAGACTCAGGGGGACTGTGAACTGTTGTGTTCAGACACCCCTTATGGCCTTGTGGAGAGGCAGCCTTCGCTGCTGCTCTTGCCCACCCCACTTTCCCAGGCTGAACAAGGGGAGGACTTCCAGGGAGGTGACCTTGGAGGGGAGCCTGTTCCTTCCACTTTCCTGATTTTGGGTGGAAGAGCTCATGACCCTTTTTGAAGCTGAGAGAGAAAGGACTCAAGAGAATCATGCGTAAAAATTGGGCAGGTAATGGTGGTAGCATCCAACAGTTCTCCTCTCCACCAAGTCTCCCTGTAAGTTGGGACTGATGCTGATCTCTTCTCTGGAATGTGCTGAATTGCCAGACAAGCAGAGCTCTTATGCTGTCCAAGTTCCTAAGTGTGGACAAAGGTGTCAAAGATGGCCAGGATGTTGCTAGTGCCCCACCCAAAGAAGCCATTTGAACAGAGGGACTCTAGTAACAAAAGACTGGGACAGGAGCTGGGTAAGTGGTGGGAGAAAGAGGTCAGTGTTCAATCCAGATCTCTAAAACCGGTATGATGAATGTATAGGAAGAAGAACACTGTAGAGAACCAACATCTCCACCCGGAGTCAGCATTTGAATGCCTGCCTTATAGAGAGAATCAATAGTTCAGTGTTGACCTGAAGAGCAGAGAAACCCAACCCAGTGGGGCCTGCAGCATCCCTATGATACCATCTTTAGAGAGACCATGGCCTGTCCTATTCATCCTCCAGCCCAACCCTAGAAGGGAAGTATAGGGAGGAAAAGAAAGAGAGAAGTGGGTAGATCAGACCTACTCCCTGCAGCAACAACTACCACCACTGTTTTCGCTTGCTTTGGGGGTATGGAATGGAAAGAAGACCTTGAATTGAACTTGAGATTGAAGTTTTAAATGAATAGGAATGAGTTTTTTAAGGATTTTAAAAAGTGAAAGTCGCTCAGTGGTGTCCTACTCTTTGTGACCCCATGGATTATTCAGTCAATGGAATTCTCCAGGCCAGAATACTGGAGTGGGTAGTCTTTCCCTTCCCCAGGGGATCTTTCCAGCCAAGGCACTGAACCCAGGTCTCCCTCATTGCAGGCAGATTCTTTACCAGTTGAGCCACAAGGGAAGCCCAAGAATACTGGAGTGGGTAGCCTATCTCTTCTCCAGGGGATCTTCCTGACCCAGAAATCCAACCGAGGTCTCCTGCATTGCAAGTGGATTCTTTACCAACTGAGCTATATTGTGAAATCTGAGTGAGGTCAGTTATTAGCAGTAACTGGAGTACCCAGGGGCAAGGGGATATGAGATGGCATAGTTGGGAGGGAGCTGTTGTGGGGAAAATAAAGCTCACTGGACTTCCTTGGCCGTCCAGTGCTTAAGATTCTGTGCTTCCAACGCAGGGGGCGTGGATTCGATCCCTGGTCTGGGAACTAAGATCCTACATGTTACATGGTGCAGCAAAAACCAAACCAAACCAAACAAACTCACTTGTTTGTACTCCAGCAACTTAAGACTGCTTAATTATCCAATCACATTATTATAGAATTGGAGAGCTTGAGATCATTCTCTAATTCCACCCCTTCATTTATTAAGTGTGGCTGTCCATGATCTCTCCCATTCTTCCAGGGAGCCACTAGAGGTATTGTTTATGGCACCATGGATAGGTTATGGAGGGTTCTTTTACAATTTCATGGTGTAGAATAATAACAAGCCCCCAAACCGTCAAGATCTTACATTCATTTTTAATTCTTATAGCAGTTGGAAAAACATGGCTGTGGTTATCATTTCAACATTACAGATAAGGAACCCAAAGCTCTGAGAGGTAGAGAAACATGTTCCAGGTCTCCCAGATATTAACTATGTCTGTGTTTGGTAGGGTAGAGGTGGGGGAGGGCAAAATTTTTTCCTGCCTATTTTCTTTATTCCTCAAACTTGCAGCCACTAGTAACCCAGGTTTCCAAAAGACAATGATTTAAGAATATGTTAATCTGGTTGCATGGGGCCAGAGTTAAAGTAAAGTTAAGGTGGTTCAACCTTGCACTGTTCTATGATGAAAGCAACCATCATATAC
Organism: Antilocapra americana; assembly: GCA_007570785.1. NCBI lineage: Eukaryota > Metazoa > Chordata > Mammalia > Artiodactyla > Antilocapridae > Antilocapra > Antilocapra americana. Next base: position 43,556,840 of record ML660197.1, on the reverse strand, counting down.
TGAGCTAGGGACACATATTTAAGTTGAAAGTCAGAAGGATCTAATACACAATGATAGATTTGAGGGGACTGCTTTGGCATACTTTGGAGGTTTGGGTTTCTTACTCTTCAAAAGCTGCATTTTAGAAACCTTAAATATTAGTTTTCTATTGTTTCTTTAGCAAATTAACACAGTGTCTTTAAACAGTATATATTTGTTATCTTATGGTTCTAGAAGTCTGCAGCCTGAAATGTGTCTCACTGTGCTGAAATTAAGGTATTGGCAGGGCTGTGTTCCTTTTGAGGCTTCCCTGGTGGCTCAGTGGTAAAGAATCTGCCTGCAGTGCAGGAGACCTGGGTTCCATCCCTGGTTCAGAGAGACCCCCTGGAGGAGGGAATGGCAATCCACTCCAGTATTCTTGCCTGGAGAATTCCATGAACAGAGGAGTCTGGTGGGCTAGGGGAAAATCCATTTTCTTGTCCCTTTCAGCTTCTAGAATCTGCTACATTCTTTGGATCCTGGTCTCTTCCGTTTTCAAAGATAGCAACAGCCAGTGAAGTCTTTCTCACATCATACTACCTTACCCTGCCCCATGCTACCTCTTCTCTCTTTTCCACCTTTAAGTATCCTTGTGATTATGTTGGGCTCACCTGCATAATCCAAGATGATCTTACTATTTTAAAGTCAGTTGATTAGTAATCTTAATTCCATCTGTAATCTTCTTTGTCATGGAACCTAATATGGAACCAAATGGAACCTAATATAGAACCTGTCATGGAACCAAACCATGAAACCAAGTTCTGAGGAATAGGACATAAAAATCTTTGGGGACCATTATTCTATCATATCCTTGTTTCAGAACTAGGTCATTGTTGTTATGATGATTATTTTCCCATTCTAAATGAACTTTTTTAAGATTCTTTAAATATAAATATAATTTGTTACAATATGAACAGTCTGCTGGATTAAGATTTAGGATTTTAATAGTAGTTTTAATAAAAATAATTTATGGATCTTAGGAGCATTTCATTTCTAACTAAATCTGCATTTTTACTTTAATATTATATACTTTTTATACTTTTAAATATAGAGCTTTAGTAGACAATTAACTAAAAGAATCCTTACATTTTACCTCATAATAGTTGAATCTACCTCTTAACAGGTCTGAAAAAGGACTTAGACAGATTATTGACTTCCTAAAATCATAAAGCAAATTGATGGAGAACTAGTACCAACGTCTTCCAACTTCTTATGACCTGAACTTCATAAGATTTAAAAAGAAGGGGATCCAGATTTCTGGATTTTATTCTTAATATATTCTTCACAAGAACTGAAGAATGACTTTCAGGTTCTCACAACATCCTCGTGCCCTTGACTTGACTCTGAGTAGAATGTACTTCTGAAAACTCTCTGGGAAAATTGATTTAACTGATCTGTCTTTGGAGCAGATGTCCTCTATTACCTTCACTGTTAAAAGTAAAACTTTATAAATTATAATTAGGAAGAAGAGGTGATGTTCTAGACTGAGGAAGATTTTTTTTTTTTTTGTGGTTAAAGATGTAGGTTTTTTTTTTCTTTAAGAAGTTTTTTGATGAGTCCTCTTGGCTAGTGTGTAAAATCAGTTATTTAATTTACCTCTTTTAACTTAACTGAATAAGTTTCAATAGAAGAATTATATTGTAGAAGCTACTCATAATAGCCATACACAAGACACATCCTTACCTGGGTCATTACCTGCGTTTCTGTATGTACTATCAGAGAAAGGGAGTTTCCAGCCTGTATGGGAATGCAAACTGTTAAAATAAGAATAAACCCAGTTTCCTCAGTGGTGCAGAAATTAAAGAGTAATTTCTAGGCAGGCTCACATCATGGAGAACCAATTACTATCTGGTTTCATGGACAGTAATACCAGCTTATGGAATGTTTTCCATTGTATAAAGCCTATTAAAAGCCATAAGAGAAAAATAGCTTTCACCACTCACATTAGGATTAACTGAGAATGAGGTGGCATTAAATAAAATGTAGAAAGTTGGAATTATAATTTGAAAAATCCTGGCTCTAGATATTGGATATTTATTTGTACAAAATAAAAACTTTGCACCAGATATTTTTGTTGTTCTGAACTCCTTCAAGAAAAGTCTAGAGAAAACCAAACAGTGATTCAAGTCCTCTAACAACTATGTCTAATATGTCATTATCTTTTAAAAATCTGCTTGCTTATGAGGAATGAAACATCGTTCTGAGGCTTCTTATGGACATAAAAGCTCAACTTTGTGTTTATCTGATTATGTCTTAAATCCTTCTGAACTCTTATTCATGGTTTCAGTTTTGATTTTTAGATTTTACAGTTGAAAATGACTTGAGCATTTTAAAGGACAAGTTGATGACTAAGGCAGATTATTTGCCGTATTCCTACAAGGATCTTGGTGCTATGACCCTCAAGAGACTGTCTTTGTAGTTTTCTTCAAGTACTCTTCTTTTGTCATTTGGGTGTTTTCCTTCATTCTCTTTCATTGGTAGTACAAATGAAAGTCGTTTGCTTTAACGGCTGGCTTGATCTACATCAGAACTTTAAATTTCACTCTTGAAAGTCTTTATGGAAAGAGGAATTTAAGTGAGAATATTTATACATGAATTTTTGAGCCCTTGGAATGAGGGCGTTCACGCTCCATATTTATAAATACTTGCATTTATTGGGAGGCTAAGTTGCTCTAGCAAACATATGTTGACTGGAACAGTATTAGAAGCCATCTCTAATAAGTGATTCTCTGTAACTAGGCTGGTTCTTCTCAGTCAGGTAAGTAACTGGTCCGTAAAGAAGTTCAGGGATCCAGTTTTCTTTTGTCTCCCTTTTGGCCATCCTCTGGTTGGTTTTGTCCCTTTGATTAAACTGGCTCCCCTATCACAGCCCCCTTCTGTACCATATGAAGAGGGAAAAAGAAAGGAGGGAAACAACTTTATTTTAAGGAAGTTATCTGTAAGTCGCACATATCCCTTCTACTTTCATTCCGTTGGCGTGTTCGTGATACTGCTACAACCAGCTGGGAAATGTAATCTCTACCTAGGTAGTTATGTGCTCAGCTTAAGGTTTAGGAGATTCTTTCAGTAAAATGAAGGAGAAGAGACTGTTAGTTTTGTTAAAATAATTAGTCATGAAATATATTCTTAATTGAAGAAGGAATCAAAGCGTTTTGTAATGTGAGGGAATTAAACATTACTCTGATCTATTTTGGAGTTCCTATTGTTTGATCTGGTTAGGGCAACTGATAAGAACATGGCTCATGTACTACTAGGTCTTATTCCGATACCTGTAATGAACCAGTTGACGTCACAATGATTTTTCATACACATGAACTGCACTTTGCATCCTGACTCAAAATTCATACCACATGTGAAATACAGAGAAACCCCAAACAAGAACAGTCAAGATGTCCTGAGTAACAACTGTGTCGGTGGGAAAGAATCTGATGGTGTCTTAGGTGAGCCTTTGCCAGGTGTCAGGTGCTGTAAAAACACTAGAATAAGAACCTCTGTGGATGAGGGGATACTGGCCTCCACTCAGCAAGGAGCTCCTTCTCTTACAAGGGAGCCAATTCCATTGGCTGCTTCTGTTGTTTGCAAAACTTATGTTGAGCCCAAATTAATTCTTCCATGATGCATTTCTTAGTCCAATTTCTGTCTCAGGAACTGGAAAGAGTAAGTTTAAGTTCTCATGTGACAACTCTTGACATACTTGAAGGGAGTTATATGGAAGTCTCCTCCCACACTCCACTGTGGTAATGACCCCTGATGTTTGAGTGCTCACCAGTTTCCAGACACTGTCCTAAACACTTTGTATGTTTTAACTCATGAAATTCTCACTAGGCTTATGAAATGAGTGATGTCTACCCTATTTTCATTGAGGAGGAGATTGAGGGACAGATGGGTTAAAACACGTGCTCAGATTCACCCAGCAAATAAGTGGCATGTTCTGATTTGGCAGTGTTTAATTTAAAAAGCCCCTTGACTACAACATTGGTTACTATACTAGGGGCACTGTGGTCCACTATAGTGGAGTGTTTTAGCTCCATTTTTCTGGAGATTATATTTCCATGACTATAATCATCATAGGAATTTTCCTTCTGAAGGTAAAAAAAAAAAAAACAACAAAAACTCAACATGTTCCATTGTCAGCAGTTTAGCAAATTATCCTTGTATTCCACACACTATGCTTCTGAATTTGGGAGGATCTGATGGGTTGATTGAAGGAAGGCTTGCTGTAGCAGCTGCATTAAATTTTAAATGATATATAAAGTCATTGTACTTTTCTTAAATAGGGTGATTTTAGTTGATTTAGTCAGTCATTCTTAAAAGAAACCTTCCTACCTCTACCAGAAAAGGTCTGTAAACCAACCAGCAGAGTTTGTAATTGTTACCATTTTTGCTCCTTCTTGACAAGACAATTGTACAGTTTTTTGCTAGAAGGTCAAGTTAGTGTAAAGATGGATTTCAACTTCTTCAAATTCTAGAATAAAAGAATGAGCTATTCATGAATTTAATGTAGCTCCACTTAGTTTACCAAGTGATTTTTACGTACTTACTCTATTATGGCATAATGCTATGTGCTTGGCCTCTGCTCTAAAAATCTCATATTAATGAACTTTTTTCTTGCTTCAAGTTGATTGCGTTTTAGGAAAAGCTTTCATAACCTCCACCTTGGCACTTAGCCTGGAGGGACACCTAAAACTTGGTAAAGGCATCTGTTAGAAATAGCTTCCTCATTAATTTAGCTAAGCCTTTAACATTTCATTTTCACCTTACAATTCAATGAAATCTTTGCTTTTATTAAACAAAGATCTCTTATAGTGAATTACTTCTGACTTTTTTTTCTCCTGGAATTAGGCTCATTTTGGGAAATTCTGTGAATATAAATAAAATGTGAATAAAAACTTGACTAAAAGTATTAAAAAAAATCATGTCTGACTCAGACTCAGGTTTTCTGTGTGTTTAAGTTTCTGTTTTCCTTGTTAGATTGTAAATTCCTTAAAAGCAAGAACTCATGCAAACTGTTCAGTTTGTGGTCTCTAAAAGAGAGGGTGTAATGCTCTGTAAAAATGCAGGCCTTAAATAAATAATGACCACTCTTACAATAAATCCTTAAAATTTAGAAAAGAAGTTAACCATGAAATTGGCAGCTATTAATATGTTGTAATAGTATGGTTAAGGGGCAGTGCTATCTATTTCTTTCTTCAGGCTTATAGTCAAGGCTGCTGAGACTCAGAGGCGCTTCCTCCTGGTCTTCTTTCTTAGGTATTGTCACCTACCAGGTTCTTATTAGTGAGATGCAGGTTAGTGGGTGGAGAGGATATAAAGGATATAACATTTTCCACCTCTCTTAATACTCCTTAGATTTAAATACTCCTTAGATTTAAATCTGTTATTATAATTTTCGGTATCATGTTGTTATGTTTGATTTTTTTTGATTTAATAAAGTTTTATTTCTCAAAATGTACAGTTGGTGAGACCTGTTCACGCGTCTTCGCCAGCAGCTGGGGTATCTCCACCCTTGGTGTTTCTGGTGTAAATCACTTGAGCTCTGTGCTTTGAAACCAGTTTAATAAGTCCTTACTAAGGAGTTCCTGAAGGGCTGCCCTGGCCAGGGAACCACGAATCTTCAGTCTCTCAGAGACAACAGCAGGAGTTATAAGCTTATAGTTGGGAACTTCTTTACAGAGTTTTTCATATGTTGCTTTGTCAAACAAGACTAGGTTATTGAGCTTGTCCTGAACTTTGCCTTTGGACCACTTCTTCCTTTTGGCCTGGCCCCCAGTTTTGTTCACTGGATCTTTGTCTTTCTTGGCTGACTTTCCGGCATCTTTCTTCTTCTTGTCGTCCTTGGGTGGCATAGTGAATCCCGGAGAGCAGCTGCGACCACTACCGCCTCTCTAAGATGTTGGACAAAAAGTATGTTTGATTTTTAAATTGAGATATAATTGACACATAACATTATTCTTGTTTCAGGCTTCCTAGGTGGCGCTATTGGTAAAAAAAAACCCGCTTGCCATCCGCTTGTCAATCCAGATGCAGGAGACCCAGGTTCCATCCCTGGGTCTCCAAGGAAGATGCTCTGGAGAAGGAAATGGTAACCCACTTCAGTATTCTTGCCTGGAAAATTCGATGGACATAGGACCTTGGTGGGCTATAGTCTACAGGGCCACAAAGAGTCAAATACGACTGAAGAGACTGAGTACATGCTCATTCTTGTTTCAGGTGTGTGACATAAACCAGTATGTGTATATACTGTGAAACAATCACCACAAGAAGTTGAGTTAACATCACCACATATAGTTACGTTGTAAGAACTTTAAAGATTTATTCTCTTAGCAACTTTCAAATATACAGTGTTATTAACTATAGTTACCGTTACATCCCCTGACTTATTTATTTTACAACTTAAAGTTTGTGCCTTTGACTGCCTTCATCCATTCCCCTCATTTCACATCTTAACCCTACCCCCATCCCCTATCTCTGGCAACCACCAGTCTAACCTGTTCTCTGTATCTGTGAGTTCAGGTTTTTTGTTTGTTTGCTTTATTGTACATATATGTGTGGATACTCAGTCGCTCAGTTGCGTTGGAGATTTTGCAACCCTAAGGACTGTAGCCCACCAGGCTCCTCTGTCCATTGGATTCTCCAGGCAAGAATATTGGTTGCCATGCCCTCCTTTACGGGATCTTTCTGGAGGAAGATCGAATCCAGGGTCTGCTGCATTGCAGGTGGATCCTCTGCTATCTGAGCCACGAAGGAAGCCCAAGAATATTGGAGTGAATAGCCTATCCCTTCTCCAAGGGACCTTCCCAACTCAGGGATCAAAGCCTGGTTTCCTTTGTCTTCTGCATTGGCAGGCAGATTCTTTACCACTGAACCACCTTGGAAGCCCACATATAAATGAAATCATATGGTATTTGTCTTTCTCTAACTTATTTCACTTAGCATAATACCCTGTAGGTCCATTCATGTTGTCATAAATGGCAGGAATGCCTTTTTTTTAATGGCCAAATAGTATTCTGTGGTGCATATACCACAAATTCTCTATCCATTCCATCAATGGGCACTTAGATTGTTTCTGTATCTTAGCTACTATAAATAATGCTGCAATGAACATGGGAGTATAGATATCTTTTTGAGATAATATTTTTGTTTCCTTCAGATAGAAATACCCAGATGTGGAATTGCTGGATCTGCAGCTTCCTTTATTAAGCACCCTGAAAAAATTGGAAGTTTGCCTGGAATTCTTGTGCAGACCAATCACGGATTTAATCTGAACTAAAGATAATGTATTGCTGCTGACTGACACTGGGTCCAGTCTAAGCCGCCACCCCCAGTAAAGTTATTTGAGTAGTCCTATGTTCTTGGATGATGCTGTAAACCTTTTCTGTAGAACATAAAGGCAGTATTCTGTTCTGTGTTATATTCTGCAAGGTTATATCAGCTATAACCTTGATTTCAACAAGAAGGAACTAAATTAGAAACTATTCTGGGAAATGCATCACTCTTTGTTTATTCTTCGTTAGTCTCATCTCACCAACTCTGGAGAGACACCACATAATTAAACTTTACTTGTGTTCCTACTAAGTGTTAGTAGGAACATATAACTTGATTTATTTCTCTCCCAAGATTGAATCAAGATGACTTTTTTTCTTACATAGTCCCGGAAGAAGCCTTTATCTGAGTTAATGCAGTCTGTCATAGCTAGGTTCACTTTCCTTAGTAGGAACTTGAATCTTTGGGTGACAGCTTGGGCAGAGAAGGAAATGCAAACTTGAGAATTTGATCTGAGATCCTGGCATCTCATCTTTGCTGCTTACAAACTATGTGATCGTGAGCAAGTTTTAAAACTTTCCTAAGCCTCAGCTTCTTTATTGATAAAATGGGATTTAATGGCTGTTCTGCAAATTTGCTGTAACGGCCGGTGGTGAGGAATGTAATAACTATATCTATGGATATATTTGAGATATATTTCAAGCTATACCTGAAAAAGAGAGGATTGGGCAATCCATTTAACTAGCAGCTCCTCTATTAAAAATGCTGCCTATTGGTCAGTGGTGAAAAGTCTATAACCACAAAAAATTTAAAGACATGGTTTATATGCATTCCGGGTAGCTGTGGTCAGTATTTCCTTCTAAGTGGTTTTTCACCCAGCCTTCCAACAGCAGTGTACTAGTGTTATAAGAAGCAGTCCTACTGGCTGCCGCCATTTCTTCAGCAAACTGTGTATGGCATTCATTCAATCACATTATCTTCTTCTGTTATCTGAGGATACCTTGCCCACAGTTGCTTAGGTTAATGTGTGTGGATGTGGACCATGTCTGGCATCTGAGCTCTGCAATCTATGTACAGCCTTATTCTGTGAGCTACAACTAAAATAAAAACAGTGTTAAATCTTTAGGTAATTATACATGAAGAAATTTCTTAGTTATGATAGATTTTGACTTTTTCATTCAAATGAAAAATTGAGTTGATAAATAATAATACTACATATGCCAGAACTGGGAAGGATGTGGACATGGTATCTCATTGTTCAATGTTTTTATATTATTAAATCTTTAGATATATGTTGAATGTCTCTGCTGGAGCCAAGGCCACTGAAATTTGACTTTGCTAACAGCCTTTTTGGCAATACTGATTAAATTGTTTTCATGCCATGATACACTTGGCACACTTATTTTTAATGATTGATTCATTCATCTGCTCATTGATGCTTCTGTTATTTGTGACAAGACTATATTTTGTAATACAGAAATTCAGAAGTGACACAGACATACTTTATACCCAATGTACTAAAATTATGATCCCAAATAGAAGGTAGTTGCTATAACAGGGTTTAGATCTGAGCTAGATGCTTAAAAATGCTTATTGGATAAATGAATGCATCCATGTCTGTATATGTGTTTGCTGAATACTGCCATACCCCCAGCTTTGTCCTCCTCTGTGTTCCCGGTCTCATGAATAGCACTACCATCCCCCTGGTTGTCATTGCTAGAGACCTGTATGTCATCTTTGCTCCCTCCTTCTCTCTCCCATCATATCTGATCTATTACCGTGTCTCTTGATTCTGTCTCCTGAATAGTTCTCACTGCTATTCTATTAATAGTTCTGGCTACTTCCACGCTTAGCTTCTATTACCCATGGCATCTTCCTCACTGACTTTCTGTCTCCCACCACTTTTTTTTTCCTAATTTATTATCCAGAATAGTAGCTAGAGTCATATTTCTAAAAGGCAAATCTAATTGTATCATTTCCCTCCTTAAAACTTTGATGACTTCTCAGTGGCCCACAAGTATAAAGTACAAACCCTTTCATGTAACTCAGGAAATCCTTATACAACATAGATCCTCCCTTATCTGTCCAGTTCCATCGCCTACCTTTTCCTATGCTCATATTCCATTCTGTGTTATGCTGTTCTGTGCTTAGTCTCTCAGTCATGTCTGACTCTTTGCAACCCCATGGACTGTAGCCTACCAGGCTCCTCTGTCTAAGGGGATTCTCCAGGCAAGAATACTGGAGTGAGTTGTGATGCCCTCCGCATTCCGTTCTATGAGATGACACTATATACACAGCATCGGGCCCTGCTGATAGCTGATCAATATATATTAGCTATTCTTATCTCTCATATGGCTTCTCTGGAAGTGGCATAATGGGAAGAAAAAGTTGTTAGGAGCATTAAACAAGGAGGTGAGAAGGGGCAGAAACTCATATTTGACAAGAGGATATAATAAATATGGGTAGGTGCTGACAATTAGATGGATAGTGAATACCATGATAGAGATTAAGAAATTATTAAATCCAGTAAATGCTTGAAAAACCTTTTTTGGGGGTGATTTTTGAAAAATAACTCAGTGTAGCATTTGAAAAAGGACTCTGTTGTTTCCTGAGATTATGATCTAGTTGAGAAAAGTCGCCAGATATTCACTCTTTAAGGTTTACATTGTTTTCCAAAGTTCCCCAAATGGTCATGGCACTGTTATTAAGTATTTAGTTGGCTACAGAATTTCCTTAAATTGTGAGTTTTAGTCAATGGAATATGATGACTCACAGGGAATGTAGCTGTTTTCTGTTTTAGCTTACTGATCTTTGTGTGGTCAAAAGTCTACATTTCTACTACTCTGAGATTAAAAAGTGTGTATAAAGCTAACATTTTGCATCTAGCATGGTAAACATTGTTAATAATTTGAGTTTGAATCATTTAGGTCATGCTATAGGGATGAATAGTGAAAAATTTTCTGCTACTGTTTTTCTGTGGTATTGTTATAATTGTGTTTGAAGATTTGTTTTCATTCAGTTCAGTTCAGTCGCTCAGTCATGTCTGACTCTGCGACCTCATGGACTGCAGCACGCCAGGCTTCCCTCTCCTTCACCAGCTCCTGGAGCTTACTCAAACTCGTGTCCATTGAGTTGGTGATGCCATCCAACCATTTCATCCTATGTTGTACCCTTCTCCTCCCACTTTCAATCTTTCCCAGCATCACGGTCTTTTCAAACAAGTTAGTTCTTCACATCAGGCGGACAAAGGATTGGAGTTTCAGCTTCAGCATCAGTCCTTCCAATGAATATTCAGAACTGATTTCCTTTAGGATGGCCTGGTTGGATCTCCTTGCAGTCCAAGGGACTCTCAAGAGTCTTCTCCAACACTACAGTTCAAAAACATTAATTCTTTGGTGTTCAGCTTTCTTTATAGTTCAACTCTCACATCCACACATGACTACTGGAAAAACCATGGCTTTGACTAGAAGGACCTTTGTTGCAAAGTAATGTCTCTGCTTTTTAACATTCTGTCTAGGTTGATCATAACTTTTCTTTCAAGGAGCAAGTGTCTTTTAATTTCATGACTGCAGTCACCATATGCAGTGGTTTTGGAGCCCCCAAAATAATGTCTTTCACTGTTTCCATTGTTTCCCCATCTATTTACCATGAAGAGATAGGACTGGATGCCATGATCTTAGTTTTCTGAATGTTGAGTTTTAAGCCAACTTTTTCACTCTTCTCTTTCACTTTTATCAAGGGGGCCTTTAGTTCTTCTTCACTTTCTGCCATAAATGTGGTGTCATCTGCATATCTGAGGTTATTGGTGTTTCTCCCGGCAATCTTGATTCCAGCTTGTGCTTCATCCAGTCCAGCATTTCTCATGATGTACTCTGCGTATAAGTTAAATAAGCAGGGTGACAATATACAGCCTTGACCTAGTTTTTTCCTGTTTTGGAATCAGTCTGTTGTTCCATGTCCAGTTCTAACTGTTGCTTTCTGACCTGCATACAGATTTCTCAGGAGGCAGGTCAGGTGGTCTGGTATTCCCATCTCTTGAAGAATTTTCCACAGTTTGTTGTGATCCATAGTCAAAGGCTTTGGCATAGTCAATAAAGCAGAAGTAGAGGTTTTTCTGGAACTCTCTCTTGCTTTTTTTGATGATCCAACATTTGTTGGCAATTTGATCTCTGGTTCCTCTGCCTTTTCTAAATCCAGCTTGAACATCTGAAAGTTCATGGTTCACATACTCTTGAAGCCTGGCTGGGAGAATTTTAAGCATTACTTTACTAGCGTGTGAGATGAGTACAACTGTGGGGTAGTTTGAGCATTCTTTGGCATTGCCTATCTTTAGTTTGGAATAGATACAATTTTTGAAAATATCGATATTTCAGTGATACTGTGTAAAACTTTGTGCAAGAGGTTGATTGTTTTATCTGATACCTGTTGTTGAATATCTTTGGAATAGTATCAGTTCAGTCACTCAGTCATGTCTGACTCTTTGTGATCTTGTGAACCACAGCACGCCAGGCCTCCCTGTCCATCAGAAACTCCCAGAGTCCACTCAAACCCATGTCCATTGAGTTGGTGATGCTATTCAACCATCTCATCTTCTGTCATCTCCTTCTTCTCCTTCCCTAAATCCTTCCCAGCATCAGAGTCTTTTCCAATGAGTCAGCTCTTCTCATCAGGTGGCTAAAGTATTGGAGTTTCAGCTTCAGCATCAGTCCTTCCAAAGAACACCCAGGACTTATCTCCTTTAGGATGGACTGGTTGGATCTCCTTGCAGTCCAAGGAACTCTCAAGAGTCTTCTCCAACACCAAAGTTCAAAAGCATCAATTCTTCGGCTCTCAGCTTTCTTTATTGTCCAACTCTCACATCCATACATGACCACTGGAAAAACCATAACCTTGACTAGACAGACCTTTGTTGACAAAGTAATATCTCTGCTTTTTAATATGCTATCTAGGTTGGTCATAACTTTCCTTCCAAGGAGTAAGTGTCTTTTAATTTCATGGCTGCAATCACCATCTGCAGTGATTTTTGGAGCCCAGAAAAAAAAAGTCAGCCACTGTTTCCACATCTAAATACTACATAAGGGATTATCTTACTTTGTAGAGGTATTTTGATGATCAAAATTGCCTTTGAACTCAAAACTTAAGAAAACTGACAGTAAGAAACAGAATGTATAAAACATTTTATTTAATAGCTTTGAATTTTTAAATTGAATTCAAAGTTTTAATTTTTTCTGATTCAATATATGTGTTTGATTAAGTAGAATTGTTATTTAGCATAGGATTTAGAAATTCTTATGCCTGGATGATTATGACTTAACAATCAAGTATGGATTTTGGAAAAACATTCAATAATGGCAATTTAGATGTTTAAAGATAAATCTTTTAAATCTCACAGCTTTACCATGGTAAACAAACCTTTGTAAAAGTATCCACAGGGCAATGTGAAATGTACATGTTTGGGCAAAATATTGATTGCTCTGATCACTTTTATAATTATGTACATAACCCAATAATTGCCTATTCTAATTACTATGATTTGGGTAAAAGCACATACTAAAAGCTATTATGCTCATTTAAGTAGCGTATCAAGAATAAATGGAAATGGAGTACTTTAACCCATCCTAAAATAATTCTATAAATATTGTACACCTTAAACTTATACAGTGATGTATATCAATTATTTTTCAATAAAACTGTAGAAATTCACATAAGCAATATGTAGTTTTTCATTATAAGTATGTCCTATGCAAAAATTATTCATTGTTATCTGAAATTCAAATTTAACTGGTATCTTGTATTTGTTAAATTTGGCAATCCTAGCTGTAGGTGATTCGGTAAAACAGGTAACAGAAAGTGAAAGTGAAAGTGGCTCAGTGGTGTCTGATTCTTTGTGACCCCATGGACTGTATAGTCCCTGGAATTCTCCAGGCCAGAATACTGTAGTGGGTAGCTTTTCCCTTCTCCAGGGGATCTTCCCCTCCCAGGGATTGAACCCAGTTCTCCCACATTGCAGGCAGATTCTTTACCAGCTGAGCCACAAGGTAACAGTAAAATAATCTATTTTTCTTATGAAACTGAATTTTTCTGTAAAATTTCTCCAGAATCACTTAAAGAATATCTTGGTTACCAAGCTGCTAAGGCAATCTAGAGCTTGTATTTGAAGCCAGGAAATTAATCTTAAAGAGGTATACTTAAGCAGTAATTCCCACATATAGGTGTTTGTGTTAGACAAGTTAAAAGGACTGTGATTCTAGGGGGTTCCCTGGTGGTTAGGGGTCTGGGCTTTCACTACCGTGGCCTGGGTTCAATCCTTGGTCAGGGAGCTGAGATCCTGAAGCCAGGTAGCACAGTCAAAAAAAAAAAAAAAAAAAAAACCAAGTAATTCTTATGTTTTGCATTTTCTATCCTGTAGTATATTGAGGTTTTGCACTATTAGAGTCATTAAAATATATCTTTTATTTTACCTTTAGAATTTAACTCAGTAAATTGAATTTTTTTCATTTCTAGTTAGGTATTTTGGATTTTCGAATTTTCAAAAGACACAGATTTTGGCTGTCTAGTTTTAAGCAGTGCTATTAGTTCAACCAAATGCTTTTGTTTGCTGCATGATTAATAACACTTTGCTTTTAACTTTCTTGTGAAGACTTAATTACTGTGTTTGTACCATGGAACTAGAAGGCAGCCTTGATTTGAGCTGCACACTCTTCTGCTTGTTTCTTTAGCTTGGCTGGCCTTTGCCTCTTCTGCTGCAGGCATCCATCAGCCAGTGTTCTTTCCATGCTATAGGACACAATTTTTCTCCCATGAATGACAGTAGTTGCCCTTTATGACCTAGCCCTCATTAATGATTAGGCAGGTACCACATATGAGATCTTCATATGATCATTCACATGAATGACTTTTATTCATTCATTTATTTATAAATATAAATGCATAAAATCTTACAGTCACCAAAAACATGAAACTAAAGCTATTAAAATATGAGTATGAAAAACATTATAAGCTATACTGGTTAAAAATAATTTCTTGAGTGTTATTGAAATGACTTAGCTTGATTATTTTATTTTTTTAATATCTTTTTTGTCTTTTCTGCTCTAATAGAAACTTTCTTTAAAAGGAAACCTGATAGTAATACCAATTTAGAACATTCAAGAATAAAGAAGGTACTTTGATAAATAACAGAAACACAGACCAGGAACTATTGTTTAAAAAAATAAGGTTTTATTTACTAATTAATCAATTTAATTAAACATGCTGATGTTGGATTATATCAATAAATGGACCAATTTTTTTTCAGAGTTTTTCCCTTAGTCTACATGTTATATTTTAAAAACAAACTCCATGAAAGAATCTAATGCGATTCTAATAACTGGTGTAAAATATTATCAATTACAGTGATATAATATTTGTATTTAAACATGTTTTTCATTATTTCAGTATACAGCTTCAGATAATATCTTGAAATCTCTCAAATGACAATCATACAATTGAAATATCCATGATTTAAAAGCCTTCTGAACTCTATATTAAAATCATAGAATTTGTAGGAAACCAACAAAATGGGTATGATGTTGAATGGTATTTTCTTTTTGTTGTGATAAAGAGCCACGTGTACCCCAATGTTCATCGCTGCATTATTTACAATAGCCAGGACATGGAAGCAACCTAGATGCCCATCAACTGACGAATGGATAAGAAAGCTGTGGTTCATATACACAATGGAATATTACTCAGCATTAAAAACGAATTCATTTGAATCAGTTCTACTCAGGTGGACGGAACTGGAGCCCATTATCCAGAGTGAAGTAAGCCAGAAGCAAAAACAACAATACAGTATACTAACGCATATATATGGAATTTAGAAAGACGGCAACGAGAACCCAGCATGCGAGAGAGCAAAAGGAACGCAGATGTATAGAACAGACTCGTGGACTCTGTGGATGAGGGCAAGGGTGGGATGATATGGGAGAATGGCATTGAAACATGTTAATTATCATATGTGTAATCAATCGCCAACCCAGGATTGATGCTCGGGGCTGGTGCATCGAGATTTCCCGGGGGGAGGGAGGAGGGAGGGAGGAGGGAGGGGTGTTCTGGAGGGGGAGCATATGCAAACCCATGGTGATATCATGTCATTGTATGGCAAAACTAATAAAAAAAAATCATAGAATTTGTAGGAAACCAACAAAATGGGTATGATGTTGAATTGTATTTTCTTTTTGTTGTGGTAAAATATATGTACTGAACTACTTTAGTCCTGTCTGACTCTTTGAGACTCTGTGGATTGTAACCCACCAGGCTCCTCAGTCCATGAGATTCTCCAGGCTAAAATACTGGAGTAGGTTGCCATTCCTTCCTCCAGGGATCTTCCCAATCCAGGGATGGAACCTGCATTTCATATGTCTCCTGCATTGGTACGTAGGTTCTTTACCACCAGTGCCACCAGGGAAGCCCCCTCAAAACATAGATTAACAATTTTAACTATTTTTAAATATACAGTTTATTGGCATTAAGTACATTCACGTTATTGTGTAATCATTACCACTGCCCATCATCAGAACTTTTTCATCATTCCAAATTAAAAGTTTTTCCCTCTCCATTCTCTTCTCCCTCCCACCTGTGGCAACCACCATTCTACTTTCTGTTTTTGTGAATTTGTGAAGGCTATCTTCAGTAGTGCTAAAAATTTATAGTAATATGAGCAGCACAAGAAGGTGGGAAAAATCAGAAATTGGAGTCAAACCCTTTCTGTCATTCTCTAACTAGTAATATGGACCCAATTGTCTGACTTCTATGAGCATGTCTCCTCACCTCTAAAATGAAACTAAGTCTTTACTGTGCTTTAGGGATAATAAGATGAGATAATGTATGTGAAGTGTCTGCCTTCAGACTATTATTGCATATATGGAATGTTCTGAAAATATTAACTTATTTTTTTCAGTTAGACAATTTTTAAATGACTTCTGCAGGAGCTAGTAAAAGATAGCTTAACGTTAGGACATTGTATATTCGAATCTGCCTATTACCCACATGGTTTACATGACATTTTTTTTTAACCTTGGAAAATGGAAATCGCAAATTATTGCATTTTACAAACTAAAGTTTTAAACAGTTGTTTTATATATCTACAGAAATAAAAATTTTAGCTTCTGCTGGTAGAAAACTAAATAGTGCTTAAACTCATTTTATTTTTGTTTTTTTAAAAATCATTCTGTATTTTTCCTATTCAAATTATACTGTTTGTAAACAGTCCATGTTCATTTGTCCAACTAATTATTTGTCACTTTCATCTTAGAACATGTAGAGGAAGTAAAAGGAGGTTTAATTTTAGTTTGCCAAAATTTTGTTAACTCTGGTAAGGGTTTATAAAGTATATATTACAGAAATCATAGTGTATTAAAAACAGCCACCCAAATAATCAAGGTGTGCAAATTTAGCCAAGTTTTTAAGTTACATGTTCAACTATTTTTCATATACCTCTTGACAGATATTTACTGAGAAATTTCTTGTTGTAAAGTATTAAAGACTAGTTTCTATGAGGGATGAAGAGTCTAAATTATGGTTTCTTCCCTCCAAAGAGTTTACAGGCAGTCCCCTTGGAAAGGGTTCCATCTGTGCATTAAGGTTGTAGTTTAGTAAATTCAGGGGCTTGGTTTCTGAGAGAAAGATGACAGTTTAGGCTGCAGTCATGTTGTGGCTTCATCTCAGGATGAAGATGAGATAGCCTCATTTAAATGAGGTCCTGGGACTCAGACAAAAGACAGGAGAGTTAGCTACATGAAGGGTTTTATGCACACTAATGAAAAAAGCAGACTATTGACACAATTTGTAAACCTTGTTCCCTGAATAATAAGTATATTTTAAATGTTCAACAAAAGGTTCAAATTTAATAATAATTTCCAGATGTTATTTCTCTCTGTGGTCTCCACTTGCTTAGCTATTTTCTCTTATTAAAGATAGAAGAATCTGTGTTTAAAGGGCATCAGAAGTATATTAAGATTGCACCTCAAGTTCAGTCTACTTCAGGCCACTTATCTTCTCCACTTCTTCTATACAGATGGGTGCCAAAAATCCAATTTGGCTGCATTAAGGGTGGGAGTCAAAGGACAGGGTATGTAGAGCTAGGATTGAGTGGGGCAAATGGAAGGGCTTCTAGCAATGACAGGGGGATGAACCAGTGATTCTCCTAAATGAGTGGAGTAATTCAATATACACATTTAGAGAATAACATTGTTAGCTAAAACTAGATTTCTGGAAAAATTTTTGGTACTTTCTTCCAAAAGCTGTGTTGGTCTTTAGTGATCATGTTGCAGGAAGGAGGACCCCTTCCAGGGCCCGAAACTGGGCTCTTGTCTAACCCTCAGAAATGAATTGTCTGAGGAGACACACGTGCTGACAAAGCAAGGGATTTTATTGGGAAAGAGCACCCAGGCGGAGAGCAGCAGGGTAAGGGAACCCAGGAGAACAGCTCTGTCACATGGCTTGCGGTCTTGGGTTTTATGGTGATGGGATTAGTTTCTGGGTTGTCTTTAGCCAATCATTCTGACTCAGAGTCCTTCCTCATGGTGCAGCCTTGTTCAGCCAAGATGGATGCCAGAGAGAAGGATTCTGGGAGGTGGTTGGACATGTGGTGTCTCATTTTGATCTTTCCTGAACTCTGGTTGGTGGAAGCTTATTAGTTCCGTGTTCCTTACCAGGACCTCCTGTCCTAAAACAACTCCTGCAAATGGTTACTATGGTGCCTGGCCAGGGTGGGCGGTTTCAATCAGTGTGCTTCCCCTAACAATCAATCATAGGAATCATTTGGTTCATAATGAATGTGGAAGGAAACTTTCATCCTAATTAAAATACTGTGCAATTTAGCATCATCAGGGAAGGAAAACCGAAGCAGTATTTCTGTTTGAAATTGAGGGCTGCTGCTTCTAATTATATTTCTCAAAGAACAAAAGTCATTCATAAATGGAATTTAGCTATGCATGTAATAATTCTTGTATTCCCAAATTTGTATGCGATGCTTAAGATTTTCTTTCCTCAGTGGCTGAAATTGGCCTGTTAATTAAAGATGAAAATACCTAGCATCTAAACTGGGCTTAAAAGACCACTGTGTTTCTGAAGAAGCCCGCCCTGGGGGCTGTGGATTTGTTTGAGTTCTGTTGCTTCTCATGATGTTGGCTGGCAAATCATCTTTCAGGGTTTGAGTTACCCTTTGGCTCTCTCAAGTGGTCAAATTTGATAAGGTGGCTTTTGCTTTTCTCACTTAGAAAGGAGAGCCTGTGTGATTCTACATTTGAAAAGTTTTTAGATTCTCCAAAGAAAAGTACTTAACTAACTAATGAATCATAAAAGTCCTAATACTTTTCATTGTTGGTATTTAAATTTCATTTGGTAGTGGCGAAAAAGTCTGCTGCTGCTGCTGCTGCTGCTAAGTTGCTTCAGTCATGTCCGACTCTTCGCAGCCCCATGGACTGTAGCCTACCAGGCTCCTCCGTCCATGGGATTTTCCAGGCAAGAACACTGGAGTGGGTTGCCATTGCTTTCTCCGAGAGAAAAAATCTAGGCAGTGGCTATTTCCTGTTTTAATGTTGGGAAAGGAGATTTTTCAGGAAATGAATGACTTTTTAATTTGAGAAATATTAATTACAAAGAACATGATCATGCTCTCAGTTTCTTTTAGGAAAAAACTCAAAAATTAAGAAAGTTTTAAAAAAGCCTGCTGTTTGTACTAGGTACTTCTGTACCATTAGGACCTATGTCTGGAGACACTGTTTAAGGAAAATATAAACATATGCATCACAGAATGATTGAAACTTTCCTTTAAGGGGATAGGTTGCAATGGAGTTTCTGCTTGGGACCCTTCCTGTTCGGTTTTATAGGGGATGCTAGAAGTTGGCAGCAGAGGAACTGACTTGGTTTTATGTGGCTGTGTCAGTAATATGAACCAGAGTTGACCACATCCTGACCCACAGTGGTTTAGTTGTAATTGACCCATGAACGATTTTCTCCCCGATTCATCTAGAGATCACTTTGAGAATTCTCTTAGTAACCGAAGAATTGGAAATAGGACAACAAGTAAAATTGTAAAGATAAACAATCCATTGTTTTGGTGCATAGGGATTCAAGCGGAAGACTTACTTAGTGGAAAAGGTATTGAATCCCCAATGGCTGTTGTCAATTTTTATAAAAGAAAAATTTAGTATCATATTATTTCTTCTTGTATCACTGTTTGAACAGCAGTTGTTCCCAACACTACTGTAAATACTTGAAAAGCATTTTACTAACACAAGATTTATTAATATCTGTCAACTGTGTACAAGGTAGTTTTATAGAAAACTTTGAAAACAACCTTTAGAAATAGTCCAGACTCATAGTTCATGTCAAACAAACTTATATTCTAAATAATTCTGACAAGCCACATTAATATGAAATGCAAGAATATGGTGTAATACAAAGTAAAGTGAAGTTTAAAGAAATAAGTTTTACATTTCATATCTCTAGGGAGTCCTTTAAGCCAGTTAGATTACTCAGAGAAATTGCTGATGTACTATTAAAAATCATTGTGTTAGTATGTCCCAAAGCTGCATTTTCATTCCTTTTGTCATTTTAACCTTAGGAGAGTACAGCTAAAAATGCCTACTAGAGGTGAATTCTAGGAAAATAAATGGAAAGAGAAACTCAGTTCAGTTCAGTTCAGTCACTTAGTCATGTCCGACTCTTTGCGACCCCATGAACTGCAGCACACCAGGCCTCCCTGTCCATCAACAGTTGCCGGAGTCTACTGGTACTCAAACCCATGTCC
Organism: Antilocapra americana; assembly: GCA_007570785.1. NCBI lineage: Eukaryota > Metazoa > Chordata > Mammalia > Artiodactyla > Antilocapridae > Antilocapra > Antilocapra americana. The sequence goes on along the minus strand of ML660197.1, from coordinate 43,536,766 downwards.
ATTGAGTCGGTGATGCCATCCAACCATCTCATCCTCTGTCGTCCCTTTCTTCTCCTGCCCTTAATCTTTCCCACCATCAGGGTCTTTTCCAATGAGTCAGCTCTTCGCATCAGATGGCCAAAGTATTGGAGTTTCAGCTTCAGCATCAGTCCTTCCAAAGAACACCCAGGACTGATCTCCTTTAGGATGGACTGGTTGGATCTCCTTGCAGTCCAAGGAACTCTCAAGAGTCTTCTCCAACACCACAGTTCAAAAGCATCAATTCTTTGGCACTCAGCTTTCTTTATCGTCCAACTCTCACATCCATACATGACCACTGGAAAAACCACAGCCTTGACTAGACAGACCTTTGTTGACAAAGTAATATCTCTGCTTTTTAATATGCTGTCTAGGTTGGTCATAACTTTCCTTCCAAGGAGTAGGCATTTTTTAATTTCATGGCTGCAAACACCATCTACAGTGATTTTGGAGCCCGGAAAAAAAAAGTCCCCTACTGTTTCCACTGTTTCCCCATGTATTTGACATGAAGTGATGGGACCAGATGCCATGATCTTAGTTTTCTGAATGTTGAGCTTTAAGCCAACTTTTTCACTCTTTTCTTTCACTTTCATCAAGAGGTTCTTTAGTTCTTTAATTTCTGCCTTAAGGGTGGTGTCATCTGCATATCTGAGGTTATTGATATTTCTCCCAGCAATCTTGATTCCAGCTTGTGCTTCTTCCAGGCCAGTGTTTCTCATGATGTACTCTGCATATAAGTTAAATAAGCAGGGTGACAAGAGAAACTCAGGGTGAGTGTATTTTCCTTCTCTACAAGAACTGTTTAAAATCTGGCAATAAAAGACTATTTTCTTGGCTACAAAATATTATAGTAGAAAATGCATGGTCACCTCTAAGTACAAAATACTAGATTTCTAAGAGAAGAGCATATTTTAAGAAGGGTCAATGAAATAGCTAGAAGGATGGGAATTTCCTTGTTTCACTTTGAAACTCAGTAGCATTTCTGAAGCAGCTTGAAACATTGAGGGGAATTAAAGATAGCTTGGATCACCTTCTTTGAAGGCTCTTTGCACCCAATTTACTTTCCCCTTGTGACATCTGTAATGTACTTCATCTTCAAAGATTTTGCAAAACTTTGCTGGCTGATTAAAATGCAAATAGTAACCTTTCAGTAAGAAAGTAATTTCAATTTTGTCAGTTTTGGAGATCTGTCTGCATACTCTGCAAGTAAGATAAAATATGTTTTCAAATCTGAGTGTTTATATAGGCTTGTTTATTAACTTATGCTTGCTAACTGAAGTCTACTCTTTCAAGCTACTTTGTGTATTGTGGGGAGACTGAAGGTGAGTAAATAAGAGATTTTGGCAGAGCTCAAGCTGCTCAATTTTTTTCTTTCTTTTCAACGTTTTACTTTGTATTGGCATATAGCTGATTAACAATGTTGTGGTAGTTTCAGGTGGACAGTCAAGGGACTCAGCCATGCATATACATGTGTCCATTCTCCCCCAAGCTTCCCTCCTATCCAGGCTGCCACAGAACTTTGAGCAGAGTTTCATGTGATATACAGTAGGTCCTTGTTGGTTATCCATATTAAATATAGCAATGTGTACCTGTCTATCCCAAACTCCCTAACTATCCCACCAACCTAGGCTTCCCCTCCATCAACCATAAATTCAGTTTCTGTGAGTCTCTTTGTTTTGTAAGTTCAGTTGTATTTCTTTTTAAGATTCCACATACAAAGGATGTCATAGGATATTTCTCCTTCTCTGTCTGACTTATGCAATATGACAATCTTTAGGTCCATCCATGTTGCTGCAAATGACATAATTTCATTCTTTTTAATGGCTGACTAATATTCCCTTGTATATATGTACCACATCTTTATCCATTCTCTTTCAATGGATGTTCAGTGTGTTTTGGAGAAGCTGCTCAATTTTATTTCAAACAAATCCTGATGCCAAAGGAAGAGTCCCATTGTCACCACCATCTTCTGTAGAAATAGGAAAATAAACTCTTCTAAAATGTATGCAAAGTATAGGCTAGAAGCCTCTGGATCCAGAGCAATATATACCTATCTCCAGATTATCTACCTACCTATTTGTCTATTTATCTCTACAGATCTAGGTCTCTATCTGTACAATTCAGCTCAAGGCAGGCTTTAAGTGGGTGAGTGTTTTGATACTGTGTTTATAGGCTATAGTAAATTAATAAGCTATCCAATCTTATGTCTGTGGTTTTAGGTTTGAATCATTTAATATTTGTAGCATTTCCATAAGATAAAAATTAAGATATAGGGGAAAAATGAAATAAGAGCTCTGAATTCCTGCCTTAACAACATATAATATTGTCAGGAGAATGATGAATATGAAAAAAGATGGAGTCTCCTAGACATCAAGAAGCTGACAATTAAATATAGTAAAGAACTTAAGATAGTTGGGATAAAAAATAAAATATTTTTTGATGGGTGAATGCCCAGCAATTTACAAAACAATTGTTTCCTAATTTGATTTGACATAGGTAAGAAAGAAGTAGTACAGATGTTTAGGGTAAGAAAGAAAAGGACTGCAGTGGCAAGGCAGAGCTGTATACAGATGATAGATCCTCAAGGATGTTTTATGGGTTTAATATATTGACAGTGAAAAACAGGTCTTGCTCTTTAGGAAGGATCTAGGGAGTTGTTTAGTTGTATTGCTGGTATGAGATTTATGGCTTCTTTTCCACATTTTATAACTATGAAGTAGTGGGCTGGGCCATTGAGCAAATGTGTTCTTTGGTTTGCATGAATGGTATGTACTTTGAATTCTCAAAATAGAACTCCAGTTTATTTTTTCTGTAGTCCCAGTGAGAAAAGTTATATTTCTTAAATATGGTCAGAAAGCACTTGGGGAAGGATCGTTTACTGTAGGAACCTGTGATTGTCGGCTGGCACCAGCATAAATGTGTTTCCATTCCTAAGCCCAGGGGGATAATTTGATTATCAAACCTGGGCAACATGCAAGTAGGTTTATTTCTTCAAGCTTGTTTTAGTATTGTAAAAGCAACAAGTGAACACGAAAAGAAGTTCAACAGTAAAATAGAGTATGTAATGAATAGCAAGCCTCAGATCCCCAGCATCCCAAGGGCAACCACTGTTAGCAGTTTCTAGTGGTCTTTCACACAGTGGATGTTTTATGTTTGTGGTGAGAATGGTTTTTATTTTACCTCTGGAGGGCATAAAGGTAAACATAGCTCCCTGGCAATGCAGACAGCAAATGATCTTTAACTTCTCTTTCCAAGCAACTTTGAAACATGAGTTTTGAAGTGAGATTAAGCACTCTGTCCTGAGATATAGATATTTGGATTTTTGTGGAGACATGCCCCCAGTGAATCTGACAGTTAGAGCTGGAATTGATAAACTTTCTCCTGCTAAAACATGGGAATTGAAAGGTTTAGCTCTAATTATGCATTTATGTTTTATTCTGACGATACCAGGGAAAATATTCAAACAGTTTAGACCATCAAAACACTTCTCCCACTCTCAAGGTTGTCTGCTCACTGTGTGTGTACTGAAATGACAAGGTGTTTTTAAGATGGTGGAAAAGTTGGCAGTATCTGACTTAGAATAAGCTTTCACATGCAGCTTCTAACACCTTTGTGGTTTGGGTTGTATTTTGACAGTTGCTAGGTAGCTTGAATCAGAGAGTACAGCTGTGCAATACAAGATGATTTTTCCTATTCCAGTCTCTAAAGAGAGCTAAGTGAAATAAAAATGTAATCAGACTTCTAAAGTGTTAAATTTGGCCAAACTATTTAGAACCCACACAATAGAACAAGCTAGTTGAATTTAGATTGAAACACTCACACACACACACACACAAATATGTATTATTTATTTTTAATTGGAGAATAATTGCCTTACAATGTTGTGTTGGTTTCTGCTATATGACAACATGAAATAGCCATAAGTATATATATATCCCATACTCTTGAGCCTCCCTCCCACACCACCCTCCACCCCACCTCTCTAGGTCATTTCAGAGCCCCTGGCTGAGCTCCCTGTGTAAAACACATAGATATTAAAATATACTGGTGAATTTAAGTCAGATGAAACTAGTTGGTCTCAGTGTAAACAGAGAACTTCTGAAGTTTCTGAACTGTTTTGTTGAAAGGAAAACGCTGGTTTTGGGAGCAGGCAGCTTCTTGGCACAGGTGAGTGTTTGGCACCATGAACCACTAAATTCCTATGTGAGCATGCTGTTTATGATAGAGAATCAGAGAGAGACTAAGATTTCTGAAAGGAAAGGGTAGAAGAAAATGTAGAAATTCACCTTGCCTGGCTAAGTGGGAATACCTAGGATTTGATATTTAGAAAGAGGTTCTTATAAACGCAGGAAGTTTTTCTTGTGGGTTTTCCTGGAGACAAGGACTAGATTGAAGTATGTTTGACATCCATATGGACAACCATTTGTTCCAGACTGTAATGGACCGCTGTCAGAGAGCAGTGTTCACAAAAGAAACAGGGAAAGAATATAAGCTGAGAACTTTGTGGAAAGCTGCCCAACTCAGATCTTGGAGAAGGGCTGATTGGGGTTAGAACAGATGGCTTTGGAAATAGACAAGGTCATGATTTTTCTGGGGCTGTGGGACAGTCAAACCAGCTGCCCAGTGCAGTGCTGCTGCCTGGTTTGGCCTGATCCCTGTGATAGTGTCTGGAAAGCCAGACCTTTACCTGCAGAAATATGGGGCCATGGAGATGGGAGACGAATGACTGCCTGTGGGGATACAAGAGGAAATCAGAGAAGGCGAATTCCTTTCTTGAACTAGAGGGAACAGTTCCTATAGCCAGCCTGTGTACTTGCAGCTCTGTATGTCTCTGTGATCTGATGCATCACAGAGTATTTCTTATGCTCTAGGTGCTTGATTGAGTTGATGCTGAAGATTTGGTATTGAGGGAATTAAGTGGGCAGGGCTCTGTTCCCAAGGCCACAGTCTACCCAGTGTAAGCTTTCTCCCTGCCTCCTCTAATCCCTGGTTGCTGGTAACAGGCAAGAGAAAAGCAAATGCAATGAATGGTAGGTTTGCAGTGTGTGTAATTTAAAAACCATAAAAAATAATCATAGAGAACAAAATAGACTTTTTAAAGGAGGGGATCGTTCTTAAGCTTTGCCTTGAATTTTAAAGGAACCCATCTGCACGATAAAACTAATTAAGAGAGGCCCAGTTGATGCAGACTGATGGAAATTTAAAAATATATCAGTGTTGCCTTTTTTAAATTAAAAAAGTAGTACAGGCACAAAGCAAGAAATTTGGAGAAATGTAAAAGTAAATGAGTTGTATTTTAAAGTAAAATGTTCTCTTAGAATATTCGATGGTGGGGTGGGGTGGGATGAGGGGAAGAAACTTCTCAAACATTGAAGCAATCAAAAAGGCTTGGAGAGGGACAAAGGAGATGGCACACATCTATTTTAATAGATGTATGGAACTGGCCGTAATGCAGTTGGATCAAATGTAGAAATAAATACCAAGGAATGATCTCTCTGGGGAGATCATTAAAATGAGAATAGATGATCATTTGAGAGACTGATTTCAGTTCACTCCAGTGTTCCTGAAGTGGCGCTGACTGTTGAAACGTGTATCTGCAATTGCCTTCATATCCACATTTTCATTGCTTCCATTAAACTCAAATGTGTGTGCATGCTCAGGGAAACACAAACACACACACACACTTGGCAGCCAGAAAGCCTGGCCTGCTTACCAGGTCCTAGCATGCTCTTGGGCAAATAATTTAACCTTTCTAAGGTTTAGCAGGTCCTTCATTAGTGGCATGACAGGATAGAATCAGATTTTCTCCAAGGTTCTCTTCAATTCTAACCCTTTTGTTCTAAGGCATTGATCTTGTCCTCTCTCTGCCTCACTTCACCATTTCCTCTTGCCTTCAAGGTAATTAAATTATTCCTAGTTCAGACAGTGAGCTAAGTGCCTTTTTGAGCTTATGAACTCAAGGAATGCAGGAATGGAATAAGAAAGTGTAAATCCTGCCTAGAATTCAGAAGATGTGATTATTAAATTGTCTTAATTAATTGACGTGTGTGTTTGTGAAAGAGAGAAAACACATATAGGTGATGCGAACAAATAGGAAAACTTAAAATTTTTAGTAATATTTGGAATGAGAAAAATTAGGATTGTGCAGTACTTGGTGAGATTATGGGTTTCATAAAGGGAATAAACCTGAAGGCCGTTACACTTTAGGAGAGTTACTTTATTGCTTATATATTTTTCTCACTTCCGATCTTGAAGAAGACAGGCCAGACTGTCTACGTAACACCTATACCAAGCTACTCAAGATCCTTATTTTCTGTTGCATGTGAATGTAATTTTTGTCATGTGGAGATAGGATTTCAGGAAATTTCAGACTTTGGGAGCAGTTCTGTGTCTGGAAAAACATAGAACAAATGAAATAAAAGCTCAGTACAGATATTTCTGGTGATGAAATGACTTATGAATGTCATGGAACTACCAGCTTCGAACCCAAAGGTTTTTTTCTACTGCATAGTGATAGAAGTATTGATTAGCTAGCTGCAAAGGAAAGCAGGGCTATGTTTGACTGCAGGGGTCTGTATTTGAAGAAGCATGAGATACCTGCTGTTTCAGAGAAGTCGTGATGCCTGAAACACCATGTTTAGTGTCATTGTTCTGGAAGGGTTTTCCATGAGCCAACAGTTCTTCTGGTTCAAAAGAACGACTTTTCTAGTGATATAGAAAACCTGGGTACAAGTGAGAAGAGACAAGAACTAGCAGAAGTGGGGAAAAGCCTCAGAGACAGAAGGGGAGAAAAGACAGCGAATCCAGGGGGAGTGAATTCACTCTTCGTACTCTCACCTACAGGTCCTGGAGCAGGAAGAGGCATGGCAGAGGAGACCAGAATGTTGGGAGGGTCTAGTTTTGAACCAAGTTCAGGGGGCCTTTAAACCCACAAAAGGTGAAAAGGAAGGAGAACTGGCTCCATTCACCTGACTCCCTTTCCCCCAGGCTCTGATGATTATATAGTAAGATAGAATTGCTGCAGTAGTGTGAGGCCACATGAAAGTTCGCTTGTGGCCTGGCATTTGGATTTGCCATTAGGAGTGAAAGGTGAATGTAGAATGATTTCCAAATGACATTCCTCTCGTGTCTAAACGAGGACGGTTGGCATTTGATCTTGCCATGTATTGGAAAGCTGCAGCAAATTCAGTGAATGAATTCAATGACAGGCTTTAGCCATGTTTTTGATGTACTGGGTGGTGATAGTTGGAGGTAGGAGGGACATAACAGCATGTAAAATGAGGGCAAAAATGTCATTCAGGGCAATGTGCCTTTCAGTTCCTGGCAACATTTGCTGCACAGCTGCAATGTGGCAGAGTAGGGGAGGGAGCAGGGTGGATGACAGGGAGATGGTACCACTATGAGCAGCAGCAGCCTGCCCTGGCCAGCCACACTGTGACCGTCAGCTGGCTCTCTACTGTCGTCTGGTTACACATTACTTTACATGTTTTTGTAGCTGTTAGCTGTTTACTGTGCCTTTTGAATAAATCTTTTTTCATGTAGTGATTAAAAGATAGGCAGCACTTAATATGCTCATTCATCTGCATTTATGGTAGATTATAGAGGAGATGAAAGTCTGTAACTATCCTTTTAAATCTGCATTCAGGATTAATGCATCATGTTGCATCTTTGCATTTAAAATTTGTCTTTGCATTGATTGAGTTTTCTTCAATATTCAGATACGTACAGATACGTTAATGGGTGCCAGTCACTGATGATTAATATGATTTTAAGGTAGTGGGATTGTTGGAGTTTTGGACAAAACTCTTTAAACCTTTCCTATTTTGGCTCTTAGAATGAAACTGATTGCTCTCTCTAGGAAACAGAGCTGGGCTTGAATCCCAATGCAGCCACTGGGACAAATATTATTATTATTTTTATTGTGGTAAAATATATATAATAGAATTTGTCATCTTTAAATGTACAATTCTGTGACATTAAGTACATTCACATTATGGTATAACCATTACCTCCTCTGTCTAACTCCAGAAATTTTTCATCTTCCCCAACTGGACCTTTATCCCCATTAAACAATAGCTCTCCATTCTTCCCCATCTCCCTTCCCCCAAGTTCCTGGCAACCACTTTCTAATTGTCTATCTCTATGAATTTAGCTATCATTACCTCATTTAGGGCTTCGCAGATGGTGTTAGTGGTAAAGAGCCTGCCTGCCAATGCAGGAGACAAAAGAGACACTGGTGTGATCCCTGGGTTGGGAAGATCCCTGGAAGAAGGCATGGCAATCCATTCCAGTATTCTTGCCTGAAGAATCCCGTGGCCAGAAGAACCTGGCAGGCTATAGTCTGTAGGGTCACAAAGAGTTGGACGTAACTGAAGTGACTTAGCACGCACGCATACCTCATATATGAAATCATACAGTGTTTGTCTTATTGTGACTGGGTCACTTCACTTAGCATAATATCTTCAGAGTTCATCACAAACTCTTACCTATAAGACTTGCTGAGAGGCTGCCTTCTCAAGGAAATTGTCCTGCTTCTCCCCAAGGTATGTTACACGCCCCCTTTTATACTTTTATGACACCTCTACTACTGCACCTACCGTTCTGTTTGGTGATTATCTCTTCACTCTATCTCTTATTTGTAGTTCATTCAGTACATACATACTGAAATATTGGCTGTATGTTCAGCATTGGGGATTCAGTGGTGACACAACACACATAGAATCTATCTGCAGAGAACTCCATCTGGACCAGTTTCTCAGGGTGTGATCTGTAAGACCACCTGTGTCAGAATCACTTGGGAGCTTTGATGACCCTCTCTAGGCTCAGGCCTCTGAATTGGTAAGCTTCACCTTGGGTGGCTCTTGTGCACATTGATCTGTGAGTTAGGAGATTCCGTGAGGATGGGCCCCTGTGTTAGGGTGGCATCTCTTTCTTAGCTCTAAGCATAATTCCTGGCACAAGTAGCCATGCAGGAAATATTTACTGCAGAAGTAGGGTACTCTGAACTGAAGTGTGTTTGGAGGGATATGCTATTTATGGATCCTCTGGTAGGCGTGGCCAGGACTAGTATGAGGTGAGGATTAACTCTACCTTTTCCCAACATGGGAAGTACAAATCATTTCAGTACTTCTAAACATTTATTGATTTATTTTTCCTAACTGGGGCTTCTCTGCCTCAACTTCATCTCTAGGAAATTTCCTAAAGGAAAAAGATGGACCATTTTTACCTCAAATTACTGCAGATTCATGCCAGTCTATTAAATGCTAATACTTTTTTTAGTTCTCAGGGTAAAATTTTTTTGAATTAGTTTTCATTAAGGATTATAGTGCTTGAAAAGATGTATTATGTAAGAATTTGAAATTAAGTTTTCTGGATGACATAATTTATACTTTTATATATGCCTAAAAAGTTTATATGCACAAAATATAAACTTGTTTACCAGGATGACACTTGCACATTAGGAATTGTAGACTATGTTTCTTTGCTGAAAGGATGTTTATTTTTGATTATAAGTGTAAAGGAGAACAAGTAGGTAGATATGAATTATTTAAGGGTCTGATAGTTACTAGCAGTCTTGATCTACTTGAGTTAATTATGGAGTGGCTCAATTGTATGGCTAGTTACTTTTTTTTGATATTAATAAAATGTCACACTTTTCTCCCTCTTTGGCTTTTTGGTTTAGAGCTTAAGTTAAATATCATTCTGGAGATTACTTGTGTTTAAGATAAAGAGAGAGTTTTTGCAGTCAGTCCTATGGTCACTGTGAATGTTCTTTTGGATAACTGAATTGGTCAGGCACTAGGATAAATATCCCTATGGTTGCTGAGGCCTCTTTCAGCTAATATTCTAGGGGCAAATAACTTAATAAAACTCATAACTATTCAGGTCAGTAAACTCATTAAGTTCAAGGAAAATGCAGAAGTAATTTTGATAAACTGAGCACTGGGCTAACAGAATAACATCTTTCCTTGCATCAATGCTTGTGATTAGCACTTAGCATTAGTTGCTGTTTATCTGCAATGCTTACCCCTTCTTTTCCATCCTAACTAAATCCATTCTTCATTTTAGCTTTGTCCTCTTTCCCACCACTCTGTTTTTTTCAAAGCTGAAACCACTTCATCTCCACACGTGGGTTCTGTCTTGTTTTAGATTTTGGTAACAGTCTTTTTCAATGATAGACTTTTTTCTTGTTCTTTGTGATCAAACTTTCACCTTGACTTGTATCCCAGTTATTCTGGGTCTGGGCTCCTACTTGGCCTCCATAGTCTTCCTTGGAACAGCCTGGTTGTGTGAGTTATAATTTACCTGCTGCTATGTCTTCCTAATTCCAAAAGCTTAGTTATTCAGACTTTTATCTAACTCTACTGGTTGTCTACATATTCTCACCCACTTGATGTCCTTCATTTGTTTAAAAAATTTCCCCATTTCGGTGAGTGCATCTTTCATAACTGTGTCTTAGTCTTCCTTAATATGGCCAGTCCTCCTAGCCAAGCCCTGATTTGGAGAACCAAAGCCCAATTCAGTGGCCACATTATCAACAATTGTGCTTTTGATTGCTGAAAGATAAATGCCCTGGTTAACCTCTGTCTCAAGCAGTTGCTTAAATGTGCCATATGAGCACAATAAAATATGATGTTTCAAAATGTTACTTAATAAGGGCATCTATTTTAGCTTGGCTGCCTCTTTTTGACCTAAAACAAAATTCAGTTGTATCCAAGCAAGGGTCATCACCAATTTTCTCCCCATTACATAATCTTTATTTTCTAAGGTGATTCTGAACTGACCTTTAAAAGCAAAGCAGGCAGTTTTGATTTATTTGTTTAGTTGTGCTTTTCATTTTTTTTTGATCCTAGAGAACACACACACATGCACAATGCTCTGGATATGAGTACAAGAGTTCACGGACCCCTAATAGGTCCAGAAGCCCATAGGCTGTAGTAACACTGTGTTGGAACTCTGATCTTCCTCTTGTGGTGATTATGTAAACCACATAAAGGCAACCTTTAAATGAGATGGAAGTGGACTTTCCTGATTAAAGGTATCTTGGGTGAAAAAAATGAGATGGAAGTTGAAATAATTTCTTTAGCATCTTAGGTTCTTAGATTTATGCTTAGATCCTATACTTAGATGATATGTTGGCTTGCTGTTACTAAAATGATAGTTTTATAAACGTTAATTTTAAAAATGATAGTTTTAAAAACACAATCTATCAAAACCTGCATATGCATGGAATGAACGTGAAAAATAAGAAAAGTGTTTGTTTTTGAACAGAAAGTTATGGTCAAAACATTTTAAATTTATTGTATGTATGCATACAGTTACAAATGACATAAAAATAAATTTTTGTTAGCAATCAAATACCATGTTTTATTTGAATCATTTGAAGTTTTATTAAAATTCAAACTTGGTGTATTTTAATTGGAATTTTAAGATAACTTAACTACAACTAGTCTGATGGTTTATGTCATGCTTAGGATATGAAAACCACTTTAAAGGACATTTCATTGGTTTGTTGATAAGTTTCAATAACCAATGTATAGATAAAGCTGAAATGAACCCTTATTTTGCCATTTCTTGCAATATTTGTGACATAGCATTTACTGTCTACATTATTTGGTTTAAACTACTTTTTAAATACATTTTGATGGAGCTATTTGAAGTTTTTTTTGAAGTGGTGCAACTTTGAGAAGATTGTATATAGTATTTAGGATTCCTATACTTTTAAAAATATTTGTTGAGAACTGAATACTTTTAAAAAATAACTTCGATAAGGATAAAGGATAAAGCCAGTAGATTTACAGAATTTTATAGCTGAAGGGACCAGAAAGGTCACCCAGGCCAACTGTTCAGATGGAGACCCAGAGATGATATGTGGTTAGCTGAGGTCTCTGATCCCTTCTTGCATTTTTCCCACTATACCTGGTTGCCTAGTATGCTTTTAAACCACCACCAGTACAACCTTTGCTGCTTTAGGTATTTTTCCCAGCAACTTAATTATTTCCCAAGGTTAAACCTTACACAGAAAGTTTGTTCTCTGACAGAAATAGGTACACTGAATAAGCTACTGCAGTACCCTTGATCAGGATTTATGACCTTGAAACTCAGCTGCAAAACAAATGATCAGCCAACTGGATCAGCTTAGTGATATGAAAAGCTAGAAATTCCTTGAACACTAACAGCCTGTGAAATGTTAAATGAGAAGAAATCTGTTTTCCATGTAGTAATGACTCACTTGTTTTTTAGTGTAGGTCATTCGAAAGGAGAGAATAGTAATGAATATAGCTGAGCATAAAAGCATTAGAAATTATTAAGATCTGACTTTGCTTATTCTGCATAGGCAAATAACAGGTAAATATTCTGCAAGTTCGAACTTAGCTATGTGCTTGTAGGAACTTGATGTAAACAGACCAGGTATGAGGAGACCAGGCCAGAGAATAAACAGAAAAATGCTATAGCAAGGGCATATAACATGTAGAAGAACAAGATAGCTGTACTCAGTTTTTGGAATAATACAGCTTTGTCTATGAGGAAGTTGGCATATAGTAAATGGGATCCTGAAAGAAAGGAAGCCAAACCCTTATGTTCATTGCACCATTATGTACAGTAACCATGACTGTATTATTATGGAAATAACCTAAATGTCCATTGACAGATGAATGGATAAAGAATATGTGGTACATGTATACAATGGAGTACTACTCAGTCATAAACAGAATGAAATAATGCCTTTTGCAGCAAGATGGATGGACCTAGAGATTATCATACTAATTGAAAGAGAAAGACAAATACCATATGATATCACTTACATGTGGAATCTAAAATATGACACAAAATGAACCTATCTGTTAAGCAGAAACAGACTCACAGACATAGAGAACAGATTTGTGGTTGCCAAAGGGGAAGTGGGTTTGAGGAGGGATGGGATTGGGATTGGGATTAGCAGATGCAAACTATTATATAGAGAATGGAAGAACAACAAGGTCCTACTGTATAGCAGAGAGAACTATATTCAATATCCTCTGATAAACCATAATGGAAAAGAATATGAAAAAGAATGTATATATATATGTATAACTGAATCACTTTGCTGTACAATAGAAATTAATATATTGTAAATCAACTATAATAAAATAAATTTTAAAAAGAAAGGAAGCTGAAAGGATCCATGATTCAGGGCAATCAGTCTGCACTTTCTTCATTTACTCAGAGAAATGGACAGGAAGCCAAGTCCTCTTGCTCCTGCTTCATAGGGCTGTTGAACAACATGAGAAATGTTTAGATGGCCTCTTCTTAGAGAACTCCATTTTCATGGGGATACATTTGGGGACATTGTAGTAGAGATGTTTTCAATTAATATAAAACTTGATATGGAGTAGATCACAAGGTAAGAATGAAAACATAAGACCATGTGTTTTAAAAACAAAGGAATCTGAGCTCAGATTCTAGCTCTTTAGCTCACCACTCATGTGCTTTAAGACAAGTGATAGCCACTCAGAATTGTAGCTCCTCTTTGTAGAAAGGAGTAGTAATGTTAATTGTTGAAGTAAATTTCCTATGAAGTTAAGGAAGCTTAGTTAATGAAACCTCCTGGGAAGGGCTGTAGCCATGTATTCCCATGCCGTATGTTTCTATTAAGATTTTTTTTATTCTGTTTCTTTTCTGTCACTTCCCTTTGTGTGAGGTGGCACTGGAGTGGACATGGATGTTAATTTTTTTCCTGTGCCCATTCCATATTTATTTGTTAACAAACATTTTTTTTTGTATTGGAGTATAGCTGATTAACAATCTTGGGATAGTTTCAGGTGGACAGCAAAGAGACTCAGCCATACATATACATGTATCCATTATCCCCAAACTTTCCTCCTATCCAGGCTGCCATATAACATTGAGCAGAGTTCCCTGTGCTATACAATAGGTCCTTGTTGGTTTTCCATTTTAAATATAGCAGTGTGTACCTGTCTATCCCAAACTCCTTAACTAAGCCCTCCCTCTGTCCTTCTACCCAGCAACCCATTTTTGGGTTTATTGTTATGTATTTATGCTCTTTGTAACTTTGTATTATTATCTTATTTTTATATTATGTATACTATTTTTTTTTTCCTAAGGAGAACTCTCCAAATTGTACAAACTTTATGCCTCACAAAAACTGGGTCTGCCCTGGTTAACTTCATAGGATTCTTACTAAGATGAAGTGAAATAACCGTGTAAAGCACTGTATTGGTTCTTTATTGCTAAAAACAACCCATCCTCCAAATTTAGTGGCTTCAAGCAAGATTATTTCTTCACAATTCTGTTGATCAGCACTTTGGTCTGAGCTCAGTTTGTGGTTCTTCTGCTGATCTCTCCTGAGCTCACTCCAACAGTGCAGTCAGTTGGTGCACTGGCAGGGAGCAGATGGTTTAAGATGGCCTCATACAAATGTGTGGTAGTTGTCAGGCTGTTGGCTCCCCCAGAGGGCCAGTTCAGAGCTGATCACATGGCCCAGCACTCCTAGAGGGAGAGACTGGAAGCTGCAAGGCTTACAGCTCCTACAGTTCCACTTGCGCTGCATTCTATTTGTGAAAGCAAGTGGCAAGATCAGCTCCGATTTAAGAAGTGTGGAAATAGACTCCACTCTTGATAGAGGGAGTTGCAAAGAATTTGTGGGCATTTTTAATCTACCACAAACTTTGCTTGAAATAGAAGATGCTGATATATGTTTGCTTTCTTCTCTTCTTCCTCTTCTCACCTTGCTTCTTATTTCTGCTGAAGTTAAATAAACATGGAGTGAAGAAAGGCTTCTATAGAAGACAAAAATAAATGAGAATTCCATTGATGTGTCTGATGTTTGATTTTTAAAACATTAATTAATGGATTTTAATTGGAGGATAATTTCTTTACAATATTGTGGTAGTTTTTGCCATACATTGCCATGAATCATACACAGGTGCACATGGGTCTCCCCATCCTGAATCCCCCTCCTACCTCCCTCCCTACCCCGTCTCTCTGGGTTGTCCCAGAGCACCAGCTTTGAGTGCCCTGCTTGATATTTGATTTTGTAGATTCTTTTTTCCCCCCAATTTAGTGAGATAGACTTGACATACAGCACAGTGTTAACTTTAGGGTATGCAGTATTAATGATTTGACTTAAACATATCGTGAAATGATTACCACAGTAAATTTAGTTAACATCAGTCATCTCATATAGAGTATATGTATATATTTCTTTTTTCCTAGTGATGAGAAATTTTAGGGTTTGCTTTCTTAACAACTTTCATAAATATCATATAGCAGTGTTAACTATAGTCATAATGCTGGACATTGTATCCCTGGCACTTATTTACCTTGTAACTGAAAGTTTGTGTTTTTTCATCACCTTTATCCAGTTCCCATCCTTGGAAACTCTTAATCTGTCATTTAAATTAGATTGCATTTTTAATCCATTCTTACTTTTATAAAAAATAAAATGCTTAGAATTTTTATGGTATTTTAATAAAATATATATAAGGCATTAAATTTCTTACCTTTATTCAGTTTATATCAGATGGAGAATTTATTGTAGACAATTTGACTTTGTGATAAAAGGGAATTAATAATTTAAAATATAGAAAAAATATATTTAGCAGTTTATTAATAAAGGCTGTGGCACTTCTTTTACTAGTTTAGTGGAATTATATACATGACATTTGGACAACTCAATAAAGCAGACTTATAGAATTTTCTGCTTTAAGTGATAGCTGTGTGTGTGTGTGTGTTAGCCGCTCAGTCATGTCCAACTCTTTGTGACCCCATGGACTGTAGCCTGCTAGACTCCTCATCCGTGGAATTCTCCAGGTAAGAATACTGGAGTGGGTTGTCATTTCCTTCTCCAGGGTATCTTCCAAACCCAGGGATTGAACCTAGGTCTCCTGCATTGCAGGCAGATTCTTTTACCACTGAGCCATGAGGGAAACAATGGTCTACTTATTGAGTAATTAAACCAATCAGTCTAATGATAGGTGAGTTACATACTGTGTTTAATGATTTAGATGGCATCTAAAACTTTTAAAAGCCTGTTAAATGATAATGAGAGTCAACTAGGTCCTCCTAGTGATGTCATGATCATCATAATCAGCATCACAATGGAAAACAATAATATACTGATGTTAATAGATGTTAATTTGACTTATGACTATTGAAGAGATAATAATGAGTGAAAAGAGATATGGAAAAATAAAAGGAAAAGGAAGTACAAGCTGTTAGTTGTCTTTAGTTTCTTTAGTTATAAAGGGCAGAAAATAAAAAAATGGGAAATTATCAGCTTATATAAAGGGAGAGTGAAGAGGAAGAAGTTTAGGTACAGCTGGATGCAGGGAGCTCTAGAAGGAAATCAGGACCCAGTTTTTTCCTTTCTATGAGCTGTGTCTCTTTTATTTGTGTTGTTATCCTCTCAGGCTTGATATGGGAACAATTTAGCTGTAATAGTTTACATCTCTATATGTTTTTAAACTTAAGCACAATGAAAACAAGTGGCTGTTTTGGAAAAACCCTGATTAGTTGTGTGGAGTTTGGCATGAGTCATGTGTCTGTCCATCCTGAGATGGTATGACCAGGAAGATGAAATACAAGTATAGGATGTAACTCTGTAAATTGTGTTAAAAACTACTCAAAGTAGATAGCTGTATTTGTTTTATTGACCTCAAACAACTTTTAAAGATGGTCTATAACTATTAGTCTGAAATTATTGCATTTTTTTGAGAAGCTTGTCATATGCTATTTGTAGAATTTTGGGACAATAAATATATTACTTTAAAAACAAGAATAGGTATTCTAATTTACTGGTAAAATTCAAGTCAGACAGGAATTAACTCCTGCCAACTTGCTTCTTTAAGAAGACTAGGAGCTTTATACCATAAGGCATTATGAAACTGCCTTTTATTATCATAGATTTACTGAATCATGGGGCTTCCTTGATAGCTCAGTTGGTAAAGAATTTGCCTGTAATGCAGGAGACCTCTGTTCGATTCCTGGGTTGTGAAGGTCCCCTGGAGAAGGGATAGACTACCCACTCCAGTATTCTTGTAGCTCAGCTGGTAAAGAATCTGCCTGCAATGTGGGAAACCTGGATTCAATCCCTGGGTTGGGAAGATCCCCTAGAGAAGGGAAAGGTTGCCCACTGCAGTATTCTGGCCTAGAGAATTCCATGTACTGTATAGTCTATGGGGTCGCAAAGAGTCAGATTGACTTTCACTTTCACTGTATAAATAGGCGATCCTATAATCAATTACCCAAATCAGGACATTCTTGTGAAGGAGAGGGCATATGACAGTGGGAGATCAAAAGTAATCTAGAAAAGTCAGGACTTATAATCACCTTATATATAAGTAATATAACATTTAATAGTTGTAAACGTATTAAATTATCTATATGAGGCACAGCAAGAGAAAAACAACTTGTTTTATACAAGGGAACCCCTATAAGGTGATCAGCAGATTTTTCACCAGAAACTTTTCAACCCAGTAGAGAGTGATATGATATATTCCACGTGCTGAAAGAAAAGAGCTGCCAACCAAGAATACTCTACCCAAAAACGTTATCATTTAAAAGTGAAGGTGAGATAAAGAGTTTTCCAGATGTGCAAAAGCTAAAGGAGTTTATCACTACAAAACCAGCCTTACAACAAATGTTAAAAGTATGCTTTATTTTCAGCTTCAAGAAAACAATGAAAAAAATGTCAGCAATCACATGTGGGTGCGTGCTAAGTTGCTTCAGTCCTGTCCAACTTTTTGTGACCCTATGGACTGTAGCCTGCCAGGCTCCTCTGTCCAGGGGATTCTCCAGGCAAGAATACTGGAGTGGGTTGCCATGTTTTCCTCCAGGGGATCTTCCTGACCCAGGGATCGAACCTGTGTCTCCTGTGGCTCCTACATTGCAGGCAGATTTGTTACTGCTAAGCCACCAGGGAAGCCCCATCACATACCTATCAATAATTGCTTTAAATATAAATGGGGTAAATTCTCCAATCAAAAGACATAGAATGGCTGAATGGATTAACAAAACAAAACAAAACCCATTGATATGTTGCCTACAATAGATTCATTTTAGATCTGAGGACATACACAATCTGAAAGTGAAGGACTGGAAAAAGATATCCCATTTAAATGGAAATAAAAAGAAAGCTATTGTTATGTTAGACAAAATACACTTTAAATCGGAGACCATAATAAGACAGAGCAAGGCATTACACAATGATAAAGCGGTCAGTCTAACCAGAAGATATAACATTTGTAAATATTTATGCACCTAATAAGGCTTCCCTGGTGGCTCAGCGGTAAAGAATCTGCCTGCAATGCAGGAATTGCAGAACACATAGATTCAGTCCCTGGGTAGAGAAGATCCCCTGGAGGATGGCATGGCAACCCACTCCAGTATTCATGCTTGGAAAATTCTATGGATGGAGGAGCCTGGTGGGCTTACAGTCCATAGGGTCATAAAGAGTTGGACACAACTGAAGCGACTTAGCACCCATGCACACACACATGCACCTGACATAGGAACACCTAAATATATAAAGCACATGTTAACAGGCCCAAAGAGTCTGTTAATAGATAGCAATACAATAATAATAGGGGATTTTAATAGTCCACTTACAATAGTGGATAGATCATCCAAACAGGAAATCAATAAGAAAACATCAACCTTAAATGACATGTGAGACCAGATGAACTTAACAGATATGTATCTATATATAAATATATATCTATATATAATATAATATATATTATCTATATATTATCTATATATATATCTAGAATGTTTCATTCAAAAGCAACAGAATACACATTCTTCTCAAGTGCACATGGAATGTTTTCCAAGAGATCATATGTTTGGCCACAAAACAAGTCTTAATAAATTTAAGAGGACTGAAGTCATATTAAATATCTACTCTGACCACAGTAGTATGAAAATAGAAGTTAATTGCATGAAGCAAACTGAAAAGTTCACTAAGGTGTAGAGGTTAAACAACATACTACCAATAAGTCAAAGAAAAAAAAATCAAAAGAGAAATAAGAAATACCTTAAAGAACCTAAATGCCTTTGCTCATGCTATTTTCCCTTTAACTGAAATCTTTTCTCTTTTTTGTGTTTCCAAATTCTATCCATTCTTAAAAGCCCAGTGAAAGTCTTTATTTTCTCTCACTTTGAATGAGTGTAGTCCATCCTGGTCTTACTTTTCTCTGAGTCCCTGTTGTTCTTATGGTTATATCCATAGTTTTGCATATGGTCTTTCTGTGCTTCCCCTACTCTCCCACCTTCTAGACTGTGGTATCCTTGAGAGTAGGGCAACTGAGTCTAATACTTCTTTTGTGTCCCTTTTTAAATGTCTGGTATGGCTGGATGGCATCACTGACTCGATGGACATGGGTTTGGGTAGACTCTGGAAGTTGGTGATGGACAGGGAGGCCTGGCGTGCTGCAATTCATGGGGTCGCAGAGTCGGACACGACTGAGCCACTGAACTGAACTGAACTGAACGTTGGGAATATTTTGGACAGATCATTTGCTATTCTAGATGGAAGCATGGGATCTGTGAATACTTCTTGAGTTTACCTCATTACATATCTTTAAAAACAGTTTTGACCAAAAAATGCCCAAATATAGATGGAAATGCACATTAAAATAAATGAAGCATGTCAATGAAATCAAAGTTTATGCTTCAAATAAAATATTTTAACATTTTAAACATTTATTATAGATTTAAGATGAGCAGAAATAAATAGGTAGGCAGAAATTTATGATAGCTTTTCTTAGATTAAACACTAAGTATATCTTGAATATTTGCGTTGGCTGAAAATGGTCTATATATATAGCAAGAACAAAGCTTCAATTATCATTATTGTTTAAAAACTAGTTATATTTCCAAGTACTTTCACATTGAGTTAATTTGTCACTTATTCTAGTAGACAAACAAAAATGAACTAATTTACCTGAATGTTGATGTGGCAGATGCTGTCAGCAGCCACTTTTATTCCTGGAACCATTCACTCTTCTCCAGTGGATTTCCAGCTGTCATAATCTGCATCTCTGTGTTTGAGGGCTGCCCCTCAAAGGCTACATTGTCCATGGTTAGCATATTAGTTCTGGATAATTCATATTCCCGCTTCCCCATCCAGAAGACCTCATCCAACTGTGTATAAAATACTCCACCCAGCTCCCTTGCCCTCAGATGAGATAATACTAACACTGTGTTTTGCATCATTTTCAAAGGTTTCCCTAGAAAATTCAGCTTTAGGTACCCACTCTAGAAGCTGATTTGAGAGCTCATCCTTTATTAGATGCTTTTTCTTTCTTGTCTCTCTTCTCCACTGTTCTACTATTCTCTATGCCTCTCAAATAAATAATTTGGACTTGGAGCCTTGTCTTGGGGTCTGCTTCTGGAGAATCCAAACCAAATCTCAGCTTTATGTATTATTATTCATTACCTTTCCAAGAATTTCTAGGTTAGCTCCATGGAGACCATGTTTTAGGAATTCTAAAGTGTTATACATAAAAGGCATTGTTTTGAAGCTAAAGATGGTCCTGCAGGATCAATAGTGCATACTGATGGATTGGAAGTGTTATCTAGCAAGACTGGAGACACATTAGCAAACAGGAAATCTGGTCTTTGGAGTAGCCCCTGACCTGAGCCTGGAGAGTAAGACTCAAGTTAGAGTGATGAGCCTTCCTTAAGCTGTGTCAACATTGCTTTGGATTTGCTGCAGAGCTAGCAGGCAAGAGCAAGGTTTTACTCATGCTTTTCCTTCCTTGCCTGACTGATGCTGGCAAAAATTTCATTTTATTCTTTATTCCTAAATCTTACGCAGCACTGTACACATAGTGAATACTTGTTGATTAATGGGCCCCATAGTTTGCTAAACACTATGCTGTCAGGAACCACAGCAAATTTTATTATGTCAATTACTCTTTAGAATCTACAGGTCTCTTTTGGACCATAAGGTTCTTGGTGTTTGTCACTATTACTTTATAGAGAATTGTCAAATATTCTATTTTCTCTTCAAGGAGCTTTTGGCAAGATTTTGTTGTTGTTCAGTCACTGAGTCGTGTCCGACTCTTTGAGACCCCTTGGACTGCAGCATGCCAGGCTTCCCTGTCCTTCACCATTTCCCAGAGCTTGCTCAAACTCATGTCCATAGAGTCAGTGATGTCATTCAACTATCTTGTCTTCTGTTGTCCTCTTCTCCTCCTGCTTTCAATCTTGCCCAGCATCAAGTTCTTTTCCAGTGAGTTGGCTCTTCTCATCAGGAGAGCAAAGTATTGGAGCTTCAGCTTCAGCATCAATCCTTCCAGTGAATACTCAGAGTTGATTTCCTTTTAGGATTGACTGGTTTGATCTCCTTGTAGTCCAAGGGACTCTCAAGAGTCTTCTCCAACACCACAGTTTGAAAGCATCAGTTCTTTGGTGCTCAGCCTTCTTTATGGTCCAACTCTTACATCCATACATGACTTCTGGAAAAACCATAGCTTTGACTATATAAGCCTTTGTTGGTGAAGTAATGTCTCTGCTACTTCAGTTATTTATTTTTGAAGACCAGTGATCAAACGGTGGTGAAATAAGTACTAGTTTTGACTTTTTGTTCCAAATCTCTTTGGCTCTGTGCAAGGTCTTGTGAATGGCAGCTCTCACATGCTGAGGAGGTCTTCCGGCCTTTATTGCTGGCACTCTGACCCCCACTCTGCCCCTTGCTTTTCTGGCTATGCTTTGCTGGGGTCCCCAGGTAGACTGAAAACTACCATCCTCTTTCCTATTCAGCTTAAGGATTTCTGGTGTGGCTGACCTTCCCTAATTAGATGTTCTTCTCAGCAGTTTCTTAGAGATGTCACTTTGTCCTTCTGATCTTGCAGAAGTACTCATAAAAATTTGAGAATTGCTATACGCTGTGAATTGCTTTTTTCAACTTGAAATCATACTTCTTTAACTGCTCTTAAAGTGACAACTATATGAGAGTACTGTATGCTTTAAACATGATAAAGATTGGTCCTATATAGGTAAAATACCAAATGTGGATTTTAAACAAGGGGCAAGAATTTTTATAATTGAAAAACCTATCCATCTCATTACCATTAGAAATGGGCATAATCTTAGATATCATAACTTCTTTTGGAATTCTGTGAACCTTTTGTGTCCAGTCAAAACTGCATACTCTATATATGCTTATGAATATTGCTTCAAGCTAAACAAATGTTCATATATATACATATTTTCCATTTAAAGACATGCCAGGCATTTACTGGCAAGTGAGCTGATTACTGCAGCATCATTTTTATCAACTGTTGCTTATCTGGCAACCTAAACTAGGTGGAATCTCTCCAGGAAACAGGTAGGAGGCTGAATTTATCTCATGAGATGACCTGAGAGCTATCCCAGTGTTTCTGTACTGCCTGTTTGTGTGTACTTATTCACTAAAGGGCCCTTTGAAGACCTCCATGCAACAGCTGTTCTTTTTGATTTTACACATGATTTTTATAGATTTGGTTCAGTTCCATGATTTCTTGGTTAGGAGCAAACTAGAAGTAGGAGGAGAATGGACTACTAGAGAGAAACACTAAGTAATTATACTTTATTAATACTTGAACTATAAATTAGATTTGGGTAGCATTTAATTTCTGAATGGAAGCTTTGAATCAAATTGTTAACCTCTCAAAGTTTAACCACTCAGGGGTGATGATGGCATTAAAAATTACTTTAAAAAGTCTGTTCTTGGCAATAATTATAGTAATAAAAATACTTAATCTAGATAAATTTAGCAAAAGTTTGAGTTTTAGCTATGTTTTAATTTAAAACTGATAACAATTGTGTTAAAAGGCTTCAGATTGTTTATTCAGTGCTGGTTGATTTGCCAAGCAATGAAATGCACTCTTTACAATGTTTTCTCTCATCCTTACATCTGTCTTTGAGATAGACATTAGTTATTGCCATTTTAAAAATAAGAAAACTGAGGCTCACATGAATGCAATGATTTTCTCAAAGCCAAGTTGTGACTGAATCAGAAAGGCTGTTGTGGATGAATGGATTCAGAAGGGGATCAACTGTATGGTGACAGATGAAAACTAAATTGTTGGTGGTGAGCATGCTGTAGTATGTGTTGTTGTTTACTCGTTAAGTCGTGTCTGACTCTTTTGCAAC
This sequence comes from Antilocapra americana, assembly GCA_007570785.1. Taxonomy (NCBI): domain Eukaryota; kingdom Metazoa; phylum Chordata; class Mammalia; order Artiodactyla; family Antilocapridae; genus Antilocapra; species Antilocapra americana. The sequence continues at coordinate 43,513,606 of ML660197.1, read as the reverse complement.
TCCATGGACTGTAGCCTGCCAGGCTCCTCTGTCCATTGGATTTTCCAGGCAAGAATACTGGAATGGTTTGTCATTTCCTTCTCCAGGGGATCTTCCCAACCCAGGGATCGAAGTACATGCATGCATCTTCTGCATTGGCAGGTAGATTCTTTACCACTGAGCCACCAGGGAAGTTTGCTATAGTGTATACAGAAGTGTAAATATAATGTCATACACATGAAACTTATAAAACATTATAAGCCAATGTTACCTCAATTAAAAGTACATTTAAAAATTAAATTAAAAAATAAAAGCCCCTGTTTTTCTATCATACCAAGTCACATCCCTATAGAACATTTTGTAATGTACTTAGTGAAATTATTGTTTTATGAGTAATATAGTTCTTAAGGTACTTAATAATAACCGCTTTTGATGCTCTTGAATTTACATTGTCTTATTTTGCTCCTGAAAGGATATGTAGAAATCTTGATTATTTTGGTTTCTATATAAGTAACTTCCCACTTTGTGTAGATCAGTAACTTTAAAAGTCTTGGCTTCAGAACTGATGCTGTTTGAATTGCACAATTGTATGCTCGCACTTTGAATGTTTGTGGTGAGGGAATAGGGTGAAGAAAGGGCAGCCAGGAAAGCATCAGAAGCTTTTTCAAGGTAACTGTGGCAGCTGCCACTGTGGTACAATGATTAAACAGAGCAGGTAGTTAAATGAAAGTAATTCCTTTGCTGAACCATCTCTGATGCAGAGAACAAAATAACACAAACAGATGTGACTGACAGAAGTTTTGATGTTATGCTAGTGTTTGATTTTAACCCCTCCCCAGCCCTTAATACTATTGATCTTTATTGGTCACATAAAAAGAGACAACAACTCATGGTAGAAGGTGTGCAGTAATAGTAAGTTTCATGGTGAGACTTCTTATATAATTCACGGATCACATGAAAGAAAACCACAACATAATTTTCTAGCTTTTTATCTGATTCAGTAAAATGGTTTTGAGAATACCTTTTTTCATGGGTGTTAGTTATCAGAAATCATAAATGGTAGAAACAAAACTTTATCAAAGATGAAAGATAATAAAAACCCCAGGCTACCTGGGAGTCCATGAAACTCTGTGAAGTTTTTGTTTTCTGTCTGGAGTTAACTGGTTTAATACTTCTACTGAACTTTAGCTAAAATGAATGAAAAAACCCCAACAACTAATTAGAGTTGATTTATGCCAGAATTAGAATCATTAAAGCATGAAGAAATTGGAGTAAACTCTAAGGGGATGTCTTCCTCTTTTTAGGGTGTTTGATCTTTTGTCAATGCTGATCTGGTCACTTAGTACCATCAATCCGTTAGATTCCAGTGGGATTCTGTGCAAGGAACACTCAAGCATATGCAGGCTCCAGACCCCTATCTAGTGTTATATCTTGATGAGCCAGATTGACTTTGTTTTTGATTTTAGCATAAAATGTAGACTAGAGATCTAAGTTATCCATGCTGTATTTTTTTTGTGGAGTGAGAGCCCCGTCCTGGGCCTGCTGACTCAGAATCTCTTTAGTATAGGGCCTAGAAATGTCCATTTTAAATAGTCCCCAAATGAGTCTCATGAATGCTTGGGAACCACTGTGCAGCCGTCCTAAGTATGATGTGTTAGTCACTCTGTCGTGTCCGACTCTTGTGAACCCATGGTCTGTACGGCACCTCCCAAACCTATGACACTTCTAAATCTCAGCAAGTGTTACTGTGTTTGTTGGGAGGGAGGGATAAGGGAAGGGTGTCAACCCCTCACAGTGGAGAACTCTGTGTGCCTCTTTACTTCTCAAACCTCCAAGCCCAAGTGCCTTAGCTTAATTATGTTTCTTTAAAATTCATATTTTCCTTGAACTCTGATAGAGCCCTTTCTTCTCAGATATGGAATTGAGGTGGGGTAAGATGAGAATGACACTTTTCCTAGAACAGGACTTCTTAAACATTGTTAAAGAGAAAAATAGATCAGGCTTCTCTCATCTTCCTGCTCAACTTTCCTCATTCCTACTGTTCTCAGTCACCTGATCAAGATTCCAGGTCTGGTGAGAGTCTTTTCTCTAGTTTCCAAATGGCTATTTTCTACCTCCACAAGGCAGATAGAGAGCAAGAGAGCTCTCTGGGGTTCCTTTTGTAAGGGCACTTTTGTAAGGGTTCCTTTATGAGGGCTCCACTTCCTGATTTATCATCCTAATTATTTCCCAAAGGTCCCATCTCCTAATGCCATTACGTTGGTGGGTAGGGCTACAACCTATAGATTTGGGGGAGTGGGCTCAAATATTCAGTCCATGAAGAGCTATTTTTCTAGAGATTAGAATGCTACCAAGAGTGACATACTGTATTTGTGTAAAATTTTGTTTGGGTTAGTGTTAAGAGTTTGGAGGATTTCGCTGGGCCTGTCACCAAAGAGGCATGCCACTTACCCTCAAGTGGGAAAATGAGACACATGAATGTTTCTAGACCCTAATTTAGACTTCTCCTGGAAAGTTGGCCTCCCAAGTGGCACAGAGGTAAAGAATCTGCCTGCTAGTGGAGGAGATATGGCTTTGATTCCTGGGTCAGGATGATCCTTTGGAGTAGGAAACGGCAATCCACTTCAGTATTCTTGCCTCAGAAATTCCCTGGACAGAGGAGCCTAGTGGGCTACAGTCCATGGTGTTGCAAAGAGTTGGGCATGACTGAGTGACTGAGTGTGAGCACACACACACAATTCTGGAGAGTTATTTGAGGGGTGGGAAGGGCCTTTTGAGCTGCAGACTCACTGGCTTGACTCCAAACAAATCTGTGCTGAGGCCGAGAAGAAGTCCCTGGTCTTCTCCATAGCTACAGATGTCTCTTGGACTCATCCTCAGAGTGAGGATCATAGAAAGAGGGGCAGTGTGGCCTTTCTGGCCAGTAGGAACAGGATAGGGCTGAGATTAGTCAGTGTTCACGGGCACCAGAATCACCTGAGGTACTTGGAGAAGTGCATATTCCCAGACACCAACCTGGGTCTCCTGAGGGTAGTGTGGGAGTTTCCTAGAGCTGCCATGGCATATTACCACAAACTTGGTGGCTTAAAACAGAAATCGATTCTCTCACAGTTTTGGAGGCTGTGACACATCAAGGTGTCAGCAGAGTTTGTGCCTTCTGGAGGCTCTGAGGAGAATCCATTCAGTCCTCTCTTTCAGCTGCTGGTGGCTGCTGGCAATCCTTGGTGTGCCTTGGCTTGTAGACACATCACTCCAATCACTGCCTCCATCTTCATATCCTCTTCTTCTCTGTGAGTCTCCTGTCTGTCTCTTCTAAAGACAACCGTCATCTTAATCCAGATGATCTCACTTTGAGATTCATAATTAATTGCATCTGCAAAATCCCTTTTCCCAATTAAGGTCACACTCACAGACTCTGGGCAGGCATCTTTGGCAATCATTATTCAATTCATTACTGGCAGTGTCTAGGGACCTGCTTTTAAACAAATTCTGCTAGTGTTTCTGATAGAGATGGTCTTATGGCCAGTGCATTTTGTAAAACACTGATGTATCAGTCTTTGGGGATGCCCAGGAAGGATTCTTTTGCACAATAAACACTTGAAAAAGCAAATCATTGTTAGAATTTCCTGTAATAGTAGCTGCGAATTTTTGAGCACTGTGTTAAATGCTTTAGTGTATGTGATTTCATTTAATATTTACAATACTCTGAGAAAGATGTTATGGTCTTATTTTAAAGGGTTAAGAGACTGCCAGTGTCACACAGTAAGTGGTGGAGTTTAACCCAGTTCTCTCAAATAGTCAGACCAGAACACTGAACCACTTTGTTATGCTGTATCCAAACACTTGATTCATCTCAGGCATAGCTTCCCTAGGAAACTTTTTTGAACACCCCCTTCCCCCAAAACCAGTATAAAACAAAAAACAGCAAAATCTACAAGCAAAATCAAGTTAGATCGTCTCTTTAGCAGCCCCTTCCCCCAGTGCTGTTCATGCATTTCTGATCAGTCTGTTGGTAACCACTCAGCTGATAAGACCCTAGGACTGCACTGCAGATGTGTCTGACAAGGAGATCTGTGCTTTCCTTTCTGTCCCACATTACCCACCACCCCACAGAGGCCCTGAGAAGCCCTTTAGCCAGTCAACCCTGTGACCTTTCTGAGTGATTTGCCTTTAGTAGGTGAGAAGCTGGGATGGGCACTTAGCTCCTTTGACTTCTAGTTTGCTCAGCTGTACCACAGCTTTATTGCTGTTGATACTAAATTCCAGTCTGGGTTAAAAAGATTTTGTGAGCAACTGTTTGGCTAATATTTACAATGTGGGAAGACATAAAATTAAAAAAAAAAAAAAGAGTCAGTTGACCTGAAACAGTTTGTCAGGTTTTTTCTTTTCCCCCTGGATTAATCCAAGAGCTTTCTGCTTAGTTCATCAGATCCTTTGGTGACCTTCATTTAGTTTTAGGTGGCAAAGTTCTTGTTCCCTGTAAGTAGAGGAAATTCCTTGAGTTAAATACAGCAAAACCAGCACAATATCAATCACTGATCTATTTGATTCCTTTATACTAAGTCTGGAAGGCATTTAGGATTTTGAATCTCTTTGCCTGTTTGCTTCCTCCTTCCTCCTTCATTTGTTGAACAGGGTCTCAACCAGTCTCTCTTCCTCCCCACTCTCTCTCTCCCTCTTCCTTTGTTTCCCCTACTTCCCCTCCTATACCCCTTCTACCTCCTTCTTCTCCTTCTGAACCCTCTCAGTTTTATCTCTTTAAACTGTTGGGAAACATCTATGCCAACCAGAAGTTTATACCAAACATATGATTGGTGCCCCTTGCTGGAAAGCATTGTGTCCTAATGGTTAAGGACCATGTAGCAGATCCAGATTGGTATTCCAGCTCTACCATTTACTAGCTTGTGACCTTGGTCTAGATGTCAGGCGAGTGTATGCTCCTCGGTTCTGTCTCATCACAACGAAGATTTGGAGTGACGGACATTAAAGCCCTCGGTGCGTCACAGCTCTCGGGTCTTGGACAGACTGTGTTATACCTCTTAGACAAATCAGTGTTACAGCTCTATTTTATTTAGAAAATAGCAGGAAAATCCAGCCTCAAGGCGTGAGGGCATGCCTACCCAAAGACACAAAGAGAAGAGCACCCCACCACGCAGGAGAGAGAGAGAGAGACCCCCTGGCCCTTTGACTCCTCTTTTTATATATCTTTTCCTCCCCCTTCAGCCTGCCATATGTAAATTGGGCTAGCCAGGAGTGCCGTTTGTTCTACCCGAGGTCCTCACTCAGGGCCTCGGACCTTCCTTTGTTCTATTTTCGTGGGCTTTTCCCTTGTCTTTTAGCCACCGCCATTCTGGACTCCTGTTTCCTATTCTCACTGCCTAACAGAGTTATTCAACTTCTCTAAGCTTCAGTTTTCCCATTTGAAAAACAGAGACGATGATGGTAATAATGATGATGATACCTATCTCATAGGATGATGGACAGGATTAGGTGAGGGAATCCTTATAAAGTGCTTGGTGCATAATAACTTCTCACTAAGTATTGGACACTTTCATGATTATTGTTATAATAATTATTATTTTATGACTGTTGTCTAAACTCTGCTTTGTCTATTCTGTTTTTTTTTTAATAAATATAAGAGGGACTTGAGGAAAAAAAGTGTTGTCATAATAGAAAAGAAGCCAGTGTCTATAGGATGATAGGCTGAAATACAACTATTTGACAATAACATTGATTAGGCTCTTAATAGATGTTAGCACCATTCTAATGTGTTTCACATGCATGATCTCATTGAATCATCATGTATGGTAAGAGTTATCACTGTTATACCATTTTTTTTCTGATGAGAAAACTGAAGCACAAAGAGATCAAGTAACTTGTTCTAAATTTCTACCATTCACCATATTAGAACCACTGTATTAGCTTTAAGAGAATCCTGGAGGGAACATTTCCAAATTACTTATTTTTGTTACAGAATTATTCAACATGAAGCTTATGCTTATTCAATCAAAATTATCCACTACAAAAGCATTCAAAAAAACTTTCCAATTAAAACACATGTCCTTTTATGTTAGGGGTAAAAAGCCCCAGCCTCTTAATCTTGGCCTCCAGGTGGGATCCTGTAGGCACATACTGCCCTTTTTCTCTCTGGTGGCTGCCTAGGCCACATACTCAGGGTCAAGGTCAATGCCTGCAGCCAGTGGAGGAACAGCAGGGACCCTGCAGCAAGATTGTTCCATCAAAGAGTGATGGTCAGGTTCCTGAACGTTATGGTGGAGAGGCTTGGAGAGGCTCCTTGAGGCTGTGGCTGCCCACAACCAGGCTATAATTGACCTTTGCAAAGTAGCAAGCTCTTGGGCTCTGCTACCCCCACCCATCTGGCTGTGAGTTTTATGAATATGTAAGTAATGGAACCCTTATTTGTGGCTATCCCTGGGGCTTATGAGTCACAACTCATACATTCATATGGTTCACAATGTCACACAACTAGAGGATGCAGTAAGGGGGAAATGGAGCTTTCAGATTCAGACAGTCAATCTTCACTCTATCTGTGTCTTGCCACTGTATCAGACCACCTTCCTTGAAAAGGGAAATCTTAAAAAATAAATAAATAAATAAATAAAGGAGAGCTGAAATTGGTGTTTCAATCTGCTAGATTCTTGGCACATAATAATCAAGGCTTAAATTATGCTGAAGAACATTCTAGAAAAGGCTTCAGTACATTGAGAAAATAAAAACAAAACTTTGAATTCAATGGCTCTTGTAAGTTGTTTGTTTATTTATTTCTTGTTGATCTCCTAGTGTAGTTCATTTCATCTTCACATTCAATCATTAAGTGATATCATCTTCTTCAAGGAAACCGTTTTTGCATTTGCTAAGGCTGACGTGAATAACAGTACTATCAATATTTCTAGAGTGGTTCTTTAACCATAATGTAAGCATAATTTCAAGCAAGCTTCTGAAACTTTACTTATAAATGTTTTTATCTCTTTCATAGGTGGAAATAAATTGATAAGCCTATTTACTTGATGGTTTGTCCAAATATTTAACTTTATTCAGTGGGGAAAGGAAAGTAGGTTATTTCTGAACATTATAATTTGATGATGAAATAGTTTCATTAAGGAAAAAGTATCTTTGTAATAATTATAGTTTAAAAGTTTTCAGTATGTAGATAAGTAAAAATTAAAATAATTAATAATTTCTCCAGGCAGATATTATTGTTAAAATTTGGTTTTTATAATGAAATGACTTTTTAAAATTACTGTTTATTATAGGAAAATATATTAACAGAAAGTGAAATTTTCTGTTTAGAAGAACCTTGAGAGATTTTTCGAAAGAGGCTTGAGTCCTGCAAAGCATTAAAAAAAGTAGAAAGGAACCTCATCTGATTTTTAAACTGCAAAAAAGTTTAAATAAAAAGTTTGATGTTTCTTACATAGCTGTTTTAGATTAAGTCTATGACTCAATAATTACATTTTTATATTATGTAGCATAATTTTGTGCTTAGATAAATGCATGATATACTGAGATTTATTATATATTGATAGTATATAGTATATTTGTGCCTATTTTCAAGATTTTTAGCATTTATTAATTTAAATTTGAAACAATCAAAATAACCAAAATGTTCTTTAACAGTAGAATAGATGAATAATGGTTTACATTATTATATGGAATACTACATAGCAACAAATAAGGGAACTACAGCCACGTACAACCACAGGGATAAATCACACAAGCTTACTGTTGTCTGAAAGAAGCCAGACACAACCTGCTTGTATTTATATCAAGTTCAACAATAAGTATAACTAAAACTACAGTTGGGATGATCAGGATAGTTAGGAAGTCAGGATACTTGCTACTTTAGGGGGAGGCAGAAAGGGTTAGTGATGGGAAAGGCAGAGAAAATATCAGAATGATCTGTATGTTCACCTGGGTGGTAGTTATATAGGTTAATAGGTTTATTTACTTTCAAAAACAATTCATTGACCTTCATTTACACTGTGTGTACTATGCTATATGTATGATATATTTCAATGTAAAATCTAAACAATTATTAAAGAAGTCATTTATTTGATATCTGCTCTTGCTGTCCATGTGACGTTCAATCTTCATATCATTTTCTTAGGGAAATACAATCTTCTTTCTTGTCATTCATTCATGGTTTCCAAGAAGTCATTGGTTTTTTTTTTTTAAAGGTCAGAACTGCTACTATTTGTTGTTTTTCTCTATTGTGAAAAATTTCCAAGTTATTTAACTATTTTCTAGGCGGTTGATAAGTTTTATTCGTTCTTGTGCACAGCAGATATGTGAGACAGGCTGCTATTGCTGTCTCTTGTTCAGATAAGGAAAGTAGACACACAGAGGTAAATGTTTGGCTGAGCCTGGAATTGGAATGAAGTTCTTTTAACATTCCTCTGTGCTGTCAGATTATAGAGCTCTGCTACAGTCATAGATATCTTAGAATTTCAAAATGCTTTGACTCTCAGGGAAAAAAGATTTCCATGAGCACAAAGAGACTCTAACTATAAATATATTTTTGTAGATTAAATTTATGTTTGCATCGAAGAACAACGGATAAGTACATTGCAGGGGTGGAGAGGGTACTCATGGATGCAAAAATATCTATGAACACTGAGTGTTATGCCCCTCTTTGGGGAAAATGGATCCAGGAGCATGACTATAATACAAAGCGGTCTGTGCAAGACTTTGTAGGACCACAGAGGAGGGGCCAGTAACCAGCTTCATATGACAGGGATGTTTGGGAGGTCTTCTGAAGGAGTGGATGCCTGAAATTAAACCTACATATTTAGGGTTGTATTTACAACTAGATAGGTCAGTTAGATTTTTTTCATTTTTCCCTTGTGATATTTCCATCTCCCAACTTTAGGAAACTTCAGATTCTCATAGAACACATATCTTTCTGAATTGAGAATAACAGATTGAATTTCCATAGATGACAGAGGAAAGCTTCTTAAAGGCAGAGTATCTTAGTAATACTTCACTGGGCTTGTCTTGAAAGGGACTTGTTTTTTAAAGATAGTTTTTTAGAGTGGTTTTAGGTCCATAGCACAACTGAGAGGAAGGTACCAGGTTTCCAGAATACTTCCCCCCTCCCCGCCAGATAGATAGCCTATGCCTTATAGCATACTTCTCCAGAGTAGTGCATTTGTTACAATTCATGAACCTTTGTTGACACATCATAATTTTCCAAAGTTCACAGTTTACATTAGGGTTCACTCTTGGTGTTGTATATTCTATGGATCTGGACAAATGTATAACGCCATGAATCCATCATTATGTATCAGAATATTTTTATTGCCATAAAAATTCTCTGTGCTCTGTAAAAGGGGCTATTTTTGGTAATTTCTTCAGTTGTATACCACACTTATCTTGTGTGTGTGTTAGTCACTTTAGTTCAGTTCAGTTCAGTCGCTCAGTCATGTCTAGCTCTTTGCGACCCCATGGACTGCAGCACACCAGGATTCCCTGTCCATCACCAACTCCTGGAGCTTACTCAAGCTCATGTCCATTGAGTCGGTGACACCTTCCAACCATTTTATCCTCTGTTGTCCCCTTCTCCTCCCACCTTCAATCTTTCCAAGCATCAGGGTCTTTTCCAATGAGTTAGTTCTTTGTATCAGGTGGCCAAAGTATTGGAGTTTCAGCTTCAGCATCAATCCTTTCAATGAATATTCAGGACTGATTTCCTTTAGGATGGACTGGTTGGATCTCCTTGCTGTCCAAGGGACTCTCAAGAGTCTTCTCCAGCAAAACAGTTCAAATGCATCAATTCTTCAGCACTCACCTTTCTTTATAGTCCAACTCTCACATCCATACATGACTACTGGAAAAACCATAGCTTTGACTAGATGGACCTTTGTTGGAAAGGTAATATCTCTGTTTTTTAGTATGCTGTTTAGGTTGGTCATAGCTTTTCTTCCAAGGAACAAGCATTTTTTAATTTCATGGCTGCAGTCACCATCTACAGTGATTTTGGAGCCCAAGATAATCAAGTTTGTCACTGTTTCCATTGTTTCCCCATCTATTTGCCATAAAATGATGAGACCAGATGCCATGATCTCACTTTTCTGAATGTTGAATTTTAAGCCAACTTATTCACTCTCCTCTTTCACTTTCATCAAGAGGCTCTTTAGTTCTTCACTTTCTGCCGGGTTTGACCCCTGGGAAGATCCTCTGGAGAAGGGACTGGCATCCCACTCCAATATTATTGCCTGGAGAATCCCATGAACTGAAGAGCCTGGAGGGCTACAGTCCACAGGATTGCAAACAGCTGGACACATCTAAGTGACTAAGAAAGTTAGAAAGCAACTAAGAAAGTTAGTCCCTTAGATGTGTCCAAAGGATCTTCCCACTCAGGGATGGAACCCAGGTCTCCTGCATTACAGGTGGCTTTTTTACTGTCTGAGCCACCTGGAAAGTCCCATTTACCTTGTCAGCAAATTTAAAGTGCTGAACTCTTAGGTTCAGGGTTGTTTAGATGTTTAGTTCAGCCAGATTCTAACACCATCAAAACATGCATATTGAAATCCAATTGCGAATAAATTTATTGAGCTACATAGAGCCTTTTGATGGTAATAATTAAAAATGTAGATACTGTGGATTTAACTTATAGGCCAGTAAATGAACTTTAAGTTTTCAGGAAGCAAAATCTCATGCACATTACATAATGCTGACACAGGCAACCTCCCAAGGTTGACATTTTTGTTTTTCAGATCTGATGTCTGCATCATCTTACTTATCTTTCAGTATATGAACTCTTGTTTGTAAGCAGACCTAACCAAATTTCAGCAATTAGATTCAGTTATAGAAGGAGAACACAGTAGCATCAAAACCTTCATTCAGAAGTAGTATTTTTCCTTTCTCAATAGGCACATCCTAGTATGTCTAGTGACATTCACTAAGGTGACTCCTTAAAATATTTTAAAAATACTTCTAGAGCAGTTAGGTAATAAATATAATTCCTTAAATCCTATTACTTTTTTTAATAGTAGGAGTACCTTAAAAATTCAAGTGGGAGAGAAAAAGGTGTTAGTGGTACAGCAAAAGAGGAAACTTGAGGGACTTGTGTTTGTTCATGGGTTTTGAAAGCTGATCATACCATTAAAAAAATAGAGCAGAATGGAAAATATTGGCCCATCTTACATGGTTGTTGAGTGAAATATCTCTTGAAAGTGATACTCTCATCTTGTACCCTTTCCCCACGTCCTCAAAATATTTGTAACAACCTATTAGTGGAAACAAAAAAGAACTTATGGTCCAGAAATTAAAAAGGCATACATTTTAACAAGTGAATTGTAATCTATTCTTACTAAATATAGTAGCCTAACTTATCACCCAGGCCTGACTGGTTGAACAAAAGGTGATGCTTCTCAAATCTGAAAGAATATCCAAATATATGTAAATAAGAAAAGAAATACTTGTAAATATACCACCTTAATTTCTTAAAGCATATCTTGAAAAAAATGTTTTTGGGAGGTTAGCATAAATGAAGCAAAATGAAATTATAGTGGTTTTGCTGTGGAGTTCTTAAATAAGTGCCCTTGGATGGATTTCTTCAGGAGGTTCATAACCCTGTATATGAATACAACACGTGGTCAATCAAAGCATTTCTTCAAGGGCAGGATGGGTCCTCTCCTTTTATCAAGTTCTTAAAAGGATTAAAAACTATTGGTTAAACCAATGTGACCACTGTGTTTTTATTAGAGAGTGAGTAAATATTTGGAAAATATAAGAAGCCTGTAAAATATGTCCATGTATATGGTAACAAAGATGAAGGACACTTCTAAGTCTGAGAATGCAATAAAATGCCTGTGTTAGCAAAATGTTTGCATCGAGTACTTTATTCTGTTGGTCAGGATATAAAACTTTAATTTTCTTCTGTGCCGTGTTGCTTTGCTCTATAAACAGTGAGAAATAACATTTGCCATTATCAGAGCTGTGAGTAATCCAGAAGTTGGTATTTTTTTTTTCTGTTTATTCTTCTCCTATTACCAGTTTGCTTGTACCATATTCTAGAATGAGTGGTGAATAAAGCAAGTATGATCTGGTAGCAGCTAGCATTTGACTTGTCACTGAGAATGAGCTTATTAGATTTTGAATGGCTGCTTCATACTGCTGAGAACAATTTGCAGCTGGTAAGTACATTTTCCTTTTTGTTAAGAGCAAAGACAACTGTAATTAAGCTCAGCCTATATTTTGGTCTATAAATGTGTTTTAATGGATTTCCATTTTTTCTGGTACACACATGCAAGATATCCCTTAACTCCACAATGGAAATGCTTCAGATTTGTAATCCTAAATCTTTGAAAAATAAAATGTGTTAGTGTTTGTGTGTATAAAATTCACTGAAAAAAGTATGGTGGAAAAGTCGTGTCTCCCTTAAGACCAAAGTGAAGTCTCCAAAGCATCTTTGATCCTCCCTTGACTAGACTCCCACTGTGATCTCCAAGACTGTGAATTATAAGTTGGTGGAGGGAGCATCAAGGAACTACTTTACTGCTTTCTTTCTCCATAGTTGCCCTGAGATCTCAAACATGGCAGCCAGCTGGCTGAATCTGCCCACAGACATGTTTTATTTGGCCCATGCAGTGCTTTAAAAAATTTTGTGCCAACATTTTAATAGAAAGATTTCACATAATATTCTACATTTCTGGCTTGTCTTGAGAAATCAGAAGATAGAGAAACACTTGGCGGGAGCTGAGAGGCAGCTGTCCCCCTCTCCCTGGGCCACAGCCTCCTTCTACAGCTCATTCAAGTGCCCCCCACCCTACTGGCAGTGAATTGGTGCACTTATTTACCTCCTGGATTCCTGAGGGCATCAGAGTTTGAGACTAATTTAAGGCTGCCTTTGAGACTAACTTAGTTTTCTAACAACTGCATTTTGTATAATAGCCATCTTCTTGATCCTCGAGAGGCTTATTATTTATTGTTACATCAACATCTGGCCATCAAATCCAGTAATTTTCAGGTTCAAAGGATTTAGAATTCTTTATTTGGATTCAGGATGGGAAGGGAGTGCAGATAAAGAGAATATAAATATCTAAAGTGCTTATCTTTCCCAACACACATTCGGTTGTTGCTATGTACCAAAACTGGTCTGAAATGGTAACTTTAGTGGTGCTACAACACAAATGTGCTTGCTGGTTTTGAAATTTAATCCGAAATTGTGTGTGCACGTGTGTGCTGTATGGTGTGTGTGTGTGTGTGTGTGTATGTGTTAAGAAAAATAGTTGATTCATTTAAAAGGCATTGAAACATGTAGACTCCTAGGACGTTATACTTTCTTTATGCTTTGAAGTATAATGGGAAAAATCTTAATGAAGATTTAATAGATTTTTGGATTGTCTCTTTAATTCATGAGTCTGCAACTTTCAAATTTCTAAACTTTCAATTACTTTGGTCAGGATGGCTCATGAGACAAATTCAAGCAGCCTTTCTTTCCAGTTCTTTCAAATTACCCTTCCTGGTAAAGACAGAGAAATCTTGCCAGAACTCATACTCAGCTTGTTGGAGGGCTAGCCTTATCTTGTTATCTAAGGTCTATGCAAACCACTTCTAATCCCAGTAAATTCTCCAGTTTTGTTAAGATAAAGAGGCTGAAACATGAGGTGTTTAGTAATGTTATGAATGTGATGGTAATTCTTATCTAACTTTCAAAAGGAAAAATAAAAACTTTTCAAGTGTGGTAATTTGGAGCAATTATGTTTCCTTCAAAACAGTTTAGTTTTCATATATTGGTAGACTAGCAAGGCAGTGGAAGCATAATAGCACAAAAGCTCAAGGGATTTGAATGTGGGAATGGATAAATGTTTTATAATGAGTGAGAGAATTCTTGTCCAACTTTAGGAATAAAAGCTCTGCAAAATTATGAGTGCTTTGGCAATGCTTATTTATGAACAGAGAAGTGATCTAATGTTTATAAAATTAGGTTTCTTCAGTTCTTTCTCTTAGAGGCAGCCAAGAGAATTTGAGTAAACCACTTTACCTTGCTAAATTTCCCTCAACAGTGAAATTTCTGGAAATATATTTGAATGTACTGAGTACAGATTATATTGTTTCTGTGATTTTTTTTAGGACTAATCAGGGGAGATACCTATTTTTATGTGAAAAGTAAAAACAAGATACCTTAAGAAAATTGAAAAATTTTTATTACTTTTCCACTTTTAAAGTCATATTATTTTTGCTTGTCCTCAAAAGTTCTAATATACAAGGGAAAACACAAGAAAAAAATTGAATTCCTTTCCTAGGCTATTTTGGAAAAGGCAGTCCGGCTCCAAAAGAACTAGAGATGAGAATATGTCCAGTTAAGATTTTTATCTAGCACACCTAGGGTTTAAGATGAAAAACATTTATGTATAGAAAGAAAGTGGAACACATTTATAATCTCTGCAGTTTGGTCTTGCTTTGTTTCTTCACTCACAGTACATTAATTACATTTATACTCTGTGCTAGTTTGTCCTAAAAGGACTAAAACATGGACTTTGTCCTTAAGGAGCTTAAATCTCCTTGAAAGACATTATTATTCCTCCCTTATGGGAACATCACTGGGGAAAATATTCAAATTGTACATATCATGATCAAAAGCAAACATATACCAGGGCCTGACAGTTTTTCTCTTCTTATAGGCAGTTGCCTTTACCTCATTTGTACCTGATGATTTACTGGTTATAGTATAACTGTATCTGGTTTATTTATTTATGACAATTTCTTTAAAGCTATGCATATTGGAAAATGTCTAAATGTGCAGAAGTGATCCTTTTAAAGTGAAGTCAATCTGAATCTAGAGCTGTAATAAGAAATTTAGATTGGACTACCTTGTGGTCCTCCTTCAGAATTATTTGATCCTCGTCAGCCTGGGAGCTCCCTGAAGGCAGCAACTCTAATAATCTCTGCAGTATCTCCAACTCCTAGTACATTTCTTGGTCTACAGTAAATGCCCATGGTACCTTACCTGACTGACAAATGATGGGTTTCTGTTGCACAGGTGTGTAGGTCTCTGCACCCTGTGAGAAAATCGAGTGACTTTGGGAGAGACAGAGGCGAATGCAACAATCGTGCAAATTAACAGCATTCTTGCCTCACTAATCAGTTTTTCTGTCTTTTTTTTTCTTTTAATAAGGAGGACAGCCTTTCTGTTTCGTGGGCAGAGAACAATTTGTGAAATAGCCTGAGATTTTGGGTTCCAGGTGGTGTCTTTTGTCTGAATTCTTGTGCACCTAGTTCAGACTAGCTTCCTGGCTTTGCCAAACACCACTCTTCATTACAACAGTCTTATTGGAAGATTAGAGTGGGGCTTCTCTGTGTGTGCGTGAGAGAGAGACAGAGAGAGAGGGAGACAGAGAGAGAGATCTAGTTTTCTGTATCACCTCTGCTATGAGCCATGTGACCTCAGCAACTCACTTAACCTCTAGGCCTCCAAGTCATTCCTTTTTAGGTGTTGTCTTGGTTTTAAAATAGGAGGGTTGGGATTCTTAATTGATGTGGCCCATTAAATTCCAATTAGCTATTTGAAGTGCATATATTAGTTTTTCTATTAGTCTGTATGTTCTTGGAGGTCAGAGGCTCTCTGACACATAATGTGTGTGCTGTTTTTTAAATTTTTGTTAGAGAGAATTTGAACACAGACAAAACAGATGGATCAGCTTAGTGAAATTCCACTACTCAGCTTCAACCATCAATCCACGAACACACAGCCAATCCTGTACTATTATGCCCCATTTTCTTATCTTCCTTTATTTGGAAGAAAATCTTAGATATGTCATTTAATCTATAAATATTTTATATTTACACTTTTTTTTTAGCCTCTGAGGCATCTACCACACAACTTTGTACACATTAGGTAATAGGGCAATTAATTATGAATAAATAAATGAGGTTGGGCTGTGAAAGGCACTCCAACATACACCCCGTATTATACATCTTTTAAAAGCTTAATAACATTTGTTAACTTATTTTTCAGAGTGGAGAAGGAAGAGAAGCCAGAGTTTTCAGCTATTGGAATCCTTATGTGGTTGGAATATTAAAAAGTGTCATTACCTATTAGATATAATCACCTCATCACTAGGGAGCCCAGCATACTCCGAGAAGTTAAAGTACTTGCCAAAGATTAGGAAAAAGCCACCCAACTTTATGGATGCATCTCGATGAACTGTCATAGTGGTAGTAGATGACTCAACTTAAAGACTTTACAAACGATAATTATCTAATACAGTGAGAACTTGAAAATTCATAGGAAGGATTCAGCTACTTCTCTTTTCTATCACTTTTTCCCCAAGCTTTCTCTGTTTTCTCTAAAACAGGCTGTTCACCCTCCTTTCTTTTCTTTTCATTATTTTTCTGACAGTGCTCAAGTCTTCAGGGGAGTTTTCTCAGAGCATTGAATTAGGCAGACTATATTTTAGCCAAAGTACCTGTGCTTACTTTGGAGATATTACTCCCAAATGTATAGGCAATGTTCTTTGTATAACATCATGAATAAAATAGTAAAACAAGAATAAAAAATTCAAGTGAAAAATCTCCCTTAGTATACACGGAAAGACTTGGACAAGAATGTTCATAGCAGCTTTATTTATAATACCTAAAACTGCAAATAATTCAAATGTCTGTTAACAGAATGGATAAATGGAATATTACGCAGAAGAATAAACTATGGCTATCTAGAAGAATATGGATGATTTTTACAGGTATAATGTTAAGAAAACACTGTATTATTCCATTTATACTAGGTTCAAAACGAGGCAACTGAATTTGTAGAATCTGAAGTCAGGTCAGTAGTTAACTTTATGAGGGGATGAGTGGTGACTAGAGGGGCATGCAAGAGCATTCTAGGTGCTGAAAATGTTCTGTAACCTGACCTGGGAGTTGGTCACACAGGTGTGCTCACTTTGTAAAATTTCACTGAACTGGCTACTTAAGACCTATGTACCTCACAATGTGTGTATTATATTTCAATGAAAAAAGAAAAAACCTTCCCTTTTGACTACTTAGCAACACCAAAAGTTTAAGGTTTACTTGACCTTTTAAGAAATAAGGCTTGCCTCAGTAATCTGATTTTTTTTTCTCTTTTGTAGGACAGAACTGATAGATGCCTAATGTTTTATTGTACAAAGCATTTGTTTCTCTGCTTCATGAGATAATCACCTAATAAACCATGAAGTTGTGGTCAAGGCATTGAAACATGTTAATTATCATATGTCTAATCAATCGCCAGCCCAGGATTGATGCTCGGGGCTGATGCAACGAGATTTCGTGGGGGGAGGGAGGAGGGAGGGGGGTTCTGGAGGGGGGTTCTGGAGTGGGAGCATATGTAAACCCATGGTGATATCATGTCATTGTATGGCAAAACTAATAAAAAAATATATATATATATAAAAAAAAGAAGTTGTGGTCAAGATGAACTGTTAGTAGACCTGTTGGTGTTGGAAGCTCTGAAGAGCTTATTATTATTCTATAAGGGTCATGTAAGGGAAGGTCCTGGCTCTGTGTTAGAGTATGTATTAGAATCCATAATTATTGATACCTTAGTATGGCAAGAGGGATTCAGAATGAAGTTCAGCATATATTTAATTATAAGAGACCATGTAAATATAAGTAGCATTTAATTAATTTCTTTATTGACATGTAGTTGATTTACAATATTAATTTCAAGTGTAAAGTAGCATTTTAATACAACAGAAGTAAACCAAAGCTGAATGGATTGAGTGAATATGCGTGTATACATTCTAAGTCACTTCAGTTGTGTACGATTCTTTGCGATCCTATGGACTGTAGCCTGCCAATAATAGATACATGTGTATGTATAACTGAATTATTTTGCTGTACACCTGAAACTAATACAACATTGTTAATATACTCCAATCAATATAAAATTTTGAAAAATGTAAACTATTTCTTTTTAAAAAGATAAAAGCAAGCATGATACAATACTGACTTTTATATACATATAAATAGTAACACTTTTATGTAGAAGAAGTTTCTTCCTTATATCAGACTGAGTAGAGCTACTTTGGGGTACCAGGTGCAAAACTGGACATGATTGTACTATTAGAAACATTTGACTCTGGTGCCTTCCTTCTGCTTTTCTTTTTTAGTACAGGGTGGCATAGTATAAAAACATGAACTTAGAAGTCAGACTGCCTCTGGTTTAAATCTTTCCTCTATCTCAAGCTGACTGACTGGGCCAATAACTTCTCTGACGTTCAGTTTTCTCATCCTTAAAATGGAGACTCTACTAACTGAAATATTTAATGAGCATATCATGTCTCCCTTTATACCAGGATTTATCAGTCAGGATTTTGTGTGACTGCATAATTTGTAAATAATTGTAAATATTCCACATAATCTACAAAATAATTGTAAACATACAGGAATTTATTCCATTTAAGAGAAGCCTAGAGATTGGCAGTTCAACACGGGTGTGTCTGCTTCCTGAAATCACCAGCAATTTAGGCTCCATTTAAACTCTTTAATCAGCCATTTCAACATGTGAATTCCATTCTGAAGGTTATCACATGACTTAGATGGCTGCTGTAGGTCCAGCCATCTTCCTTATTACAGGAAGTATGAAGGAAGATGACATATAAGGAAAAAACGATGAAACTCCAAGCCAAGTTAGCTCTTTCAGTTGTTTTAGAAGTCCTATAAACACTTTCACTTATGGCCACAATTTAGTTCTATTACCTTGCTTAGCAGTAGAAAGAGGCTGGGAATTGTAGTCTTTTAGCTGGAATAAAATTGGGGTTTGGTCACTTAGAAAGACGTGGTTAGTGCATTTTGGGAGGCAACTAGGAGTCTTGACCACAGTGTTCACAATAGAACATCCCTCCTGATCCTCTCCCTATCTGAATAAATGGTACCACCATCCACTAGATAGCTCAGTCAGAGAAGCTGGGATTCATTCACCATGCTTTTCTTTTTCTTATACTTCATATTCAAATTAACACCCAGTTCCACAACTCTGAAATATATCCTTAAATTGAAACTTCTCTCTATCTCCACTATTAAATCCACAATTCAGGTCACCATTATCTCTCATCTTGATGATTTCAGTTGTTTCCTGACTGGTGTTCTTGTTTCTTGTCTTGCTTCTCTACAGAACATTGCCTGCATAGTAAATAGGCAATGTTCACTATGTGAAAAAACTAAGTGAAATTCCATCACTTTCCTGCCTAAAACCATCCAATAGCTTCCCATTGCAATAAAAATAAGTGTCACCTTCTTACCTTGTCCTACAAGGCCTTCCGTGGTTTAGCCCCTGCCTCTCTAAACTTATCATCCACAGGTCTTCCTGCTCTAATCATGAAGTATGGCCACCTTTTTGTCCCTTGAATGTACCAAGCATGTGCTACTATTAGTAAGACAGTAATAAAGAAGTGAAGAGTGAAAATGAAGTTGCTCAGTCGTGTCTGACTCTTTGCCACCCCATGAACTGTAGCCTCCCAGGCTCCTCCATCCATGGGATTCTCCAGGCAAGAATACTGGAATGGGTTACCATTTCCTTCTCCAGGGGATCTTTCCGACCCAGGGATTGAACCCAGATCTCCCACATTGCAGGCAGACCCTTTACTGTCTGAACCACCAAGGAAGTCATAGGAAGGGATGGGGTCAAATCAGAGTATGTCATATCTACAGCAGTAAAATAAAAGGCAATGAGAGAAGTTGTAAGACATGCTACAGCCAAGTTTAGGTTGAGAGTCAGATCATGAATTTCAGAATCCCTTTGTGTTCTCTTTACTGATGATTGGAGGAAAGATGAACTATGAGCTCCTCTGTCTTCTTGTGGAATACAAATAGGTTTCGGTGATTAATAATTTTAAGAACAGAAAATGCAGGAACAAATGACTGTTATCAGGTTAGAGAAGTAACCATAGAAAAGATAATAAATCAGTCAAAAAATGTCCCAGTTCTGTTTTGAAGGTAAAGACCAGTCTAAAGCACATTCTTGAGCAATTTTTCAGGATCCAAACCTTCGCTAGCACTCAACCACCAGAATAACTGGAGCCTAAGGAATGATGATGTTGACCTTTGCTGGGTCCCGTGACTTCACTCAATGAGGTACCTGGATTTTGTCAACCTAGAGTGACCTTTGCCTAATTTTAATGGTGAAATCTCCACCCCCGAGGGCAGAGATTGCTGCTGTTTTTGCACATGCAGGGTATGAGCCTGTGGTTGCACTGTATGGACACATCGAGAATGCCACATCTGCATGGGAGAGTACTCTCACCCTTTCATGAAAATGCATGCATGCTTAGCTTAAAACTTCCCTGATCTTGCTGTTCAGGGATATAATGCTTTGAAAGCTATCTCTTTGTCTCATTTTTCACAAGGAATAAATGCTTCTACTTTGATTAAAAGTGCTTGGCATGTTCATTGTCTATACACCCCAAGTGACTGACCATTGAATCTGATAATACTACCTCACACCTTTGCCCTGGAACACTCTTCTCCATTTTTGTATGATTAATCCCTTCTCACAGTTTGGCTCTCAGCTCACGTGTCTCTCCCTCAGATAAACCTTCACTGTCTACTTAGCTAAAGAAGTTCTTTCTAACCTCATGTCTAAGTTGCTCTCTGGCCCACGATCTAATTATATTTGGTTCAAAGCTTGACTTGCACCTTCAAGAAGCACTCTTATATACCATCAGTGCAGAATTATTTGATTAAAACCTTTTTGAAGGGCAAATTGTCCAGTATCTATTAGAACTAAAAACTAACTTTATGAGGGCAAGGGAAACTGTAACTGCTGTAGGAGTTCAGTAACTTGTTAAAAGAATGGTGATTCCGAGGATTAAATCACTAAGTGTTTGATCCCAGTTTTTTCCCCTCCTGCTGCTTTATTCCATGCCTTTCATCCAATATTTAAGGTCTCCTCGGCTAAGATGTCAACACATATCCTTTAAAGGTCAAATTTCTCAAGTGGGTGTATCCCTGTTCCTTGGATAAGGCCTCATGATTATTCTAGTACATCTTCCTGGAATTTAGATTTTTATTAGAAGGATGTGAGAAAAATAGTTTTCTACCAAAAAGATTTGGAGGTTGTTAAAGTTTGAGGACCTTCTAGGTTTCTTGGGGAGGGATCTCAGTCTCTTTGATATTAGGGACAATTTAGTGGAAAGATCTGAGACGCACTGCTTAAAAGTATTGGCTCCTGGGTGGATATTTGCATTTTAAAAGAGAATTCTTCAATTCATTATGCAGTGTCTATTGAGGAATTGTGCTTACCAGTAAGCACAGTTTAGCATGAAGCTGTAGGTGCTGAGGCAATAAAAAGTCTTCCTAAACTGTATATTTGTATATTCTCTTCAGTTTGAAAAATGCTTTAACATATATTATTTTAGCTAAATGAATTGTTGCATCAACAAGTTGAATGTAAGCCTGGGAGCTACTTGCAACCCACAAATAATCACTAGGCATTTGTTGTTTAGTTGCTAAGTGGTGTCCGACTCTTTTTGCCACCCCATGGAATGTAGCCGGCTAGGCATGAAGAGGATAAAACTTTTCAAGTAGTGTTAAATTTTAAAATAATTGAAATGTAAGTCCTCCTTCCAAGCCAGGTTCCTATTCCCCAATTCTCTTCTCTAAAGGGAAATTCCTTGAGTATATTTCCAGAAATATTTTAGTATTCTGGCATTAAGCACTAGCTCAGATCTTAGGTCATTCTTAGATCTTAGATCATTCTTTTTTTTCTTCTATACACTAATGAGGAGGGTACAGTACTATTCTGCTTTTTTTTTTTAAATGTAGTGTTTTACATTGGACTGTTGTGTTCTGTTGTATAAGGTACACAAAGTTTGTTTAATTATTTTGTGAGGGTGGGCATTTGCATTGTCTGCAGTATTTTCCTGTAATGGCTGATGCTCTCAGGAATATCCTTTACACAATGACCTTTTTTTTTTCTTTGTCCATATAAAGTAAATAATAAATTTTAGTGGGATTGTGTGTCAGTACTCTAAGTTTTCAGTTCTGCTACATATGTAAAACTGCCCTTCTTAAAAGTTTTAACTAGTGCATTCTCCATGATGGTGTAAGAGAGTAACTTTTCCCTAAACCAAGGTCAGTTTAGCCCATGATCAATTTTTAAAGTTTTGTTAGTAAGATAGTGAGAAAAAAAGTTTATTTTTACTTGCAATTATTTAATTGACTGAGATTAAGCCTTTTTATTTCGAGTATTTCAAAGTTATTTGCATTGGATTCTTTGTTAACTATCTGGTTGTCTTTTTCTTCTGATTTTCTACTGAGTTGTTGGTCTCTTCATTTTTATAATTTGTAAAGGCCCAAAATATATCAAGATATGAAATCAACCCTTTTCTGTCATATATGTTTTAAATGTTTGTTCCCAGGTAATTGTTTAAGGTGTTTAAGAACAACCATAAACTTTAAGTTAGGTGACAATGTGCTTCATTTGAAACAAAGATTTATGAATGAGTGAAATGTCACAGAGAGAGCAAGAGATTCAGAGGACAAGTTCAGGAGGTTGTGTCATGAATCTGGTGTTTTCTAGCCTTATGACCTTGGACAGTTAATGTCAGGGAGTGTCACTTTCCTCAGCTATAGTGTGGGGATGGTTACAGTAGTTCCTCACAGAGTCGTGGGGGTTTGGTAACGTCATACATGGGAAAGTACTCTATAAATAGTACTAAGTGAAGATTAGTTTTGACTACTGATTTGATAATTGAACTTTCTTTTACGTTGGAATATAGTATTTTAGGAAATTGGAATTTCTGCCTTTAGTTACTTTTTTGGGAAAAAAAACAAATTGTCATTCTATCTCAGATCTTTTTCTGCCTTTAGTTCATCTCGTGATTCTGCTGATTCAATAGTTGGGATATACAGATTTCCTTATAGCTAGGGGGCTAGAGAAAAAAAAAAGGCATGGTTTACTAATACTAATGAGTAATAAGGGATGATGCTAATATTTGAAAAGTGAAATAATTGTTAAGTGGTGAAACTGTATCTTTTTCCCTTTTTCAAAAATTTAGTGGGAAAGATCTGCAAAAATGAAGTTCTTTTGTTTGTAGCTTTCATATATTATAAAATATGATATGTTCAGGTTGTATGTGTGTGGAGAGTGTGTAGAATTAGCTTTTTGATCTGGAAAGAACCTACATATCATCTTGTCCAGTGCCTGTTTTTACAGATAAGGAAGCCAGAAATTCTGAGAAGTAAAGGAACTAGCTTGAGTCATGTGGTCATTGCAGAACAAGAAGAAAGAACTTATTCTGTCTCCCTCTTGCTTAGAATCTCTTTCATCTCCTGGGACATTTTGGAAGCATAGGTTGCATGTCTGCATGCTTGGAGTTTATGGCAATAGCTACATTTCTTCTAAACTCATCAAATGAGCAGCCATATTTCTTGAACCTAGAGAACAGTAAGTTATAGTCACATCTTGCTGTTTTGGA
Source organism: Antilocapra americana (assembly GCA_007570785.1). NCBI lineage: Eukaryota > Metazoa > Chordata > Mammalia > Artiodactyla > Antilocapridae > Antilocapra > Antilocapra americana. The sequence continues at coordinate 43,490,207 of ML660197.1, read as the reverse complement.
GAGGTTATTTTGAGCTAGATTTAAAAAATAGCTTTAAAAATTCTTATATTTCAGTTTACTGAATTTTAATATTTTAGCAAATCTTTTAAAGCTTTTTCCCTTTATTTATTTTTTTTTATAGTAAGGACATTTTAGGGGAACTCAAGTAGGAAGAGTGTTCAAGTTTATTAATCTATTACAATCCATATATTTATATTGCTGTTATTCAAGGACAAAAGGAAAGATATACCCATTTGAATGCAGAATTCCAAAGAAGAGCCAGATAAGGTAAGAAAGCCTTTCTCAGTGATCAATGCAAAGAAATGGAGGAAAAAATAGGATGGGAAAGACTAGAGATCTCTTCAAGAAAACTGGCAAGAATACACAGAAGAACTATACAAAAAAGATCTTCATCACCCAGATAACCATGATAGTGTGATCACTCACCTAGCCAGACATCCTGGAATGAGAAGTCAAGTGGGCCTTAGGAAGCATCACTACAAACAAAGCTAGTGGAGGTGATGGAATTCCAGTTGAGCTATTTCAAATCTTGAAAGATGATGCTGTGAAAGTGCTGCACTCAATATGCCAGCAAATTTAGAAAACTCAGCAGTGGCCACAGGACAGGAAAAGGTCAGTTTTCATTCCAATCCCAAAGAAAGGCAATGCCAAAGAATGTTCAAACTACTGCACAATTGCACTCATCTCACCTGCTAGCAAAGTAATGCTCAAAATTCTCCAAGCCAGGCTTCAACAGTACATGAACCATGAACTTCCAGATGTTCAAGCTGGATTTAGAAAAGGCAGAGGAACCAGAGATCAAATTGCCAACATCTGTTGGATCATACAGAAAACAAGAGAGTGCCAGAAAAACATCTACTTCTGCTTTATTGACTACACCAAAGCCTTTGACTGTGTGGATCACAACAAACTGTGGAAAATTCTGAAAGAGATGGGAATACCAGACCACCTGACCTGCCTCTTGAGAAACCTGTATGCAGGTCAGGAAGCAACAGTTATAACTTGACATGGAACAACAGACTGGTTCCAAATAGGAAAAGGAGTGTGTCAAGGCTGTATATTGTTACCCTGCTTATTTAACTTATATGTAGGGTACATCATGTGAAATGCCAGGCTGGATGAAGCACAAGCTGGAATCAAGATTGCTGGGAGAAATATCAATAACCTCAGATATGCAGATGACATCACCCTAATGGCAGAAAGCAAAGAGGAACTAAAGAGGCTCTTGTTAAAGGTCAAAAGGAAGACTGAAAAATCTGGCTTAAAACTCAACATTCAGAAGACTAAGATCATGACATCCAGTCCCATCTGGCAAGTAGATGGGGAAACAATGGAAACAGTGAGAGACTTTATTTTTTTGGGTTCCAAAATCATTGCAGATGGTGACTGCAGCCGTGAAATCAAAAGATGCTTGTCCCTTGGAATGAAAGGTATGACAAACCTAGAGAACATATTAACAATCAGAGACACTCCTTTGCAACAGTGGTCCATCTAGTCAAAGCTATGATTTTTCCAATAGTCATGTATGGATGTGAGAGTTGGATCACAAAGAAAGTTGAGTACTGTGGAATTGATGCTTTTGAACTCTGTGCTGAAGAAGATTCTTAAGAGTCCCTTGGATTGCAAGGAGATCCAACCAGTCCATCCTAAAGGAAATCAGTCCTGAACATTCATTGGAAGGACTGATGCTGAAGTTGAAGCTCCAATACTTTGGCCGCCTGATGTGAAGAACTGACTCTTTGGAAAAGACCCTGATGCTGGGAAAGATTGAAGGTGGGAGGGGGAGGGGATGACAAAAGATTAGATAGTTGGATGGCATCACGGACTCAATGGACATGAGTTTGAGCAAGCTCCGGGAGTTGGTGAAGAACATGGAAGCCTGGCATGCTGCAGTCCATGGGGTCGCTAAGAGTTGGACATGACTAAGTGACTGAACTGAACTGATTCTTCAAGCAGAATATATATTCAAAGCATTCAAATTTGATCCAAACTGTAGTAAATTTAAACTGTTGATTAATAAAATTATTTCTGTGATTTTCTCTTTGTAAATCCCTTTGTGTTGCTTTTATTTTAAGGTGAACGTTGAAATTAATGAAAAAATACCACATTAACTGACACATTCTTCCTGATGCTGGAGATAAAATTTGTTTTAGTTATTTTTCTTCAATTCATCCTCATTTTGTGTGAAATATTAATTGAAATGAATTTTGCTTGAAAGTTTTCCTTGTAGTAGAAAAAAAAGGCTGGGAGCATCTTTTCATTCTTCTTGTCTACCCTTCTCATGGCAGAAGCAATGTCCCAATTTGGTGATAGCAACTGAAAGTCATTGACATGTGCAAGGACATCCATTTTTGGTATCATGCTAAATCAAGTAAAACATAGTCTTTAACAAATCATTTTGGACAGTGAGCATTATGAAAAGCAAGAGAAGAGCCAACAGGGAAAGTGAGATGAGGGTGAATGAAAGTGAGATGAGCTGAGTTTCAGAACTAAAAATATTGACAACGATTGTTTCTTTATGCTGAGGTTAACTGATATTATCAAAATTGTTTCCATTAGAAACCACAGTTTTTATTAGAAAAGTATTATGTAATAAGGTATTAAAGGACATTTAAATATTTTTCTAAGTCCCACACAATAGGAGGAACATTGGTGAGAGCCAGTTGCTAAGGATTACCCATTTCCTATGTTCATCTTTCTTAGCAACACCACCACCAGCCTCGGATCATTGCCAACATCTGGATCATTGCCAGCCTTTCGAAATCCCTGTCCTTGGAAGCTGCATAAGTGAAGCCATCATTTGCTATAAGGACACTCAGTCCATAAGCATTTAAAATAGGACTAGCTTTAAAATATAAAAATATAATACTTATGAAAATTCAAGTAACAGATACAAAGAAGATAATAATGTCATTTCCAATCCCATCACTCAGAAATAACCACTGTTAACATTTTTGTGTATATACCATACGATTACTTTATAATGTGTTTGCAATTTGCTTTTTTTCGCTATAAAAAGGAAGGATTGGGGTATCCTTCTAATCAATAGACAATATCATAATTTAATGAACACATAGCATTCCACTGGATGGTTGTGCTATAATTAATTTAGGTAGTTTTCAAATAATGGAGCTTAAGTTTGTTTCAGTTTCTTTTTTCCTAGTATGAACAAAGATGCAGTAAATCAGCAAATATTGAACACTTCCTATGCCAGACACTGTGGTAGATGTTGGAGATACAAGGATACATAATACACATTTCCAATATTCAGGGACTCAAATGGGAAACAGGCATGGAAGCATGTAATTGTAATACTATGTGAGGTGGACGACAGACATGTATATGGGGCCAATGTTGGCACTAAGGCATGTGCTTGGGTGTGTTGGGAGGAAATTGACTGAGGATGAGAGACTTAGTCCAGAAAGGCTGGGAAACGATTGCTGGGAAACGATCACCTGGGAGAACTGGTTAGGATAACTCCTTCCCAGTTCTGTTCCCTAGAGAACATGATTCAGCAGGTCAAGGATGAGGCCTCAGGTGAGTCTGTTGTGGGTAATGTTCCCTATGGTGGTGGTGATTAGTCGCTAAATTGTATCCGACTCTTGCGACCCCATGGACTGTAGCCTACAAGGCTCATTTGACCATGGGATTCTCCAGGCAAGAATACTGGAGTGGATTGACATTTCCTTCTCTAGGGGATCTTATACTTTGAGAATAGGCATAAGGCATGGGAAACAGCTAGGGTGGAGCACTGAATTGGAAAGGGGGTTACTGTCAGATGACAAGGGACCTTGATAATCAAACTAAGAACTTTAGACTTTATGGGGTAGGTGATGAGGAGTCACTGAAAATTTTGAGTGTCATTATAAGAACTGTGGCTTAGGTAAACTAGTAGGAAAGGCAGATATTACGGAAATGTTTTCCTAGTTTCTTTCTTTCTTTATTTATTTTATTAGTTTTGCCATACAATGACATGATATCGCCATGGGTGTACATATACTCCCCCTCCAGAACCCCCCTCCCTCCTCCATCCCTCCTCCCTCCCCCCGGGAAATCTCGCTGCACCAGCCCCGAGCATCAATCCTGGGCTGGCGATTGATTACACATATGATAATTAACATGTTTCAATGCCCTTCTCCCATATCATCCCCCCCTTACCCTCATCCACAAAGTCCACGAGTCTATTCTATACATCTGCGTTCCTTTTGCTGTCTCGCATGTTGGGTTCTCGTTACCGTCTTTCTAAGTTCCATATATATGTGTTAATATACTGTATTGTTGTTTTTCCTTCTGGCTTACTTCACTCTGGATAATGGGCTCCAGTTCCGTCCACCTGAGTAGAACTGATTCAAATGAATTTTTTTTTAATGCTGAGTAATATTCCATTGTGTATATGTACCACAGCTTTCTTATCCATTTGTCAGTTGATGGGCATCTAGGTTTCTTCCATGTCCTGGCTATTGTAAACAATGCAGTGATGAACATTGGGGTACACGTGGCTCTTTCAATTCTGGTTTCCTCGGTGTATATGCCCAGCAGTGGGATTGCCGGGTCATATGGCAGGTCTATTTGCAGCTTTTTAAGGAATCTCCACACGGTTTTCCATAGTGGCTGTACTAGTTTGCATTCCCACCAACAGTGTAAGAGAGTTCCCTTTTCTCCACATCCTCTCCAGCATTTATTGCTTGTAGATTTTTGGATGGCAGCTATTCTGACTGGTGTAAAGTGGTACCTCATTGTGGTTTTGATTTGCATTTCTCTGATAATGAGTGATGTTGAGCATCTTTTCATGTGTTTGTTAGCCATTTTTATATCTTCTTTGGAGAAATGTCTGTTAAGTTCTTTGGAAACGTTTTCCTAGTTTCTTATACAGACGTAATTAAGTTTTCTTGGCTTGTTGGTTATTTATATGAATAATAAGTCATATCTAAATGCTAGTTGGGGAGGGAAGAGTGTTTCTCAAACTTTAATGTGCCTGTGAATCACCAGGGATCTTGTTAAAATATAGATTCCTACTCAGTATGTCTGGGAAGTTGGGAGAGCTGACCTTCTGGTTTCCTAACAAGCTTTCAGGTGATGTTGATGGCTATGCTCTGTGGACATACTGGCATACAAGATGTGCTTATAGAGTGTTTCAATTAAGCGAGGATTTCCACTTCATTCTTTACATGTAAATTTGCCCTGTTGTCTTAGGACTTTGGTGAGCTCACTTTGCAAATCTGTTATACAGCAAGTTATATTTGAATTGACTCCTTTCTCTTTGCAAATAACATCTGTTTACTTTTGATTTACTATGTGAGAGCTTAAATGGGGAGTCATTCAATATATGTATGTAACTCGGAGCCAGTTTTTGAGTTAAATCTTAAGCCTTTTCAAAGAACAGAAAAATGCTATTGAACTTTCATAGAATAATAGGTTTGAAGTTGATTAACTGTATTGAGTCACAAAGTCACTATTGGTTATTTCTTGGTATAGCTGTTCTTTAAGTTTCTTAATCAAGTACAACTAACCAACAGATGAGTTAAGAAGTAGGACTTAGAATGTCTGTAACTTTACAGTACCTCTTTCGTTTGCTGTGACTACATTTATCCTATGGGCTTTCCAGGTGGTGCAGTGGTAAAATCCCTTGCCAATGCAGGAGACACAAGAGGTGCAGGTTCGATCCCTGGGTCAGGAAGATCCCCTGGAGGAGGAAATGGCAACCCACTCCAGTATTCTTGCCTGGGAAATCCCATGGACAGAGGATTCTAGCAGGCTATAGTCCATGGGATTGAAAAGAGTTGGACGTGACTGAGCAACTGAACACAACACACATACTTGTCCTGTCTCTCCATTAGATTTGAACCCCTTTGGTGTATAGATTCTGTGTTGGCTAGAGAGGTAGCATAAACATCCTTTAGGAAAGAACAATCAGAAAAAAAACATTAAGTAGTATATTTTTAGTGTTCTTTGGTAAACTCAGTGCCATATAGTATATTTGCTGCAGGATTTGAGAGTGGGAGAGGTGTGGCAACTAAAGATTACAGGAGCATATAACTTTTACATTCATGATGCACTTTAGGGTTTATTCAGAGTCAGGCCCTTCACGTGACTTTATAACAATCATGTGATGTAGGCAGAGCAGACATCATTATCCCTACTTTACAAATGTGAGAAGACTGAAGCTCAGACAGGTGAAATGACTTGCCCTAAGTCAAAAGCAGTCACTGTCAATGCCTAGTTTGGAGTCCAGTGTATTATTCCATCTCAGCATGCACAACTCAAACTCAGAGTGATTTAGGGGGTTTAAGGTTTTTTAAACTTAGTGATTTAAGTTTTTCAAGTGAAAGTTACTCAGTTGTGTCTGACTCTTTATGACCCCGTGGGTTATACAGTCCATGGAATTCTCCAGCCTAGAATACTGGAGTGGGTAGCCTTTCTCTTCTCCAGGGGATCTTTTCAACCCAGGGATCGATCCCAGGTCTCCCACAATGCAGGTGGATTCTTCACCAGCTGAGCCACCAGGGAAGCCCAAGAATATTGGAGTGGGTAGCCTATCCCTTCTCCAGGGGATCTTCCCAACCCAGGAACTGAACTGGGATGTCTTGCATTGCAGGTGGATTCTTTACCAGCTGAGCTACCAGGGAGTTTTATCTGTTAGGGAAATGTTTAGCTTTAAGCAACAGAAAGCTTGACTTAAAGTAGCTTAAACAAATAGGCATCGGTGTTTTCATGCAATTAGAAAACTGGAGGTAGGCATTTGCCAGTGCTGGTTCTGCTGCTCAGTGACCCAAGCTGTTTCTGATGTTTTGTTTTGCTATTCTTGGACTCATTGAAATTTGTCCTCATGTTTGTCTCTTCATAGTTGCAAAATGACTGCCCCAGCTTTGGGCAGAAAGGGATGGAGTGTGTATGCAATAGAGGGGCTACCAGCTTCATCTGTCCAGCTTATGAAAATCAAAAGTTGCGTGGAAATTTCACCAGTGGACTTCTATTTGTCATATTGGCCAGAGACTTGGGCTTCCGTTATAGCTCAGTCAGTAAAGAATCTGCCTGAAGTGTAGGAGACCCAGGGAAGATCACCTGCAGAAGGAAATGGCAACCCACTTCAGTATTCTTGCATGGAGAATCCCCATGGACAGAGGATTCCATTCCATGGCAGCCTACAGTCCATGGGAGTCACTGGACATGACTTAGTGACTAAACCACCACCAGAGACTTAACACATGTCCCTGGGTTTCCTATCCCCATCCCCCACCTTATGAAAGAGTCAGGGAAAATCAATACTAGCTTTGTCAGCCTTAAAAGTAGACATAGGCAAGGGAGAAAGGTGGTTGGCATTGGGTATTGAGTGAGCCAGTTTGCAGTGTTTGTCACAGTCTTACTGTAATTCCAAATGGAGCAAACAGCATTGGATAAACACCAATTGAAAATCCCTGTACGTTCCTACTGCTGTGTGAAGTTTGTGATTACTGATTCTGAGTGCTAGGCAGCTTTTTCCTAATAACTCCTAAGAAAGTAAAATTTGAATAACTCCTATATCACTTATTGGTATAATAACATTGGAGAGGAGATGTTGTGGTTCGTTGGATTGGTTGTTTTTTGCTTAATAGTTCTTTACTAGCTTATCTATTTCATGAGATTTTTTGCAAGATAGTTATACAACTACTTTATCATCCTTTGTTAAACATTAGGTTTCTGCATACTTGTAAATTAGGAAGAAGTAGGAATTAAAATCGGAGAAGGCAATAGCACCCCACTCTAGTACTCTTGCCTGGAAAACCCCATGGACAGAGGAGCCTAGTGGGCTGCAGACCATGGGGTCGCTAAGAGTTGGACATGACTGAGTGACTTAACTTTCACTTTTCCCTTTCATGCATTGGAGAAGAAAATGGCAACCCACTCCAGTGTTCTTGCCTGGAGAACCCAGGGATGGGGGAGCCTTGTGGGCTGCCGTCTCTGGGGTCACACAGAGTCGGACACGACTGAAGCAACTTAATAGCAGCAGCAGGAATTAAAATGCATTTGCTGTCCTCAAGAGTCGTTGTGTAGGATCAGCAGGCCCTGGCCTGTGTGTGTTTGTCTAGAGTTGAGTTTCTGTGGCTAAGCACAGGCCTGTTCGTGAAGCTATTTTAAGTTATAGCAAAATGATGGCACATATTCCTTTTTTTCCAGTTGAATGGAGTAGGAGAAGTTTTGGAATCAGATGCACTTGTGTTATAGTCCTGGATCACCTTCTGACGCTTAGTCTCCTCGTTTTTCAGGTGAGGGTGATGACACTTACCTCATAGCTCTGAGGATTCACGATGTGCCCTGTGACTGGAAGTACCACAGAGCTGGGGTTAGAGAAGGCACTTGTGTTTGCAACTCGTTTCTCCCTGCAGTTCTTGCTTCCCCTACAACACCCTGGCTTGTCGAACTTGGAAGCAGTTTATCTATTTCCCTTGATAAAAAACTTGAGTTTTTGTTTCTTACAGAAAGGGGAAGTAATTTAGAAATTTTGGCCCAGTGGACTTCCCTTTTGATTAAATACTCAGCAATCCTGTTCAGTGACAGAAAGGCAAGTACCTAATTAAATTATTATTATCATTTAAGGGAAAGGATATTGCTACTCAGGCTAAACGTGCTCCCACAAAATGAAATCCATTGCTGTCTTTCCCTCCCCTCTTTATCCCATCTTTATCTTTATAGTTAGCTATCCTGAGTCAGAGAAAGTGTAAAAAATGCCACTGTTAAGGTCCTTTTGAGAGGAAATTCCAATTTGTGTGTGTGAATCTAAAATAAGAGTATGGGTAACTCAAAGATCATTTTAATTTTTCTTTTTGTTGTATATTTTTTATTTACATGTAACTAAATGTTCATATGTAGCAATTCATGTAATTCTTAATGAAGTCATGAGGGCTGTTTCCTGAGATAGATAGTATTGTGATGTTTATAAAACAGGTTGTAAAATAAAATAAAACTAAATGCTACTGTCCTTTTGGTTTGCTGGTTTCAGTGAGCAAATTTCATTATGTTTATTTAATCAACATACCTTGAAAACATTTTTTTTTTTTGCACAAAGTTGGTTAACAACCAAGAAGCACTTCAGTAATAAGTTGGATTTCACCACGCAAATGCCATTTGTATTTATTTAATAGAAGCAAAGTTGGGGACTTTGCAGTTTTGTGTCAGAGAACAATAATTAACATGTGAAATGTGAGCTCTGGATGAGTAGACTTAAAGGAGAATGAAACACATCAGTGGATGTTCCAAAACATGGTGGTTTAATGGCTGATTCATGTTGATGTTTGACAGAAACAAAATTCTGTAAAGCAATTATCCTTCAATTAAAAGATAAATTAATTAAAAAAAAGCATATTGGAACTATACTCAGCAATTCCTACTGAAATTCCACCATCTTTTGGTGGTACTGTCACATATAATAAAGTTTTTTGTTGGTCATTGCTGTTCTCATTTAAGAATTATACATCACGCTTTGTTTTACAGGACTAAATAAATTCTTAAAATGGCTAGCTGAGACTAGAGTTATGCAGCTGAGGAGCAAAAGAAATCAAACTATACCTTAAAAAAATGGAACCTGTGACATTGACCCAGTTGTCCCAGGCTTTCCATGAACTCAGAGAGGCAGATGATAAACTGTACATGTTTTAGTGATGGCATCTGTATTCTGCTCATACTCTGAATTTTAAATTGTTGTCAGAGATTGTTTTATCTGGTGGACAAATTACACCAACAGAAACACAAGTAGGATGACACTTTAAAAACTCTTCAACAGGTTAAAAAAAATCTTTCATTGTGGGACATGTCAGGTATATGCATGAATAACTAGAACAGTGTCAATAAAGCATAAAGACAATCATATTGTGAGACCTCTCATTTCTGTCTCCCAGCTTTAAGAATTCATAGCTTATGGCCTATTCTGTTTCTCTGCTCCTCCTTCCACTGCTTTCTTTTCCCAATATGGAGTGTTTTGAAGCAAGTCATATCACCCATAAATATTTCAGAATGTGACTTTAAGAAAATAAAGACTATTCCCAATATTAAACAGTTTGAAATGGCTTCTTTTCTGTGGGAGAAGTGTAAAATGTGTGAATGGTGTTTAATATCAGGCATACATATTAAATTGCATATCCATATGACTCCACACATCTGACTTCTTCCAAGCTCATTTTCTACAAACCACTGCTTTTACTGCTTAGTGTTTGGTGGTCTTTATTTATGTAAAATTTAGTGAAAATGTTAGAACAGCTTTGGGTTTGTTTTCCTTTCATTGGTGACTTTTTTTCTAGATAGAATTTTTGTCTCTGCAGAGTAGTTGATCTTGCTTTATATGGAAGTATTATCAATGAGAACTGTTCCACATGACCTCTGGTGACTCTCCAGTGATGCTCTTCAGTCTTGAAACCACTCCCTCTATTTGAGAGCAGATGGACAGAGGATGTTGTTGTTGTTGTTCAGTTGCTCAGTCGTGTCTGACTCTTTGTGACCTGGGGACTGCAGCACACCAGGTCTCCCTGTCCTTCACCATCTCCCAGAGTTTGCTCAAATTCATGTCCTTTGAGTCAGTGATGCTATCCAACCACCTCATCCTCTGTTGTCCCCTTCTCCTCCTGCCTTCAGTCTTTCCTAGCATCAGGGTCTTTTCCAATGAGTCATCTCTTCATATCAGGTAGCCAAAATATTTGAGTTTTGCTTCAGCATCAGTCCTTCCAATGAATATTCAGGGTTGATTTCCTTTAAGATTGACTGGTTTTATCTCCTGGCTGTCCAAGGGACCCTCAGGAGTCTTCTCCAACACCACAATTCAAAAGCATCAATTCTTTGGCACTCAGCCTTCTTTATGGTCCAAGTCTCACATCTATACATGACTACTGGAAAAACCAAAGGTTTGATTATATTGACCTTTGTCAGAAAATTCATGTCTCTGCTTTTTAATATGCTGTCTAGATTTGTCATAGCTTTTCTTCCAAGGAGCAAGCATCTTTTAATTTCATGGCTGCAGTCATCATCTGCAGTGATTTTGGAGCTCAAGAAAATAGTCTCTCACTGTTTCCATTGTTTCTCCATCTATTTTTCATGAAGTGATCCATTGTTTCCCTCTCTGTTTGCCATGAAGTGATGGGACCAGGTGCCATGACCTTAGTCTTTTATTTAAGTCAGCTTTTTCAGTCTTCTTTTTCACCTTCATCAAGAGGCCCTTTAGTTCCTCTTCGCTTCCTGCCATTATAGTGATGTCATCCACATATCTGAGGTTGTTGATATTTCTCCTGGCAATCTTGATTCCAACTTGAGCCTCATCCAGCCCAACATTTCACATGATGTACTCTGCATAGAGGTTAAATAAGCAGGGTGACAATATACAGCCTTGATGTATTCCTTTCCCAATTTTGAGCCAGTCTGTTGTTCCATGTCCATTTCTAACTGTTGCTTCTTGACCAGTACACAGGTTTCTTAGGAGTCAGTTAAGGTGGTCTGGTTGTCCCATCTCTTTAAGAGTTTTCCTCAGTTTGTTGTGATCCCTAAATTTAAGATTTGGTATTTAAGGCACATATGCCATTTTTATTAGGAAAACTGTGTACAGTACTGCTTCTAGTATTTTCTTAATAAGCTACAAAGTATAGAGGGACATTTTCATAATGATGCTTTTGTGGATGGGATAGTGACTTGTTTTTATATTTTTGCTTTTGCTTTGTTTAACCTATGTAGTGTCTACTTGTGCTAGATTAGAGGATTTGATTTGACATGGATGAATTTGCAGATTAATGTAAAAGGACTTGTATAATAATGAAATTTTATTTTTGTAAAAGAGAATGGATGCAATATAGAGTATTTTTTGGTTCAGATTGTGGTTCTGGAGACAAACTGCCCAAGTTCTGAGTAGCTGTTCCACCAACTAATAGCCACGTGGTCTTGGATAAGTCACATAACTTCTCAAAATCTCGGTTTCCTTATCTGTGAAATCAGGATAATAAGAGTACTTATCCCTTGTATTTTTAAAAAATATGGATTCAATGAAATGGAAACAAGCAAAATTATTAATTTTGGTTTAAATTCAGTAGAGATATTTGTTAGTGAACATTTTTTAAAGATGCTCTAATCACTTTAGTTTCCCAAAACTTAAGGATTGTTGGTTTCTGGAAGTCAGGTGAAGGTGAATTATAAATCAAGAAGTATTAAGAGACAAATTGGTTACTCTGAGGTCTGGTAGCTACTAAATAGTTTATATGAGAAGTTTCATGTGGTTCAGGAGTGTGATCTATTCGGATATAATACTGTATATACAGTATCTTTTCAAGAGGCATTTGATGGCTGAAACCAATTTCCTTTGTCATGTTAAACTCTAGTTAACCTTGAATCCCATTTAGATTAATAAGCTGTTAAACATCCTGGTGTTTAGGTTTCTGCCATATGTTGCAGTAATGAGTCCAGCAGGCTCATCATCTTCATGCAGAGTAGCCAGGCATGTGGGCCAGAGAGGCTTGTGTCCACCTTGAGAAGGCAGAGCCTAGTACAGTGTTCTGGCATCTGCTCCTTGGGGACTATGCCAGGCTGGGCTCTTCCTAGTCCACAGGGCTTGATAACCTTTCTGAACCCCAGGGCTTTGATCAGGTTGAATTTCTTGGCCTGCTTAGTGGGTCCTTGCTTGGCTCGGTGGGCCCCTGGGGCCTTTAGCCTTAGCTTTTCCTTGCGATAGATGACCACATCCAAGGGCCTCAACAGATCAGGGGATGGTAGGACACACTGAAAATGGAAGCAGTACCAAAATGGAAAGTGGAGAGACACCTACCTGCTTCATGGAGTTGCCAGATCCCATTCCTGGTTCTTGTGAACTTAGAGCTCGTCACTCTCTAAGTATACTTTGTTTTATTTTTGTCAGGTTGGCATTTCACACCCTAGAGATGCTTAATGTGTCATTTGCAAAATTTGAAACATCAGATTACTCAGTCTCTTCTAGTCCATTTATAAAACGTACAGCGAGGCTGATCTTGGCATCACTCCGAGAACACTCATGCTTGGCCCTTCTTGCATCTGAGAAGTACCTCTTCATCCCTAAATTTATACTCCTTTCCTGTTTCATGTTCCTGATGGAACATGTTCCATAATACCTATAACTTATTAAGATGAGATTGTGCGTGTGTTTACTTTCCTTCCTCTTTGACTTGCACTTCCTGTGTTCAGATCTCAGTTCTGGCACTTATAAATTGGTTACATTCTCCTCTCTCAGCCTTTGTTTCCTCACCTGTAACGTAAGGATAATGAGAGTACTTACTCTGAAAAGTTGTGCGTGCTATACGTTGCACTGCAGAGCACTCAGTGCAGTGCCTGCCATATATTCCGTCCGTCTTAAGTTGCTCAGTCGTGTCCAACTCTTGTGACCCCACGGGCTGTAGCCCGCCAGGCTCCTCTGTCCAAGGGATTCTCCAGGCAAATACACTGGAATGGGTTGCCATTTCCTTCTCTAGGGGTTCTTCCTGACCCAGGGATTGAACCCACGTCTCTTAAGTCTCCTGCACCGGAAGGCTGGATTCTTTATGACTAGTGTCCCTGGGAAGCCCTGTTGTATCTTAAGGACTCACAAAATATTACTAGTTTTGCTATTGTCATCACCACACCAACATATATTCTCTTTGACCAAAATCACAAAGCACATTTCTATCTTGTGTTTGTCATATTCTTGTTTGCTCTTCAATATTTATTGAATGTGGACAGCTCAGGTACTATTTTCTAGGCCCTGGGAATAGACCCTTCAGCAAAATAGAGTCTTCACTAAAATCACACTTTTGTTTCTGCTTCTTTGGTATTAAATAAATTGAATTGGCAAAGATCTCCAGTGACCTTGACAAATCTAAACAGTTCTCTGGTCCTGCTCTTATTTGGTGCTTTGTAAAATTTGGAACTGTTACTTATTCCCTTCTTTAAACTCTGTCTTTCCTTGAATGCTCTAATACCATACTTTCTTTTGATTATTTTCCTAACTTTCAGACTTTTCCCTCTGACCATTGATCTAATTTTTTTTTTGCTTGCCCTTTATTCTTTAGGTTTCTGCTCCTGATTCATTCATTTTTACCCTCCTACTCTTCTCAGAGATTGTAAACTGGTGATTTTGGAGGAACCAAATTACTCTCACACAAAGTCTATGTCACATTTAGGATGCTTTAGAGTCAAGTTTTCTCCATCTGGAACTATCTGAATACTTAGTGGTTATCAGCAATAATTACCAAGGGGGTGGTATAGTTTAGATGATTTTGCATTTTACCTGGCCATTTCTGTTGAGAAAGTAATTTAAAAAAATAGTAGAAAGTTTATGAACCTTAATTAAATGGAAACTTTAGCTGGTGCAGTCTGATGAGCTTCAGAGTTTTCTGATTATCCACTGTTACTCATTGACCAGATCAAGCAAGCTCTTGCTTCAGGGCTTTGACAGGTTTTTTTTCCTCCCAGAAATGTTCTTCTTCTGGACTCTTATAAAGTTTGTTCCCCCACTTCACTCTTCACCATGCTATTGAAAATAGTGCTCTCCTCCAGCACTGTCTAGTGCCTTACTCTGCTTCACTTTTGTTTTTATGGCACTTAATACCTCCTAACATGTATGTGTCTGTCTCTCCCACTAAAATTTAAGCTTCTTGAGAGAAGGAATTTGTGTGGCTTGACCACTGCTATATTCTCAGTCCAGAATAGTGAATAGCATACAGTAAGAGGTCAATAGTCACCAAATGAATAAATCAATGCAAAAGAGTTCCCTGACTTTGCAGAAGAAATGTTTTAGGATGTATTAAGTAATATTAATTAAATTGCAAGTTTAGGTGAAGTGAAGCTAAAGATCATGATTGCTTTTATAAGAAGAGCAAGGAAAATCGTGATTAACAATAAGTGGAATGAACTTAGAGGAAATAAAATAAATCTTAGCTGGGGGAAATAAAGCAAAGAGTTAAAAAAAAAGATTGAGGCCGGAAACTTAATGTTATTAATTTGAATGCGCTGTTCCAAAAGTCTAAATATTCAGAAATATTTGAGTGTAAAAGTTGCGGGGCTCCAGTGAGTGGTGTGAAAAAACAGAACAATCCTTGGACCTTGGGATCATTAGCTAAGTTAGCCTTGCTACAAAATCACTAAAGAATCTGGGCAAGAAAAATCAAGTGATTGCCATTTCCTTTCCGTTTTTATTATTATCTCTTAATCTCCTATTCTCTTACTATTGACGTTTTTATTCTCTATTCAACTATTATTTATTGGTGCTTACAAAGTGAAAGGTAATTGTCGTAGATAACCTTTTTTCCAATCAGGGAAAAAAGCTTAATTTCTGGAAACTAGTAAAACCTGAGGGCTTTTCTCTTGCTTGAAGGTGCATGAGAGGTTTGGTTGAAGTGGATATCCTGTCACCACTCCCCAAATTTCCATACCTGCTGTGATTTATTTTCTCCTAAGATTGTAAATAGTCTTTTTTTTTTTTTTAAAGCCCATCATTGTCATCCTGTCTGTCACAACTTTATCACATGGGATTTTGAAAACGTCTCTAAACTAGACAAACAAAAATGTGGATTAGGTATATATACATTGAGAAGTGATGTCTTTTGGGCCTGAATCTGTGACTAGCAGATAATTTGCTCAGTAATAAAGATATGCTTTTCTAAACTGTACCTCTTTCATGGTAGGAATTGCAGACGATAGAGGTTAAGCTTTTACTAACCGGAATATGGAATCAGTATATGAGGAGACTTTCTTTTTTTTTTTTTTCTCCCTTTTATTGTTTTTGCCATACAATGCCATGATATCACCATGGGTTTACATATGCTCCCCCTCCAGAACCCCCCTCCCTCCTCCCTCCCTCCTCCCTTTGAGGAGACTTTCAATCTATTTTATTCATCATTACTCAGTACAGATTGAATGCTTGTAATGTGTGAGACATTGTTAAGTATACAAAGTTGAGTTAGAAGTAAGTAGTTTATAATCGACCAGAAAGGACAGGACAAGAATGCAATCACTGCAATACAGATGAGCCCCATCATAAATAAATAAAATATAAGCTTATGAGGTACACAAGACAAAGGCGTTGCTCCTAGTCAAGATTCAGAAAAGGCAAGAGGCAAGAAGTGATGTTTGTGTTTCTTTTCTGTCTCGCATACAGGGTTGTTGTAACCCTGTATGCAAGACAGCAAAAGAAACGCAGATGTATAGAACAGTCTTTTGGACTCTATGGGAGAGGGCAAGGGTGGGATGATATGGGAGAACGGCATTGAAACATGTAAATTATCATATGTGAAATCAATCGCCAGCCCAGGTTTAATGCTTGATACAGGGTGCTCAGGGCTGGTGCACCGGGATGACCCAGAGAGAGGGAATCGGGAGGGAGGTGGGAGGGGGGTTCTGGAAGGGGAACACATGTATGCCCATGGCAGATTCATGTCAATGTATGGCAAAACCAACACGATAATGTAAAGAAAAAAAATAAATAAAAAAAGAAGTGATGCTTGTGATGGATCTTGAATAAGATTTTCTGATGAATGGAATGGTAATCTGTATGAGCAGAGGCATAGAGGTGAAAAAGTATAGGTCATGTTAAAGCAGCAGTAATCTTCCAGAAGAGGCAGAAGGGGATGAGGTCAAGAGATAGGGTGGAAAATTTATCTGTGATAAGAAGGAAGAATACTTCTCTCTCTAATTTTGAGAGAGAAACACAGACTTCCAGGGAGAATATTCAGAGTAACTTGAGGTATAGGGATAAAGGAGATCATTTCATAGCTTCAAACTCATTAGATTATGGGCACAGTGATCTGTTGAGAAGGAAGGGGATATAGGGTATCTTCAGATCCACATGAGTTTTACTTTAGAGATATAGGTCTTGAGAGGTTATGGCCTTGTCCAAGGTGACAGTTTAACACAAAAGAAACTAGAATCTACATCCTGTGATTTCAACTCCAAGTGTTCTTTCTTGGTAAAAGTCAAAATTCCCCCAAAGACCTATACACCAAAAATAATTTTCTAAGTTAAGCATTTCTCATCAAATAAGTAACTTTCATCTGTGAATGGGATAATGTAGACTATAAAATAAATTGGATGAACCCTTATAAACCTGTCTTCTTAGAGGGTAAAAGAAAGATTTATTGCTTTCAGCTGAAATACCACAACAGAAGCACTATATTGTTAAAGCAAGGGTGGTGTCCTGACTGTGACTGAGGAGACTATTGGGGTCCCTGAGTAGTTCCTTTTCTTTACTGTCACCCTGCTTTTGTGGGGCTTGTGTCCAGCTATCCTGCTACAACCAAGAAAGAGAATTCTGGGTCTGCTGCTCTTGTGAATCTATAGACCTTGAAATGGACAGTTCCAAAAAGTGTCTTATTTCCAATTAAATTCATAGGTTTTTTTGTAATTTGAAGTTAGACATTCAGAATGGTTTCTGGTCATTCATGCCACTTGATCATCCAAGGATAGGGTGGCAACATCAGTAATTGTTGGATTTCAGGCAACATTGCAAGTTTGGGGTAGGCAGCTATGTTGCAAGTGTAAATGCAATACTGTATCATTGCCATTATATGAGCTTGGAGAAGAACAAGAAGGTAAGGTTAGAGACGAGAAGTTTGGATAGACAATATAGTCCTATTTTTTTTCTTCTTAATCTCTGGCAGAGGCAGCTCATCAATAGTTTTGTAGGCTGAAGGATTGTTTGCACAGATATAGAAATGAACTTACTGTGATGAAGAATATCAGAATGGATTTTTCACCCTTGGCATTTAAAAATGGCAAATGCCAGCCTTTTCCATGTGCATACATATGTATGCTAAGACATTGATAATCTTGAGATAATCCTTGTGTTAGCATGTGGGGAAACAGTAGATCAAGTCCTGGGAATAAACCTCTCTGATTCGAAGTGAGCTGAGAACCTTCACAAGAGGTATTTTAGTTTATGAGATTTCCCAACTTGGATTTTGCTTATGAGACTTACTTTCAGAGGCAGATCTCAATATCCAGGACAGGAGATTGCTGATTCTGCATTTGTGTTACTGTTGATGTAAAAGAAGCTACATTTTGCACAAAATCTGTGTATAGAATCTGTTGACGTGGTTCATCAGATTTTATAGACTGTGAGATAGTTAATGTAAGCAATCGTTTATGGAACATACAAAAAAGAAAGTTTGATCCATTAGTGGGAGAACTGGTGTTAGCATGCTTCAGTACATTTGTTTTCCTTCATTTTAGTCTTTATTAATTATGAGAAGTTCTAGTAGTTCTTTAGCTCAGAGTTGAGAGTCTTTCTTTAAATGACCAGATAACAAATATTTTAGGATTTATAGCTCATATAGTCTTTATTGTAGGTACATAAGGGCTTCCCAGGTGGTGCAGTGGTAAAGGATCTGCCTGCCAATGCAGAAGACAGAAGAGATGTGGGTTCGACTCCTGGGTCAGGAAGATACTCTGGAGGAGGAAATGGAAATCCACTCCAGTATTCTTGGACAGTATTCTGTCCATGGTTGCCTATAGTCCATGAGGTTGCATAAAGTTGGACACATGAGCGTGCATGCATGCACGCGTGCACTCACACATACACGGCTAGCCACTATTTTAATGCACAAGCAACTGAAAACCATAAACAAATGAATGAATTTGATTATGTTTCGATAAATCTTTGTAAAAACAGATGGTGAGCCATGGTCTCATGACCTTTGCTCTAGTTCAATGTCTGTATTTTACTAAATCTCAGAAAAGTGTCTGGCTAAAGATTTCACAATGGCAGGCTTGGGACAAAAATCTAGATATCTTCCTTTCTGCTCCATTAAAAGGTTAAAATTATTAAATAATTATGAAAGAGCATTCATTAGGTATGATGAAGGTATGAAAATAACAATTGAATTTTCATGTAACCATCATAAATTCAGCTTTGGAAAGAGCATATTATCATTTCCTTTGAAGTTCTGTGTGTGCCCCTTGCCAATCCCTTCTCTTTTTCTTTCCACTCTACAAGTATTCACGTGCCTGAATTTTGAGCTCTTTATTCCTTTTTCTTCTTGATTTCACCCATGTATTTCTATCCTTTTTGTAGGGTTTTAAATGTTATTCTGACATGCTTTTATTTCACTTCTCTAGTAGTATTAGAAAGTTTGGAAGAAGACAGCCAAATTCTGCTCAGTGAAGAGTTGCAGATTTCTCTTTTGTTTATTCTTGGCAGTATTCTGAGAAGGCGCAGGAAGCCAGAGTAACGTGCCTACAGTATCTGCCTTTAATTCAACTCCTGCCTATTCTTAGATTTCTCATGCCAGAGCAGGGAAGGTCATGGCTGACAGACAAGTGTAGGAGTTTAGTGGCTTTCTACTTCCACCCCCTTTCCTGAGGAAATTGCTGTGGTAAATCGGGGCTGTTTCTAGGAATGGCAAGGTCTATTGGTCTGACAGTGATTTTATCTTTGAACTAAATGCATGTGATATATCATGCTTTTCCAAGTTCTGGATGGGAGGAGAGTTCGGGAGGGAAGGGACATGGGTGTACCTGTGGTTGATTCTTGTTGATGTTTGACAGAAAACAACAAAATTCTGCAAAGCAATTAGCCTTCAATTAAAAAATAAATACATTTTATAACCTCCCCCCCAAAAGAAAAACTTTGTGGCATATAATAAACAAAAAGATTAATCTCAAGCATAATATTTGGGCAACAATCAAAAATATAAATAATGCTGACATTTGTGAATACTAGATATGTGAATATTCTATATCAGACTAATATTAAGACAAATACATTTCCTTACTTTCTAGGTACTTGAAACTTTTTTAGGACCTAATTTTTAGAGCATGCTTTCGGTGACTCTGTATGAAAAACACTGCGATCTACTTACACAAATGCTCCAATTGTTTTCATACTTCTGTACATAATTCCCCTGGCTCACTGTAGATTGTTTCCCCAGGGATAGTAAAAAGTTTGAGCTGATCCATCTACATATCTCACCTGGTCCCCTCTATGAACGATTGCAACTGGTTGGTCCTTTGTAATCTCTGACCATACCTGGGATGAAAAGAACTGAGGTTATGCCTTGAAGGTTGGCATTTTCATGAGAGATATGTTCCAGTATCTCTCTCAGTTGTCTCAAAATGTTTTTCAAATTTCTATCCAAATTGCACCCACCCTAGTCCATAATTTCTTATTTCAATTTTGATTTAATTGGCCTGGGGTACAATCTGGGAATATTAAAGCCATATTACATTTTTAAAAGGTTTCCAGATGAGTCTCATGAGCAGGTAAGTTTGGGAGCCACTGCTCTAGTATAAGAGGGTCATCTATTGGAAGAGATTTTTGAGAGGGAGAATGGATAGGACTTGGGGAATGATCACATGTGAGGGGTGAGGAAAAGGGATGCATGTAAGATGTTGCCTAGGATGGTCTCATTTAATGAGATAACAAAATAGGCATGATGCTTAGGAGAGAAAATATGATTCAGTTTTGGACTGAGAAACTGGGCAACCCTTGGGACAGCCATTTGGAGACAATAAAGAATATCTTGAATATTAGAGCTGGCCAAAACTGGGATAGGACTTTATCCTTTATTGCTAAATATATTAAAGAATGCCTGCCAGATATTTATTGACTTTTGCTTAAATATTTCTGGCAACAGAGAGTGAATTATCTATTTTATCTTGGAATGGCTGAAATAGTTCAAAAGTTCTTCCTTATATTGGCCTTGAATCTGTCTTGTTCTGTCCAGTGATCCTTTCTCTGCCTTTGGAGCTATTCATAGCCAGTCTTTCTCTTCCATGCCTCAGGAGAAATTTATTCTCAAATATTTTCTTCCTTGGGATCAAGGTCACCTGTTCTGCATTTAACATGTTTGTAGTAATGATGCTTTCTAAGGTATCTTCTTACTAAGCTATCTAAAACGTAAATGTTGATTAAGTTTGATTAAGGGAATATATACTTCCTGATTACATCTTCATCTAATGACATTGTATACCATAAGTCTTTTTAAAAAGCTGTCTATGTTTGTGAGAGGGCTTCCCTGGTGGCTCAGATGGTAAAACGTATGCCTGCAATGCTGGAGACCTGGCTTCAATCCCTGGTTCAGGAAGATCCCCTGGAGAAGGAAATGGCAACCCACTGCAGTACTGGGTTGCCTGGAAAATTCCATGGACAGAGGAGCCTGGTAGGCCCCAGTCCGTGGGGTCGCAAAGAGGCAGACACGACTGAGCGACTTCACTTTCTATATGTTTATAGTATGAAAGAGGTGATAGTCTCTGAAACATGTTTTTCTTTCTTTATATAAAAGTCAGATTTAAAAATAGAAAATTTATGTAAAGTACATTATACTTTGTTAAAGAAAAGATCACTTGCAATTATCTTAAGAATTTATCCCAATGTGGAGAAGTTTTTGACCTCTTTGTTTCAAGAGTGAAGACAGTGATCATTTGAAAGTCTGTAAAGTTGTAGAAGAACATAGTCACAAAAAAGGCCAAACATGAGACTTACTCTAGTCCCTTTTGGAAGATTTAATCTTCATGGATAAATGTGGTAGTCTCCCATTTCTTGTATTTCAGAAGGTATGCACTCATTTAGATAACTAATCTCTTTTCTTCCCTTGGAAACGGTTTTGAGCTTGGAATTAATTGTTTAGATCATCATTCATACATCAACTGTTTTGATCTTGGAATTAGTTGTTTAGATCATCATTCATACATCAGAGAAGAACTGGAGAGTCTCCTTTAGGTACTTGGCCTAGCCAGGACATGTTTCCATTTATAGCTGGAAAAACCTTTGTCATCCATTCTGGTTTGAGAGAATGTTATTAAAAGTTCATTCCTGAGTTCTTTTTTTGCCAAGGGAACAGCAGTGGATACTGAAAATTTATACCCGGAAGAACCACAGTTTGCTCCAACATAGAGGACTGGCTTTGGGTCCTGAGAACAGGTCCGAGGTATCCTCAGTCACTCCCTTCATGGCGCTTCCACGTGAATTTGTAGGTGACTGTTACTGATTTCTTCCTGACCCACTTCCTACTCATGTCACTAGGAAGCCCACAGACAATTTTGCAGAGATGAATCAAGACAGCGCTTATTTTCCTGACTCATAGCCAGCAGCTCCTCAGTACTCTCTGAGGATGGGATCTGTTTACCTCAGAGTTCCCTCTGTGAGAGGGTATTTGGAATTTTGGATGGTGGCCTGGAATATTGGAGAATGGAGTTCTCTAGGGAAAAGTTGTGTTAGTAGCAGTCAGCTTGTAAAGTTTACACTGTCTGCCCTTTGATAAGGGTCATATGATGTAGTAAATGTTCTTTGGGAAAATTAAAAATCCAGTAGACCAATTCTGGCTTTGCACATGCTATGTCCTCCAGGCAATCAGTACAGGAAGCGAGAAGGGGGCTCTGTTTGTACCTTTCCTTCCATCCCCACCTGTTGCAGTTCTATTCTGCTTTCAGGCTTATCTTCAAGTTAGAGTGAGCCAGACATGTGTTTAAAACTTGATCCTTATTCAAAGTACGAGACTTTGGTCAAAGTTAATTTGCTTCTTTGGACTTGTTTTCCCTACTGGGGAAAGGAGGTTAACTAGCCTATTTCACAGGGTGTTAGGTGGGGACTAAATGAGATTAGATGGTTAATGTATATAAAGTGGTTAGCAGATCTCAGGAAGCCAAGTGTTTTTAGTTGAAAAGCATGAACTTTGGAACCATTCACATTTGGATTCTAACTTGTTCTGTTCTTTCCTAGCTGCATAGTCTTTAATTAAAGATGCCCAAGCATTTTTGTTGTGTAATCCTCAGCTCCATCCTATGTAAAATGGTATCTTCCTAGTTTAAGATAGAAGTGAACAATCTTTTCATGCTTAGGCATCAATTAGTAGGTGCCTAACAAAAGTTTGCTCCATTTCTGCAAAAGCTTTCCCCAAGTTCCACCTCTGCCCCACAACTCCTCACACTCCTCAGAAACAATTACTCCTTTTCTTACCCTTTCATAACTTTACCTCATGACTTACTTTGTTTCTCAGTGCTTGTCTGTCTCTTCGCCACTTGTTAGCAATTACTTGGAAGCAGAGTCTTCATCTCTTTATTCCAGTAGGTCTCAGATACTGTACCATATTTTTTTCCCCAGTGACCTGAACCACTCCCCGCCAAGTTCTCTTTAACTTGAACTCCAGGTTAATTGAGTTAACTTCTTAATTCTTTTCTGCCCAACTGAAATATCCTGCAATAAATTACTAGAGATGTAAATAAACTTTGTGTTCAATGTAATCTTCATTATATTTGGTATTTACTTCCAAGTTCAATAACTTGGTGTCTTTGTTTTTGCTCTGAAAAGTTGTAAGCGCGAAGTTAGAATCAAGAAAGACTATCCAGAAATGAAAGCTTTGCACTTTGATATAAAATTAATGGACATTTAAAACAAATTAAATTTGTGCACATTGTAAAATGAATCCTAATCCTGAAAGTTGATGTTTGGGGTACAATGCATTTTATTTAAAAGCTGCAAGTGGCAGCTCCTATTTGTGATATCAATTTACTCATCTTTAATAACAGTTTAGTAATTTGGAAAAGAGAAACCTTTGAGAGAATATGCAAAAATCAGATTATCTATAGGAAAAGAAAAAAATCAGATTTCCTTCAGAGATGATAAAGATTTGAAAACAAATTCGAAGTGTGTAGCATAGTATATTTGATTTGCCCTCTGAAGATCATCCATTCCTCGTTTCTATCATGAGTATTATGTTGGCAGAATTTGAGAGTTCCTGACAGTGTTTATCATTCCTTTCTTTTTCTCTGGCGTCCTTAGCATCCTATCTAATTTGTATGAAATGCATAATTTCCTGAGCCTGGTACTTCAGCACTTTTGGAGTATATGGTTGTTCAGAACAACAGATCAAGCCTGGTGTTCAGTAAATCATTGGCCATTTGCTCAGTGACCTGTAACAACGCCTGTGCTTCTTGTCCCAGGCCCTGATATCTGTTGCCCCTGAGTCCATGCCAGAACACACAGAGAAGCATTCCAGGCCCCCCTGGAATGCATTCTTTGCATGCATAGCAATCTCTGGAAAGTTATACTTTTGAAGAAAATGGAGAAATGTGCTTTAATGTCATACATCTTAACATGACCAAGGTTATTTCCTAATACCAGATCCTTTAGGCTTCATTAAAACTAGATTTTAATGGCTATCTTGGACACTGCTATAGGGAGTATTGAAGGAATATTCACTGCCTTAACTATTGCTTGAAGTCATGGTTGAGGAAGAGAGTGCTGTCTGTGAACTATTAACTTGGTTTTCTGACTAGGCAAGGAATGTTAAAACCTTTCTCATTTCTGCCAGTCTTTAGATTTTGGTTTGGGAAAGGTCCATTGACTTCAACCATGTAATTGTAATTAGACAATGTAAGCTGAAATACAAAGAAGTAAAATGATGGGAGCAAAGCTGAAACTGCATTTAGCAGAAAAAAGAGGAAGTAAATAGCTTTTCCTGGGCGGTGTGACTTCATGGGTGTTCCCTACTCCTTCCTTCTCGAGACAGAGGTGGCTTTTAGTTACCAGGCAAAAAATGTCGATGTTAAAAGACTTAGAAGGTTTCCAGGTATGTGTTAGTCCTATTTGTTACTCCAAGTACCGCTTTGCCAAGTTAAGAGTCCTGTACCGTTATGAAGTTGCTAATTCTGTTTGTCAATGATATATTCAACTGTAGAAAAGATTGCTTCATAGTTAAAGCTTTTTTAGCATAAGTGCAAATGAAAAAAAAGCAGCAAGAAATAGCAACTAGTTTTTAGGGTGTTGCAAACTGACCTAAACCAATATGCTATGTTATTGTTAAAAAAAATGCTTTTTTTTTGGTACCCATTTAGTTTTATTGTAACAAAGCAACTTGTACACTTTTAACATTTAAAACTGAGCATCACAAAGGAAACTATAAGCAAGGTGAAAAGACAGCCTTCAGAATGGGAGAAAATAATAGCCAATGAAGCAACGGACAAACAATTAATCTCAAAAATATACAAGCAACTCCTGCAGCTCCATTCTAGAAAAATAAACGACCCAATCAAAAAGTGGGCCAAAGAACTTAACAGACATTTCTCCAAAGAAGACATAAAAATGGCTAACAAACACATGAAAAGATGCTCAACATCACTCATTATCAGAGAAATGCAAATCAAAACCACAATGAGATATCACTTTACACCAGTCAGAATGGCTGCCATCCAAAAATCTACAAGTAATAAATGCTGGAGAGGATGTGGAGAAAAGGGAACCCTCTTACACTGTTGGTGGGATTGCAAACTAGTACAGCCACTATGGAAAACAGTGTGGAGGTTCCTTAAAAAACTGCAAATAGACCTGCCATATGACCCAGCAATCCCACTGCTGGGCATATACACCGAAGAAACCAGAATTGAAAGAGCCATGTGTACCCCAATGCTCATCGCTGCTTTGTTTACAATAGCCAGGACATGGAAGCAACCTAGATGCCCATCAACTGATGAATGGATAAGAAAGCTGTGGTACATATACACAATGGAATATTACTCAGCATTAAAAAAAATTCATTTGAATCAGTTCTACTCAGGTGGACGGAACTGGAGCCCATTATCTAGAGTGAAGTAAGCCAGAAGGAAAAACAACAATACAGTATATTAACGCATATATATGGAATTTAGAAAGACAGTAACGAGAACCCAGCATGCGAGACAGCAAAAGGAACGCAGATGTATAGAACAGACTCGTGGACTCTGTGGATGAGGGCAAGGGTGGGATGACATGGGAGAATGGCATTGAAACATGTTAATTATCATATGTGTAATCAATTGCCAGCCCAGGATTGATGCTTGGGGCTGGTGCATTGAGATTTCCCGGGGGGAGGGAGGAGGGAGGGAGGAGGGAGGGGGGTTCTGGAGGGGGAGCATATGTAAACCCATGGTGGTTTCATGTCATTGTATGGCAAAACTAATAAAAAAAAAAAAAGTAAAATTCCCCCCCCAAAAAAACAAAAACAAAAACAAAAACTGAGCATCATCTTTCCTTTCCAGTGAAACAATAAGAAAAATTTAAAAATAAACAGGAACAAAATTACAGTAGACAATGTCAATTGCAAATAAGATCCTACAGGTTCTGCTGATTCTCCCATTGAGTGGCAGGGCTCAAGTCATCATTAGGAGACAATTTTATTTTAAAAGTATCATTTTAAACTACAAGGATGTCTATTAAACATCACAATTAAACATGCCAAAGGAGAAGTCATGCTGTCAAATGCCCACTTAACCCACCCAAACAGCTACCAGTAGTTAGGGCTTCCCTGGTGGCTCAGCTGGTAAAGAATCAGCCTGCAATGTGGGAGACCCTGGGTTCGATCCCTGGTCTGGGAAGATCCCCTGGAGAAGGGAATGACTACACACTCCAGTATTCTGGCCTGGAGAATGCCATGGACTGTGTAGTGCATGAGGTCGCAAAGAATCAGACACAACTGAGCCACTTTCACTTTCACCAGTAGTTAGGGGTGGGCAAAGGTTACCTTCTCCACCATACTCTCCTACCAGGTTACAGTGACATTAAAACTTGACCAAATTCCATCACACAGAGAGACGTATTTCAGATGTGTTAAGATAAACATTATTTAGAGGACTTTTTCTGTAAACTTGATGAATCTGCAGTTGGTCAGGAAAGAAATACTTTGTCCACACATGGCATGGCAGATTCTCTCAAGATAAGACAATATTCTTGGGATAGGATACAGTTAATTCTTTCCCAGAATCCTCCAAATTGATGTACAGCTAATTTGTTCTTCCCAGGTGGCACAGTGATAAAGACTCTGCCTGCCAGTGCAGGAGATGCAAGAGATGCAGTTTTGATGCCTGGGTCAGGAAGATCCCCTGGAGTAGGAAATGGCAACCCACTCCAGTATTCTTGCCTGGAATATTTCATGGACAGAGGAGCCTGGTGGGCTACCAGGCTACCCAATCCACTGGGTTGCAAAGAGTCAGACACAATGGAGCACACACATATGCACACACAGACAGTTAGTTTACAATATTACAGTGTATAGCATAGTGATTTAATATTTTTTCATATTATACTCCATTAAAGTTATAAGATAGTGGCTATAATTTCCTGAGCTATACAGTATATCCTTATTGCTTATCTGGTTTATATGTATGGTAGTTTGTATCTTAGTCCCATATCCCTAACTAGTACTTCACTCCTAATAAGCCATTCTTTCCACCTGTGAAAAGTCATAGTGTTCATGGGGTTGAAAGATTGACGGTAGGAGGACAAGGGGGCAACAAAGCATGAGATGGTTGGATGGCATCACTGACTCAGTGGACATGAGTTTGAGCAAACTACAGAAGACAGTGAAGGATAGGGAAGCCTGGCGTGCTGTAGTCCATGGGGTCGCGAAGAGTCAGACATGACTTAGCGATTGAACAACAGCATGAAAACTCATTTCTAACATTCATTATGCTAATTAGTAAAGCCTCTGGTTTTAACTAGAGATAAAAAGATTCAAAGCATTTGTATTTTTGTGCAAATGCATAGATCTTATTTGGTTCATATATTTTTATGTTGAAATAGGTCCTCAGCATGTGAAAGAGATACTATTAGATTTATCAGATAAGAACCCTGTGTGTCTCAGTGTAGTTTATTGTCAATTAACACAGTGTTTACTGAGTACCCACTTTGTGCAGCGGATATTGAGATAAAAGGGCACAGCTCTTGCTCTCAGCCCACTATTACTGGCATAGATGGGGTCATGGCACAATGCAATGGCTGTACAACTTGAGGAGGTGCTGTTCCTTACAACTGAATGGTGGGCCCAACTTAACGCCTGAAAGGGAGCAACACAGTGGCTGAGCATGCCTGTTGTTTTCTCCTAAAGTAACCTGGAACATGGCTTATCTTGTTGGAATTAAGAGTGGAATAAGGGAGCATAAGTTTAAAACACTGTTAGGGACATGGGGCTCTTCCCAAGAAGCCAAACTATCACTTAGAGTTCCAGAAATCCTGGATTCTTGTTTTGACCTTATTCCTTAGCTTGCAGTTCAGGTAAGAACAATCCCTTTTTCCCAAAGAGACTCAAGTGATTAATAAACTTGGAGCTCAGAAAGGGTTTCAGTTCAGTTCAGTTGCTCAGTTGTGTCTAACGCTTTACAACCCCATGGACTGCAGCACACCAGGCTTCTCTGTCCGTTACCAACTCCTGGAGCTTACTCAAACTCATGTCCATTGAGTCGGTGATGCCATCCAACCATCTCATCCTCTGTCAGCCCCTTCTCCCATCTTCAATCTTTCCCAGCATCAAGGTCTTTTCCAATGAGTCAGTTCTTCACGTCAGGTGGCCAAAGGATTGGAGTTTCAGGTTCAGCATCAGTCCTTCAAATGAATATTTAGGACTGATTTCCTTTAGGATTGACTGGTTGGATCTCTTTGCAGTCCAAGGGACTCTCAAGAGTCTTCTCCAACACACAATTCAAAAGCATCAATTCTTTGGCACTCAGCCTTGTTTATAGTCACTCTCACATCCATACATGACTACTGGAAAAACCATAACTTTGACTAGACAGACCTTTGATGGCAAAGTAATGTTTTTGCTTTTTAATATGCTATCTAGGTTGGTCATAGCTTTTCTTGAAAGGAGCAAGTGTCTTTTAATATCATGGCTGTAGTCACTATCTGCAGTGATTTTGGAGCCCAAGGAAATAAAGTCTCTCACTGTTTCCATTGTTTTCCCATCTATTTGCCATGAAGTGATGAGAACAGATGTCATGATCTTAGTTTTCTGAATGTTGAGTTTTAAGCCAATTTTTTCACTCTCCTCTTTCACTTTCATCAAGAGGCTCTTTAGTTCTTTGCTTTCTGCCATAAGGATGATGTCATCTGCATATCTGAGGTTATTGATATTTCTCCTGCTGATCTTGATTCCAGTTTGTGCTTCATCCAGCCTGGCATTTCTCATGATGTACTCTGCATATAAGTTAAATAAGCAGTGTGACAATCTACAGCCTTGACATACTCCTTTCCTAATTTGGAACCTGTCTGTTCCATGTACGGTTCTAACTGTTCTTGACCTGCATACAGATTTCTCAGAGGCAGATCAGGTGATACCAAGGGAACATTTAATTAAATTAGAACTAATTAGATTAGAACACTTAATTAGATATACCAAGGGAACATTTCATGCAAAGATGGGCATAATAAAAGACAGAAATTGTATGGACCTAACAGAAGCAGAAGATATTAAGAAAAGGTGGCGAGAAAACACAGAAGATCTATACAGAAAAGATCTTCATCACCCAGATAACCATGATAGTGTGATCACTCACCTAGCCAGACATCCTGGAATGTGAAGTCAAGTGGGCCTTAGGAAGCATCACTATGAACAAAGCTAGTGGAGGTGACGGAATTCCAGCTGAGCTGTTTCAAATCCTAAAAGATGATGCTGTTGAAGTGCTGCATTCAATATGCCAGCAAATTTGGAAAACAGCAGTGCCCACAGGACAGGAAAAGATCAGTTTTCATTCCAATCCCAAAGAAAGGTAATGCCAAAGAATGTTAAAACTACTGCACAATTGCACTCATCTCACACAGTAGCCTCAGCTCAGTTGGTAAAGAATCTGCCTGCAATGCAGGTGACCTGGTTCGATTCCTGGCTTGGGAAGATCCACTGGAGAAGGGATAGGCTACCCACCCCAGTATTCTTGGGCTTCCCTTGTGGCTCAGCTGGTAAAGAATCTGCCGGCAGTGCAGTCCGCCTGCAATTAGAGCCCTTGGGTGGGAAGATACCCTGGAGAAGGGAATGGCTACCCACTCCAGTATTCTGGCCTGGAGAATTACATGGAGTTTGGATTGCAAACAGTCAGACACGACTGAGTGACTTTCACTTTCACACAGTAGCAAAGTAATGCTCAAAATTCTCCAAGCCAGGCTTTTACACTACATGAACCATGAACTTGCAAATGTTCAAGCTGGATTTAGGAAAGGCAGAGGAACCAGAGATCAAATTGCCAACATACGTTGGATCATCGAAAAAGCAAGAAATTTCCAAAAAAACATCTACTTCTGTTTTATTGACTATGCCAAAGCCTTTGATTGTGGATCATGACAAACTGGAAAGCTCTTAAAGAAAGGGTTTAATCTTCAAATAATCTCTTTCTTTCTTTTTTTTTTTATGTTTGGAAGCAAGAATGATTTACACGGTTTTAAGGTGATCTCAAGGATGAGCCATTAGACATAATGGCAACATCAACCATGCAGAATAACGTAGCAGGATTGTATGTACACAATCCCATTTTACAGAAAGCTGAGAAGTCCACATCCTACTTCCTTCTCATATTTAAATGGGGAATGAGTTTACGAGGGATTTTAAGTATCAAGTATGAAAGAAAGAGGTGAAATAGAAGATGTTCTTTCCAGAAACTCTGTGATAAAGGGAGGTTTTTGTCGAAACTTAAAATTTTACTTTTTAGAAGATTAAAAAGAAAAAAGTGTCCTAGTGACAAGAGAAATGTGAAATTCCCAGCTGAGCAGTGTTGAGACTTAAGCAGAGGAAGGAAGAGCATCTTCTTAACAGCATGTACTTTCACAGAGGTGGCTGGCTAATCCTCGGCAAGGATCAGGTGTTCTAATGATTATTTCTAGCTCAGCAGCATTCACCTCCATGAGGCACTGACACCTCATTTGTATCTGATAAGGGGAGTAATTTCCTCTGTATCTCAGAGCTCAATGCATTTGGCTGGTGTGGCTTGGTGATGGGGAGCTGGGAGACACTTAGGGAGGTGATATGAAATTTTGCCAGTGACATTTCCTGAGGTGTCTTAGCTACTCTGACTTCTAGAATTAACATATTTTTTCAGCAAACAATAGGATAAATGGCTAAAGTAGCATCAAACACGTTGCTATAGTTGAGGAAGCTGGTAGGCATAGTTCTGTGCTGCTTGTGTCATATAATTTTTATGACTTGGGGATGCTGAAACCTTCCTTTGTGCTAAGCATTACATCCCTGAGGCAAAGATTGCGCCTCTCTGTATATTAGTTCTTCTCCATCTTATTCAGTAGCAATATATTTCCAGCATTAAGATATGTTATTCTGACAACTCAGCAGTTGTTTGTAGAGATGAGTGGTTGTTCCATTCCTATTTCACAGGTAGTGATATAGTTTCCCAAAATGATTGATTTGGTGTCTCACAGGAAGTATTTTTAAGAATTGAGAAAGACTATATTAAATAATTGTTTTTATCTTTTCAACCTTTAGTGTATTAGTGTCTAGGCAGTGTGAATATTCCATAGTGGTTAAAATCACAGGCTTTGGACTTTACCTCTCTGGATTCAAATAGTGGCTTGGTTGCTTGCTAACTATAAATATGGGCAAGTTTCTTAATGTTCTCTAACTTTATGTGCTCAAGTTTATGAAACAGGCATGCTGATAGTACCTATCTTTTAGGGTTGTGAAGAGTAAATGAAATAATCCATGAAGTGTACTCTGAGTACCTGGCACATGGTTAGCACTCAGAGCATGATCATCGTGGTCACTGTGCTCACCATCTTACCAACATCACCAGCTGCTTCAGCTTAGAGGACAGGATAGAATAATCATTAACAGGCCAGGCATTTAGAGAAAGCCAGTTCAAACTGAATACCAACTGCTGCTCAAAAACTAAAGTGAAGGGCAATCAAGGATGAATTCTCATACCCAGTGCTGAGGAAAATAACTTTTTATGATCACTAAAGAGACACCTCAATAAAGGAAGTGTACAGATAACAAAGAAAGAGGCTCAAAATCATGTCATAAGGGAATTTCAGATTAAAACAACAATATGATACCACTGCACATCTTTTAGATTAGCAAAAATTAAAAAAAACCTGATAATAGTAATTGCTGGAAAGGATGTGAAGCAGTAGGTATTTTCATTCATTGTTGGTGAGAGGCTGGCAGTTTTTTACAGAGTTAAAAATAATCTTACCATACAATCCAACAGTTACACTCCTGGGCATTTACCAAACTGATGTGAAAACTTACGACCGCATAAAACCTTACATGTGAATGCATATGGTAACTTTATTAACAATAATAAAAAACAAGCCAGCCAAGATGTCCTTCAGTTGGTGAATGAGCAAACAAACTGTGGTATACCTGTACAATGAAATATTATTACATTTTCTATGTGGATATGAGTAAAGATTTCTGGTACTGTGATACATGTATTTTGAAAATGAACAATTAAATAAGTGAGTGGTAGATGGTGGGAGCCAGTTTTCCCACTGTTACAGTGAGAGTTTATAAATAAGCCAGGAGAGACTAGTATGGTAGTAGATTAAAGTTGGAAATATCAATATGAACTCATGCTTAGCTTAGTGTGGATAACCATCTATACATATAGAAATATTTATAGATTTGTGTATATACATGGGTTAGTATAGACAAATATCTCCTTGCCTTGACAGCTGACAGTATCTAGCAATGACATTTCAGTAGCAACAAGCATACTTCTCATACAGATCTTGGTTTCTAATACCATTCTCTAATGAGAGGAACCAGGGTTCCTTAGAGAAATAGATGATTCTGGGACTGGGCAGGACACATACAAGATGGGCCTGTAGCATCTTGTAGTACAAGAAAGTAAAGAAGAAGTGCTCAAAATTAAAATGAGACAAAATGACAACAGCAATGACAACAAACTGCAATAAACACAAAAACAACAAAAAACCTCAGAATGACTGGTTATGTCAAAGGGATATAAGACCCAATGGAAAGACTCCTAGTGGCCAAAACTGGAACTTTTGAGCAACAGAATAAAGTAGTATTGGATTATAATCTGAAATATAAAATAAATACCCATGGATCCATACTGATGTAAGAGTACAGTGCCAGATGGAGGCAAAAAGTAACTTTTCTTTTTATTTATTTATTTATTTCCTTTACATCATCGTGTTGGTTTTGCCATACATTGACATGAATCCGCCATGGATATACATGTGTTCCCCTTCTAGAACCCCCCTCCCACCTCCTTCCCGATTCCAACTTTTCAATGTGGAAACCTGACCAGTGTTAGCCAGGTGATTGAGGTCAACATCAGCAATAATAAGACATTTGCTAGTGTGTATTTTTTTTTTATATGATGTGATAATATGGTACTTTACCTCTGTAATCTTCTCTCAAACCTGTAACCTCAGTCTGATCATGAGAAAAGTATCAGACAAATCCCAGCTGGTGGACAATGTACAAAATTTTTGACTTGTACTCCTCAAAATTATCAAAGCTGTCAAAAACAAGGAAAGTCTGAGAAATTATCACAGTCAAGAGGAGCTTAAGGAGACATGATAATTGAATGTATTGTATTATTACAAGTGGGATCCTGGAACAGAAAAAAAGACACTAGATAAAAACAAATCAGATCTGAATACATTATGGATTTTAGCTGATAATAATATATCAATAAGTATAAAAAATGTACCATGCTAATGAAAGATGTTAATAGGGGAAATTAAATGGGGAGTATATGGAAACTATTTTATCTTTATAATTTTTCTAGAAATCTAAGATAGTTCTAGAAATTAAAGTTTATTATAAATAATGGTTTAGTTAAAAGATAATTTTTAAAAAGATAAATTATGACTCTCATAGAGATATAAAAATAATGTTCATGTTAAAAATTTTGTTTAACTCATAATGAAAAAATCAGAAATATGCTATAATCATTCAGAGGATCTAATAAAAGATCAGACACACTTATAGATCAAGAATATTGAAATGAATGTGCAAATAGAAGCAAAACTAGCATTTTTCACTGTGAGGGAGACAAGTCAATTTGACTTCTATTGGACAAAACAGAATTTTCAAATCTATAGCCAAAAATTATTTTGCATTGCAATCAATTACCTACAGCTAATGCAGTTGTAAAATAACATCCATAGACTCAGTATCAGATAACCCAGAGGGGTATTAGACAGTGCAGTTTTCTACTAAAGCACTTTTTTTTTTTTTCCTATAGGTCATATGTCCCATATACCATTTGCCATGATGATGTTTCAACATGACTAAAAAATAATTGTGGTTGTTCTTGGAAGTTCCACCTTCCTGCCAATTCTAATGTTGTTCCTTTTGTCTTTGAAAGCCCCATTCATTGACTTCCTTAATGGTTGTCATTAGTTCTAGTCTGAAATATTTTGGCTCTCTGCCTTCCTGGCATCTACTAAGATTGCATTTCCCATCTCCTTTTTGGTACAACCACATGACTTGTGATGACCAATGAAAAAAGAGAGGAAATGACATTTTTTTTTTCCTGGAAGAAGTTTTAAGAGCTAGTGTGAGATTGATCACATTCATTTTTCTTGCCTTTGTGAGTGAGGAAATATTTATCTAGCTTCTGTATACCTTCTGAATGCCTGATTTTTCTGAGTGGCTATGAAGAGCATAACCATTCCCCACTCCTGCCACATGAACTTTGTATGACTTATAGCATGTTTAGAAATAAGGCTTTCCTGATAGCTCAGTTGGTAAAGAATCCACTTGCAATGCATAAGACCCCAGTTTGATTCTTGGGTCAGGAAGGTCTGCTGCAGAAGGGAAAGGCAGGGCTTCTCTTGTGACTCAGCTGGTAAAGAATCCACCCACAATGGGTTGGATCCCTGGGTTGGGATGATCTCCTGGAGAAGGGAAAGGCTACCCATTTCAGCATTCTGGCCTGGAGAATTCCATGGACGAGTGCATGGGGTTGCAAAGAGTTGGACACAACTGAGCGACTTTCACTTTTTATGTTAAGTAAGTGGAAGAAAAATTGCAACATCTTAAGTCAGATTGCTTGAGTTTGAATCTTGGCCAAACCATTTCCTAGTTTTGTGATCTTAGGCAAGCCTCTTAACTTTTCTGTTTTGATTTCCTCATGTGTTAAATGAGAATAATAATAATGCCTATGTCATAAGGTCATTTTTGATGATTGAATAAGATAATATGATTTGCCTTGACACAAAATTATTAACAACAAGGTCCTTGTTTATCCTTTTGTCTATTTGGTTCTGTAACTTAAAATTCATCAGTGGTATCTCAAATTAAACTTCTGAATATAATATATTAAGTACAATGCTGCTCAGAATAGTATAGCTCTTCCTACAGGGTTGTGTCATAGGGACAGACAGCTATTCCACAGACTGTCTCAGAATGCTCTCTGAGAGGCTACTTGTATCATCTTTCTCTCTATTGCTTTTGATGTTGAGTGGTTTGCAAAACATGAAGAAATTTGATACCCCACTACAGTATGAGATGCTACATCAGTGACAGGCAGAGGACAGAGTGCTTGAGGAAGACAGATTTCTTTCTTGGAATTGGAAATTGTTACTATTTTTCTAGCTCCTGAAACAGTATCCTCATATTTTCTTTACTGTTAACCAAATGGCTGCTTCATTTTATTGTAACATTTCTGCTGAGTGAAATTGAGGAAATGATTACAAAATAGATCAAGTGTATAATAAAATATGCAAAAGTGCCTATGTTGGCTCACATAGTTTAATGGGTACTCAAATTATTGTGGTTATTATGGTCAGTGTATAGTGTAAAAAGATAAAATGATACACTTGCCATGGCTTTTTGTCCTCTGGAAGAATGTATATCTGTATCTATCTTCCTATATGTCTAAGAATGAACTGAGTTTGCATATGTTCTGTAAATATATTGCAGCTGTTTTCCAAAAGTGGACAAATATCCAGCACTATATGTAAGCCAATCTGATGTTCATTGCAAACCAAAGCACATAGCCTTTTGTATTTTGACTTATGAGCAGTTTTATTTCCCAGCTCAATGAAAAAGGATATAGAGCTGAAACTGAAGGTATACTTATGCCTTTAGTGTCTAGTGATTATATTTCTTTGAGAAGTTGATTTATATTAAATGATAGCAAGTATCCTAGTCCATGTGGGCAGCTGTAACAGAATACCATAGACAGGTGGCTTACAAAACAATACAAATTTCCTTCTCCAACTTTTGGTATCTGTGAGGTCCAAGATCAAGGCACTAGCAGATGTGATGTCTGGTAAGCGCCACTCCTTGATTCATAGATGGTCATCTTCTTGCTATAACCTCACAAGGTGAAAGGGGGAAGAGAGCTTTTGGGGATTCTTTTATAAGGACAACAGTCCCATTCATGAAGACTTTGCCTTCATAACGTAATGATTTCCTAAAAGGCCACCTATAAATGCCATCACATTGGGTGTTAACTTTTAACATATGAATTTTGCAGGGATACAAATATTCAGAATATAGCAGTAAGCCACTCAGATTATGTAAGGCGTTTATCATTTGCAGTTGTTACTTATAATGTCATGAAATCTATGAAACAGAAGAACAAGAGGCATCTGTATTAATTGGAGTCCTTTTCAAAGTTTGGGGGTGAAAAGTTTTTAGCTGTGGTAAAGTGCCTTGATTAAAAATGCTGGCATGCAGAAATGTACTCATATTTAATTCTGACAGAGGTAAGCTTCCAATAAAGGTAATGTAATTTAATTAAACGAACCAAAGTTGGAAATAAAAATATAAATATAGTTTTCATAAATAAACAGCATTTTAAAAAAGCTTTTGTTTGGAGAAACACATCTGTCCTTACCTTCAAAGATCTTTCTGCTTTGTTGCTTAATTTCTATGCATCTCCACTCCTGTTCGCACCTCTGTACTTTTGATCACACTGTCTCTCCACATGAAATGCACTTCTTTGAGCTAAAAGTCCAGCAGAAATTGTGTATCTTTTCCAGAATATCAGCTGACTTCTGTGGTCCACACTGATCTTTCTCAGAATTTCTACAAGTCTTGTGGTTGGTATCTTACAATCTAGCAGTTATGCAATCTTGTGTTATTATCTCTGTATTTCATGTTTCTGAATTTTCTCTGCTTGCATTTGGGCTATGTATGTTGTTTAAGGAAAGCCCCCTATTTGTAGAGTTCTGGGCACTGATAAAGATAAAAATTTCAGGTTGAAGGATGAATTTTTAATTGCTGGGGAAGTGAAAGCAGCTATATCACAATACAGAAACATTTTTTCAAGTGACTCGTCCACTGATATTAAGCATTGAGGAAGCTCTGATAGATTCACCTTTAGATTTGAGTTAATTTTAGCAAATTCTAACAACAATAATAGAAGTGGTGGAAATTCATATAGCACTTACTCTGCCATGCATTATACAGAGCGTTTTACACATATCATTCTATTTAAGCTTTACAATAACCCCATGAGCAAGACTGCTGTTGTCAACACTTTACAGACAGGGTGTTTCTGTTTGAAACACAGAGGCCCCAAGCTGTTTCCTGAAGGTCCAAAGAGTTGAGGCTGACTCCACAGTCAAAGTCTTAAGCACTATTCTGACCTCCCTGCCCACAGGAGGAAGGTGGCAGCTCAATTAAATATCTTTCTCATTTTGTTGATCTTCAGTAGAAAAATAAAGCATTGCCTTCTGAGGACTTAAGCAGCTGACTGAAAATTTTGCACAGTGGGAGTTTGAACAGTTAGGGTTTCTTAATAATTGGGGATAATCTAGAATTGAACATAGAATAAAGTGAAGGAAATATAGATTTCTAGCTATGGATTTCCTACCAATTTGTTGAATAAATTAGGGCAGTAGACCATCCTGAGATGTAGCATGAAATGGCTCTTCTTAAGATGGAAAGAGTGGCTTATCAATCAAAAGATTAGGAATTCCTCTCGACTTTTTCTGATGGACTTTTGTGAATAGTGATATAATTACTAATAATATCCAGTTTATGACTGTACTGGATAGGAGGTTATTAACAACACATGCAGTTTCCCACACTGAAAACATTTAAGTGTCTAGAAAAAATCTGTTTTCATTTGGGTGATAAAGTAAAAATTACAAAATACATTCTTCAGAATTATATAACATTTATTTATATACTATAGAACTGTATTGAGGAAGTTTGAAAAAAATCAGTTGGCTAAAAAAATCAGCTAGTTTGAATTTTGGGTGGGCTAGCACAGTTCTAAGCAGTGGATTGCTTAATCAGTCATCGGTGCTCAGCTTCTGGGAAGAAATTTCTTCTCAAGTGAATGCAAGTAGACTCTTAAGTTTTCCCAAATTAAACATTTTCAGTTTTCATTGTTTAGGAATGTACC
This sequence comes from Antilocapra americana, assembly GCA_007570785.1. NCBI lineage: Eukaryota > Metazoa > Chordata > Mammalia > Artiodactyla > Antilocapridae > Antilocapra > Antilocapra americana. The sequence goes on along the minus strand of ML660197.1, from coordinate 43,452,176 downwards.
TTAAGCTCTGCAGTGCAATGCTTTAGAATTCTGTCAAATCATAAATATGACATGGAGAATGCCATATTTGTTGGTTGGTTTTTTGGAGCCATTCACAACCAAGGAGAAAGTCTATACCCATATCTTCTCATGTGTGTATTTTATAGAGGATATCAGTGCCATTTTGGTAATTACAAAAGCCTGAGGACATGTGTAACAAATGTTAATGGTCTATCAGTTGTGCTTGAATCACATTTTTTCCCCCCATTTGCTCACTGATTCACTTACTCATTTACTCACTCACTGAGACCTTCTCTGTGCCTGCAGCACCTCTTACTGAATCTCGTACCTTTGTTGTTAGCCTCTTCTCATTTTGATCTCTCTTTTAGCCCATGGCCTGATTTTTCTACTAGCTTTCAAATACTCCAGAGTATAATATTTAAAATTGCTTCTTTATACATAGCACATTCATACACAGCACATTCATCTTTTTTTTCTTCTGTATTCTCAACACATTCTGAATCAAATTCAATCTTAATTTGAAGGTCGTCTCTCATTGTATTTGTACTATGTTGTCTGCCTGTTAATGCTTTTTGGTTTGTCCTTGTTTTCTCTTTCATCATTACAAATCTTGTTTTCTCTCTCATCTTTTATGAATCCTTTTTTGCTGCTCTACACCGTTTGTGAACTTCCTGTTCACAGCATGTCAGCAAATAACTTGTTAGGCTTCAGTGGACTCTTGGTGATTTCTTTTAACCTCTAAAGAGTATAAAAAGTAAATAGTATCAGGACAGCAATGCTACAGAGCCTCCAAACAACACCGGTGGGAGAGGTCAGGATTGCCCTTAGCTCCTGCAATTGAAATTATGGAATAATTGGCTAAGAATGTGTCAGGTGTGGAATGAACCTTGTTCTTGACTTTGCAGTACCATTTTACCACTCCTAAGCAAAATAACAGATTTCTGTTTCCTGAACCCAATCTCTCCCTGCAGAACCTTTCCATGTTAACATTCTTGTTCTCTTTCTGCAAAGATTCCAAAATGTCAGTCATTCACAAACACATTTTTTTTTGTTATAAGCTTTCAAACTCAAATGATAATTTCCTTGCTATTAAAAATTTGTCAGCCTAAATATTCTCATATGATGTTTCTCTTTCTAATCATTACTGTCAAAAAAAACCTCACTATCAATTGCCATAAATATAAATAAGATGAAAAGACAACCATCTGTTTATACTTTCTGCTATTGGCCTGCGCACTCGCTGAACTTGCACCTTTTTTCTTTTTCTTGCAAAGAGAGAGCAGGAAGTGTTCAGGTTATCAGTTGCTGCAAAACAAACCACCCCAAATTTGTGGCTTAAAGTGACGTTTTACAGCTATCGCTCATGGTTTTGTGGGCTGGCTTGGGTCATCTGGTGGTTCTCAGTTGGGGTCTCTCCTGCGGTTTTCAGTTAGCAGCTGGAGCAGGAGTAATCTGAAGGCTCGACTAGGCTAGATGTCCTGGTGGCTGTCATGATGGATGTCACGTTGGACAATAGATGCTGGCGGTTTGCTGAGACTTCCCTTGGGATTGTACTGTAGTGCCTGTACATTACTTCTTCATGTAATTTGTCCTTCTCACATATGGCAGCTGGGATCTAAGAGTAATTGTTTAAAGAGGTGTGGGTGGATGCCATGGGGCTTCTTATGACCTAGCCTCTGAAGTCTCATGATATGTTAGTTACTTTCTATTGGTGAAGAAGTTATTCAGGCCAGTACTTTTCTGGTGGCTCAGAGGGTAAAGAATCTGCCTGCAGTGTGGGATACTCAGGTTTGATCCCTGGGTCTGGAAGATTCCTTGGAGAAGGGAATGGCTACTCACTCTGATATTCTTGCCTGGGGAATTCCATGGACAGATTAGTCTGGTGGGCTATAGTTCAGGGACTTGAAAAGAATTGGACATGACTGAGAGACTAACACTTTTACTTTCAAGGCCAGTACAGATTCAGGGAAAATAATGGCAAAGAATCTGTGGTCGTCTTTAGTCTACCACAGGTTACTGTTAGAGTGGTGTTAAAAACTAGCACCAAACTTAGATATTCTCTGTGATGCAGTCAGAACCAAACCAAAAAGGGAATGACTTCCTCACTATTAAGTCAATGTCATTTAATTCTGTCTCTATTCACCACCTGAAACTCATCTTGGTGCTGCCAGTGACGATGAGCACCTCCTTAGTGTATTCACCCTCTACTATGTCTCTTGCCTTTGGTATTTCAAGTATTAATTTGGCAGGTATGTTCTTACATTTTCATTCAGAGGGTTACCGTCTACCTTTTGCTAATGCTAGTACTAAAGAAGAAAGGTAGAAAGCAAAGATAAGCATTGTAATAAAATTAGTTTTTTCAAGGCAAACATCCAGGTATTATAGTCAACTTAGAGGGCATCTTTACAAAAATTCTGGAGAAATAGCTACAAATTTTAGCAACTTCTCTGTCTCATTTGGAAGGACTATTTGGGAAGAGGGATTCTCAGTAGACATCTTTCTTCATGGGTCCAACATCTGAATCAAATATGTAGGTGAGATTTTAATATTTTTCCCAGGGGTTAGATGGTATGGTTCTGTTCCTAAAGTAAAATAATTTGAGTATCAACATCTATTTGCTTTAGTGCTAGTGCTAAGTTGCTTCAGTCATGTCCGACTCTTTGCGACCCTATGACCAGCAGCTTGCCAGGCTCCTCTGTCCATGGGATTCTCCTGGCAAGAATACTGGAGCAAGTTGCCATTGCCTACTCCAGGGGATCTTCCTGACACAGCAACTGAACCCGTGTCACTTTCGTCTACGGTATTGTCAGGTGGGTTTTTTACCCCTAGTGCCACCTGGGAAGTCCATCAATATCTGTTTGCATTATGAAAAATTTGAAGGTTATGCAGTTTGTTGGGAATAATCCAAACAGATATTTATACTTAGCATTAGTGAAGTTATGGCAAGTTCATGTAAAAATTGATAAACAAATAAATAGGTTGTACTTTTTCTTTCTCTTTTAGGAAAAGAAGGAAGAAAGATTTATTTATTTATTATTTTGGAAAAATGCTCAAACTGTTAAGCTTAAATTTGAAACCAAGGTCATTTTTATTGAAATTTGACAATGTGAAACACTTTCTGAATTGGTGTATTGCTTTATATGACGTCCCTTGTGGCTCAGTTGGTAAAGAATCTGCCTGCAATGCGGGAGACCTGGGCTCGATCCCTGGGTTGGGAAGATCCCCTGAAGAAAGGAATGGCTACCCACTCCAGTATTCTGGCCTGGAGAATTCCAGGGACTGTATAGTCTGTGGGGTCACAAAGAGTCGGACATGACTGAGCAACTTTCACGCTTTCACATTGCTTTATATTTGTATCTAGTTATTATGTGGAAACAGTGGAAAAAGTGTCAGATTTTATTTTTTGGGGCTCCAAATCACTGCAGATAGTGATTGCAGCCATGAAATCAAAAGATGCCTACTCCTTGGAAGGAAAGTTATGGCCAACCTGGATAGCATATTGAAAAGCAGAGACATTACCTTGCCAACAAAGTTCCATCTAGTCAAGACTATGGTTTTTCCAGTAGTCATGTATGGATGTGAGAGTTGGACAGTGAAAAAGGCTGAGTGCCGAAGAATTGATGCTTTTGAACTGTGGTGTTGGAGAAGACTCTTGAGAGTCCCTTGGACTGCAAGGAGATCCAACAAGTCTATCCTAAAGGAGATCAGTCCTGGGTATTCATTGGAAGAACTGATGTTGAAGCTGAAACTCCAATACTTTGGCCACCTCATGTGAAGAGTTGACTCACTGAAAAAGACCCTGATGCTGGGAAGGATTGGGGGCAGGAGGAGAAGGGGACGACAAAGGATGAGATGGCTGGATGGCATCACTGACTTGATGGACATGGGTTTGGGTGGACTCCAGGAGTTGGTGATGGACAGGGAGGCCTGGCGTGCTGCAGTTCATGGGGTTGCAAAGAGTCAGACACGACTGAGAGACTGAACTGAGCTGAACTGATTATGTGTATATATTTCAAAAAAAGATATACAGTTTCAGAACCTTCTTTTCATATAAACATCCATGTTTCCTTTAGCATTGCTGGAAACATTGTGTTGTGGAGAAACATGAAGGATAATGTATTAGCTTTTTATTTTGGACAAGCAGTTTCTTCTAACTTACATTATTACTAAACATAAATGGCTTAGCTGTCAAGGATAAATCTCCTTGGTTCTGTCCTTAGTGGCATTAAGCAAGCAAATGGTGTTTATTTGCTAGTAAGTCCTAACTGTGAAGAGCTATTAGGAGCTTCCAGGCAGTTACTTATACAAAATTTCTCTCTTGACCCCATTAGATTTTTAAAGAAGGAAGATAGATATAAGCTAATGCTTGAAATATATTTTAGATAAATATTTGAGATGTTGTGAGTGGAAACCATGCTAACATTATTGTTACTGGCACAGTTTTTAGCTCTGAAAATTTCTGAAATAAATTGATAATAGTATTTTTTGAAAGTGTTGTTAAACATGGTTAGGGGCCTGTATGTCTCTGTTTTTCTCTCTTAAATTACACTTGATCCCACAACTTAAAAAATACTTATGAGAACAGTATGATGAAATGGTAATGTTGGAGATATATATTTGAACTTAGTTTATGTGTATGTGTATTAAATCACTGATGGGTCACTCTACTGATTTGTTTTTCTACTTTTGTTTAATTCAAGATTAAGTTGTGTCATAAACATATTTATTGGGTTGTTAGTAACTTAGATGCAACAATAGTAAATGAAACAACAGAATTATAATTATGTATATATGTGGGCATAGCAATGTAAAAATAAATATAGCTAGAATAATATCTGAAGAAACTATATCAGTATGTATATAATCATTGTCTTAATATATTTGGTTGATATTTCCCCTTTTGGTAATTTTTCATGATACTTTTATTTCATTTTCTTTCATTTTAACTTTCTAAAATGAGAATATTTTTAGCATAGGCATATGTCAATTAACTAAATGAAATCATTTAAGTGCTAATGTTTATTCTTCAACTGAGTTGTTAGTTTTTAAATTATGTTCATAAATAAATGAAGGAAAGGCTTCTAGGTCAGTCATTTTCTAGCTTCATTTGTGTCATAGTGACATTTGGTATACACATCTCCCCTCTTTTAGTTTTATTTATTTTAGTAGTTTTATAAAAACTCCCAAGTGGAAACAGCTCTGCCTTCCAGGTGATGAGGCACTATGCTCCTCTGCCTGTGAATGAAGATGCTTCTTCTCTTTCACTCTTGGTTCAGTGGCCAGGAAGGCTCCCATTCTTCACTTGGAAGTGACTGCACCTCTGTTATTAGCAGACCAGCTGAAGTGATCCAGCCCATTTCTCTGACTTACAGTGACTCATTGTGATCCTCAGCAAGATTCCTTTCCCTTGTCTTTTCAGACATCAGGAGCTTCTGAAGGTTAGGTAGAAGCAAAATGAGTGATTAAAGGAAATTTTATAGGAATAGTTGAAAGCTGAGCATTTTATATGTTTTGATTTAGGATAGAATACAGGAATGGTTTGCATTCAGATTCTGGGCAGATACGAATTCTCATGAATAACCATGAGAAAGATGAAAACAATAATAGGTAACCAGCAAAGTGAGTGATACAGAAAACTTTGTACTTCTGCTTCTTCTGCCTTTGTTTCTCCGTCTTTGACTTGTATCATCTCTTATCCTTTCTCTATCAGTGTGAGGCTGCAGAATAATGGAAAAAAACAGAAAACAATATACTTAATGCTAGTCCATTTATTTAATAAAATTTGTTGCCTGAAATTGTTCTACTGCATTTCTTTTTCCTCTTGTAAGGCACACGTGTCATTGAGCAAGAGAGAAGAGGAAGTCATTTCCATGGGAAGAATCTGCATGGAAGAGTGTGCAGTAATTTGTGCAAAGGACTACTAGTCATAAGACTTATGGAGTAAAGAAAAATCCATTACTACTAGTCTATATAAGTATGAGCAATCAAAAAATAGTTTGAAATGGACTGCGTGCCATCTTTTAACCTGATTGTGCTATTATAAGAGAAGATAGTGATCTTTTAGCCCATATTACCATATCCTCCCACCTTCCTATTTTAAGAAAGGTGTTTTTGAAAATATCAGTTAAGGAGAATCTCCAATTACTACATTGATTCAAGAAACCATACTATTTTGGTCATTAAAAACTTTACTCCTTCAAATCTGTTCCTCACGAAATAGAATACGCACAAATGATGTGACTGAACTCAACCTGTGTTTCAGTTGAGCTATTTGGTGCAGTATCTTGACAGAAAGATGTTTGGGTTATTTTATATTTGATAACTTTGAATATGTGAAAATTAGGGGGTTAAAAATAAAATGAAATAACTGGATATTAATTTTTCTTATTAATAGGTTATTGTGTAAAGAGACCTCATTTTCCTACTATGTCTTATTTTTTGATACTCTTCATTTTCTTGTTAAGTTTAGGAAAAGTGATGCATGTTCTAAGATCTCTAGTTTATTGATTTGTATCAAACAGCTGCTTTTGTCAGTGGTTGGGTTTGTTGAGCTACAAAGGACAAACACTGAAGGGAACTTTGTAATCCAGTAGGTTGTTTGCGTCCAGAATTTTCAGACAACCATTTTGCAACTGCTGGGACAAATCTTGAGGGGGCATGTTTGTAGTTTTAGTAATTGCATTTATAATTCACAGAAGTTCTTACATAAGGAGAAGGATGGGCAACTTTTTTTTTAAAGTCTTTTTTCCTGTCTGGAAGGGGATTATTTGGTTTATTGTATCTTCTTTCAAATCTTTTTCTATAAAAACGTTTTACTGCATGATTGAGAAAGTTATTCTTTATGATATTCATGCTTCTTTTGTTGTTTTTTGTTGTTCTTTCTCTAAGTCATGTCTGACTCTTTGTGACCCTATGGACTGCAGCATGCCAGGGTCCTCTGTCCTCCACTGCCTCCTGGAGTTTGCTCAAACTCATGTCCATTGAGTCAGTGATGCCATCCAACTATCTTATCTGCTGTCGCCTCCTTCCCCTTCTTCTCAGTCTTTGCCGGCATCAAGGTCTTTTCAAATGAGTCAACTCTTTGCATCAGGTGGCAAAAGTATTGGGGCTTTAGCATCAGCAACAGTCCTTCCAATGAATATTCAGGGTTGATTTCCTTTAGGATTGACTGGTTTGATATCCTTGCAGTCCAAGGGACTCTCAAGAGTCTTCTCCAATACCATATTCCAGTTTATTATCAAGGGTCAGAATGATCAGGGGCTGTGGACAGCAGAGTCCTGAAGGACAGGTTTGCTGGTGGATGGCAGGGAAGATAAGTGAGTTTGGGCCAAGTCACATTTCATGTTCACTCTCTTAAATTTTTTGTGGATAAATTCTACCTCAAGTGAAATCAAGAACCACCTTGACAGAGAAAGGAAAGTGGGAGGTGTCTCAGAAGGGAAGACAGAGTCTATGCAGAGTTTGTTACCAGCAGCCAAGGTCAGGATTTCTTTGTTCCCATAAAAGTGTTTAAATCAGGCTGATGAAAGTCATTATATAATTTCATCATATACTTTCCTGTTGTTTCACCCACCTCAGAGCAGTGGTTTGGAATTGGTACTGTAATTTATACTACTCTGAGAATATTTCTTTTTCTTTTATTTTATAAAGAGGATAAAGTCATTGAACTGGATTAGAATCACAAGGGGCTCAGCTATTGCTTTGAGCAGTAACTTATATGGCTGGTCCTTAAGTTACTAATTTCTCCATCCAAGTTCCACCCATACTTTTCTCTTTCAAGCAGACGTTACCAGTACCTTTATGCAAGTGGTCTTGATGAAGTTTCTGCCTTCCTGTCTAGAGACGGCTTTACTGAATATGATCTCAGGGACATTAGAATGGACCTTGTGCTCTCCTTCAACCAATCAGGCAATCCACTGACCAACCAGCTCACCAACCAATCTTTTTACTATGGGACAGAGCCCTTTAATTTCCAGGTTTAAATTCATTGTGAAGTATAAAGGACTATGGTAAAACTGTTTCTTGAATGTTTTTGTTACTGCAAGTTCAGTTGAACATGAAAGCAAAAATGGAGAGGCTTAAGGTATTTTGGGAGTTTATTGAAACTGCAGGGCTATGGTCATTCTACACACTGTATATGTGTATTTCTGGTTTTGTTTAGGTTGGAAGATCAAATATTCTTCATGGATCAGGACCTGGCTCTTTTAGAAGAAATTCTCTTGAGTGGTGAATGAGTAAGACATGATATGACTAAAAGATTCAAAGAATGACCAGTTTTTCCCTTTTAGGCTTTAGTGGTCCTTCCCACAGTTTTCTCTGGCTATTACTACTAATATTGCAGAGCCCTTGCTACTTGGTTACCAGTTCCTCAGTTACCATCTGATAAAGTGTGGCTAGTTTCTGTGCTGATCTTGTGGAAGGAGGTTGTATTGGAAACCTGGGTTTTTTCTTCAGTTTGTGATGGTTGAGAAACTGCCATTCTAAAATGTCTCTTTACTGTATTGGATACAGTTATTTCCCATTTCCACAGATTTGTGCTTTCATGAAAACTCATGATTGTGTGTGTATGTGTGTGTGTGAGTATATAGAAAGATGGTTTCAATTTTTAAATTCAAGAACCATCCTCAGTCATCTACTGTTAGTAAGATACTTCACCCGGTATTGGAAGGGTTAAGGTGACTGTTGCCTTGAGTCAATATTAAAGTCAGTGGGGAGATTTTAAGCACTCCACTCTAAGTGTTGAAAGGAAAAGGCAATCACATCTAATAGGGAAGGCATTCTCTGATTTGTTCAGGTCTGCTGGTTTGGGCTTTGTTTTCTTCTTTTTTGGTGAGGCTTAGGGTCAATTCATAAAAAGTGAGAAACCAATAAAGGAAATATTTAAAAATACCTGCTCCTAGAAACAAAGCATGTGTGAGGGTCTCTGCTTTTTCAAAGGCTTGCCCTTGACATAAAGCTATGGAAAGAGAGCTTTTAAAAATTCCTGTGAGTGGGGTAGGCACCATTTCTTAGCTGATTCTTAGTTATTTAGGAGCTCATTATATAGTTGGAGAATTATCCAAGTTGCCCTCTTTTTCTCCTCCTTTTCTTTATGTCTGCCTCTTATTTGATCTTTGTGTCATTTCTTTATATTAATTTCTCTACAGCTGATAGAAAGGAAACCAACAAGGCTAATTGAAAATCTTTAGAAAGACTGGCTGAGGAAAAGCTGTGATGTTTGGCCAAAATGAGAGTAGTAATTGATAAATTGGCTATCTCTTCTGGTTCATCATTGTCATTATGGATAATGACTGCAGAAGTCAATGGTGCTGGGCTGGCTAGTGACGTGTATCTTGGGCAAGAGTGGGAGGCAGGTTCTTTATTTTATATATTGTCCTGAACTATGGCTACATTATATAATGATTTTAAAAAATTACTTACGCTTTTCTTCTTTTTCTGTTGATACAGTATTTAAATTTCTAATCCTAAAATAAATTTCCTGGAAGAGGAAGCTGGGTTAGAAATGGTTATAGCTGCTGAGATGCATACTGTGAGAGGCTTCCAGAAATCTGTAAGGCAGATGTAAATGCATTTTGGCTTGATACACTTAACTCTAATGCACCTCATCCAATTAGGTTTTATGCCAACTGTCATTCAATATTAGCAGCTATAGTTAAAAAATGAGTACTTTAAAATGAATGTGTTTATGCTTCCTTCTCTTATCTCAGGAAACATGTTGGCTTGCCAGCAAGCGTTTTTTTCTTTTGTGAGGATCCCTTCTAGGTTATAAATGGACAGGAAGCTGTCTTCCAAGGGATTTCTTTCTTCCGCTCTTTTCAAAGTAGTGTGAGCAAGGGATCATATGATAAAACACCTAAAGCATCCCCCAACCGACTCTCACTGAGTCATGGAAGTTATAAATGGGCTCTAGTGGGGGAATGTTCATTAGAGCTGAGAAGGAGATGACTATTCCTACTTCAACTTTGTGAAGACAGCATATCCACATGCAGGATGCCTTCCCTACAACCACACAGTCAGGTCAGGATGTCTCTTTACCCTCTTGTACTGAAAAGCACTTGATACCTGATGCTATTTGGATGAGTATATTTGGATAAGAGAGGCATATGTTTGAATTCCTCTAAATAAAATTTTCTAAGGCCCATTTCTCTCTGTGTCTCATGTGTCTCACTGGCTACTTCTATAGCTTACTATGTCCCAAGCTCCCTATGATGTTCTCTGCCATAATGGCCTCTAAAGTTAGAGATTACTTGGACAAAGACATTTTAGAAGTAAATGTTAGTAGAATTTTGAAAACAAACATAAACTGCACACAGTTACTATGAAAGAGTAAATAGAAGTTAATCAGATGTTTGATACAAGGATTAAAGAACTTGAAGTCATTAATCCCAAAGAGAAAGGCTGTAAAATAAAACCAGATATGTTAGTTGCTCAGTGATGTCCGACTCTTTGCGACCCCATGGGCTATAGCCTGCAAGCCTCCTCTGTCCATGGAATTCTCCAGGCAAGAATATTGGAATGGGTAGTCATTTCCTTCTCCAGGGGATCTCTTTGACCTAGGGATCAAACCCGGGTCTTCTGAATTGCAGGCAGATTCTTTACCCTCTGAGCCACCAAATAAAACCAAGGTAAGATACAAAATAATTATGAATTTTCCATGTAGAGGAATGACTGATTTGAGACTTCATACTCTTCTCTGAGCATTTGACCTATACACACTACTATATATAAAATAGATGAGCCTGCTGTATAGCACAGGGAACTCTACTCAATACACCATAATGATCTATATGGGAAGGTCGTTACAGAGTCATTTCAAGAATCTGAAAAGGAGTGGATATTATCCGAGTGGCTTAAAAAAAAGTAAAAAACACCAATGCTTAGGCATCACACTCAAAAGTTTGATTTGATCTGGGTAAAATGAGGTATTGTTAGTTTAAATAAAGGCTCCCAGATGATTTAAATGTGTACCCAGGTTTGACCAGCACTGTCCTAAAATATAACTGTATAAAACAAAAGCATATCACTTACCTTACTCTAAGTTTTTTCTTTGAGAATTTGTTAAGAAATATAGCTTCTTTCTGTGAAAGATGTATGTATATCTACCACAGTACAATTCAGGCCTAAGAGAAGAGCTAAGTACTTCTGAGGTGATATAGTTTCAAATGTCAAGCATGGAGTTTAATATTATTTTACATGTGACTTGCAGGTTTTTTCTCCGCTTAATGGAAACAAATCAAAGGAACTTGAGTGTATCACTAAGAAAGTGAATGAAGTGAAACAACTGACACTAAAATGATTAAGCTGACTAAAATGTCATAACTTTTAGTGAAATTTCTTGATGAAAGAAATGTGTTTCAGCTTTCAGGAGGCTAGCTTTTATGTTCCAGATGATATAGATATCTGATAGAAGTTTATTGATTTAATCAGGCCGGTTTCTGTGTGTTGAACTAAAGTCACTTATCTGGCATTTTTCATTAAGGCTTCATGACATCTGGTTGCTTCCTAGCATGCAGTTCTGCATCAGAGATTATTTTATAAAGCCATGGATGAGCTGCCTTTGTAATTTGCCTAAATTAATTACATATGTATTTCTTCACTGTCTAGGCTTAAAAGAAGGCTGAACTTGGGTGAGGAAATAGTACTATTGTTTCAATTACAAAAGACCATTTCTACTGTGCTGCATTACACACGGGCACACTGTCTTTCCCATTGTGCCTTAATACTATTTTTGGTTTCTTTCTTTTTTTTTTCCAGAAAGTTATTTTTAAATAGTATGATTTCATTTTGACTGAATTATGTAGTTTTAATCAAGGGATTTAGAGATGGTATTTAAGATCAGGAAAAGCATCATTTAAGCTATAGAAGTGTACAGTTCTAGGAAAATAGTTGATTTTATTTGTCCTTACTTTCTCTTGATTTCTGACACAGAGATTTGAGGACGGAAGCTTTTATCTTAAAACTATGATTGCATCTCTGCATTAAGTAAGCACTTGCTCAAAGCTCTGCAAGAATTCAACAGACTGAGATTAATCTAGACTTTAATATATCAAAACATTTAGAGAGTTTATTTTAAGACACTTAACAATTCAACCTTAGACGTTCACTAGCAAAGTACCCAAAGGTGGAACCAAGTTGTATGTTTTCCTTTTATTGAAACTAAGGACTGATCTGGGATACAAGTGCCCACTTGGACTAAGATAGTGATTTTCTTTCTTAAGGGGGCTGCTTTTGGTTAAAAGTGGACTGAATGAGAAATGAGGTTTTTTGTTTTGATTTTTAGCCTCTTTTTTCTTTTTTTTTTTTAAATCATGGAAGCAGAAGTGAGATTTGGGTAGCAACTGAATGCCACTGTAATTCCCAGTTACTGTGTGGATTATTAGCCCTCATAATTCTACTTGTTTTCATTGTTGTGAGAAAATAGCAAAACCTCATACATATGTCTCATTGCAAATTTTTCACATTTTGGCCTCGCGAGTGCTGTTTGGAATTCTTTTATTTGTACCTCGGGGATCCCTAGCTAGTAGCTTCCAGATTTAGCTTCTCATAGAGATCTCCTGGGGAGCCTGTTAAAAATTGGTCCCCCAGTTTCATCTTGAATCTGTCAAATGCTCCTGAGGATGGGGCTGGGGAGTCTTTCTGTTTCACTACTTTCCTGGGCAATTCTTGATCAGCTTTTCTCTGGTCCAGGGAATGAATGGTCTTTGGGGACTCCTGGTGGTTCACTCTAGGAGAATGACTATTCTCAATTCCTTCCACTCTTGGAAATTCCCATTTATAATTCCCCCCTTAGGAGATGACTGGTCCTTTCCTTCACTTAAAAAAACTAAGGCCATCCAGGAAATATTCCTCATTTTCTCTTCTGTTTACCTCAGAAACATGTTTCTAGGTATCATCTTTCTTTGAATTACACAAGGAAGGACTTCCTGGTTGAAAGTAAACTCCTCCACTTAAATGCTTTTCAGTTTACCCATTTCCATCTTTAGTTTCCCTTTACACTATCATCTAACATCTAATCTTTTTTTTTAATTAATTGCATCTTTTCCCTTTGCCTTTGAACAACCCAGATCTCCCCATCTGAAAAATTCTTTCTCCCATGACCCTTGCTACCACTGAATTTCTCAGTCTTTTCCCCGCCAAACATCCAAAAAATGATTTATTTCTTCCTTACCACTAAGATTTTTGGCTCTTCTTCCCACTCTAAACCACCCGCCTCAGTAATTTCCTTTAATTATGAAATCAGTTTTCTTTTCTAGCAGTTAGATTGGTGTTTCAGAGCAGAAAATAAAATCATGAAGAGAACTATGAAAAGGTTTTTCTTCATCTTCTTTAGAAAATGAAATTAGAAGCTGAAGGATGAAGAAGTTGCCCAACTCAAGAAAAGTGCAGCTACCCTCTGGGTCATCCAAAAGGACCTAAAGGACCTGTGACTCCTGGCTGCGAGGCTGTAGAAACTTAAAACTACAGTGTGATTAACCACGAGCCTTTAGTTTGCGTCTGTGTACATGGAGCACAGTTCGCTTTTGTCTTCCTAAGTCTGTGAATCTGGGCTCCCAGAATCAAAGCCCATGCTTGCTTTAATGCTTGCAAGATGAGTCCTTGAACAAATAAAATAAACCACTTAGGGTAGTGTGAAAAAAAAAAAGAAATTAGAAATACACAAAGGATGCATAAATTTTATCTATTGTAAACATTTGATGACTAAGTATGGTTGCCCCAGTAAAGGTTCTGTCTTTCCCCAAAAGATAAGATCAGAAGATAAATCTGTATTGGTTTTATCCTTAGCATGTTTATCACAGGTTCTCTTGTTTAATGCCCCATAACTTAGATTTTGATTATTGTACTTGACTATGTATACTCATATAATTTAAGATGTTTTAATCAGATCTCTCCTGATTTGGACAATTTCCTGTTGCTACAATAGGGAAACCCCTTTATTATGAGAATATCAGAATTATTTCCACATTCTCTGGAGTTGCCTGTAACTTATATTTTATTTTTCTCTGTATTTAGTGATGTAAATTAAAAAATTTGATGAAAGTATTGGATGAATATGATTGTCAAATACTTATGTAAAGCATACTTAAAACCCTCCAAAATTCTTTTCTCTTTTCTCCTGCTGCTTGGTCCACTTACTAGAAGAATCACTTCAGTATTTTTAGCTGCTTGTTCTAGTGTTTACTTCCTTACTTGAAAAGAGTAAGCTTCTTGATTAATCAGTTTACTTCCTATTAGGGTATATTAGGATCTTCACTCACTTATACCTCCTCTTCCATAAAGTTCAAAACCCCATCATGAACATCTGTAATTTCTAAGCATGCCCTGGTCTGAAATGAGTATATTTCAAAGCTGCACTGAATAATTTGGTCTATGTAGCAAAGTAAAAAAATTTACTTCTTCACTGTATAGTTTATTATGTCTAAATGTTTGGTTAACCTTTTTCTAGCATCTTATTATGTCTATATAAGTGCTTCCCACAGTTGAGTAATCTATGTATGATTGCATTTCTTATTTTCATTGTCATTTTTTACCTAGAAAGAATAATTGCCTCATTTTTTCCTGTTTAATTTTCTTTGAGTGCTAATTCTTCCAACATCCTACAACAGTTCTGTAAAATATCTCTCAGTACAGTGTTCCACATGATCAAGCAGTTAGATAATTTACCAGTTCCTTTTTCTTTTATTCTTGCAGCCTCTACTTCCTGCCCCAGGATGTACTATCTTCACTTGGCCTGAGGCATAGCTGTTACTCTGGCAATATCTGTTGCCTCTTTCCATTGGACATCTTTGTATTTCCTGACTTATTCCTTTGTTTTGGTGAGGCGTAGCCTGAAGTGGCTTCTTGAGAAAGGTGCTTCGAAAAATAAATTTTACACTTTGCATATCTGAATTTACTAATTCATTGTAGGCTGATCAGATAAGTTAGCTAAATTTTTCACTGAGACCCACCATCCCTTCCACCTCCCTGAAAATATCACTATTTGTAAATACTTTCTTTTGGGCAGTTTAGTTTCTCCAGAGAATTCTCAGTGTCCTGCCAGGGGAATGCAGTTTGAAGGTGGATGTTCTTGGGTTGAAGGAACTCAGCGATCAAAAATGGAGATTTTCATATATCATCTTTGTTAGAGGCAAGTGCTGTACCTCTTACTTGCCTTTTATCATGACTACTGTGCCTGAGCCTAAAACCTTCATGGTTCACTTTCTCTGGAGAATAAACCTCAGATTTCTAGTTAATGGTAAAGTTAAGACTTAGGAGCTATTAGTTCAGTTTAGTTCAGTCACTCAGTCATGTTCTACTCTTTGTGACCCTGTGAACCGCAGCACGCAAGGCCTCCCTGTCCGTCACCAACTCCTGGAGTTTACCCAAACTCATGTCCATTGAGTTAGTGATGCCATCCAACCATTTCATCCTCTGTCATCCCCCTCTCCTCCTGCCCTCAATCTTTCCCAGCTTCAGGGTCTTTTTATTTTTTATTTATTTATTTATTTTTTAACAGGAGTTATTTTCTTTTTTTTTTTAATTTAATTTAATTTAATTTTTTTATTATTGTTTTTGCCATACATTGTCATGATATCACCATGGGTTTACATATGCTTCCCCTCCGGGTCCCCCCTCCCACCTCCCTCCCCCCCGGGAAATCTCGCTGCACCAGTCCCGAGCATCAATCCTGGGCTGGCGATTGATTAGACACATGACAATTAACATGCTTCAATGCCCTTCTCCCATCTCATCCCACCCTTACCCTCATCCACAAAGTCCACAAGTCTATTCTATACATCTGCGTTCCTTTTGTTGTCTCCCATGTTGGGTTCTCATTACTGTCTTTCTAAATTCCATATATATGTGTTAATATACTGTATTGTTGTTTTTGCTTCTGGCTTACTTCACTCTGGATAATGGGCTCCAGTTTCGTCCATCTGAGTAGAATTGCTTCAAATGAATTTTTTTTTAATGCTGAGTAATATTCCATTGTGTATATATACCACAGCTTTCTTATCCATTCGTCAGTTGATGGGCATCTAGGTTGCTTCCATGTCCTGGCTATTGTAAACAATGCAGCGATGAACATTGGGGTGCACGTGGCTCTTTCAATTCTGGTTTCCTCGGTGTATATGCCCAGCAGTGGGATTGCCGGGTCATATGGCAGGTCTATTTGCAGCTTTTTAAGGAACCTCCACACTGTTTTCCATAGTGGCTGTACTAGTTTGCATTCCCACCAACAGTGTAAGAGGGTTCCCTTTTCTCCACATCCTCTCCAGCATTTATTGCTTGTAGACTTTTGGATGGCAGCCATTCTGACTGGTGTAAAGTGGTACCTCATTGTAGTTTTGATTTGCATTTCTCTGATAATGAGTGATGTTGAGCATCTTTTCATGTGTTTGTTAGCCATTTTTATATCTTCCTTGGAGAAATGTCTGTTAAGTTCTTTCGCCCACTTTTTAATTGGGTTGTTTATTTTTCTAGAATGGAGCTGCAGGAGTTGTTTGTAAATTTTTGAGATTAATTGTTTGTCTGTTGCTTCATTGGCTATTATTTTCTCCCATTCTGAAGGCTGTCTTTTCACCTTGCTTATAGTTTCCTTTGTTGTGCAAAAGCTTTTAATTTTAATTAGGTCCCATTTGTTTATTCGTGTTTTTATTTCCAATATTCTGGGAGGTGGGTCATGGAGTATCCCTCTTTGGGTTATGGCAGAGAGTGTTTTGCCTATGTTATCCTCTAGGAGTTTTATAGTTTCTGGTCTTATGCTTAGATCTTTAATCCATTTTGAGTTTATCTTTGTGTATGGTGTTAGAAAGTGATCTAGTTTCATTCTTTTACAAGTGGCTGTCCAGTTTTCCCAGCACCACTTGTTAAAGAGGTTGTCTTTTCTCCATTGTATATTCTTGCCTCCTTTGTCAAAGATAAGGTGTCCATAGATGCGTGGATTTATCTCTGGGCTTTCTATTCTGTTCCATTGATCTATGTTTCTGTCTTTGTGCCAGTACCATACTGTCTTAATGACTGTGGATTTGTAGTATAGCCTAAAGTCAGGTAGGTTGATTCCGCCAGTTCCATTCTTCTTTCTCAAGATTGCTTTGGCTATACGAGGTTTTTTTGTATTTCCATACAAATTGAGAAATTATTTGTTCTAATTCTTTGAAGAAGACCTCTGGTAGCTTGATAGGAATTGCACTGAATCTATAGATTGCTTTGGGTAGTATACTCATTTTCACTATATTGATTCTTCCAATCCAGGAACACGGTACATTTCTCCATCTGTTTGTGTCCTCCTTGATTTCTTTCATCAGTGTTCTATAGTTTTCTATATACAAGTCTTTTGATTCTTTAGGTAGAAATACTCCTAAGTATTTTATTCTTTTTGTTTCGATGGTGAATGGAATTGTTTCCTTAATTTCTCTTTCTGATTTCTCACTGTTAGTGTATAGGAATGCCAGGGATTTCTGTGTGTTGATTT
Source organism: Antilocapra americana (assembly GCA_007570785.1). Classification (NCBI taxonomy): domain Eukaryota; kingdom Metazoa; phylum Chordata; class Mammalia; order Artiodactyla; family Antilocapridae; genus Antilocapra; species Antilocapra americana. The sequence continues at coordinate 43,434,724 of ML660197.1, read as the reverse complement.
TGTATCCTGAAACTTTGCTATATTCACTGATTAGCTCTAGTAATTTTCTCGTAGAGTCTTTAGGGTTTTCAATATAGAGGATCATGTCATCAGCAAACAGAGAGAGTTTTACTTCTTCTTTTCCAATCTGTATTCCTTTGATTTCTTTATCTGCTCTGATTGCTGTGGCCAAAACTTCCAAAACTATGTTGAATAGTAGTGGTGAGAGTGGGCACCCTTGTCTTGTCCCTGATTTCAGGGGGAATGCTTCCAGTTTTTCACCATTGAGGATAATGTTTGCTGTGGGTTTGTCATATATAGCTTTTATTATGTTGAGGTATGTTCCTTCTATTCCTGCTTTTTGGAGGGTTTTTATCATAAATGGATGTTGAATTTTGTCAAAGGCTTTCTCTGCATCTATTGAGATAATCATGTGATTTTTATTTTTCAATTTGTTAATGTGGTGTATTACATTGATCGATTTACGAATATTGAAGAATCCTTGCATCCCTGGGATAAAGCCTACTTGATCATGATGTATGATCTTTTTGATGTGTTGTTGGATTCTATTTGCTAGAATTTTGTTGAGGATTTTTGCGTCTAAGTTCATCAGTGATATTGGCCTGTAGTTTTCTTTTTTTGTGGCATCTTTGCCAGGTTTTGGAATTAGGGTGATGGAGGCCTCATAGAATGAGTTTGGAAGTTTACCTTCGTCTGCAATTTTCTGGAAGAGTTTGAGTAGAATAGGTGTTAGCTCTTCTCTAAATTTTTGGTAGAATTCAGCTGTGAAGCCATCTGGTCCTGGGCTTTTGTTTTTTGGAAGATTTCTGATTACGGTTTCAATTTCCATGCTTGTGATGGGTCTATTAATATTATCTATCTCTTCCTGGTTTAGTCTTGGAAAGTTGTACTTTTCTAGGAATTTGTCCATTTCATCCAGGTTGTCCAGTTTATTTGCATATAGTTGCTGATAATAGTCTCTTATGATCCTTTGTATTTCTGTGTTTTCTGTTGTGATCTCTCCGTTTTCATTTCTAATTCTGTTGATTTGGTTCTTCTCCCTTTGTTTCTTGATGAGTCTGGCTAACGGTTTGTCAATTTTATTTATCTTCTCAAAGAACCAGCTTTTGGCTTGGTTGATTTTTGCTATGGTCACTTTTGATTCCTTTGCATTTATTTCTGCCCTGATCTTTAAGATTTCTTTCCTTCTACTAGACCTGGGCCTCTGCATCTCTTCCCTTTCTAGTTGCTTTAGGTGTATAGTAAGGTCATTTATTTGATTTTTCTCTTGTTTCCTGAGGTGAGCTTGTATTGCTATGAACTTTCCCCTTAGCATTGCTTTCACAGTGTCCCATAGGTTTTGAGCTGTTGTGTTTTCATTTTCATTCGTTTCCATGCATAACTGAATTTCATTTTTAATTTCTTCTGCGATTTGTTGGTTATTCAGCAGTGTGTTGTTGAGCCTCCATATGTTGGAAGTTTTGAGAGGTTTTCTCCTGTAGTTGATATCTAATCTCACTGCATTGTGGTCAGAAAAGATGCTTGGGATGATTTCAATATTTTTGAATTTATCAAAGTTAGATTTATGGCCCAGGATGTGATCTATCCTGGAGAAGGTCCCGTGTGCACTTGAGAAAAAGGTGAAATTCCTTGTTTTGGGGTGGAATGACCTATAGATATCAATTAGGTCTAGTTGGTCTATTGTTTCATTCAAAGTTTGAATTTCCTTGTTACTTTTCTGTCTAGTTGATCTATCCATTGGTGTGAGTGGTGTATTAAAGTCTCCTGCTATTATTGTGTTGTTGTTGATTTCCCCTTTCATATTTGTTAGCATTTGCCTTACATATTGTGGAGCTCCTATGTTAGGTGCATAAATATTTATAATTGTTATTTCTTCTTCCTCGATTGATCCTTTGATCATTATGTAATGTCCATCTTTATCTCTTTTCACTGCCTTTATTTTAAAGTCTACTTTATCTGATATGAGTATTGCCACTCCTGCTTTCTTTTGGTCTTTATTTGCATGGAATATCTTTTTCCAGCCTTTAACTTTCAGTCTATATGTGTCCCTAGGTTTGAGGTGGGTCTCTTGTAGACAACATATATAGGGGTCTTGTTTCTGTATCCAATCGGCCAATCTTTGTCTTTTGGTTGGGGCATTCAGCCCATTTACATTTAAGGTAATTATTGATAAGTATGATCCCGCTGCCATTTATTTTATTGTTTTGGGTTCCAGATTATCTATCCCATCGGTGTTTCCTATCTAGGAAAGATCCTTTAGCATTCGTTGGAGGGCTGGTTTGGTGTTGCTGAATTCTCTCAGTTTCTGCTTGTCTGAGAAAATTTTGAATTCTCCTTCAAATTTGAATGAGATCCTTGCTGGGTAGAGTAGTCGGGGTTGTAGATTGTTTTCTTCCATGACTTTAAGTATGTTTTGCCATTCCCTTCTGGCCTGAAGCGTTTCTGATGAGAGATCAGCTGTTATCCTTATGGGATTCCCCTTGTGAGTTATCTTTTGCTTCTCCCTTGCTGCTTTTAATATTTGGTCTTTGTATTTGATATTTGCCAATTTGATTAATATGTGTCTTGGGGTGTCCTGCTTGGGGTTCATTCTATTTGGGATTCTCTGTGTTTCTTGGACCTGAGTGGCTATTTGCTTCCCCAATTTAGGGAAGTTTTCTACAATTATCTCTTCAAGAATTTTCTGATGGTCTTTCTTTTTGTCTTCTTCTTCTGGGACTCCTATGATTCGAATATTGGTGCGTTTAATATTGTCCCAGAGGTCTCTAAGGTTGTCTTCATTTCTTTTAATTCTTTTTTCATTTTTCCTTTTTGTTTCATTTATTTCTGTCATTCTGTCTTCTACCTCACTTATTCTGTCTTCTATCTCTGTTATTCTACTGTTGGTTCCCTCCAGGGTGTTTTTGATCTCATTTATTGCATTATTCATTGTATTTTGTCTCTTTTTCATTTCTTCTAAGTCCTTGTTAAAGCTTACCTGCATCTTCTCAATCCTTGCCTGCAGGTTATTGAGCTGTAACTCCAACTTATTTTCCAGGTTTTGGATCATTTTCACTATCATTATTCGGAATTCTTTGTCAGGTAGACTTCCTATCTCTTCGTCTTTTGTTTGGTCTAGGGGGTATTTATCCTATTCCTTTACTTGCTGGGTATTTCTCTGCCTTTTCATCTTGTTTATCTTGCTGTGTTGTCCCTTTATTGTGGGGATTCCTCTCTATGGGAGGGGTTGGATGCGTGGTTTGTCGAAGTTTCCTGGGTGGAAAGGCTTGTGTGGTTTTCTGGTGGGTGAGTCTAGGTTTCCTCACTGTTACTCCTCACGTCGGCACTGGGTCGCCTCTCCAGATGCCCGATGTCCTCTGCCAGCATTCAGTTCCTGTTTTTTGGAGTTTGCTCCCAGGGTCTTTTTAAAATGAGTTAACTCTTCTCATCAGGTAGCCAAAGTATTGGAATTTCAGATTTTTCTCCAGTGAACACTCAGGACTGATCTCCTTTAGGATGGACTTGTTGGATCTCCTTGCAGTCCAAGGGACTCTCAAGAGTCTTCTCTAATTACCAAAGTTCAAAAGCATCAATTCTTCAGCTCTCAGTTTTCTTTATAGTCCAACTCTCACATCCATACATGACTACTGGGAAAACCATAGCCTTGACTAGATGGACCTTTGTTGACAAAGTAATGTCTCTGCTTTTTAATATGCTGTCTAGTTTGGTCATAACTTTCCTTCCAAGGAGTAAGCATCTTTTAATTTCATGGCAGCAGTCACCATCTGCAGGGATTTTGGAGCCCCCCAAAACAAAGTCAGCCGCTGTTTCCACTGTTTGCCCATCTATTTCCCATGAAGTGATGGAACTGGATGCCATGATCTTAGTTTTCTGAATGTTGAGCTTTAAGCTAACTTTTTCACTCTCCTCTTTCACTTTGGTATGGTAGGCTGGTAAATGTTTAACTACTAAGTCTCTGAAAAAAAGAGTCAAAAGAGAAATTCTGATTTGTAGACTTTGCCGATTCCTGTAGTGTAAATTTTCCCTCTATGGTTGATTTCAAGCTACCAGTGTGAGATAATGGCAGAGTTGGCCCTTGCAAGCCAGTACAAATCAGCTGCAGTCCACCAAAGATTGAGAGCCTCAATATGCCTTCATTTTCAGCAACTGCTCTTACTGTCTTCTTCAAAATACCCAGTGTCTCCATTTCCAAAGCATGTACAGGGCAAATTGGCTTGCTTCTTGTAGTCATTGGCTTCATTTTTCTCAAGTCTGCTGAAATGTTTCCTCCATCTGCTTTCCATCTTCAAATGTTGGATTATAATTACTTCATTTTGTTAAAGTTGGAGTTTGTGTTTTTGTTTCCTGTCATCTTTGTGGCTTTAGAATTTTGAGAGAAGAAGAGAGTGAAACTCTCTTTACTTTGCCATCATCAAACTGAAAAGTCTACTCATTTTTCTAAATAAAAGCTAGAGTTATAAAATGATACCTGTTAATTATCATATGATATCACCTATATCTGAAATCTAGAAAATTGATACACATGAGCTCATTTACAAAACAGAAATAGACTCACAAACATAAAAAATGAACTATGGTTGCCATAGGGGAAGAGAAGGGAAGGGATAAATTGGAGTTTGAAACTAACAGGTACACACCACACTACTGTATATAAAACAGATAAATAGCAAGGTCCTATTGTATAGCATGGAGAACTTTATTCAATGTCTTGTAATAACCTATAATGGAAAAGAATCTGAAAAAGAAAAAAAACACATTAAAATGATACTGGTCATTGTTAACAATATTTTGAGTAATTTTCTCTACATCTTTAAAAAATCTATAATATAAAATACTGAGAAATAATTTTTGACCTCACTGGACCAAATTATTCAGTGCAGCTCTGTCATATTAATATTTCAAATCAGGGCATTCTTGGAAATTATAGTAGTTTATGGTGGGATTTTAAACTTAAAAGATGTGAAGGAATGTGGCTTATTTGAGAAAGATGTCAAATTTTGATTTACCTTGTATTGGACCTTTATAGGTCCTTTGTCAGATATTGTAGCCAAAGGCATTACTGAGTTCTGACATAATTTTTTTTTTTTTTTTTTTTTTTGCGGAGGTGGGGGAAGTTGGGTGAGAGTGGGGATAGGGACATGAATAGAAATACAGAATAAGAATAAAATAATGTCCTAATATGAACACCTTTTAGGTAATTGCAAAAACACCCTATTGTTCTATTTTGTGGTCAGCAGTGATATTGAGACAAGATAACATAATCCTATGGTTAAGCCATAGGATTCTCAATGCTTCTGTCTCAGAGTATAACTCTGCCAACTGCTGGTCATCAGTCCTTATATCCTAGTGCCTCTGTGTTCTCATCTGTAAAGTTAAGATAGAATAGAAACTCATAGGCTTGCTTTTAGGATTAAATGAGTTAATATGTTAGCACTTCTAGTTTGTGAAGCTTAAGTGCTCAGTAAACAGCAGTTTTGTTATTGTTACTGTTGTTGGCATAGAGATAACAAAATTGATATTGATTCACACATGTCTACTTTTCTTATTAAGATTTACATTGGCATACATTAATATCCAACCAGTCCATCCTAAAAGAAATCAGTCCTGAATATTCATTGGAAGGACTGATGCTAAAGCTGAAACTCCAATACTTTGGCCACCTAATGCAAAGAGCTGACTCATTGGAAAAGACCCTGATGCTGGGAAAGATTGGAGGCAGGAGGAGAAGGGGATGACAGAGGATGAGATGGCTGGATGACATCATCAACTCAATGGACATGAGTTTGAGTAAACTCCGGGAGTTGATGATAGACAGGGAAGCCTGACATGCAGCAGCCCATGGGGTTGCAAAGAATCGGACACGACTGAACGACTGAACTGAACTGAACATTAATATCATGTTAATGTCATACAAAACATACATTTTTTTGGGGGGCTGTATTGTTGTATGTGATAATTCAGTAGCTATTTTATAGCTTCATCACCCTTCTGATAATTCAGTTTAACAGACATAAATTGAATGTCAACCATACATATAATTTTCCTTTGCTAAATGCTGAGTTATAGAGTTTCCCAGATGAACTTGGCATTTGGAAAAAAATACTAGAAACTTTCCTCAACCTTCACACTAAATGAACTCTAGATAGATCAAAGATTTAATTCAAAAAACTCCACAAAACCAAAAAGGGCCATAAAAGTACTGGTAGGAGATATGGCTGAATACTTTAATGTATTTGGAGTAGAGGAAGCTTTTCTATTTATTGACATTAAAATCAGAAACCTTAAAGTAAAAGACTGGCTCATTTGACTAAATAAAATTTTAACTTCTGACTAAGGGGAGGAATCAAAATAAAGCAAGGGGTGAAACATAAGCTGGGAAAAATGATGACAGTGCATATGAAAGGCAAGAGTAAATTTAATTGCCAATCAGTTGGAAAATGGCCAGAAGCCTAAAAGAAAACTACAGGGACAGTCCATTCACAGAAAAAACTGAATGGTGAGTACAGATATGCAAAGGTCCTTACTATAATTTAAAGAAATTTAAATCAAATAAAAGATATTTTTCACTTATTGGGAAAGGTGGCATGGATTGAGGGTAGGAAGAGACACAAGTTCACCACTGTTTTCATAGTCAAAGGAAACCATCCTTTTCAGGTGGAATCACCTTGGCCTCTAAGCTGAGTACCAGCCTCCTCTGCATCTCTGCTTTCAAGACACCCTCCTAAGTGCTCTTCCTCTGCATTTTGTTTCTTTGGAAAAGTGCCCTGGTAGGTACTTGAGATGTAATGAGGGCTTCCAGCTCTGCATTAATCACTGGGAGCAATTACCTCACATTTATGTGAGCCAAGCATGTTCAGCGTGTAAAGAGGCTGCCTTCTGAAGAGCCAGAGTTGGCTGGTTTGTAGCTATATGATTAGATTTTAATATTGTTTTGTGAGGACTTCTGTAGATCCCTATGCACATGTTCTTTCCTCTCTGCATGCATCCGTGCCAAGTCACTTCAGTCGTGTCCAACACTTTGTGTCCCTATGGACTGTAGCCCGCCAAGCTCCTGGGATTCTCCGGGCAAGAATACTAGAGTGGGTTGCCATGCCCTCCTCAAGGGATCTTCCTGACTCAGGGATCAGACTCACATCTTTTTGTCTCCTGAATTGGCAGGCAGGTTTTTTTTTTTATCATTAGCGTCATCTGAGAAGCCTCTCTTTCCTTTCTAGAGGAAAGCAAAACAAAACAGAACAAAACCTTAGAGCTTCTGGGGGAGAAAAGAACCAGGTTGATTCATTTGTAGATTCATTTATTCAATAAATATTTATTGAATACTTATTGTGTGTCAGATACTGTTCTAATCATTGAGCATATAGGAGTGAACATAAGTTTCCACGGAGCTTGTATTTTAAGGAGGTAGGGACAGTCAGTTAAAAAATTCAACAATTTCAAATGACTGATAGGAAGAAGAAATATATACATATGTAAACACAGTATGTATGCATACATATACACACATACACACAGTAGTGCTTCTCAAACGCTAATGTGTATCAGAATCACCAGCTAGACTTTAAATTTAAACAGATTGCTAAGCCCCTCCCCCAGCGTCTCTGATTCAGTAGAGGCCTGGTTGTGGGGCTCAGGAATTTATATTGTAAACAAGTTGTGAGTGCTGTTGCTCTAGGGACCACACTTTGAGAACCACGGGCATAGGGTATTGAGTAACTCCAGAAAAGTTCTCCAAAGAGGTGGTATGTGGTTAGAGATCTGAATGATGGATGAGAAGGAACCAATGTTGTAAAGCTCATCAGCGGTGGGAGTAGAAGGTGGGAATGAAAAAGAGCTTTCCAAGTAAAGCAGAGAAACTGTGGGTTGAAGGAAGCAGAGGAGCTAGTGAAACTCCTGGGTAACCAGTGGAAGAATGGAAGGGACAGTGGCAGCAGGGGAACTCAGAGAGGAAGATAGACAGCGGGCAGGCCATGGAGAACAGTGGTCTTCTTTTCTGAAAGCATACTTTAAAAACAAGCCACCTCCAAATTTAATGAATCTGGGAGGCAATTAGTTATTTTTAAAAGCTTCTTAGATGATTCTGAGAAGCAGCCAAGGCTGAGAATCATGGATACAGGCTGTTTGTATTAATAGTAAGGTAAAGTTGAGATTTTATTTCAGATGTGATAAAAAGCCATTGAACAGTAGAGAACAGAACTGAATTTAGTTTCCAGCTGTTAGAATGAATTTTGTAAGACATTGAAAGTGAATGAAGAGATCAGTTAGAAAATGCTATAGTTCACATGTACACCCATGGCTGATTCATGTGAATGTATGGCAAAAGCCACCACAATATTGTAAAATAATTAGCTTCCAATTAAAATAAATTTTAAAAAAAGAAAAAAATAGGAATGTTATAGTTGTCTGGGTTAAAAGTGATGTTGGCTTTAGTTTGATGGTATTGGTAGGGGTGGTGAGAAGTGGGATGCTGGATGGTGGGTGGGATTTGGGGTAAAAGAAAAAGGACTTGCCAATGGATCCTTGGATATGAGAAGTGTGAGACAGAGGGAGTAGACTCAAATATGACTCCAGGGTCACTTTTCAGTTGGGTGAGAGGTGATACCATTAACTGAGAACATTGGGGTAGAAACAGGTTTGAGGAGACACTAAAAATTTTTGATTTTGGTTATGTTAACTCTAAGATACCTTGTAGTATCAATCAAGAACCAGGTTGTTTTTAGGGAAAAGGAGTAGAACTGAGGGTGAATCTATGCCTTGCTCTTTTGACAGGCCCATTGTGATCACTAGCTAGGATAGGGTTAGTTTTTATGTGGATTTCACATGAATCTTAGAAAATGTAAACTCTCTTGTAATGTGTAGCTTTTTAAATGGTTAGATAGAATCATGCCAGGAGCTTTCAAAAGGCTTAAACCCGTGACCTTAATATGATGGGCATGTGGTAGGCACTCAATATGTATTTGTTGAATTAATCAATGAATGAATGAGTGAACTTACTTTTATACATGAAGTCCATTTATCATTTTGATGGGCAATGTGTCTTCAGATCACATTGTATAGGGGGCACCAAATATCCAGTGATTAAAGATTATGTCTTGACTAGATTGTCATAAAGTATTGAACTGGTTCAGTGAATCCATGGAATCCAAAAGGGCAGAGGGTTTTTGGTGCAGGCAGTTTTGTGTTCCTTACATTACTATGATTTCCTAAAATGTGTCTGGTTTCTACTTCTGTGTCTGTTTTTTTGGCTTATTTTCATGAGCTAGAGTCATCTGTGATATCAGCAGAATTAGACCAGACTGATGTTACAGAAATTTCTCTTGCTTTTGTGTATGCCAGGGCCTGCCAGGCACAGGAGGGAGAGGGTTCAGGGCAATGGGTCCTACAGCCATCTTGTTGCAGTGTGGAATGTGAGATCAGAGCTCACTTATCTGAGCTCAGCACTTTCCTATAAGTGCCTCTTGTGATGAACCAAAAGGTAGAATTTGTTTCTGGAAAAGGGAGTCAGTTCCACAACTAGGGAGATCGGAGAAGCTGCTGAGAACTCTTCCCAGACTGTATTCAGGTGCCCTGACATGTGAATGAATGGGTGGAGTCTAGGCTGCCTTATCCCTAGATTATGGAGTTGAGCACCACCCAAGATCATTTCTCCTCAGTAGCTCATCCAGGGACCAATGATTCCCGTTCAGTTTTGTGTAATGAGAGTTAGAAGTTAAATCCATGATCTTGACAGTGGTCACTGAAGTTCTTCTGAAAGGATGAAATCCATTTGTGAAAGCCTTGGTAATCTGTTTATATACCTGAAGCAAAACTGGAGAACCTTTTGGAGGCTAGAGCCAAAGTAGGAGGGGAGAGTAGTTAGCACCCTGACCTAAGGAGAGTAGTTTATGCTGGTTCTTTGAAGGAGATATATAGAGATAGGAAGGCAGAGAAACTTGCAGATACTACAAAGTTGGGTGAAGAGATCTCTGGAAATAATCTGGTGTTAGGGTGATCAAAAGATAATTTAAGAAGCATGCATACATGCTCAGTCACTCAGTTGTGTCCAACTCTTTGTGACTCCATGGGCTGCAGCCCACTGGGCTCCTCTGTCCTTGGGGATTCTCCAGGCAAGAATAATGGAGTGGGTTGCCATGCCCTCCTCTAGGGGATCTTCCCAACCCAGGGATCAAAACCAGGTCTCCCGCATTGCAGGCAGATTCTTTACTATCTGAGCCATCAAGGAAGCCTTAAGAAGAGAGATGTTCAATTTGAAATTATTTACTTTGCTGTCATGTAAACTCCTTTTATACCTCCCTCTGAATAACTGACAAAGTCTCATATTCATGGAAGCTTTATGTGAGTGGAGAAATGGATGGGGAACTCAAGAAGGCTTGAGCTTCATGTTGGGTCTAATGGTGGAGAACAGAGATGGGGCTATGCAAGTAAGTGCTGAGCTGACTTCGAAGCACAAGTTATGCATCCTTTCCTACCTTATACACACCTAAGGAATCTTCAGAAATTTTGGACAGAGCTTTGGTGGGAGACCCAAACTCTAGGTGACACTTGGATTGTAGAGTTTTGGGTAGCAAAGATAATTTCTCTCAAAAAGATTGGGTTCTAGCTCATTTTAAGTGATTTGGCCCCACTGGCTCTTCTTCAGCTTTACCAGCTGTTTCATTAAATCTGTGCTTCTGACTCATAATTTCTGTAGTGCTTCTCTAACTGGTATGGGTTTCCTATGTTTAATCTCCCTTTGATTGCATCTGGTTTTCTTCCCTTATGGGCTTCTCTGGTGGCTCAGTGATAAAAAAATTCCACCTGCCAGTGCAGGAAACATGGGTTCGATCCTTGTGTTGAGAAGACCCCTTGGAGAAGGAAATTGTAACCCACTCCAGTATTCTTGCCTGGGAAATCCCATGGACAGAGGAGCCTGGTGGGATACAATGCATGGGGTTGCAAAAGAGTTGGACACAACTTAGTGACTGAACAACATCATCAACAACAACAACAACAACAACAACAACAACAACAACTGCTTCCCTTCTTCCTGTGGCCTTGGAGACTAGTTCTTCCATTCCACACCTAAAAGTCTGCCGTACCCAGCCCAGCACCTGAACCCGGGAGATATCTGGTCAGCCAGAAAGAGTGGTCAGACATGACTAATACTCTGGGAGACTGTTTTCCTGAGCATTAGTATGGGTAGGGCATTTGTTTTTCAAAGGTCATATATTATATGATCACATGGATTTAAACAGGTAAGGTTTTATGACATATCAAAAAATCATTTAACATGAGAGGAACAAGACAATAAAAGATTCATTCTCAGTCATTTTGTAAACCCCAGAAGAAGCAGTTTGAAAATACTCTGTATACTGTAAACCTCAAAGTCATCATACATATTTATTGAGGAAATAATTACAAATGCTGATGTAAGGTAATTAAAAATATTTTAATATTTCTGTGAAGTCTATTTGCTACTTTAGAATTTGCTATATGTAAGTAGGCAGAATTGTAAGATAGGAATGTAGTTTATAGGTGAATACTGACCTTTTGACTTCACTCTAATATTCTATAATATCCCAGAGAATATTCTAATATTCTCCTATAATGAAATTGTTTCCAGTAACGAGATTGCATTTCAAAAATTGTCTAGGTTATCTCAGGCCAAAATGAGATACCTAGAATAACAAAGAAAGAGATTTTTTGCCTGAGGACTGCTTTAGACAAGAGAAGCATGGTTGTGTAATCCTTGTGAATGTATCCTCTCCTGTAGAAGTTTCTACTTAGGAGGTTTATTGTGGTCCAGCTAAGTAAGAGTCTGGAGGTGGAAGTGGTGGGAAACAGTGAGCTGACAAGACCAGTGATACAGTAGATGACTTGACTTGAATGGCTATAAAATTTATGGCCCATGGTTAAGTTTGGTGAAGGTTTATTTACAAAGTGAAAGAACACATATGTTTTCATAACTTGCTGCTACTTGAAATAAAAATTGCACATATCTACCTGTAGCAGTCTGCCATTGTTGTTTCCACAGCCTTCCCCTCAGCTTTTCTTTTGGGAACAGCACCTCTTTTACTTTGGGGATGGCTCAAGCTTCCAGTGGGCACTGCCTTGTACTTTATGTGATGCTGCCCCTGCCCTGCTCCCATCTTTTCTTTCACTAGGGCGGGGAGAGGGCATCTGACTCAAGCTGGTCCCTCCCCTGAAGTGTGCAGGTGAATCGGGAAGGTGTCAGTTCCTTTTGGCCGGGGAATTTAAAAGATATGAAACCTAGCAGCTTATGATATGATAGCCAGGTTTACTGCCCAGAGAAGGAAGCCAGTCTACAGTAAGAGGATCAGAAGGTAGAGAGATGCATATTTCCGGCAGCTTAATACTTTGTACTTCCTATGTACTTCCACATTGCTACAACTAATCTAAGCTGAATTTTTGTCACTTAACCAAACCCATAGGCACTGTACACAGGAAACATTACTCAAGGCTGGGAGACTATGGCTTCAAAGTAATCCTGAGGTTTAGTAACACTCTGAACTCATCGGTTTTTGGACATGATGGAGAAACATTAACTTGTGTCTGTAGGTAGAAATCCTATTGACTGAAAGACTAATTATCTTCTGATAAATATTTAATATTCCACAAGGCTAATCCAGAAACCTAAAGACTCATCAGTCTCTTCTGAGTAGTTGGGGCAGCTGCCCAAAGTCGTTCTGTCTGCGTGATGAGCATTCATGATTAATACACCAAAACTGATAGGACCCTGTCACTCTGTGCCCTAGAGAACAGCTTCTTTCTGAAACCTCAGTCACGATAGACTTGGGGCTATTTATTGGCATTATAGGCGAGTAGGGAAAGTTTATGTTCTGTCTTAAACTTCTGCCCTGAGTCAGTACTCTTCTGCTGATCAGCTAAAGAATTCGGTTAACTACTCTGCTGAAGTGAAATTCATTGACAATAGCTTATTTTGTTGCCTTCTCCAGTTATTGCCCACTTTTTAACTCACTGGAGTGAGTTGGTTGTAAATTTAACATACTATAATAATAAGAAGGGGGAAGTGACTCTTTGTGGAAGTGGCACCCAGTTATCAGCAGTAAAAGCTATTACATTTATTGATGCTGAAATTCTTCCCAGTGTTGAGTCTCCCATACAGCATAACCATCCTGGTAAATAGCATAATCATTCTTGGTAAATATTTTATATCATATATATATTCTGAGGTGGAGCCTACATCTTTGCTCTTATAGGTAAGTCATACCTGCATATAGAATAACATAGGTATCATTTGTTGAAAACTACCATGTTCTAGACACTGCCGGTGCTTTCACACTTTATCTCATTGAGTTTTATCTTCAGGACAACATTATTAAGTAGATGTAATCCTCATTTTACAAGAGAGGAAAACTAAGCACAGAGAAGTTTAGTGGCTTGGCTAAGGTGATTTGGCTAAAGAGAGAACAAAAATCAGAAGACGCTCACCAGTGCTGCTTCCTTCAAATTGGACTCCTTGCCTGTGTGATTTACCCCCTTCCCTGTCTGTAGGTAGCCAGTAAGGAGTGGTTGCCATGGTAATCCCAAGGGAACAGGAAGCCTTTGGCATCTTGCCATGATCATCATCTAACCCAGCTGTGGAAGAGTTTTGATATTAATAAAAAAATCCCTAAATGATACACAGAGACTGAGTGCAGACTGATTGTCTGCTGCTCTGTTCAGAGGGTAATTCCTTGAGAGTATTGGGAATTGTTGCATGATAACCTTATGGTGATTGAGTCACTGATTAGGAACCTATGGGTCTTTTAATAACTTCTTATAACTCTGATTTCTAGAGGTTTCTTAGGGATAGTTCTTTCTGAAAGTTCCAAGTGGATTACAATACTACTCTTACTTGTATATTATTCATAATGTGTCAATAATCAATATCTCATCATTAACTCCATTTTAGAGGTACCTTCATTAATACCCTCCTAATAACTGAATTAGACCTATAAGGCTAAAAATCATTTCTAAGTTTTTTTATTATCTTTTCTAAATGTTTTAAACAACATCTTGTATATTCCAGAGTTGTTTTTAAAATGTCATTTTGTTTTTACTAACTTCTTGCCAAAGTCTAATAAATCTGTACGAATCTCGCCTGGCCCATAACCTGGAAACAACACACATCTTCATGCTGGGAAAGAGCTGGAGCAATCTTGCCCTGTGTGTCCATGGCTGAACTTTTATTTTTCTTCCTTGACCATGATCCATTATATAATACTGGGGCTGACACTCTATCATTTGAATACATGGATATTTAAAACTGAAGGCCTGTGAAGACAATGTGGAGGGCAGTGAAAGAAACCTTAAACTGTCAGTGAGAAGATTTATACTTTGCCGTATCAGCTGTGGGACCTTGTTTTTCATTTTTCTTGACCTTAGAAGGAAGTAACTGAGAGAAATGATCTGCAGGTTTCATTTAAACTTTGAGGCTGGAATTCTGTAGTCCCAGGTAATTGGAGATCTCTTTTCTGATATCTGATCACAAACCCTTTTGGAAACAGAAGAAAACACCACAAATTATGTTGTTCAGTGGGTTGGAATAGAAATTGAAGGCAGGAAGGCCTGCAGAGAGCCTCAGCCTAGTTTCTCCTCAGATGGCTTGCCTACTGTTTCCTTCAAAAGGACAGGGAGAGATTTTAATCTCTATCAGTTCAGCATCTGTGGTTTCTTTCATGAGCAAGCATCATAGTGGGTGTCAAGAACTATGTGGTAGTTTACAATTATTCCACTGCATCGTGTAGTTTATATTTAAGAATGATTGTTCAGAGGTGCTTGTTTGCCAAAGTATGAATTTATTCAGAAAGGAGGAGGTTTGTAAGTGACAGAACTCCAGACTTCTACAGATTTCACGTTTAAATTTACTGTTAACAGGCTGTTTTTGGCATTCTGTGATGTGTGCCGTTTCCCAGTCCTTCCTCTACATGGCGGTTGTGGGAAGACCTCAGACAGGAGATAACGGTGAATTATCTTAACTTAGAAGCTAAAAAATATTACAAGAAAATTTCTCTTTGAGAAGAAACATTAGAGGAATGTTTTAAGGACTTGAGGCTGGTATGTTGGGAATTATACTGGAATTAGGAAGTTTCTAATTCCATTGTGCATAAACATATTTATTTTCTTGGTAGTGAATGTGCTAATTAATATCAGAACATTCCACATTTTAGGAGCAAGTACCACATCCATCAGTCTTTCCCTTCCCATATACTAATTACCTTAATTTAGACTTTTAAAAAAATTTTTCTTTCTTTCTATTATCGTTTTGATTTTGCCATACATTGACATGAATCCGCCATGGGTATACATGTGTTCCCCTTCCAGAACCCCCCTCCCACCTCCCTCTTGATTCCATCTCTCTGGGTCATCCTGGTGCACCAGCCCTGAGCACCCTGTATCAAGCATCAAACCTGGGCTGGCAATTAATTTCACATATGACAATTCACATGTTTCAATGCCGGTCTCCCATATCATCCCACCCTTGCCCTCTCCCATAGAGTCCAAAAGACTGTTCTATACATCTGCGTCTCTTTTGCTGTCTTGCATACAGGGTTATCATTACCATTTTTCTAAATTCCATATATATGCATTAGTATACTGTATTGCTGCTTTTCCTTCTGGCTTACTTCACTCTGTATAATAGGCTCCAGTTTTGTCCACCTCAGTAGAACTGATTCAAATGTATTCTTTTTAATGGCTGAGTAATATTCCATTGTGTATATGTACCACAGCTTTCTTATCCATTCATCTGTTGATGGACATCTAGGTTGCTTCCATGTCCTGGCTATTGTAAACAATGCGGCGATGAACATTGGGGTCATTACCTTAATTTAGATTTTTACTAGTCCTCTCTTGGATTATCATGAGTCTTTTAGTTTTTCTCCTGACTCTCACTCTTTTCTAAATACCACCTTGTATCTCATCAGATAGATCAAAAACAGCTATGATCAGGTCAAAGCCTTTCCTAGTTTCCTAGGGTTTAGCAAATAAAACCCAAACACTGTAGCTTAGCAGTGAAGGTCTGAGACAGTCAGGTGAGATTTCTGCCTTGTCCCCTGTAACTCTGCTGCCAGTCCTTTAAGACCTAGTGGATTTGAATATTTGCTTTAGTTAGTTGTTCTCAGTTCTTTCCTTTATAGACATCTGCCTGTGCCACTTTTTAATGTATTGCTCTCCTTCCATCTTATCAAGTCGAGCCTGTTTGTTCAGGTTTTCTCAAAAGCCCTTAAACTCTGTTCATTCATTCCAGTTCACTTCTGTTAGAATAATCTTTCCTTCCCTTCATTCTGCTAGAATACTGAAACTCACTTTAAGCATTATGATTATTCCTTTGTGTTATTATTGTTTCTTACATATATGTTCTTTATATTATACCCTTTACCTAGATGATCACTTTTGCAGGCAGGGACCATATCTTTTCATTGTTTTTATTTTTCCTTTGAACAGTAGCTTGCACAGGGTTGGTTTTGATAACTTAGGTCCACAGGCAGTGAATGAAGGGTTTTGTTGAAACCATTTCTCTTGTAGCTTCTTTATTCTTGCTTATTTCATTGGTTTAGAAATCTCTCGTTAATGTGAGGTTGATGAGTTTTGTGTGATGCTGGGCACATGTAGATGTGTTGGTCTCCTTCTAGGCTGTGTAACCACGGGTGTTTTAGTTCAGAATCTAGTTCTTGGACTCCTGATTCTCTCACATATCCTCAGACCATCTCCTTTACAGGGAACAGCCACCCAGCCCTCGGCCCATCTGCCTCTGCTCAACTGGGATGCTCCCTGCTGGAGAGCCCCTCATCTCCATCCAAGCTCTAAGTGAAATAATGATACTTTTTATTTCTGAAGGCTTATTTTGACCATATCCTTGTTTTTTGGGGGGCGTATTCCTTCTGTTCCAAGTCAAAGCTTGTGGTTATTGTTGGTCTCCATTATTTATATTTTTCACCTTCAAGTTTCTTAATTGTGCCACATGTATGTGTGTGTGCCTGCTAAGTTGCTTCAGTCATGTCTAACTCTTTGCAACCCTATGGACTGTAGCTGGCCAGGCTCTTCTGTCCTTGGGATTTCCCAGGCAAGAATACTGGAGTGGGTTGCCATTTCCTTTTCTGGGGGATCTTCCTGACCCAGGGTTCAAACCTACGTCTCCTGAATTTCAGGTGGATACTTTACCACTGAGCCACCAGGGAAGCCAGTCTCTATACGTATGTCCAGTCTCTATATGTGTGTATGTGCTTAGCCGCTCAGTCGTGTCTGACTCTTTGCTACCCTATGGACTGTAGCCCACCATAGGGATGGTCCATGGGATTCTCCAGGCAAAAATACTGGAATGGGTTGCCATGCCTTCCTCTGGGGGATCTTCCCTACTCAAGGATTGAACCCTTGTCTCTTGGGTCTCCTGTGTCTCCTGCATTGGCAGGCAGATTCTTTACCACTAGCGCCACCTAGGAAGCATCAAGGACCATATGGTATCTGCAAAATTTTCCATATGTTCTAAGTTGTCCTAAAACAGATCTGCTCTGTCAAAAGACTTTCTCAAATTCAAATGCAAAGTGATCACAGGTTTATATTTAGTGCCAAATGATCCAAAAGCCTATCATATTTCTGGTCTCACCCAATTTTGTCTCATACAGCTTCCTTTAACTTACTTGTTAGCTCTTGTATTTGTGCAGTTTCAATTTATTAGCTGATAACTGCTCTCAGGTTAAGAGTTGGCTGGAATAAAAGTTTGAGAGATGAGTGAATTTGGCTTTCTTCTTGGTGGGGGAGACAAATATTCCACGTGTCATTATTTATAGCCTCCTTTTGTAACTTCTGTTTGTATATCCTTCTTTAGATATCATCATGAGAATTTGTTAGTGAAAGAGTGTTGGATCAAAGCCATTATGCTAGTGTGAAAATTTAACTCAACAATTATTTATATTTGAATGCCTGTTTTGGAGGCTGTCTGAGCTAGGGACTGGAGAGCTAAAGCTTAAATAAAATAAAAAATATATATTGAGGAATCCTTATCGGATTCCTTATAGGAATAGAGAAAGAAGATCAGTAAACTGCGGAAAGACCGTGGGAAGACATTCTCTCACTGTCTTCACACTACATGGTACACGCATACAGCAAACTCGGGTACATGTTATAGTCAGATGTGGTATTCAGGTTTATCAAATGTTCTAATCTCTAGAAAAATTTACCGTTGGTGTTACATGCAAATTATCAACTTACAAAGAATTTTCATGAAATGAAGCATCTAACCACATTGATCTTTGCTTTAGCAAGTATTTCAAGATCTTAAAGTGCCACTGTGATCACTCTAACTGCTGATTAGCATGATACTGAAAATGTGCCAGAACACCTGTGATGAGAGAGTCTAGTAATATCTGCCATTAATTAAATTCTAATTATGCACCAATGTTTACAACCTTTCCTTGTTCAATCTTCCTGTCATCTCTGGGATGTGAGTTGTGAAGTGTACTCGTTTGAAGTGCAGAGGTTAAGTAGTTGGGCTTCAAAGCCAGGCAGTCTGGCTCTAGGGTCTGTGCTCTTTACTGCTAATCTATTTTGCCTCTTGATTACTCCCGTATTATCATACTTTGGTGTGCACAGGAACCATGCGGGGGAGCTGCCAAGATGTAGATTCCTGGGCCCCAACTTGGAGAGCTGTATTCAGCGCGTCTGGAGCTAGACCTAGGAATCTGTATATAAACAAGTATTTGTATGATTCTGTAGAGTTGCAGCTACACTCTGAGAAATACGCATTGTATGTGCTGTCTCTAGGTATGGTAATATACATACATGTGCTGTGTTTAGTCACTCGGCTGTGTCTGACTCTTTGTGACCCCATGGACTGCAGCCCTCCAGGCTCCTCTGTCCATGCGGGTTCTCCAGGCAAGAATACTAGAGTGGGTTGCCGTGCCCTCCTTCAGGGGATCTTCCCAACCCAGGGATCGAACCCAGGTCTCCCGCATTGCAGATGGGATTCTTTACTGTCAGAGCCAACAGAGTCTGTACTGCCATCTTCTACTTTATAAGGATTTCTGCTCCAGTGTAGTACACTGGAACATACTCTAGGGAAAGACAGTAATTCATTAAAAAATTTCCCCAAACTAGTCTTGTGACTTTGGTCAAATTGTATTGGTTTCTCCAGAGAAACAGAACCAATACAATGTGCATATATTTATTATAAATAATTGGCTTATACAATTATGGAGGCTGATGAGTGCAAAATCTGTAATGAGGGCCAGGCCAGCAGGCTACATACGCAGGAGAGCTGGTGGTGCAGATGAAATTGGGAGACATTCTTCTGGAGAATTCTCTCTTGTTCAGGGAGGCCACTCTTTTTGTTCTCTTCAGGCCTTCAAATGAGTGGGTGAGGCCCACCCACATTATGGAGAGCAATCTGCTTTACCCCAAATTCACTGATTTAAATGTCGATCTCATCCAAAAACACCCTCCAAATTGACACATAACATTAATCATTATATCATTTATTCCCTCTAGATCCCATAGGTTAAAATCCCATTGGTAAAATCATAGGGGGTTGGGCCAGGTGATCATAATTATATAATAGAGGCACCAAACACATGACCAGTGGGACACATCCTGACAACTGGTGGCTTTAGTTTGACTCACCCAGACTTACCCCACCCAGTGTTTTTAAACATTTGCATAACTGCTTGGTAGTTGCTAACAAATTTCACATGAAAATCTGTGTTTTAGGTTTTCTTTTTTAAAATAATTGGTAATCTGGCATGCAGCTCCATTCTACAAAAATAAACGACCCAATCAAAAAGTGGGCCAAAGAACTTAACAGACATTTCTCCAAAGAAGACATAAAAATGGCTAACAAACACATGAAAAGATGCTCAACATCACTCATTATCAGAGAAATGCAAATCAAAACCACAGTGAGGTACCACTTTACACCAGTCAGAATGGCTGCAATCCAAAAATCTACAAGCAATAAATGCTGGAGAGGATGTGGAGAAAAGGGAACCCTCTTACACTGTTGGTGGGAATGCAAACTAGTACAGCCACTATGGAAAACAGTGTGGAGATTCCTTAAAAAACTGCAAATAGACCAGCCATATGACCCAGCAATCCCACTGCTGGGCATACACACCGAGGAAACCAGAATTGAAAGAGCCACGTGTACCCCAATGTTCATCGCTGCATTGTTTACAATAGCCAGGACATGGAAGCAACCTAGATGCCCATCAACTGACGAATGGATAAGAAAGCTGTGGTACATATACACAATGGAATATTACTCAGCATTAAAAAAAAATTCATTTGAATCAGTTCTACTCAGGTGGACGGAACTGGAGCCTATTATCCAGAGTGAAGTAAGCCAGAAGGAAAAACAACAATACAGTATACTAAGGCATATATATGGAATTTAGAAAGATGGTAATGAGAACTCAGCATGTGAGACAGCAAAAGGAACGCAGATGTATAGAACAGACTTGTGGACTCTGTGGATGAGGGCAAGGGTGGGATGATATGGGAGAATGGCATTGAAACATGTTAATTATCATATGTGAAATCAATCGCCAGCCCAGGATTGATGCTCGGGGCTGGTGCACCGAGATTTCCCAGAGGGAGGGAAGAGGGAGAGAGGAGGGAGGGGGTTTCTGGAGGGGGAGCATATGTAAACCCATGGCGATATCATGTCATTGTATGGCAAAACTAATAAAAAATAAAAAAATAAAAAAAAATAAAATAATTGGTAATCTGGCAACATCGTATGGCCACAGGGTAGCTGAGTCGCAGATGCCACCTGTTGGCAGGGTTTTCTGTCTCCGGATCCCCACCACTGGCTGTATGTCACTCACTTTGTTCATGAGATTTATTTCTGTGAGCTGCTGAGCCGCTGTAGGCATTTGAGTTTTGACCCTTGTCTCGCTCGCTACTAAACGTCTGTGGGATCTCCACCTCACTGATTAAAAATGACAGAGGGAGAAGTAGGATTCCTCACATGCATGAAAGCTATTGTGTGGTCTGGAAATAGCTATTTCTTCACTGTGCACAGTGTGATTTACCACTCTTCCCGGAGTTGCCCTCTCTGGGCTCCCCAGATCACTACTTATTTTGAATGAATAAAAGAAGTGCTTTTATATTTCTGCATGCTTTTTTTGGGTAGGCAGTGATAGAAATTATGAACTGGGTTCTTTAGAGTCACTGAATGGGGTCACCAGATACAAAGAAGGAAGAACATCGATGTAAGAAGAGAAGCTGCTAATTTTGCATGGAGTTGAATTAGTTCAACAAGCAGTTTCAAACGTGAGAAATATCTTTCCGATAGCCAGGCTGACTTTATAGGAAGATAGAATGGGCAGTTGTTTAAAGTAAAATTTCAAAGGTGAAATAGTTTTATAACTTCTGCAGTTGCTCTCTGAATGCTGAAATGACTTCAACCAGGACAAAACCTTTTATTTGTAGTGAGAAATAAAGTACAGCATTTTATTCCATCATGGGAAAGAAAGCAGACATCTCTGAGAGTAGCAAGTCACAGCCTAAATTGACACAGGAACAAAGTGGTGATATTAGATCCACATTGCAAATATGATTTGATGGGGCACTAGGGAAAAGAAACAACCCAGGGGCCTTATAGGTCTGAAAATAGTAGAAAATAGAGAAAGTAAGGCAGAGGCTTAGAGGACCAAAATCTTTTTTACTAATGGCTTAGTAGGGCTAAGCTGGTCACATCCTCTTATGCATGTTAACATGCCTATGCCCAGTTTTTTGGGGACAAAATATATACAAATTTTCTTCAGGACCTTGAAAACTAATTCCACAGGCCTATGGTTTGCAAACATTCTCTGCTTTTCTGAGTTTAGAGAAATGTATTTCAGATGTATGGCATTATTATGGTTTCTCTAGAAGTCAGTCTTCATGAAAGTAATTCAGGATAGTTAGCTTCTTTGTCAGTTTCTTGGCAAACAGTGTTTGATTATATATTTACACTCCATAAGACACACAATTTAAAAAGTATTCTAGAATTCTTCCAAATTTTATTTTGGAATTCAACATTTATTACTCTTTATTAATCCTAATCAATAATAGTTTCTAATAGTCCTAAATGTGTTAGCTCTAAATAGCTGCCATATTCCATTTCATCAAGAATGTTTTCCTTTTTCCCAGGGTGTATATTTGAATATTAAATTTTGTATACAGTTTTTTTCCCTTGATACTTGAATTCCTGTGGATAATTTGTGTGACGATCTTTCAGAGAGAGAAAGCATAGGTTTTAATGTCTAATGTTAGATTTTCTGCTTGTGAGGCATATGCTTGTCTCTAGATTTTCCACTTTTAGAACATTTCCTATTACTTTTTCTTCCTATTAATTTTGAACATATTAAGGTCATCATTAACTTTAACCAATTGCTTATTTTCATCCTGAATAGCTTTGTCATTTTCTTATTTTTAAAACTACTTACTAGTTTATTTCTAAATCCCTTTTCCTTTAAATCACAGGAAAGGAAATATTAAACTAAGCAAAAGTTTTATGCTTCCTATGCTGTCTTTTGGAGTAATTTTAGTAAATTATTGACTATAGCTCTTGGAAGATTGCTTATTATGCTATTCTGTTAGGAACTGTAGTCTTGTTTGGCTCAGAGACAAAATAAGCTTAGCTCCTAGGGCTATGGCAGTTAACGTCTTTTCCTTCAATCAAATAATAGACTCTATGTGAGAGGTAGTTTTGGAAATGAAACTTTAGACCTCAGGGGCTTATTTTTGAGCTGCAAGGATAAGTAATAACGGTGCTTTCTCTTGGCCTGAAGGCTGAGTTACTTCCTGTTTCTACATCAGGTAAAAGGTAGAAAGTAACAAGAAATATATTGTATTTAGCAAAATAAATAAACAGGCTTGGAGAAATACTGTAATTCCATTATAATTAGAAACATGAATAATTTGTATTTGGATAATAGAAGTGATTAAACTATTCTTGGAATTTACATGGCATATTATTAATATAAAGTTTTTATTTTGAAATAATAGAAAAAATTAAACTGTAAAAGACTATGCTTTCAGAATAGCTTGCAGATTTTGTTTTTAATGGCTTTATCTTCATTCTTGTCCTCCTTCTCCCTTTAAAGAAATACAAACACAAAAGGAAAGATGGTACACATATTAATGGGTAATGTAGATATCAGTGGAAAGACCTCCCTTGAACAAACCACTGATGCGCAGGATTGCCATGTACAGTTTGGGACATTTGGTAGAACACATATGGTTTGTCTGTGCTACCATTTGGTTTAACCACAGGTGGATTATCCATGGTGGTTTTAAATCTCTGATTTTTTTCTTTACCTCACAGCTATTCTGACCCCCCACTCCGATCTTCATATGCCAACTAATTTCTTATACAGCTTCAGCTGTACAGTAGTGTCAGACTCAGGGGCTGAGGCAAACCTAGAAGAGGAGGTTACTACTCCAATTTGGAAATTACAAGGGCAGAAAGTTGAGTAGTTGTTGACATCATAGAATCCCAGGGAGGATTTGTCTCTGCAGCTGTATGAAAACGTGCTATTCTTTGTGCAGGCAAATGCCATGTTATGTTAGAGGTTTTGTTCTCTTTCTGCTCACTCATTGATAACTATCCTAAGTTTAGAAGTAATCTGGGTTTCATTACATACATACCAGAAACCAGAATACATTCTAACCTGAATAGTTAGACCTGAAATTATGAGTGTGCTCAGAGATGGGAAAACCACTTTTCATTTTGTTTGTTAATTTATTTTAGGGGATTCTTTGGTGACTCTCTGATGACTTGTATATATTCATTATCTACTTGACAGTTAAAAAAATTATATCTCTCCCATGGTCCTAGATGAAAAGATAAGAAACTCAGAGAAAAATTATATACTTTCTCTGGGCTTATTTTTAATATAGTAAAATGTCAGTGCTCTTGAGATGCTGAACTTTATAATGCACGTGTGGTTTGAATTCTTTTGTTCAACAGAGAGAAGCATGGAAGAAAATTCTATGGTTCCTCATGTAGCTCAAAGTAGTGATCCATCAAAGCTGGAAAAGTTATAGGTATCTTGGGTGACTTTCAGTTTCTCCCATGTTCTTGTAAAGTCCACTGTCTTCCACACAGTAATCTCTAACAGACATGTGTCTGGTTAACATAGTGAACAAAGCCATTATTGAGCTTAATTGTTTCTCATTTATTATTCCAGTGACATTCTATTACCTCAAAATAACTTACAAGTCTAATTGACCTATGTGGTTATTGCCTTTGTGCATTACATTATGCCTAGAATTTCAGGGCTTTGATTATTTTCTTTTTTTCTAAGGATCCAAAAATCAAGCTGACATCCATTGTCTTTTTTAATCTTCAAAAGTAAATTGAATCAAGTTGGTTGGACCTCAGGCATTGGTAGTTCAGTTCAGTTCAGTTCAGTCACTCAGTTATGTCCTACTCTTTGTGAGCCACGGGCTGCAGCATACCAGGCCTCCCTGTCCATCACCAACTCCCGGGGTTTACTCAAACTCATGTCCATTGAGTCAGTGATGCCATCCAACCATCTCATCCTCTGTCAGCCCCTTCTCCCGCCTTCAATCTTTCCCAGGATCAGGGTCTTTTCCAATGAGTCAGTTGTTCGCATCAGGTGGCCAAAGGATTGGAGTTTCAGCTTTAGCATCAGTCCTTCCAATGAATATTCAGGACTGATTTCCATTAGGATGAACTGGTTGGATCTCCTTGCAGTCCAAGGGACTCTCAAGAGTCTTCTCCAATACCACAGTTCAAAAGTATCAGTTCTTTGGCGCTCAGCTTTCTTTACAGTCCAGCTCTCACATCCATATGTGACTACAGGAAAAACCATAGCTTTGACTATGGTTATTGAGTGGTTATTGAAAAACCATATTATGGTTATGGTTATTGAAAAACCATAGCTATTGACCATGGTTATGGACCTTTGTTGGCAAAGTAATGTCTCTGCTTTTTAATATACTGTCTGGGTTGGTCATAACTTTTCTTTCAAGGAGCAAGTGTCTTTTAATTTCATGGCTGCAGTCACTGTCTGCAGTGATTTTGGAGCCCCAAAAAACAAAATCTGTCACTGTTTCCCCATCTATTTGCCATGACGTGATGGGACCAGATGCCATGATCTTAGTTTTCTTTGAGTACGTCAAGGCTGTATATTGTCACCCTGCTTATTTAACTTACATGCAAGGTATATCATGAGAAATGCTGGGCTGGATGAAGCACAAGCTGGAATCAAGATTGCCAGGAGAAATATCAATAACCTCAGATATACAGATAATACCACCCTTATGGCATAAAGTGAAGAAGAACTAAAGTCTCTTGTTGAAAGTGAAAGAGGAGAGTGAAAAAGTTGGCTTAAAACTCAACATTAAGAAAACTAAGATCATGGTCTTGGTAGAGCTATGATCAAGTGGTCACATAAAATCCAGACTATGGAGGGCCTAAGAGGCCAGGCCAGAGGTCCTGGTAAAATGAATGCACTGTCTAGAATGATCAGGAACCTCCTGATAATGATAATAACAAGAACAGTTATCATTTTTTGGATGCTTATTAGGTTTTGGGCTCTTTATATACATATCATCCTAAAGCAATCAACTGGAAATGTAGGAATACAATTCTAACTCTTTTTCTTTGCATTGAAGGGCTGCAAGCATACTACAGGGACAACCTAATTTTCCAGCTTTAGTTTCCATTTGTCATTATCAAGTTTACTTTATCTAGTCAGAATGGTCTATTTATGGTTCTCTATATTAAACACACCTTGAATATTTTAAAAAAACTGTTTTATTAAGATAAATTCACATAATCACATAATCCTCCTATTTAAAATGTAAAGTTCAGTGGTTTTTAGTATATTCACAGAGTTGTTCAAGCATCATGGCAATTTTAGAGCGTTCTTATTACCTACCCTTCCCACAGAAAACCGTTAACAGTCACTCCTTGTCTCCTCTCCACCTACTCTTCTGCAAGCCACTAATCTACTCTCTTATCACTATAAATTTGCCTATTCTGAACATTTAGGGCTTCCCTGGTAGCTCAGCTGGTAAAGAATCCACCTGCAATGTGGTTTGATTCCTGAGTTGGGAAGATCTGCTGGAGAAGGGATAGGCTACACCCTCCGGTAGAGCCTGGAGAATTCCATGGACAGAATTCTTGCCTGGAGAGTTCCATAGACAGAGGAGCCTGGTAGCCTACAGTCTATGGGCTCGCAAAGAGTTGGACACAGCTGAGAACTTTCATTTTCACTTTCAAATAAATGGAACCATACTGAATATGGTCTTTTGTGATTGGCGTCTTTCATTTAGTATAAGCTTTTAAAAGTTTATCCATGTTGTAGCAAGTGTCAATATTTCATTTCCAAACAAGAAATACAAATTTTATTGTATGACTATGTCATGTTTTTTTATCCACTCATCAGTTGATGGATATTTGGGTTGTTTCTGATTTTTGACTATTATAAATATGCTGCTGTGAACATTCACATTCAAGTTTTTGTGTGGAAACATTTATTTCTCTTGGGTATATACCTAGGAGCAGAATTGCTAGGTCATATGGTTACTCTCTGTTTAGCCTTTTGAGGAAATACTAGACTGTTTTCAAAAGCAGCCACACAAATTTACATTCTCATCAGCAGTAGTTGCTTAGGGTACTAATTTCTCTACATCTTGCCTTCTTATTACCTATTTTTGGGTTATAGCCATGCTAGTGGATGTGAGAAGGTATCACATTGTGTTTTTTATTTGCATTCCCTGATGGCTAATGATGTTGAGCATCTTCCCATGAACTTATTTGTCATTTGTATATCTTCTTTGGAGAAATTTGGAGAAAATTTATTCAGATCCTTTGCCTATATTAACGCATATATATGGAATTTAGAAAGACGGTAACGAGAACCCAACATACGAGACAGCAAAAGGAACGCAGATGTATAGAATAGACTCGTGGACTTTGTGGATGAGGGTAAGGGTGGGGTGATATGGGAGAAGGGCATTGAAGCATGTTAATTTTCATATGTCTAATCATTCGCCAGCCCAGGATTGATGCTCGGGGCTGGTGCAGTGAGATTTCCTGGGGGGGGGGAGGGAAGAGGGAGGGGGGTTCGGGAGGGGAATCATATGTAAACCCATGGTGATATCATGACAATGTATAGCAAAAACAATTAAAAAAATAAAGAAAAAAAAAAGTAAAAAAAAAAATGGATTATTTATGTTTATACTGATGTGTTTTGAGAGTTCTTTATGTATTCCAGATAAACATCCCTTATCAGTTAGATGAGTCGGCATTTTCTCTCCTTCCATGGGTTGTCAATGCACTTAATGATGAAGCAGAAATGTTTTTAATTTTGATGAGGTCCAACATTTCTATCTTTTCTTTTGTTGCATGTGCTCCTGTTGCCATAATTAAAAAAACATTGTCTAATCTGAGGTCATGAGATTTACTCCTCTGTTTTCTTCTAAGAATTTCATAATTTTAGCTTTTTCATATTTTGAGTCAATTTTTGTAGGAAGTTAACTTCAGTCTTTTGCATATGGATAGCCAGTTGCTTCAGCATATACCTTGCATTTTGGGGCTTTTACTTTTTTTCCAGAATGTTCTTCTGTCTTCTTTTTGGCTGTTGAAATCCTTTGAGTCAGCCTACCTTCTGCTTTTTATGAGATGTCTTTTGACCACCTTAACTTAAAGCAGTTTCTCTCCTTTTAGCTTTTCACGGGTATGTAATTTTCCTCTCTGCCAGTCAGGAAGCTATATCTTATACTCTCTGTGCGCTACAAGGTGTTAACTGACCAGTGTCCCTTTATGCCACTGTCAAAGTCAGTGAAAGACTGGGAGATCAACAGATTTTTTTTTGGTCCTGTAACTCTGACATTTGTTTTTTTTTCAAGTGGGCATGCTGTCTTCGTTGCTGTGCGCAGGCTTTCTCTAGTTGCGGTGAGCAGGAGCTAGTCTTCGCAGCAATGTGTAGGCCTCTCACTTCAGTGGTTTCTCTTGTTGCAGCTCCTGAGCTCTAGGGCTTGGGCTCAGTAACTGTGGTGCATGGGCTTAGTTGCCCTGCGCCATGGGGCATCCTCCCAGACCAGGGATGGAACTCATGTCCCCTGCATTGGTAGGCTGATTCTTAACCACTGGACCATCAGGAAAGTCCCTCTGACATTCTTAATAGTTGCAGATGTAACTATGTTTGAGATGCAAGAAGTAATCAGAGGTGTTATACCTACTTCATGGCAATGTTCTGTAGATCCTTATTGAAAATTGTTAAGAACATTAAAAATTCTATTATAGACTGCATTTTTAAAGAATGACAATAGTGACATTTGTTTAAAGCCTTCAGGTTTTAGTAAATAATCGTTAATATTTGGTTTTTGTGTGGAAAGAATTTGAGAACAAGATTATTCTGGTGAGAAAATCTGTGTGTTAGTATGAGTATCTAATATGCTTTTACCTTGTGGGCTGACAGAATGAGATGCATCTTTTGCAGCAAGACAAATAAATGGATATTATACAAATTGTTATTTTTTTCAGATTATACATTGATGACCAGGGTTTCAATTTCCAGGGTTAATATAGCATTGTCTGCCATTTGGTTACTGGGTGAGGATATGATTTGGAGGATAGGGTTGTATTCGATGAGAAATACTGTAAGATATTTTGCATGTCTCCTGTGCTCCCTTTAATGATTGACAGAATGTGACATGTCTTATGCAGTGTACTGCAAATCAGTAGACATTCTACAGGGTATGATTGTCTTTTTCTGAAGTTTATATTACTGAACCCAGCCACCTCTGCAGACATGTAAAGATAAGTTGTCTCCTATTTCCCATGAAAAGGGAAAGGTGACATCTAGCAGTTCTTACATTCCTTGGTATTTTATAATGCAATAGTCTCACAGCTCTGTAATATATAAAATATCCCAGATATAGCCAACAGTTCTCCAAATGGCCAGGGAGGCCTACAAAGGCAAAGTAGAAGGTTTCTCAACCAAACAGTCTCTCAATAACTTCATAAGATCAGTTCAGTTCAGTCACTTAGTTGTGTCCGACTCTTTGCAACCCCGTGGACTGCAGCAGGCTAGGCTTCCCTGTCTCTCACAAATTCCTGAAGCTTGCTCAGACTCATGTCCATCGAGTTGGTGATGCCATCCAACCATCTCATCCTCTGTCATCCCCTTCTCCTCCTTCCTTCAATCTTTCCCAGCATCAGGGTCCTTTCCAGTGAGTCAGCTCTTTGCATCAGGTAGCCAAAGTATTGGAGCTTCAGCTTCAGCATCAGTTCTTCCAATGAATATCCAGGACTGATTTCCTTTAGGATGGACTGGTTGGATCTCCTTGGAGTCCAAGGGACTCTCAAGAGTCTATTCCACCACCACAGTTTAAAAGTATCAGTTCTTTGGCACTCAGCTTTCTTTATGTTCTGACTTTTATATCCATGCACGACTACTAGAAAAACCATAGCTTTGACTAGATGGACCTTTGTCAGCAAAGTAATGTCTCTGCTTTTCAATATGCTCTCTAGGTTTGTCATAGCTTTTTTTTCCAAGGAGCAAGCATCTTTTAATTTCATGGCTGCAGTTACCATCCTCAGTGATTTTGGAGCCCAAGAAAATAAAGTCCGTCACTGTTTCCATTGTTTCCCCATCTATTTGCCATAGTGATGGGACCAGATGCAAAGATCTTAGATTTTTGAAGGTTGAGTTTTAAGCCAGATTTTTCACTCTCCTCTATACTGTTAAGAAATTGAAATTGTCTTTTTGCTACTGTGTTTGGTTTTCTTTGCATTTCTTATTCTGCTGGACGTTCCCTGAGCATGGTACAGTAATAGTCACTGCAAAGGACTTCCCTTCCTCTTCCTTTTCTGAGACATTAGAATGGTCTGGATGATCTAATGGCTGGTTCAGAGATGGCTGTTTTATAATTTCAGAGTGAGTGGTTTAAAAGGACAATTTCCACAGAATTACTCTCAAAGTGCATGTTTGAATCTAGTATATATTGTGCTGTACATTTTCACAGGTTGTATGCAGCAGCAATTTGTAATCTGTAATAGAGGTGAGATATATGGTTTCTCAAGGCTAGCCTCTAGGCTAATTAGATGGGACTGCCTTCCAGATGTGTAAGGTGGTTCCAGACAAGCCCTTACTATTTATAGCTGCTTCTCTGTTGGTGCCAGAAGTCACTTTACTCTCCCCTGAACTCCTTAGGCATTTTCTCTGTCCCCTGCTGAGTGCTCTCATCACCTTCCACCACCTGGTGTAGCTTAACTCTAGCTGTCTCCCTTTTTATCTTCCTTCTTGCTCTTCCCATTGTTTGACTCAGGATGTTTGCCCAAGAGATGTGGTAATCACTGGCATTGGGCAGCAAATATTTTAGCTCTCAGTTTTCTGGGCAGGTGATAGGATTGCCCTTCCCAGTGCCTTTGGCTGCGAGTTTCCTTTTGTCACAGAAATAACACATGTCATTTTCAGGTAGGAAGCACTTGATAGCTGGTGCTCAACTCCTGCTTCTCATGCTTGTTAACTGATTGTGCGTTGATATGGTGCCTGACTCCCCTGCTGACCTGCAAAGGACATGTAGCTTGAGCAAGAAATATATTTTTGATGCTTTCAGCAGCTGAGAGGTTGGGTTGTTTGTACACGGCATAACCTGGGCTATTCTTACAGATGCACTAAGCCAGTGCAGTAGTTGTTCAGATATGGCTGGTGCAGTTAGAGATGTGCCCTGAGTCTAAAACACACACTGGATTTTGAAGACCTAGTATGCAAAATATCTCATTTGTGATTTTTTAAGTGTTGTTTATATATTGAAATACTATTTTGGGCATATTGGATTAAAGTATATTATTAAAATTAATTTCATGTGTTTCTTTTTACTTGAAAAAGTATCCATGTGTCTTGCATTATTTTTTGTCAAACAGTGCTGCAGTGACCCCTAAGCTTATTGAAGGCAAGAGTTCTGTCTGTTTTACTCTTATTTTCCCACAGCATCTAACCATGTCTAGGGTAAAAATATTTCCCCCAACATATCTAGCTTAACATTAAAAATAATGCAATCTTCAACATGAGTCTTATTTGTATTTTGTGTTTAATAATCCCCTCTTTTATTTCCTTTAGCTAAAGAACAAAATCCTTAATCTTTTTTAAACCATCAGAAAATTAAATGATATGTTTATATATATTTATGTTATTTAAAAAAATGTTGCACACTGAAAATATTCTGGGATTATGATTATTAAATACTTGTCCTGATCAAATTTTTAGTGAGGTCACTCTTTAGGGCCAGCATTTTCTTATCTTTGTGAAAATAATCAAGGAGTCCCTGTTTGTTCAGTCCTAATGGTGACCTTTATGTATTTGCCAGTGTCATCCATCCATGTTATTTATTATATTGGCTTGCCCTTTATCTGAGGCCTTGTGCTAAAAGCAGCGAGGAACAGAAAGGGAGAAACAGGGCGGCCCTGAAGGCCTTCTGCAACGTCAGGTGGGGAGAATCCCTCTCGTGAGCAGGCAGGGCTTTCGGTTTCTAGATGAGTGAGATAGTTAGCTAAATAGGTGGTGAACGGGGCCCTGAGGTTAACAACACATCTTTAAAAAAAAAAAAAGGGTGGAGGAAACACCTAGTAACAAAGATGCTGGAAAAAATTTTAAGTGCTTAATAGATGGTAGCTATTGGCATAAAAATGTATGAACCTAGGGGGAATTAGGCTGTTCCTCTGGCTAAGAAAGGGGTAAGAGGTGGCACAGGGGATGGGGAGTAGATGGACTGTAGACTAAGGATGAGCTTATTCACAAGCCAATCTTTATATGATTTTATTTGCATAAAATTATATATGATGTGTTACATGGAAAGACATACAGCATGTCGCTCACCAAAACATTAATGATGATTCTCTCTCTGGATAGTGGCTGGATTTCAGGGGATTTGTACTTTGTTTGTTATACGTTGTGAATTTTCCCCCAAAATTAGCATGTATGATTTGTATAATCAGTAAATAATTTGGTTCAGAATTTTTGCTTTTAGGAGTAACATCAGGACAGAGTTTAAGTACCCAACCCAGAGGGTGCCTATATTATTTGCATCCTGTTGAAACAATATCAAATAACTATAAATTTAAAAAAAGGAGTGAGGGAGGCAGTTAGTGAAGGGAAAATTGGTGAAGGGGATTAAGAGGTATACATCTCCAGTTATATTATAAATAATTCATGGGAATGTAATGTACACCATAAGGAATATGATCAATAATATTTTATGTGGCCAGATGGTTAGGCTAATTATGGTGATCATCTCATAGTGTATGCATATGTAAATACTTTTAAATAATTAATACACCTATATTAATAATATAAAATATTAATTTTATATAATTAACACATATTATGAAACAAACATAATATGGTACATCAATGATAGTTCAATGAAAAAGTAATGTAACAGAAAAATATTTAACAAGAGGAGGGAATAAAAAATGTATTGAGTGAACACATTCATTTTGGCAATCAAGGAATTTTTAAATACTCACGTTTTGGTGTGGTAGTCTCCCTGAATAAGGCTCCAAATGACTTTCTCACTGACAAAGGGAAATAACTGATTCATATCATGGAAGTGTCTTATCTGAAAGTGAACATTTCTTTAGAAGGAAAGAAAATGCTTTTGTAAGATTATAGAGGATTTGGGAATTATGCCATGAGGGCACATGCTGAATAATGTCAGTTTTCAAGGCAGGCTGCCAAGTTTTGTCAAAGAAAGGCAAATATGGGGTTTGTTTTGCAATATCTGGAAAACTTGGAACTCTAATTTCTTGGAAAATCTTTCCAAGATAAATTTAGTGTGAAAACATTCTACTTCAAAAAATAAAATTACATGTAGCAAGAGGAAAGGAAAAACAAAATGTAACAAGATGTGAGATGAGAAAAGGTTTTTCTTCCCCTGCAAGAGCCTGTGACCTTGTTGAATTCAATTATGTGTCTGACAACTTCAGAAAACATCTTCCTAAGGTTAATTTTACTGAAACCCTCGAGCAAGGGCAAAATAAAGAAATTATCCTTCACAATCAGTTCATTTTTTCCCCATCTTTAAAAATGGGCAAAAAATAAGATGTTATGTATGAAAAACATTCTGAATTGTTGGGGAATCTTGAGTCACTTAAACTTTCTGGGTTCCATTTTTCATGTTTATGGAATCTGGAGAATTTGGATTGTAAAACCTAGTATGATCTTTCCTGGCTTTATTTTTTTAATTGACATATAGTTGATTTACAATGTTGTGTTAGTTTCAGGTATACAACAAAGTGATTCAGTGATATATATATAGATGCGTGTGTGTGCATATATGTATATATATATGTGTGTGTGTGTGTGTGTATATATATATATATATATATATATACATATATATATATATACTTTTCAGATTCTTTTCCCTCATAGGTTATTAAATATTGAGTATAGTTCTCTGAATTTTACAGCATCCAATTCTTTGTGACTCCATGGACTGTAGCCTACCAGGCTCCTCTGTCGATGGGATTTCCCAGGCAAAAATACTGGAGTGGGTTGCCATTTCCTCCTCCAGGGATCCTTCTGACCCGGGGATTAAACTGGGATCTCCTGCATGGCAGGCAGATTCTTTACCATCTGAGCCACCAGGGAAGCCCGTATGATATAGCATGTTGTGTATTTTATATATAGCAGTGTGTATCTGTTAATTCCAAACTCCTAATTTATTCCTGCTCCTGCTTCCTTTTGGTAGCCATGAGTTTGTTTTCTATGTCTGTGGGTCTATTTCTGTTTGGTATATTAGTTGATTTGTATCATTATCTTTAGAGTCCACATATTTGTCTTTGTCTGGCTTCCTGGTTTTATTTTTAAAAGTAAAACACAATTTATTCTATGATATGTTATACATTCATATACCATTTGATACATATAAGCAAAAATTAAAAAAAAAAATCAAGGTCAACTTCTTCTCTTGTGTGGAAACTATTGTGGGTTACTTTATAGCACTGCCCAGAACTATGACCTTCCTCAAAGTCCCTTCAAGTTATCAGCACATTTCAAAAGCCTTTGCATAGTTGTCACAAGAGTCATGATGATTGACAGGAAGAATCCAACCAGTTCTTGTTCATGTCTGTGTCTGTAAGATGGCTGTACAGAGAAGGAGATTTAGCAATATTCCCCATTGCAGGGGCAAACATTCCTTGTCCTCAAGTCTTCCTGGAGCCACTTTGCTGCTGGTGACTCTGCCTGCCTGGGGTGGAGGAGCTGCTCAGGTTCTTCAAGAAACACATTCTTAGTCTTTGTCCAGAGAGTCCTACTTGCTCTGAGAGGCTCTTAGCCAGAACAGTGCATGCAGGTATGAACTATGAAGTGACACAGGCCACAAATGCATTTTACGTTGAGACTTTTACCTTTATCCCTTCTCATCAACTTGGGAGATGATGGGAGTCAATTCAGCACATTTTTGAGCAACTCTTTTGTTGAAGGTGAGTGCCAGGTGACCTTGAGATTGCATTGTCCCAAGTTAGGATGCTATTTTAAGAAAAATTGTACATGGTTTATTAAGTAATTCTAGATTTATTGAGTGGCTATTATATGCTATGTTGGTGACAACATACATGAAAAAATAAAACTATGTAATTCAATAGAGAGGTTTCCATGGTGGCTTAGTGGTAAAGAATCTGCCTACCAATGCAGGAGACATGGGTTTGATTCCTGGGTCAAGAAGATCCCTGAAGAAGGAAATGGCAACCCACTCCAGTATTCTGGCCTGGAGCATTCCATGGGCAGAGGAGCCTGGCGGGATACAATCCATGGGGTTGCAAAAGAGTCAGACATGACTTAGTGACTAAATAACAACAACAATTCAATAGAGAGAGACTAGACGGAGGTAGTCATTAAGATTGGAATAGCTTCATTGGGCTTCCCCAGTGGCTCAGATGGTAAAGTATTTGCCTGCAATGCAGGAGACCTGGGTTCAATCCTTGGGTTGGGAAGATCTCCTGGAGAAGAGAAAGGCTGCCCACTCCAGTATTCTGGCCTGGAGAATTCTCTGGACTATACAGCTCATGGGGTCACAAAGAGTTGGACATGACTGAGCAACTTTCAACTTTTCACTGTTTCAGCTTCATTGAAGGGCAAATATTTCCTCCTTGATGAAAAGGAGGAGCTGGCCATGAAAAGGTCTGGTGTTGGGATATTCCAGGCAGAGGAAGTAGCAAGAGGAAGATGAGGATGAACTCCACATATTTGAGAAGAGAAGGAAGGCCAATGTGGGCAGTGCAGTGTGTGCAGGGGAGAATGTCAGGAGTTGAGATCAGGGACGTGGGTAGGCATGCAGTCAGGTGTGCCTTGGAGGGAAAGTTTGGATTTTATTGTAAAAGCAATGAACCATTGGAAGGTGTAAACTAGAGAATAACACTTTCTCATTGGTACTTTTTTTTTTATGGTTTCTCTGGCTGTTTGGTGGAGAATGGATGGTGGAAGAGGGAGAGTGATTGAAAGTGAAAGTCCCTCAGTTGTGTCTGACTCTTTGAGACCCCATGGGCTATACAGTTCATGGAATTCTCTATGCCAGAATGGTGGAGTGGGTAGCCTTTCCCTTCTCCAGGGGATCTTCCCAATCCAGAGATCAAACCCAGGTCTCCAGCATTGCAGGCGGATTCTTCACCAGCTGAGCTACAAGGGAAGCCCAAGAATACTGGAGTGGGTAGCCTATCCCTTCTCCAGCAGATCTTCCCAACCCAGGAATCAAAATGGGGTCTTCTGTGTTGCCGGTGAGTTCTTTACCAACTGAACTATCGGGAAGCCCTAGGGAGAGTGATAAGGGAGTTCAGTTCAGTTCAGTCGCTCAGTTGTGTTTGACTCATTGCGACCCATGGACTGCAGCACATCAGTTCAGTTCAGTTCAGTCACTCAGTCATGTCTGACTCTTTGCGACCCCAGGAATTGCAGCATGTTAGGCCTCCCTGTCCATCACCAACTCCCGGAGTCTACCCAAACCCATGTCCATCGAGTCAGTGATGCCATCCAGCCATCTCATCCTCTGTTGGCCCCTTCTCCTCCTGCCCCCAATCCTTCCCAGCATCAGGGTCTTTTCCAATGAGTCAACTCTTCAAATGAGGTGGCCAAAGTATCGGAGTTTCAGCTTTACCATCAGTCCTTCCAATGAACACCCAGAATTGATCTTTAGGATGGACTGGTTGGATCGCCTTACAGCCCAAGGGACTCTCAAGAATCTTCTCAAACACCACAGTTCAAAAGCATCAATTCTTTGGCATTCAGCTTTCTTAATAGTCCAACTCTCACATCCATACATGACTACTGGAAAAATCATAGCTTTGACTAGATGGACCTTTGTTTGCAAAGTAATATCTATGCTTTTCAATATACTATCTAGGTTGTACATAACCTTCCTTCCAAGGAGCAAGTGTCTTTTAATTTCATGGCTACAGTCACCATCTGCAGTGATTTTGAAGCCCAAAAAATAAAGTCTGACACTGTTTCCACTGTTTCCCCATCTATTTCCCATGAAGTGATGGGACCAGATGCCATGATCTTAGTTTTCTGAATGTTGAGCTTTAAGCCTAATTTTTCACTCTCCACTTTTACTTTCATCACGAGGCTTTTTGGTTCCTCTTCACTTTCTGCCATAAGTGTGGTGGTGTCCTTTGTATATCTGAAGTTATTTATATTTCTCCTGGCAATCTTGATTCCAGCTTGTGCTTCTTGCAGCACATCAGGCTTCCCTATTTCATCACCAACTCCCAGAGCTTACTCAAACTCATGTCCATTGAGTTGGTGATGCCGTCCAACCATCTCGTCCTCTGTCATCCCCTTCTTCTCCCACCTTCAATCTTTCCCATCAGCAGGGTCTTTTCAAAGGAGTCAGTTCTTTTCATCAGGGGGCCAAAGTATTGGAGTTTCAGCCACAGCATCAGTCCTTCCAATGAATATTCAGGACTGATTTCCTTTAGGGTGGACTGGTTGGATCTCCTTGGAGTCCAGGGGACTCTCAAGAGTCTTTTCCAACACCACAGTTCAGAAGCATCCTTCTTCAGTGCTCAGCTTTCTTTATAGTCCAACTCTCTGCTTTTTAATATCCTGTCTAGGTTGGTCATAACTTTTCTTTCAAGGAGCAAGCATCTTTTAATTTCATGGCTACAATCACCATCTTCAGTGATTTTGGAGCCTCCCAAAATAAAGTCTGTACTGTTTCCATTGTTTCCCCATCTATTTGCCATGAAGTAATGGGACCAGATGCCATGATCTTGGTTTTCCGAATGTTGAGTTTTAAGCCAATGTTTTCACTCTCTTCTTTCACTTTCATCAAGAGGCTCTTTAGTTCTTCACTTTCTGCCATAAGGGTGGTGTCATCTGCATGTCTGAGGTTATTGATATTTCTCCTGGCAATCTTGATTCCAGCTTGTGCTTTGACTAGTCCAGCATTTCTCATGATGTACTCTGCATATAAGTTAAATAAACAGGGTGATAATATACAGCCTGATGTTACTCCTTTCCCAATTTGGAACCAGTCTGTTGTTCTATGTCTAGTTCTAACTGTTGCTTCTTGACCTGCTTGCAGATTTCTCAGGAAATCTGTCAGGTGGTGTGGTATTCTCATCTCTTCAAGAATTTTCCACAGTTTGTTGTGATCCACACAGTCAAAGGCTTTAGCATAGTCAATAAAGCAGTAGATGTTTTTCTGGAACTCTCTTGCTTTTTAGATGATCTGATGGATGTTAGCAATTTGATCTCTGGGAGTTAGTATTTCAGTAATCCAAGTGAGGTGATGGTGACTCAGGCAGAATTAGTAGCGATTGAGAAAGAGAGAACCGTTTGTGGCTTTAGGAATATTTTAGGGAGGAGCCTACAGGGCTTGTTAATGGTTGCTTGTAGGACAGCAAACAAAAGTATGACCCAAGGATGATTCCTGTGTTTGGGGCTTGAATAACTTGGTAAATGGTGGAGGCATTTATTGAGGATGGGGAGACCTGGAGAGGGACTGGTTGGGAAGCATACCAAGAGTTCTGCTTTTACCATTCTATGCTGGGGCTGCTTATTAGATATTGAAGGTGAAATGTCAGAGAGGTCTCTTGGGCCTCAATGAAAAGGCCTGGACAGGAAGTTTAAATTTGGGAATCACTGACCTGAACCTAGTATAAATTGTGAAAGCCTAAATAAAATTGTAAACCAGTCTCTGGGGACTTCCCTGGTTAAGATTGTGCTTCCAATGCAGGGAGCACAGGTTTGATCTCTGGTCAGGGATCTCAGATTCCACATGCCTCACAGTGGGACCAAAAATAAAATAAATTAAAAAATTGTGACCGATCCCAGTGTGTCTGCAAACCAGATACAATCTTGAGTGTGTCCTACTTTCAAAAAAATAAAAGAGAAAAGATCTTTATGAAGTGATATAGTAATTATTACTCATTACATAGGCTTTTGTAGTAGTTGATTATTAAGCAATTAGAATAACTACTTTTATCTGATAATTAGAGTTAATTTGCAAGTGCTGATAATAGGCTGACTCCCTGAATAAACAAAATGCAGAGCACAAAGTGCCTCTGCCACCATGTGTGCGAAATTCCTTTTCAGGTCTTTTAGGTTTGGCTCCCGAATTATTGAATTTAATTCAGAATTTTCATTCTTTTTCATTGCTCAGCCAATAGGTGTTATCGCCAGTGGTGTTGTAGTCTTCCCAAGTGTCTCAATGATAAGGAGTCTGCCTGCCAATGTACACGACGAGGGTTTGATCC
Source organism: Antilocapra americana (assembly GCA_007570785.1). Taxonomy (NCBI): domain Eukaryota; kingdom Metazoa; phylum Chordata; class Mammalia; order Artiodactyla; family Antilocapridae; genus Antilocapra; species Antilocapra americana. The sequence goes on along the minus strand of ML660197.1, from coordinate 43,396,005 downwards.
CTGGGCTGGGAAGATCCCCTAGAGAAGGAAATGGCAAGCCACTCCAGTATTCTTGCCTGGAAAATCCCATGGACAGAGGAGCCTGGTGGGCTACAATCCATAGGGTCACAAAGAGTTGGACAGTACTAAGCATGGGCGTGTATGAGTGGCATTGTGTACTTTGTGGGGAATGCTGTTGGGGAAGGTGCTAAGCCTCCTTCCCCCTGGGATGTCCTAGAAGCTGACTGGCAGGCCAGCAACCAAGAAGCTAGCTGTAGTCATAGAGTGACACTTCTCCTGAGCCAGTGACCATGAAATGTTACATAAATTATTTTGAAATTGTATTCAAACCTCAGCAAATTCTGAGTTTTTAATATCCATTTTAATGATGAAGAGACAGAAGCTTAAGGTCACATGGCTAGTAAATAGCAGAGTCAGGACTCAGATCTAGGTCTGTCTAGTTCTAAATTTATTTACAGTTTTTAATTTCCCAGGCTGTTAAGCTACCAAAATCTGCCTTAGTTTATCCACCCCCCAACCCCCTGGTCTTGTTTTCCCCTGTCAACCCTTGTCTTGCTAGCCAAATACCCAATTAGATGCCACCACATTTCTCTCTTTAGAAATTCTCTCCCAAGGTACATGTGCCCATCTCCGGTGCTTCTGCTCTTTGCCCATAGATTTTAAACCCCAGCTCCCATTCCATGTCTGCCTTCTCCCCTCCCATGCCTTTCTACTACACTCTGGTACTTTACCTGTTAAACAAAGTTCATATTCTTTAACCTTTCCCTTCCACATAACCCTGTACTCTTGCTGAAACTCAGTCTTGGCTTTATTCTAAGTTCCTGAGCCAAATTTATCACCAGTGGTCACTTCTACTTTCTCTGGCTCTCAGAGTAAGGAACAGGTGTCAGCAAATTTCCTGCTTCCCACTGTCACATCCCAGACTAGTATTATTTGTTCACTGTCTCTCAAGAACTGTGTTTTAAGCACCACTCTATCCTTGTATACCACACTTCTTCCATCTTATATTCAATTTTCATGTTGTGCTTGCATCTTACTCCATTAAAAGTCTGCTTTTGCTGGCTTCCTCTCTTTCTTCTCTCATCTTGAGGACACTGAACTCTTACCTGCCGTGCCAATCCCGGTCCTCAGAGAACTTCAGTTTCTGAAACTTAAGTTTATTTCTATGACATTTTGTTCCTGTAGGCACAGACAAAACTCCTCATGTGAAATGATCTTCTCAGGCCATATTGGTTATGGTTCTACCTCTTCTTAATTTTTTTCTTGTATTAAATCTTGGCTTTCTTCCACTGGAACAGTTCCTTGCCCCATTCATTGCCTTGACATGTCACACTGGCCTCACCTGCCTCCCTATCCATAGGACCTTTTTGCTTGCTATTTAAATTTGGTTCTTGCTTGCTTCATGGACTTCAGGCCCTGCTCCCAGTGTCCTATTTTATTTGCTTTGTTAATCTCCAATTCGGACTAGATTCCACCATCTGATTTTTCTTTTCTTGCTCTCACATTACTGAGCTTAAAAAAAAAAAGTTTTACAACTGATTTTATTTTAACATTTTAGCATATAGCTCCAAATCTCATGATTAGTTAAATCAGTGACTCAGTAACATCATTAAAGAACTGGGGTCTTTCCATCCTCCCGCCACTGGATTGATCCTCTTAGGTCAGGTTCAGTATAACTAGTTATCTTCCTGATTGCATGACAGCTGCTGCAGTTCCAGGGGCCATCCAGAGATAAGACAGCAGAAAAACTGGTCTGATTGATCTTGCCACATATATCACCTCCTCAATTAGACCTTTGGCTCCGTTGCTTTCTATTGCTAATTAGCTCCCAACCGATTTCCCCGGTGGGACTAATCTGAGTCTTTTCCAATACCAATCATGGTAAGCCCTGTCTACTTTTTTTTTTTGCCTCAAATTTTTCTCTCATGTGTGTTCCAATTGCTCCTTTGCTATTGTCCCACCCATTCACTCCGTTTTACCTCCCTTGATAAATGACTCTTCCTGAAACCTGGTGTGGAGCATGCCACGTTTTGTTCAACCCACTTTTAGAGGTCCTTCAAGTTCAGACTCCATGTGGCATTCAAGGTCTATCATGACCTGGCCCCATCTTACATTTTCAGTCTTAATTTCAACTATTTCTGTTTATGTTCCCAGTGAGCAAATCAAACTGGAAATCTCTGGCCATTCCTTCAATACTACCCAGATTTTCCCACTTTTGTCATTGTTCCCTTTTACTGAAGAGGACTTCCTCTCAGCTCTGCAAATGAAATTACTACACACTTTAAAGTATAACTCCAGTGTCACTTATTGTAAAAGCTTTCTTCATTTCCCAAGAGAAAATGATTTTTCTGAATTTTGAAGTCAATTATCTTGGGTCATTTTTAATTTTGGATGATTATTTTATATTCCTCGTCTATTAATTGCTCTTCAGCCCCAGTTTTCAATGTTTTCCACTGGTATCATTTGAACAGTTCTTTAAGTACTTGGTATTTGGTTATTTTAGCTGTTATTTAGACTTTTTTCGAGCCCCTGATCCTTCCTAAGTTAAAAGTATCTGTTATGTGCTTAGAGGACATCCGGCTTTGGGGCCCTTTGGGACTGCACATAATTTTTCCTGGAAAAAACCCAAACGCTGTAATGAAAATTGTTCCCCTGGGTATTTAGTTCTATCGATATGAGGTTGTCTGTGTGTTTTCAATTTTAATATAGTGTTTTAGTTAAGGAACAGCAAAAAAGACTTAAACAAGTTATCACCAAGTTAACCTTGAGGTACTGTTTTTTTCTAACGTCACCTAACTCTATTGATTCTACCTTTAAAATAACTGTGAGATCTCTCTTCTTCTCTCCCTTCCCACTTCTGGTGCCTCATTTCTGACCCTCACCACCTTTCTCCGCCACCAGTTTCTTCCCACTGCTATCTGTCCCCAACGGAGTTGTCTCCATCTAAAACAAAGTGATAATACCACTCCTCTGCTTATATACATTTTCTGATTCTCTGTTGCTTCTAAAAATTCAATCCAAATTCACTTGTGGGATCCTAAGATCCCTTTAAGTTCCCAGTTTCCTTCTCCAGGTTCATCTTTAACCACTTATTCAGCTGTCTCTCCTGTCCTGGCGATGCTGAGAGTTTCACTGCTCCTAGAAAAGCTCATGATCTTCTGAGGCCTGAAATAGCCTGCTAACTTCTCACCTTGGCCAGTTCCCATTGATCATTTAAAACAAACTCAGATATTGCCTTGTCTGTGAGGCTTTTCCTGACATCATCAAAGTCACTCCTTTTCTGTTTCCCTATACCATTTTCTCATTCATTTATTCATCCTCATATTGAAATCCAGGCTGTGAAAAATGCTAGGAAATGACACATAAGTCCTTCCATATGGTTTGTAAGAGGCTGTGCAGGGAAATGTACAAGAAAATGACAATACACAGGGAATAGAAGGGATGAAATTTGAGAAATCTCCATGAACTAGAAAGAAATACTAAGACTTAGTGCCTGATTAGATGTGGTGAAATGCACAAAGTGGAAGACAATAGAATAGCCCCTAGATTTCTGTCTTGAGTGGCACAAGAGGTATGTGAACACCAATGGAAATAGAAGTGAAAGGGAAAAGCAGTCCAAGTGAGAAATATTAGTTCAATTTTAAGATGCCTCTAGGATATCTGAGTGGACCTGTCTAGCACACCATGGGATATATGGATCTCATCCATCCCAGAGTTCACATGAAATATATTTTGGGGAGATTCCAACACATAAAATGGCAGTTGATGTCTGGAAGCCTTCTGAACATACAGGTACTTGATTTATACTTCTCTTGTGTTTTCATACCATATGGTAACATAATTATCTGTTCTGCTATAAGGACACAGACTCACTTATTAATTTGTCTTGTATGTATCTTGTCACTTTTTATGCTTTGTGCATAAAACTTCAGTTGAGGAAATGACTATATGAGTTCATTCAGCTGTGCCATAATGATGAGTGAGAGAGAGAAGAATGTAATAATTTATTTAATAAATAATTTATTGAGCACTTTTTATGTACTGGCAGTGTCCTAGACACTGGAAAGATAGCAGGGAAAGTAACAGTGAGGAGACAATAAGAGCGAAAATTAACAAAATAATGTCTGATAATAGCTAATACTATGGAGTTTTAATTAAGTGCTAGGCTTTATTTAACATGGATTTAAAACGTTAATCCTCACAAAATCCTGTAATGTAGGTGGTATTAAATTCTATGAGGGGAATTAAGCTGGGTGATATGATGGCAAGTGACTTGGTTTGGTTAGAATGATCAGAGAAGATTCTCTGAGGTTATATTGTGCTAAATTGTGAAGGAGCCAGCCATCAGGGGATCTGGAGGAGGGATGTTCTAGTTTAAGCAAAATTAAACATTTTCTTTTTTTTTCTTTTAATGTTAAAAGACTAATGACTTTTCTTAAGCACTGAAGTTGCATTTGCTCACCTTCAAATATACTACGCCTCAAGCCAACTATAATCAATCAAACCAGCAGTATTTCTTATACAATGTAAGGTTAGGGCAAAAGAACCTCTGGATGGGGAGTAGGGAATTACACCTCTTTTCTAACTGTAATATGTAATGAAGTTTATCAGAGAAATTATATGAAAACAAATGTAAAGAAATTATTCTGATTTTTAAGTAGAGTAGGTTTGAAAACACGACTGAAAAGAGAAAAATCATAGAGGGATGCCTGCTTTGCCTGCTCACCTGCTCAGACTAAATTATTAATGACAAAGTTCTCAATATCAAGCAATTGTGATTCATCCATTTTAAATTCATTTTTCCCTCTTATACATGCGTGTTTTGCAAATAAATCATATTGACACATAGCTGTTACTTTTTGTCCACCATTTAGGGGAACCATGAAGACAAGTAGCTAGAATTTTACCTTTATTTTTCTTCTTATTCTCATATGGGGTTTTGATGAGACTGTGATGGCAAAAGAGAGAAGTTCATTAAAGACCTGATATGTGTGTTCTTGAAAGAAGCCTCCACTTTCAAAAATGAATTTATCCATAATAATAAATAAAAGAAATCCATGTAAAAAGCCCTTTCAAACCATGGGCATGGTGGAGAAATTAGTTCCATAATATAGGAAAGAGGCAGAGTAGGCATCTTCTGATTCAGTTGCCCTACTTTATAAATGAAGAAAGGCCGAGTGTCTTTCCAAAGTCATAGTCTTGTAGTGATTGTATTCTGAATAGCATTTCTTGTCAGATTTGTGTTTTTGCCTATAACTGCATTTATAATCTTATCCATAGATTTTAATAATTTTAAATTAAAAAGTCTGTGATATAGTTGTAAATTTAGGGTTTAATTGTATTCTTTTGTCTCAAGGAGTAATAGCTTAATTTATATGAGCAGTTTGTACTTAACCACTATAAACCACTTATATTCTATTTGACATTAGTTAATGAAGCAAATAATTTCTGCTTGAATTTTTATTAAAAGTGATATCCTTTGACCAGTGGAATTTGTACATATATTGTATTAGTCAGCTTGGGCTGCCTTAACAAAATACCATAACCTGGGTGACCTAAACGATAGAGTTATTTTCTTACAGTTTCAGAAACTGAAACTCCAACATTAAGATGCTAGCAGAATTGGTGTTTGGTGAGCGCTCTCTCTGTGAATCACAGATGGCTGTCTTCTCTCTGTGTGCTCACATGGTCTTTCCTTGGTGTATATGCATGGAGAGGACTAGCAAGTGAGCTATCTGCTCAAACTACCGCCTAATTGCACTCATCTCACATGCTAGTAAAGTAATGCTCAAAATTCTCCAAGCCAGGCTTCAGCAATATGTGAACCATGAACTTCCAGATGTTCAAGCTGGTTTTAGAAAAGGCAGAGGAACCAGAGATCAAATTACCAACATCCACTGGATCATCAAAAAAGCAAGAGAGTTCCAGAAAAACATATATTTTTGCTTTATTGACTATGCCAAAGCCTTTGACTGTGTGGATCACTGTAAACAGTGGAAAATTCTGAAAGAGATAGGAATACCAGACCACCTGACCTGCCTCTTGAGAAATCTGTATGCAGGTCAGGAAGCAACAGTTATAACTTGACATGGAACAACAGATTGGTTCCAAATAGGAAAAGGAGTACATCAAGGCTGTATATTGTCACCCTGCTTATTTAACTTTTATGTAGAGTACATCATGAGAAACGCTGGGCTGGAGGAAGCACAAGCTGGAATCAAGATTGCCGGTCATGCCATCCAACCATTTCATCCTCTGTCAGTCCCTTCTCCACCCTCAATCTTTCCCAGCATCAGGATCTTTTCCAGTGAGTCGGTTCTTCTCATTAGGTGGCCAAAGTATTGGAGCTTCAGATTTAGCATCAATCCTTCCAATGAATATTCAGGGTCTATTTCCTTTATTATTGACTGGTTTGATCTCCTTGCTGTCCAAGGGATTCTCAAGAGTCTTCCAGCACCAAAATTCGAAAGCATCAATTCTTTGGCACTTAGCCTTCTTTATGGTTCAGCTCTCACATTCATATATAACTACTGGAAAAAAAAATGTAGTTTTGACTATATGGACCTTTGTCAGAAAAGAGATGTCTTTGCTTATTAATAGGCTGTGTAGGTTTGTCCTAGCTTTTCTTCCAAGGAGCAAGCATCTTTTGATTTCATGTCTGCAATCACCTTCTGCAGTGATTTTGGAGCCCAAGAAAATAAAATCTGTCACCGTTTCAACTTCTTTCTCATTTAGTTGTCATGAAGTGATGGGACCAGATGCCATGATCTTAGTTTTTTGAATGTTGAGTTTCAAGCCAGCTTTTTCACCCTCCTCTTTCACCTTCATCAAGAGGCTCTTTAGTTCCTCTTTCCCTGGTTGCTCAGCTGGTAAAGAATCAGCCTGCAATGCAGGAAACCCTGGGTTGGGAAGATCCCCTGGATAAGGGATAAGCCTCTCACTCCAGTATTCTTGGACTTCTCTTGTGGATCAGCTGGTAAAAAATCTGCCTGCAATGCAGGAGATCTGGGTTCAGTTCCTGAGCTGGGAAGATCCCCTGGAGAAGAGAATGGCTACCCTCTCCAGTATTCTGGCCTGGAGAATTCCATGGACTTATATATAGTCCATGGAGTCACAAGGAGTCAGACATGACTGAGTGACTTTCACTTTTCTGCCATTAGTGATATCAATTGCATATCTGAGATTGTTGATATTTCTCCCAGAAATCTTGATTCCAGCTTGTGCTTCATCCATCCTGGCATTTCATATGATGTACTGTGCATATAAGTTAAATAAGCAGGGTGACAATATACGGCCTTGATGTACTCCTTTCCCAATTTTGAACCAGCCGTTGTTCCTGTCTGGTTCTAACTGTTGTTTCTCAACTGGCATTCAGGTCTCATGACACAGGTAAGGTGGTCTGGTAGTCCCATCTTTTTAAGAATTTTCCACACTTTGTTGTGATCCACACAGTCAAAGGCTTTAGCATAGTCAGTGAAGCAGAAGTAGATGTTTTTCTGGAATTCTTTGAACTATTTTACAACTCTGTGAGTTGCAGTAACTGATAGCAATGTGAAATAATTCTTGCTTACAGACACTTAAAACTGACATAAGATTATTTTTATTGTTACTCTACTAAACAAAGCAGTCTCAGGGCCTGTCTACATTCAAAGAGATGGAGAAGTAAACTCTTCCTCTTGATGGGATTATCAAAGTCACATTTGAAAATAGCATGTGGAATTGAAGGTAACTTTATAGGCATCCTTTGGAAAACAGTCTGCTGCAATGTATTTCAGCAACCCTCTGACTTAGACACTATTTGTTACTATTTTACTGATCCTATTTGTCATTATTTTATTGATCCTGTGGTATAGAATTTCTTATATTTTTTTAGAGTAGTCATATAAATTTGTTAAAAGAAAATAGAGCACTATTGGCTTTAAATTCTCAAAGAAAGCCACAGTCAGAGAAAGCTTTACTTTTAACTGTGTCTAAATTTCTCCCATGGAAACAAACAAAATGTCCATCAATGTATGAATGGATAAAGAAAATGGAGTATATATGTATATATACACACACATACAATGAAATATTGTTTGGCCTTAAAAAAGAAAGAAGTACTGGCATATGTGACAACATGGATGAACCTAAACGACATTATGCTAAGTGAAATAAACTAGTTACAGAAGGACAAGTAGTGTATGATTTCACTTATGTGAGGCATTGAAAATATTAATAGTTAAGTTGGTAGAAGCAGAGAGTAGAAAGGCTATTACCAGGGGCGGGGCGAGGGAGAAATGGGAAGTAGCTTTTCAGTGTTATACAAGTTTCAGTTGTATGAGTAAATTCTGGAGATCCACTCTTGTGCAGTGTTGTGTATCTAGAGTTAATGATGCTGTATTATGCACTTAAAATTATTAAGGACAGATTTTGTGTTAAGTTCTTATCACAATAATAATTTAAAACACCTTTCCCATACCCTCATGCTTTCTAAGAAATTAATCTTTTTTTTCAACTTTTTGATTTTTTTCTCTTTGTTTTATCTGATACTTGGCTAACTCTTGCCAATCTCCTGTGGTTTAATCCAAATTATGTTTCTAGAATTTTATAGATCCCCCAAATTTGAAAACTACTGGCTATTCTGAACAATGATTAGCTATAGGACTGTTGCAAGTATAGACTTTAATGTACACATCATATTTTAAGTGGGCCTTACCACTGTTTTGGTTCCTTTTGTGATGTGAATATGAGGTAGCCTGAGCTGTTTGAGAAAGTAGCTGTGATCCAAAGACATGAGCTGAGTGGCTTGACCATGATAATACAAACCAGAGTTGGAACCTTGAATGAACTTGCTTCTGTCCTTAGCTACAAGTCAACCAGCTTCTCTTAAGAAAAGGAGAGCCTCACAATTTGTTGATTCAATCCTTTTAAATATTAATATTTTTCCATTAATTGTTTAACTTGTCTATTTTTTAAAGTATGATCTTTCTCTTAGCTAAATGACAGAGTAATTTTAAAGAAAAAATATTAAAAAATTGACTTAAAAATTAACCATTTTGATAAAATAGATTTTGGTTCATCAGTTCAGTTGCTCAATCATGTCCAACTCTTTGCAACCCCATGGACTGTAGCATGCCAGGCTTTCCTGTCCATCACCAACTCCTGGACCTTGCTCAAATTCATGTCCATTGAGTCGGTGGTTCAGGTTTATAAAATATTTTTCTTCCCTGTTGTACTTCTATTCAAGTGATGAGTTAGGGAGGACTATGACTATTTGCATTGTACTTATACAGTGGATTTGCTGAGGAGCTCCTTGTAAGAACAAGCTCCTTATTTTATTTAAATTACAGTTACAGATATATGGTGGCACTAGTGGTAAAGAACTCACCTGCCAGTGCAGGAGATGTAAGAAACTCGGGTTCAATCCCTGGGAGGGGAAGAGCCTCTAGAGGAGGGTGTGGCCACCCATTCCAGTATTCTTGGCTGAAGAATCCTATGGACACAGGAGACTGGCAGGCTATAGTTTATAGAGTTTAAGGACTTGCACATGACTGAAGCAACCTAGCATGCACAGATATATAGGTGAATATATTTGTTCATTTATTTAAAATTTACTTAGAAGTTAGTAAAATTGGGTTTTGAGGCTTACATAAGAATATTCTGTAAAAGACTTAACTGTCACAGAACTTGCCGTATGGAAAGGATAGAATTTCTGTTAGTTGTTTTTTACCATTATTGCTGGACCTTGTGCTAGACACTGAAGATAGAAAGAGGATGAAAAAACACCATTTCAAAGGGATCAAAGACTGGTGAGAGGCCTGAAGGGATGTGGTTAGAATTACCATTGTTCTCTGAAAATAGAAGTTCTACTATTTTGTAGGTCGGATTGAAAACCATCTGTCAGTTTACCCTCCAGGTCTGTGTAATTAGTCTTTAAAGTAATATGCATATCTACAAAATGCATAAAAGATTATAGAAGAGCGAATAAAGTGTAATATTTTCATCATGAGGCACCATTAAATCCCAGCATCTTCTAGTTAAAAAGTTAACTATGCTTCCCAGGTTTTTCATTTTATCAGTTGCATCTTTTATATCCCTTCAAGGGAAGCATAACTGGAACACAACTACCAGTTGTATTTATATTAAGCTTCAACTAGTTGGTTATCGAAGGACAAATCTTGCTTTGCTGAGGAACTTTTTGGATTTGTTTTTATTAGTGTAGTGATTAAGCAGATCTGTGGAAAATGGGTACTTTCCAGCTTCTTAAAAATGTAAACATGTTTTAATGGTTTGTTTCAACATGTTTTACTTTCTATGTTTCAGTAGTTAAAGGCATATTACTGATTCAAAGACAAAGAAGCTGTTTTAAATTACTATATTAATTTTATATTTGTCCCTTACGGTAATTTGTAGTTAGAAAACTTTGGTTATCTTAAAAACATTTGAAACTAATTTTTCTTAGCAACTAAAATAGTAGTGTTCGAATATATTACAAATCCTTTGTTGGTGACTGGCTCTGATTTCAAGGAAGTTAAGGAACATTACTACCTTAGAAGTCAGAGCCAGTAGGTTGGACTTCACAAATGAACTGAGATCCATTGAAAACATTTTCATTATTAAGGAAATGCATTTAAAAACCCATTTAAATATGGTTTATTTATCAGATCCTCAATAAAAAGAGTATCATGTTCATAATTCCTTTGTGATAAAATATTTGAAATTTTTTAAAATAAAATAATGGAGTTATTATTTTTTAAAATAATGAAGTTCTTTCCTTTAAATGATCATCTCCTGGGTGGTCCATAACACTGACTATTAAGTTTGCAAAATAGATTTATATTTCAAATTTAAGCACAAGAGAAGGTAAAACATATTTCTGGTGATATTATTTGTAGTGAGAGAGTAGGAAGTCCCAGTGAAAGTGCCAGAAAAAAAATGATTTATCTGTTCTAGAAAAGTCTACTATATTAGAAAGGGGCCTGTGATTAGTTCATTTGCTTCTTCGAAAGCAAAAGGCTAGTGAATGGAATCTTCCTGTTGCATGATTCATTCAAGCTAAATTTTTTCATACTCACTTTCGTTATGAACATTTTTTAATGAAAGTTTGATGAGTTTCTATATCTCAGATTAGCTCAGGAAGTTTTGGAGTGTCATGCCCAGGTCGTGATCTCCACAAATCACCAGGAGGCCATACACCAATGCAAGCGCCAGAGGGAATTTATTGCAGACCCAGGTCTGGACCGCACAGAGCAGAGTGAGGGCAGCGCCCCGAGCCACATGGTACAAGGCTTTTAAAGGGAGAAGACAAAGGGAAAATGGCTACAAGTGGGGTGACTTATCTTGGTGCTCTGTGATTGGTCAGGACAGGACGGGAGGTCAGGGGCTTTACAAGCGCTAGCCCCTGATAGGTATATTAAACCGCAAGCAGTTCCCTGACTGGTATATCTGTGGCACACTATGATTGGTTGAGTCTAGGGTGGTGACCTGGGGGTGGGGGAACTTGGGTGTTGCCTTCTATCGCAAGATGGCGACTCCTTTTTTATTTTTAAGACGGAGTCACTTAGGCTCTACAGGAGACATTCAGAAATTCCTGAGTATACCACATGGGCAGCCGAATGCTTTGGTGGAAAGACAAGGTATGGTCAGAGAAACCTAGGAGAAAATCCTGGCTGTCATTCACTAGCTGTGTAACTGAGCTAGTTTATTAAGCTTGCAGAATCTCAATTTCCTCACTTGTAAAGTGGGGAGCAAAATAACCCCCTCGTAGGGTTGCCTTGAGAAGAAAGCAAACTCCATTGTGTAAAGCATCTTACAGTTTTCCTTGGCATCCTTTATCATAAACATAATTCTTCAAAAATTCAACATCATCTGATATTGACTATAGCTTACAGAATTAAGTGAATAGATAGTCCAAATCAGGAGTTGGTAAATCGTAGCCTTCTACCTTTTCAGTAAATCACAGTTTCATCACAGCACAGTGTGCTCACTCAATTAGGTGTAGTCTGTGGCGGCAATATGGTTGTGACAGAGAGCCCTGTGGCCCATAAAATGTGTAATATTTGCCACCTGACCTTTTACAGAAATAATTTGCTAACCCCTGATTGCTTAATCGAGATTATGGAGAACCCACTTTCAATGAGGTGCCATGGGCGTGGATCACAGGATTACTTAGCTATTCTTGGGGTTAACCAGAGAAGTCTAAGGGTTCTCTGTTATTAAATGGCAACCCACTCCAGTGTTCTTGCCTGGGAAATCCCATGGATAGAGGAGTCTGGCGGCCTACAGTCCATGGGGTAGCAAAGAGTTGGACACAACTGGGTGACTAAAACCACAAAACCATCCCTGGAATAGTTGAGTATAAGGAATCTAGGAACTCCAGAAGTGGACTTGGATAGGACTGAAACTCTTCTTGTGGTTCAGTTTCAGAGCAAGGACTGACCAGAGCCTGGTCTTTGGACAGATACAGCATCCTGCTGTATCCTTTGTCAGCCTACAGCTATGGGAATTGCTCATAGCTTTCATCACTGTGTGGATCCTGTCATTCTTAACTGGTCCTTGTGTATCATTCTAAGTCCTGAGTTGCAAGATTCCCACCAAGCCACTATCTAGAGACCCTGAACTGAGTAGATTTTGCCTGTTTATTGGAGTGGATGCTTCAGGGGCCAGAAGAGATTAAGCTCTGGGTATGTGCTACAAATTACCTGAAGGATTGATACCACATTTCACTTAATTTAGTATAATAACTTTTATAGATTTAACATTTAACATCAGAACAAATTGTTGGCCTCTGAGAAGTCTTTTTCATTATTATTATTTTACCATAAGTGATATTCAGTTAATCTCAAAGTCTGATTTTTTTCCTGAATTGGTCTTTGGGGAGTTAGAAATATAATAATCACCCCTGAGGGCTGTTTAGTGCTTTAGAGTTTACAAAGTACTTCCATTTATACAATTTCATTCAAATATCAGCATCAGCCTACAAGTTAAAACTATTGAAATTATCCGTAATTCACTGATAATGAAACTTAGTTTCCCAAAAGGTAAGCTGCTTGCCTAAAGCCATATAGCTCTAAAGAATGAAACAGAGACTTGAATTGGTTTTCTGACTTTATATCCTGTGTTTCCTCTGCTGTGTCATTTTGTCTGATGTTCCTTTTCAGCCAGGTTTCTTAAAAAATGGGTAAAATGTAAAATCTTATTAGTTTATAAAACAAGCATACAGAGAACACATAGAGAATTTTATATAAGAAAGTAAGAAAGGAAGATTGTTTAAACCTGAGGTTGCAAACTGTTGGGCCATAGGTTTCCAACACCACAGTTCAAAAGCATCAATTCTTCGGCACTTAGCTTTCTTTGTAGTCCAACTCTCACATCCATACATGACTACTGGAAAAACCATATCCTTGAGTAGATGGACCTTTGTTGGCAAAGTAATGTCTCTGCTTTTTAATATGCTGTCTAGGTTGGTCATAACTTTTCTTCCAAGGAATAAGCATATTTTAATTTCCTTACTACTGAAGAATTTTTTTAAATTTATTTTTATTTTTGGTTGTGCTGGGTCTTCATTGCTGCAGGAAGGCTTTCTCTAGTTGCAGTGAGTGGGGGCTACTGTCTAGTTACCATGTTGGGCTTCTCACTGCAGTGGCTTCTCTTGCTGCAGAGCTTGGGCTCCAGGTGCTTGGACTTGACAATAGTTGCAGTACGTAGGTTTCAGTAGTTGCGGCTTGTTGGCTGTAGAGTGAGGGCTCAGTAGTTGTGGCACATGAACTTAGTTGCTCCATGGCATGTGGAATCTTTCCAGACCAGGGATTGAACCCACATCCCCTGCACTGGCAGACGGATTCCTATCCACTGTATCACGAGGGACATCCAGGATGCAGTTTTTAAATAAATCGATAATGTTTCAGTGACGGTCTGCTATATATTTTCTATTTATGCCACATGAGTCATATGTCAGATATTTCATTATCAGACTGTGGTTCGTAGGTTTCAGTTCAGAAAACATCATGTAAATTGAACAAATGGAGTTTGTTTTCCATATTGGAGAAATTGTTTGGAGGGTGCATTTTTGAATGGATTTCAACACAGAGACTGAGTTTCGGTTTTAGGAGCAGAAATTTGTTTTAATGGAAGCATCATCAGGCATGTGATAAATGTCTCCTTTATGGAAGACTTCCTGCTGCACATTACTGTATGTTAAAGAGGGAAAGAGAGTCTGAGAGACTTGGGAGAGGAGTGTAGCCTGGGTTCGACAAGTGGTCTATCAGAAGGAAGAACAGGCAGAGGCCAAGTAAGCCTGGGTGGTTTAAAGGAATGGATGGTTGGGACCTACTCAGCGGTAGAAAAAAGTGTCAGTTATAGAAATGGGCTGAGTGAAGCAGAGCGCTTATCACTTATTTTTCCTGAAGTGTAATTTCTAGGGTGGATTATATAGTGCAACCCCAAAGGGATAAATTATATCCTATCAAATAAAACAACTAACAGGGGGACTTTTAGAAAATTACTGTAATAAAGACTTGTTGGCATTCTTTTTTGGAATGAGTCTTTAAAATGCATTAAACAAAATATTAGAGGAATATATTTCCACACAGTTATGATTGCTGTTCTTGTTATTATTCAATAATTATTTGTGACAGTTTGCTATGTGTAAGATACATATTCAGCAGTGTGAATACTAAGCAGTGGAACATCCAATGATAGTTCTCGCCTTTGGACTGCTTTCAACTCAGTTGGGCAGTTAAGACAGGAAGGTTGGAAAACTCTATACAAAACAAGCCCATGTGAGGCAATGTTTTGGCAATTTAGGGAAAGAGTCAGTACTTCTCTTGGCTTGATCTGGAGAAGGGCTTTCTGAAGGATGAGGACTAGGGATTTGCACTAGACCCTGAAGGGTGAGTAGGATTTGAAATACCAAAGGAATGGTAGAAATTTCTTTAGAGTGAGCTAGTGGCAGATCAAAGGCCCAACAGCAGTGAGCTTATAAGAAGGTGAACGTGACTGAGGTTCGTGAACTTCCTGGCAGATTGGAAGAGAGAGCTGACCCATTAGAGGGTACCAAATTGTGAAGGGCCTCCTTGACTTCCTGGCTAGAGAATTTGTATCTCAAAGATATGGTTTCTATCTTTGATCAAGGGAGCTTGGTGCCATGATTAAGGTGTTCATTTAAAAGTATCTGGGAAAGGATAACTCTCAGTGGAACTTTTAAAATGCCTTTGTTAATAGTTGTAATTTAGAAGACTGCTCGGGAGAGAATCCAAACCTTTCTAAATAGAAATAACTCTGAGACTCTCATTTGGAGTTTACTTGGAAACTCCCCAAGGCATAACATACGATGTGCAGAGACTACTGTACCACATGAAGGACAAATGTGCAGGGCAATGCCTACCAGGAAAAGAATATAGTTGGAGAATCTTAGTTTGTTAAGGATAGTGTGAGTCTGGAATGCTATTTTATTGTCAGTCTCTGTATGTGCCTGTGGAAGTCACCTTATATTGGAATTCTGATAAAGTCTCTCACATTACAGGGCACTCATTCAGCTACTTTATTTTGAACAGCAAAGTACTATTTGGGGAAGACACATTAGACTGAAATGACCTCAGTCAGTGCTATTTTTATTTGCTCACAGAGGTGTGCTGACATGATGAGTAAGAAAAGAGGCAAAGAAATGCAATACAATTTCTGTTATTATCCCTGGAGGTATGAGTTTGCAATGGCAGGGGCTGTATATAATTTTAACCATGCCTTTTAAAGCAGTATGGTAGGTATTTATATTGTGGATACCATAAATGTTAATGGTATACCATAAACGTGAATATGACTGGAAAGTCACGACTTGTAGTAAAATTTCCAGTGAGGGTAGATTCAGAAAATGTTGTTTTAACAATTTAAACATATCTGAAGATGAGATTTTTAGAAAGCTGTTTGATTACTTTAAGTTTGCATAGAACTGGAGAGTCCAGATATAATTGTTCCATAAAAATTGCAATATTCCAAAATTAATATGTAATTCTGTAGGATGTGTGTTTTAAAACATAGGCAATTAAATAACTCATATAACCATTAGGTTTGAACAAGTATTTATCATGGAGGGTCATTATAAAGCAACTTAATTTTTGTCACTCGCTGTTCTTTTAAGTTTATTCTGTGCTTTTTGTTTTTGCTTGAAGTTTAGATATAGGCTCATGACTCTCCCAGTTACTTCCGCTTCCTCTGGAAGGTCATGAGACACAGTCTCTGTTAGTAATTCCTGATTTATCCCAAACTTTCCTGTTATCCCAGGGCAGGGCTGTTGGAAGCTGGCCATCTATAGTGGAGGAGGCTGGGATGCTTCTCTCTTTCCCACTCAGTGCTTCAGTTTCTTCTCTTCAACATGCTTGCTAACCTTGAAGCATGGTGGTTTGTGTGATCAGAGAGAAGAGAGGTTGGGCAGGAAAGTGCTGACTGTTTTCCGTGGGTTCTGGAAGTCTCTGTATCACTGGAGATCACTCAATTTTACTTTCTTATGTGGGTAACAGCACCTCTCCTGGCCTATGCCTTAAGATGTTGTGCTGGCTCCTAGGCTCCTGGCTGTACACCTCAGGGTCCTTTTGTTGAGGTCTTTCGCTTGCTTATCAGAATTCTTTTTTTAAAAAAAAAATGTGGTAAATATATATATGTAACATAAAACTTACCACTTTAACCATTTTTAAGTGTACAAGTCTGCGACGTTAAGTACATTCCCATTGCAGTGTTGCTGTCACCACCATCCATCTCCAGAAGTGTTTAGTCTCTCCAAACTGACTGTGCGCCCATTAAACACTAACTGCCTGTTTCCCCTTTCCCTGGTCCCTGGTAACCATCATTTTACTTTCTATTTTTATGAATTTGACTAATCTGGATGCCTCATGTCAGCAGAGCCAAATACTGTTTGTCCTTTCATGACTGGCTTATTTCACTGCACATAGTGTCCTCAAGGTTCTTCTATGTTGCGGAAAGTGTCAGAATTTCCTTCCTTTTTAAGGCTGAATAATATGCCATTGTATGAATATACCACATTTTGTTTATCCATTCATCTATTGATGGACACCATAGTGCCTCCACCTTTTGTCTGTCGTGAATAATGCTGCTATGTACATAAGTATACAAGTATCTGTTCAAGTCCTTGCTTTCAGTTTTTTTTTTTCTTTTTAACTATGCTCAGAAGTAGTTTGTGGGTTGTATGGTAATTTTAATGGTAGAACTTAAATGTTTAAGTTTTTGAGGAACCATTGCCCTGAACTCCATAGCAGCCACACCAACTTATGTTGTGTACCAGTGGTGCACAAGAGTTCCCCACCAACACTTGTTATTCATTCACTTATTTTTAACAACAAAAAAATCCCAGTGGGTGTGAAGTGGTGTCACATCAGGTGGTTTTGATTTTTGATTTGCATTTTTCTAGTGACTAGTACTGTTGAGCAACAATTCATGTGCTTATTTGCCATTTGTATTTCTTCTTTGGAAAAGCGTCTATTCAAGTCCTTTGCCCATTTTTTAAATTGGGATGTTTGTGTTATTGAGGATCAGCTTTCATCAGCATTCTTGGTTAGAATCTAAGGAGACCTCATCCGGATCCCTGTGTGCTCTGTCATCGGGTCAGGAGAGGGGCACAGATGGCACACTCCAGTAGAGGAATTGAGAGTTCAGTGAAGGGACTCTTCATAGAAGTGTGGGTCGGGTTAAGGGACACAAGAAAGGGATGTGAAACACCTGTTAACAGCATAGGGCCATTATTATCCCTGGGCTTGGGAGACCGGGGAAGGATATTGACAGAGAGACTAGGGAGACCTATATCTACAGGAGAGGACTGTCCAGCAGAAACAGTGGGCTTCCCAGGAGTCTCTGTTGACTTTCAGCCAGCAGGCTGGGAACTAGAGAGAAGAAAAATCCCATCTTCTCTCTCCTCCCTTGCTCTACTGGTACCTCCCAATGGGCAAACCTACCAGCAAACTTGGTATATACAGTCTGTAGAGGTCAGCCTCCAGGACACAGAACAGCATGGTAAAAGGTGGAAGCTGCATCTGGGTTGGTCAATCAGAGTTCCAGTGCATATGCGGAGCTCCCTTTCAGTCCACAGGACCTTCCACCCATCATTGGAGAGCAACTAAACCCCAGCCACTCCTTTGCTGCCCCAGGCTGCTTCCACCAACCTCTTGCCTTTTAGAGATCTCGGGTGTGTAAACCAGTTGCCATTCTGCTGCATCCAGGAAATACACGTTACTCTTAGTGACCCTGTTGAGGTTCCTCTCCCTAGGCTTGAGGTGAGGGGCAAGTCCTTTCCTGGCTCCTCCCCCTTGTGGGGAGGATGAGACACACAGCACACCAGTAGCTTTCTCCAATATTCTCCTTTACTTTCTAACTTACCTACACTCAAGAAAGGTGACGAGAAGGGGGTAATAGCCACAGAACAATAGGTTTTGGACAATGTCTCACTCCTCATTCTGGAATATATCATCTCTGCCCTAGGGACTGCAGCAGAACTGGGACTGAATTAGTTCAATTTTGACCATATGCAATTTGTATCCCTAAAAGTTTGTGTATTTGGATTAATTGTGAATACACTTTTTTCCCTACTCATCTCAATGGGAAATTGGAAAGATTGCTTTATACTTGAGATCCCTTTATATTGAGGAACATACAGTATGCTTTTGGAAACTTTTCTGATATTGAAACACAAGTCAGTTATAATAGCTTGTGATCCCATGAGATTACTTAGATATTATCTTTACAAGCTGAAAGATAAATTAGGAAAATAAAAATATTTCAAATTGGTAGGGCGTGACCAAATTAAAGTTTCTACTAGAACTACTCTTGTTCAGTTCTTGGTAAGTTTAATAGAGTAGCTTCCCTGGAATAAACAAGTTCACATCTGATTTGTTTATTCTCTTATTTTTTTTTCTAGTCATGTAGGCATGATATTTTAGTTTATTTTGGAATGAGCTTTAAGCCATTTTCTTCTTCATGTGTATGATCACTCCAAGCAGATGTGTTCTAGGAACCCATTTCCTTATGTTTTCAGAGCAGCAGCGGAGAAACGAGGATGCTGTCGTCTGCATTCAGAAACAAGGTATTAGGCTGTCATTTCTCAAGGCATTCTCCTAATACTTGGCCCATAATTTTCAGGTTTTAAGTAGATTTAGTGGAACTCCAAAGCTTTAACTTGTGGCACATATCCATGACTGAAAAATTACAGATACTAAATTTTGTTCTTTCTGGTGCAGATGTGTTGACATTTTGTTCTGTTTTCACTTATAACTTCAGCCTTCCATATCTCTTGTAGCTTCAGCCTTTTTTCTAAAGTTTCACATACTGCCATTTTAGGTAAAGCCTTTCCTATTCTCTCTTGTGAGTCTTTTAAGAATGAACCCATTTTGAGAACCAAAGGTTCCTGGAGTGTGAGAGTGGGGAAAGGGATCAGGATGGGGAGGTGAAACACGGAGCATTTTTTGGGTAGTGAAGCTATCCTGTATGATACTGTAATGGTAGATGGATGACATTATGCATCTATAGAACTATACAGCATAGTGAACTGTAATGTAAACTATGGATTTTAGTTAATAATCATGTATCAATATTGTTTCACATACCACACACTGATAAATGTTCCACACTAATGCAAGACGTTAATAACGGGAAACTGCAGGGCGAGGGAGGGAAGTATATGGGAACTCTGTGGACTTTCTGCACAGTTTTACTGTAAATGTAAAACCGCTTTTAAAAATAGTGTCTGATAATTAAACTTTTGCTTGTGAAGATAGGTTCTGTGCATAGCAACTTTACTTTTGCAGAATCTCTTTGACGAGCATACTCTTTTCAGGCTTATATAATACAGTTAAAAGAAAAAAAAATAGCACCCCTCTCAAAGAGAAATAATCAGTTGAACAAATCGGTAGTTATCAGAATGTAGGCTGTAGCACATCCTGTTTTTCTAACTCCTCTAATTTACTAGTAAAGCAACCCAAATTGCATGGAGGAAAGAAGGATGTTGCTTGCTTTTAAAGCTTCATAAATGGTGTTAGGGCCCATTAGAACACTGGAGGAGAATCTTTAGTACACCAGATTCTAGCATTTTGAAAGAGTCTTATATAGGGGGATAGGAAGGGGAGAGAAGGAGGGAGGGGAGAGGAAGAGAGAGAGAGAGAGTGAACCTGTGCTTTGTTCCATTACCTGAAGGAGACTCAGCTGTAAAATAATTTTAGTGTCTTTTTGTTTTTGCTCCCTGAATACCAAGTACCCACTCTGTGCTTTGCCGCTCCTACTTCCTTTTTTCTCGTCTTGGTGTTGAAGCTCAAATGGCAGCTGGGTGGTTTCTTCTGGTCTGCTGAGGTCAGCTTCTAATGGTCAGAAGTGATAGTTGATGACTTTCTCTTCTTAACTTGCAACAGAGCTGCGTCTGCACACACTGCACTGTTCCAGTTCTAAACAATGGATAATAGCAGTGGTCCTTTGTTAAAGAAGCTTGTTTTCAGCTCTGGATGATCTTCCTGATTCACACAGAGACCTTTTTGTGACCCTGCTTCTGCTGATGTCTGTTCCAGACAGACAGTTTCAGGGGCCAGGAACTCGAAACTCTTCAGTGCTACTTGGATTCTGAAACTGAACTAGGTTAGATAGAATAGGGTGCGTTATAGGTTTGAGGGAGCATGCTGTTCCCAATCTCCATCTTCCCTTCCCAAGGAGTATTGTCATCAGAGAAAAAACAACAATAAGGAAAAAGGCATTACATTAGTCTGATGAAGTTGTACCCCACACAGTGAAATTGCAGGAGCTGCAAGAAGGGTCCCTTTGCCTCTGCCCCCATCCCCTCCTAAAAACTATACTGAGGGCTGGTTCCTTTAATTCTATAATAATGTGTTCAGTGACACTTGAATAGGATGGTCTTATGTTAAAGTATAAATATCTCAAGAGTATTACTCTTTTCAGTCATACTCTTTATGGTGAATGAGTTGCTGAGCTCAGATACTGGCAAGGTAAATGGAGAAGAAAGTCTCGTGTGGGTAGGGGTGGTGGAGAGTGATTCTAAGGGACATAGGAAATGAAAACTCAGGCCAGTGGAAGAGAAATTATACTTGTTTACCCAGTTTTCCCTGAGACTTTCCTTGAGAAGGGTTGAGCAGGATTTGTATGAATTGAGTGTGTGTGAGTCTATGTGAGTTTGTATGTGTTAAAGGGTATTGTGAGAAGGTTGAAAGAGCCAGACATCTAGTCTACTCTTTTAAACTAACATACATCTTAGAATGATGCTAGATTCCCTGAACATTTTTATGATCGTGAATGCAGAGTCTGTGGGCCATGTGTGTATGTGTAGGGAAGCAGGCAGTACACAGTGATGCTTTCATGAATATCCAGCACACCACCTTTGTAAAATCACCACTTGTCTTTACTTGATATCTAGCCTGTCACATAGCAATGTATTTATTGCACACTCAAACCACTTCCTCCTGTCCTGGTGGCCTCCTGTTTCTGTGGTAACATAGAAAAGCAGGACTGTGGGAGATATTGCATCAGGAAAGCTTTTATCTCCACTTGGTTTACACTTGAGCAAGAAGTTGGCTATAGAGCATCTCCACAGACAGCTGATCCAGGGACTTAAAGTGAACCTGCCCCTATACCCTAACCCTCCATGATTATGATCTGCTCGTTTACCTGTCCAACCAATTTAAAGTGTACAACTCCTTCATGTCTATCCCTTTACCCTTTTAGAACCTTTAACAAACAGATGACACACTCAAAGGGCTAACTGAAGAAGAGTTTGCAAAAATGTTGGGAAAGGAACCAACAAAGGGTGGTGAATCACTCAGGGACTGGCAACAGAAGGAAATGTTCCCACCCTTAGGTCTAAAGGGGCCAGAGAAGAGAGAGTTTGTTCCTGAAACTTTGGGTGAGGGACCTCCCAGCAGGAGCTGTGGCCATGGGTAGAACTCAAGCATTTCAAGACTCTGGCCTGGCTGGGCCAAAGGAGGGGAGGAATCTACATCCTGCTATTTCTCTCTTCAGCTGATCCCTTCATTGGCAGAATTCCAATAACAGCATGAGGACAAGGGTCCATAGGGGTGGGATTCCTGGGCTACAAAGCAGAGTAGAGAAGGGTGAAGGATGGTTTAGGAGGGGCAAATAGAAAATAGTACCATCCCAGTTTTCCCATCTGTAATTTGAAGATGTAGATTGCCAGGATTAAATATAATGATCTATGTAAGCACTTATTATGCTCTTACAACATAATAAAGTGTGTCAAAGTGTTAGTCACTCAGTCGTGTCTGACTCTTTGTGACTCCATGGACTGTAGCCTTGCCAGGCTCCTCTGTCCATAGAATTCTCCAGGTAAGAATACAGGAGTGGGTAGCCATTCCCTTCTTTAGGGCATCTTCCTGACCCAGGGATCAAACCCATATCTCCTGCACTGTAGGCAGACTCTTGACTCTTGTAAGTCAACAGGGAAGCCTCACAGCATAATAGGCACTCTGTAAATGTAGGCTAGTAGTAGTAGTTAGAGTAAGATATTTTTTACTATATTTTAGCTATATCATCCCTAGCTGGTTCTACTTATACCTTAATGATTACCTTCCCTTTCATATCCTAGTGTTGATAGAATTAAGTAAAAACTATTTATTTTATCACAGTCATGTCTGTAGGTGTGAATATATAGCTTGTTGTTGTTTAACTGCTAAGTCGTGTCTGACTCTTTTGTGACTCCATGG
The DNA here is from genome assembly GCA_007570785.1 of Antilocapra americana. Lineage (NCBI taxonomy): Eukaryota > Metazoa > Chordata > Mammalia > Artiodactyla > Antilocapridae > Antilocapra > Antilocapra americana. The sequence goes on along the minus strand of ML660197.1, from coordinate 43,373,311 downwards.
ACTGTAGTCCACCAGGCTTCTCTGTCCATGAGATTTCCCAGGCAAGAATACTGGAGTGAGCTGCCATTTCCTTCTCCAGGGGATCTTCCTGACCGGGGATTGAACCCATGTCTCCAGCATTGGCAGGCGAATTTTTTACCACAGAGCCATCAGGGAAGCTCAAATACATACCTCTTAAATTTTGACAGATGGAAATGTGCATAGTTATAATTTACTTATTATTTCAACTGTATGAAATTCTGTAGATTAGAGGCCTAGGGTATGGAAGCCCTAATGGGTATCTATAGGAAGAAATGCCCAGTCTATTCCTTTCTTAATTTATACCACAATGCAGATTTTGGAAAAGAGAGGATGGATCATGAACTTTGCTTTGGATGAATAGATGTGGCTATGGAAGTTATATAGAATCAACTTTCCCTTTTTTCTCCCCTCTCCTATCTTTATGTGAGTGTGTGTGTATGCATGTGTATCTACAGAGTGTGAGTTTGAGAAAGAAAACAGCTTTAGATGCCTAAGGCAGTGCAGTTGCAAATAGCTAGAAGGTCTATTGAGTTGTTAATTTATATTTTTGTTTGGAGCAAATTATTACATGTTGAAATTGTTATTTGCATTATTAAATTACCTAAAATGTTATCTCCAATAAACTTTGACCTCCCAGAGTTGATGACAATTTTATGCTGAAAGTAGAATCTTTTTTGTGCACCCCGTAGTGTATCTTAGATTATCTATAAGAAAGATGATGCCAGAATGGTTAAGGGGTGTGGCTTTTTTCCTGTTTAGTCAATTATAATTGCAGTGTTTTGCACCCCATAGATAGCTGATGCAGAGATGTCTGCTTAGTTTGGAGTTGGGTTTGATCCCTGGGTTGGACAGATACCCTGGAGAAGGAAATGGCAACCCACTCAAGTATTCTTGCTGGGAAAATCTCATGGACAAGGGAGCCTGGTGAGCTACAGTCCACTGGGTCACAAAGAGTCAGACAAGACTGAGAGACTAGCACACACACTTACAAAAGAAGACACTGAGACTCTTCTTAATGAGAATTAAGAAGAATTCATTAAACTTCTTAATGAGTTTAACATTAGAGATACTCCCTTCTCTTCCAGGCCAATTTAGTGAGCCCAAAGTTGACAATATAATGAGTAGCATTATGCTCTTGTCAAAGTTACTTTGACATTTAATATTTGTGTGTGGGGTCTTCTATGTGGTCATGGATGTTTAATGTTACACATGTTGAAGAAATCAGAGAAGTCATATGGTTTAAACCTTCATTTTATGAACAGATAAACTGATATTCCCAGAGGCTAAGTGACTTATTCAAGGTCACAGCATTGGTGAGCTACAGAACAACCAGAAATCATTTGACTTACTTTTGGTTTTTTTTTGGAGACTTGTACAAAAAAGAACCATTTGAATTTTCTTTTAAGCTTATATTTATGAAGACTAAGTGTCCTAATTTACTTATTTAATCAAAACTATTTATTAATCTTCTGTAATGTGACTATATGGGCTTCCCTGGCAGCTCAGCTGGTAAAGAATCCGCCTGCAGTGCAGGAGACCTGGGTTTGATTCCTGGGTGGGGAAGATCTGCTGGAGAAGGGGTAAGCTACCCACTCCAGTATTCTTGGACTTCCCCTGGGGCTCAGCTGGTAAAGAATCTTTCTGCAATGAGGAAGACCTGGGTTCAATCCCTGGATTGGGAAGATCCCCTGGAGAAGGGAAAGGCTGCCCACTCCGGTATTCTGGCCTGGAAAATTCCATGGACTGGAATTCCATGAGGTCACAAATAGTCAGACATGACTGAGCGACTTTCACTCACTCACCTATGTGTCTATATGCCAGGCACTGTGTTATGGAAATGTAAAAGAAGAACTGAGTGCTGTATATATTCTCTCATTTATTTAGTGGCAGGAGAACCCTGTAATAAAGATGACTCTAACATCAACAACAAAGAGTACCTTGAGATCAGACTCTAGAGACATGATGACTAGTACAGGAGAACTGCATCAATTTTGCTCTCCAGATACCATTGGACTGAGAGTTAGATGACTAGGGTAATGACAGTTTAGCTAGTAAGCCAATTATTAACTTAATTAAACTAATTAACTTTTTGGACCCTTGAGTTTCCTATAGACTCGGCAAACTCTGTTAGTAAGAACTTGGGGTTTGAAGGCAGAGAAGTCTGGTGTGGCTTTTCTGTTTTCTAGCTGTGTTATCAACTCACAGAGGAATAATAGCTCTTACATGGGGTTGTTTAGAGGATACAACGAGCTAACCTATCTAAAGTATGTATTGTTTATTCCCTTCCTACTGCATCTATTGATACAAGTTGGGGATAATATTGAACACCCTGTTCGGCACACACGATTTTGATGCCATGGAAACAATGGATGGGAAAGGGCACTGTAAACAATGAAGCATTAGTCATACCACTTATAGAGGGATTTTTTTTAAAGTTTATTTTGTTATTTTAAGATAAGTTTTCCATTGAAGTTTCACATGCATACATTTGAAAAGTACACATATCGTAGAGCACACCTCCATGAATGGTCACAAAGTAAACATACCTATGTAACCAGAACCCAGATCATAAAATGGAACATTCCAGAAGGCCCTGTGGCACCCTCTCCCTCTTGTTGCCTCACTACAAAGATGATCATCCTAACTTCTAAAAGCATAGATTAGTTTCATCTATTTTGGAAATTTTTATAAATGGATCTTTTTCATTTTTAGCTTCCCTAGCTCCCATTATGTCTGAGAAGTTGATCCATTTTGTTCCATGTAGTTGTAGTTCATTCATTCTCATGGCTTTAGGGTGGCTTTAGGGTGTTATGTTGTATAAATATACCACTTATACATTCATTCTTTAGGTTATGGACATGTGAATTTTATGAATAGTCCTGCCATGATCATTCTCATACATGTCTTTTGAACATATCTGTGTATTTTTGTTGAATATGTATCTTGGAGAGAAATTTCTGGATGACAGGGTATACATATATTTGATTTTATTAGATGTGGGCACATTATTTTCCAAAGTGATTGTACCAGTTTATACTTCAACAAAAAAATATTTTTTAACATCAGTAAAATTCTGTAAATCCATAGTAGAATTTTACAGAAATATAGTTTGAATTGTGTGAAAAAGGGGGATATGATTTCTCTTTTGTTGGCATCCTATGCTGTTAAATTGCATGTAATAGAGCCTCATTTCTATTAACTTAGCTTGCAGTGAAGGTGTTGCTATTGTAGTCATATGCACATTAAATTAGGAAAAGCTGAACTATGTAGTTTTAGAAAGGCCATTAAAAATGCAGAGTCTCTGGGCTGTGAGATCTTGAGTGCTCTGCTGTTTAGTCTTATTTCTTCCTGTAAGATATCCTAGTGTCCTAAGGGGCAGTCCATCCTCCCTGGGCCTGTTTTCAGCAGGCAGGTACCACTAGTACCACAAGTTACCACAAGCCAGCATCCATTCTGACTGTTCCTATTGGTTACTCCCTTGCTATGTGCTTTGTTAAACGTTTGATTATCACCTCTACTTAACAGGAACTATTTGCAATCAATTGTCAGGATTTCCAGCCTTCTGTTTAAACTATGTACCATTCCTAAGTCAGTTAGCCTCTGGAAACTACATGTTCCAGTAGGTTCCCAAGGAGTAGATGCATGTACCAGCTGACCTTCTAGATTCTGGAGCCTATAGATATTCTTTGTTTATAACAGATGCCAGGTGAATTATACAGAATCATAAGAAAGTCATAAGAAAATATCAATAATTACTACTAATAAAATATTAGTAATAAATTAGTAAAATTATTATTTTGAACTAATAATTAGAAGTTATTTTTACAACAGATATCTAATGCAGACCTCTACTAAGACTTACCAGTTTTTTTTATTCTTTATAGTTTAAAAAACCAGGGGTAGGGCTTGCCATTTTGTGCTAACTTAGTCTGTGCTGGTTCAACTAGTATTGGTCAAGGGAGGAACCCATGATGGGAGGCCAGGAAGACAGGTCTAAACACTTCTGCACTTAGTGGTCAAATGAGTGTATATTGCAAGGTGTGTCCTATGGAACACAAGCTATGAAACCCATTCCTGAAACTGCCATATCTTGGAGTTAGTTTCAGATTCCTTTGTTAGTTCAATGAGTTTAGTTGTAATGTGGGGAGTGATAGGAAGTTACATTCTTGCTTCTAGCTCTTAGTCTCTCTATTCAAGATAGAGGACCTGTTTATTTTACCTCATCTACCTTCTACTATTAGAGATAATTTCCCCTGGGCACGTTCTTGACCCAATTTACACTTAATATTTTAAGCTAATGCTCACTTTGTCATATATAGGTGGTTTTCAGAAGAACATGTGGCCTATGCACATAATTTCTTACTTTGCATTCTATATACAGACCTTACAAATATTAATATTTCCACAGCACTTCTGACCTGGAGGTAGAGCCATTACAAAGTGTTGTGTTTGGACAACATTGCCCTTCAAATGAGTTCAGGTTGTCCTTCAAGACCTCTTTCCACCACAGGCACACTATTAAAGAGGACTTGACCTACTCTGTGGCTTAATTTATACATGCGATGCTTTTCTGAAAGTGAAGTGATTAATATTAGTCGATGCCTGCATAGGACCAGAAAGTCTTGTTCTAATATTATTAAACTAACAGTAATTAAAATTTGGCACTAAAATGTCATTTCACTGCTGTATTCCTATAAATGAAATTAAACTTTACACATTATTTAAGGCTTCAATGTAACACATTTAGCATTTTTTTAAATCAAGTCTGGAAGCTAGGCCTATTTCTATAAATGTTCCCAGTAGTTAGCCTTTTGTGGGAGCCGTAGATTTTAAACACTTGGTTTATTTAAATTACTCTTCTTATCACTTTCAAGAAAGTTTGAGAAGCGTTACAAGAAGTTGAGTGAATTAGTCATTCAGTTCCTTGATGGATCATTCACAATGTACCAATGCCAGGGAACATTTAATTGACTAAAATATTCTGAATGAATTTGTCATTTGAGTGTGCTCTTTGAATGAATGTCTTTGTTATACTGAATGTATTCTACTGATGTTATTTAGGCTTGCTTCCAATATTAATTCATAAGAGACTTTGGCTATCTTATCCATAGAATGTGTGTCCAAGTTAAGACTATGCTGTATTTGGTTAGAGTATGCGTGTTCTGGAAAGAAATACAGGAATTTAACAGTCAGTTATGTCTATAAAACCTAGGGTGGTCATGTTTAAATGATAAATTTAATTAGATGATTAATTTTACAATCATGTTTAGGTAACAAACCTTAAATACCAGGAAATATAGATTCTTTAAAAAATCTTATTATTTAAAGCCCAAGTATTTAAAACATGTATCAGTCTCAGTCTTATATATAAAAAATTGTTAACTTATAGCATTGTTTATCAGCATGAGTACCTCCTGAATCCTTCTGTTTAAGAGGTATCTTAAGAGGTAATAGATTTGCCATGTCAGACTGATTATTTTAAATCTAAGCTCTGTTTCCAATTTCAGATACTTAAAAAGGTCTGGCTTGGCTGGTGAACATAAAAGTGCTTACTGCAAAATTAGCTGTTGCTGCAGAACATGAAAGGAAATCATGGGGGCATTAACACATCTAGAAATAGTCCTTTCTAGCCTTTGGTTCCTAAAATAGCTTAGTGAAAGTAAAATTTTCAGATAAAGTGGAAAGGTGAGTTTTTAAATTATTTTCCTTTTAAGCTTTCCTTCCTTCCCATCCCCCCTCATTTCCACCCCTCCTTTATTTCCCCTTCCTTGGAGGAAAAGTTGTGACCAACCTAGACAGCATATTAAAAAGCAGAGACATATATATGCGTTAATATACTGTATTGTTGTTTTTGCTTCTGGCTTACTTCACTCTGGATAATGGGCTCCAGTTTTGTCCATCTGAGTAGAACTGATTCAAATGAATTTTTCCTTAATGCTGAGTAATATTCCATTGTGTATATGTACCACAGCTTTCTTATCCATTCATCAGTTGATGGGCATCTAGGTTGCTTCCATGTCCTGGCTATTGTAAATAAAGCAGTGATGAACATTGGGGTACACGTGTCTCTTTCAATTCTGGTTTCCTCCGTGTATATGCCCAGCAGTGGGATTGCTGGGTCAGGAACCTCCGCGAGACAGCAAAAGGAACGCAGATGTATAGAATAGACTTGTGGACTCTGTGGATGAGGGAAAGGGTGGGATGATATGGGAGAATGGCATTGAAACATGTTAATTATCATATGTCTAATCAATCGCCAGCCCAGGATTGATGCTTAGGGCTGGTGCAACGAGATTTCCTGGGGAGAGGGTGGAGGGAGGGGGGTTCTGGAGGGGGAGCATATGTAAACCCATGGTGATATCATGTCATTGTTTGGCAAAACTAATAAAAAATATATATATATATAAGAAGAAAAAAAATAAATAAAAAGCAGAGACATTATTTTGCCAACAAAGGTCTGTCTAGTCAAAGCTATGGTTTTTCCAGTAGACATGTATGGATGTCAGAGTTGGACTTTAAAGAAAACTGAGTGCAGAAAAACTGATGCTTTTGAACTGTGGTGTTGGAAAAGACTCTTGAGAGTTCCTTGGACTGCAAGAAGATCCAACCAGTCCATCCTAAAGGAAATCAGTCCTGAATATTCATTGGAAGGACTGAGGCTGAAGCTGAAACTCCAATACTTCGGCTACCTGATGCGAAGAACTGACTCATTGGAAAAGACCCTGATGCTGGGAAAGATTGAGGGCAGGAGGAGAGGGGATGACAGAAGATGAGGTGGTTGGATGGCATCACCGACTCAATGGACATGAGTTTGAGTAAACTCCGGAAGTTGGTGATGGACAGGGAAGCCTGGTGTGCTGCAGTCCGTGGGGTCACAAAGGGTCGGACATGACTGAGCAACTAAACTGAACTGAACTGAACTGAACTGATGTGTGTTAACTTAAAACCTCACATTCTAGATCTTCTTGATGCTGAGTGATGGGAGCAGGAAGTACACACTTTATCCCTGTATATGCAATGAGTCAAAAAGAAGGGAAATTATAGAAAATTCACCATCAGATTTCAGATGTTAAAATTAAGTTAATGATGTTATGATTCAGAAGTAAGTTACTACTTTGAGTGATAATGGCATTGACTTTATGAAGATGTGTTGTTTTCTCCCCCATTAAATGTGTGTGTGTTTGTGTGTGTGTGTGTGAACATGTGTATGTGTCTGTGCATGCACGTGTGCTCAGTCACTTCAGTAGTGTCTGACTCTTGTGACCCTATGGACTGTAGCCCCCCAGGCTCCTCTGTCCTTGCGATTCTCCAGGCAAGAATACTGAGTGGGTTGCCATGCCCTCCTCCAGGGGATCTTTCCAATCCAGGGATTGAACCCAGGTCTCCTGTGTTGTCTTAGGTGCAGGCAGGTTCTTTACTGCTGAGCCACCAGGGAAGCCTGTGTATGTGCATACTTGAAACCAAATTAAATTTTGGTAATACATGACAGTAGGGTTACCAAATTTTGTAAATAAAATAAAAGATGTACCAATAAAAAAAAATAAAAGATGCCTAAAATTGAACAAAGAATAATAGTTTGTATACAAGGGTCCAAAATATCCTACCAGAGGGACATTTTCCTCTAAGAACTTCAGGGATAAGTTGTCCATTTTCCCAGACTTTAAGCCATTGCTTATACACTGTGTATATTTGTATTTATTTATTCTCAGTTCATTCCTGCTGCGTATATTTTTAGAATCGGAATTTTCTCAACAGTCTGAAACCTCTAGTGAGTGTGCTATAACATGGTTGGAGGATCCCCTTCCAGATAACTTATAGCTGAGGCTCTGCCTTCTGGCTCTGGGCTTCTGTCTCTTCAGTGTTAATATTCCAAGAGTGAGGCCGGAGCATTTTGCTGACTGTGGTGCTCTTTGGAGCACTGAAACAGAGGGAAGCCTTTGCTACAAAAGCCCGGTAGACTGATTGTTGATCTGTCTTCTAAAAACTGAGCTGTGCCCTAACACCTCTGATCAGTTTCACAAGGCGTGTATCTGCTTCTTCTGATGGGAATATCTTTCAGGTGAACAATGGGGACCTCTGTAGCTTTGCAGTGCTAAGTACACAGCTCACTATGTGTAGATACCATGAAAGAAATACACCTATAATGTTTAGAAAGTAATCTTTACAAATGATATATTTTGCCTTAGATGACAGAATTTTAAAATGTTCCTCAATATTGATGATGATGTTGATGAATTAAAAAATAGAATCAGATTAGGACACATGAAAGAAGCAATGATGTATATAATGGTAAAGAGGAAAGTAGAAATTTAAAAACTGGGATGTTACTATGAGGACTGTTATGTCAGATGAAATACAGTCTATAAAAGTGTTTTGTAAACCATGAAGTAAACCATACCTGAACAATTTAAAGATAGTACATTACTAGAGACAATAAATGCCTTAAAATGAGTAAACTTTTGTGCTTTAAATGTCAAGACATTTTGAATGAAAACTGTAAATCATCAGAAGCTGGCAAGTGGCGTTAAAGATGAGCTGGGCTCCTACTTCACTGATGTGGTTTCACTTCAGTTCAGTTGCTCAGTCGTGTCTGACTCTTTACGACCCCTATGGACTGCAGTACACCAGGATTCCCTGTCCATCACCAACTCCCGGAGCTTGCTCAGACTCCTGTCCCTCAAGTCGGTGATGCCATCCAACCATCGTTTAGAAAAGAGAAATGATTTGTTTTAGGGTCATCTGGCAGATTACAACCTTGTAGAGGATCCTGATATCCAGGTGAATTCTCTAGTGCTCTTCCTACTTCACTTGGCTCTATAAGTTTTGAAGTTTCCACTATTGGGCTCAAATCTGTGTTGTTGAGACTTTCATACAAGGCCCTGGTTCTTTGGCATATTTCACACACAGCACAGCTTACAGCCCAAAGGGATTGCATGGTATATTAGTTTCCTGAGGCTGCTATAACAGATTATTACAAACTTGGTGACTTAATGACAAAAATTTATTTTCTCAAAGCTCTGGAGCTAGAAGTCTGCAATCCAGGTCTCAGCAGGGCTACGTTGCCTGCAGAGTCTCCGGGGGAGAATCTGTTCCTTGCCTCTCCCAGCTGTTGCCAGGTGGCTGTTGGCATTCCTTGCCTCGGGGCCACATCCCTCAGTCTCCACATGTCTTTGCATTGCCTGCTCCTCTGAGATCTGAGTATCTTATCTTTCCCCCCCTTTCTCTTATCAGGATACATGTGATGGTATTTAGTACCCACCAGATAATCCAGAATAATCTCCTCATCTCAAAATCTTTAATTTATTCACACCTGGAAAAATTCACACCTGGGTCACCATTCAGCCCACTGCACACAGGAAATAAAATTCCTTAGAAACCTACGAATCGAACCCCAAAGTGTCCTACTTCCTTGATTTGTCTGTATTCTTTTCTGATAGTCTACTAGCTGTTAGTTATCTTATAAGGTGGTTTTGGAGGTCAAGAACCCATACAGAATAGCAGGAATTACCAGTTTTAACAGAGACAACTAACATATGTGTGTGTGTGTTTCAATACATGTATTAAAAATTGCATGTATTGCACCAGCAAAAGAGCCTACTGATGTGAAGTTTCACTGAAATGGTTCAAGGAAAAGATGTTAATTAAATATTACCTTGTTAAAGTAAAGGAAACCATTATATGAATGGAATGTTGGCCCTCTCTTTATGGGTGAGTTATGCTGATTTCATCAAAACCGTAAAAAAATACTTTTGGCACCTGGTTGTACTAAAGATTTCTGTAACTGTTTCCATCAGGAAGCTGTTTAAAGTTCTGATTCCACTTCTCATTCTCCACAACCATAGATACAGCCTAATTTATTTGCAGTTTACACCCTGACTACCTCCACAAAATATAAAGTGGCTTATAAAAAAAGGTATATGCAATTAGAAATAAAATTTCACATAATTATTTTGAAATTTTCAAAAAAATTTCCAGGAGAGGAAACAAAGGAGCCTCCCAGACCTAGGCTAATATATTCATTGAAAATGAATGCCAATACTTTTTTCTAAGCTCCTGGGCAGCCAAGGCAAAAGGGGTCTCCAGTAGCAAAATTAATGCTCATTGTTTCAATGTTTACTTTTACTGTTTCCCCCTTCCCAAGAAGAGATCATTATAGAAATGTTAGTAATCACATCCAATTTTAGTTATTAACTCCAGAAACAAATTTAAAATTTGATTTTCAATAACAATAACCTCTGTATTGTTGTTTTTCCTTCTGGCTTACTTCACTCTGTATAATAGGCTCCAGTTTCATCCACCTCAGTAGAACTGATTCAAATACTAACGCATATATGTGGAATTTAGAAAGATGGTAACGATAACCCTGTATGCGAGACAGCAAAAGAGACGCAGATGTATAGAACAGTCTTTTAGACTCTATGAGAGAGAGCAAAGGTGGGATGATAGAGGAGAACGGCATTGAAACATGTAAATTATCATATGTGAAATCAATCGCCAGCCCAGGTTTGATGCTTGATACAGGGTGCTCAGGGCTGGTGCACTGGGATGACCCAGAGGGATGGAATTGGGAGGGAGGTGGGAGGGGGGTTCTGGAAGGGGAACACATGTATACCCACGGCAGATTCATGTCAATGTATGGCAAAACCAACACGATAGTGTAAAGAAAATAAATAAAATAACAAATAAAAAAAAAACAATAACCTCTTCCCAATTTTTATACACTCTGTTACCCATTTATTCTATTACATTTACTTGAATAATTTTTTGGGCCTTGTTTGAATTTTATACAGCAATACTGAAAATCGATCTGTGATAGTAAGTGCTATGACTCAATGAGACTGTTGTCATTCTCCTTTATCTATGAGAATTTTATTAAGATGGGTGCTTTTCCCTCTGGGTTATTTTTTTGTTTCCAGCTGAATCCCATTAGTTAACTCAAGGCACCTTTTGAATAAATCTTACCTGGACACTCTAACATGTCTGTGTACCATGTTTATAAATATTACACTGGGAAGTGGTTTGCTGCTTTATTCAATCATAGCTTAACTGAAAATCTTTATGACTTTCACTAAGAAAATCTGGGAAAGCATACCATAGGTAATCTGGACTGAAGGCAACTATATGCAGTGATTAGAACAATTATAGATAAAAAGGTAAGGAAGCTATGAGAATGTGTGTCAGTTGAATCATCATCAAACACCAATAAACCAGCACCACTGGGGATTTAGACATCTATGTGGGCTTAATGCATCGTTTTATATAGCCAAACCAAATTAAAATGATATTTTCTGTTAACATTAAACTTTTCTTTCTTGGGGCTGAATACTGTGGGGGATTTGGCATAAGAGAATTACTAATTTTCAGCCCAAGTAGTTCACCTTGGGCTGTGGCCCAATGAGCCCATGGAGTTTTAAAGCAGTAAACTCTGCTTTCTTAACGGCCACAGTTTTTGCTTCTAATTCTTGTGGCCTGTTTCAACCTGTGTATTACTATTTCCAGGCTGAATCAAGAAAAAGAATGTTGAAAACTGGTGTGCTATCTATGATGCTATGCTCTGGTTTAGAGATTCTCTGGCTATCTTAGGTAGCAAAGTTTGGATTAGAAAAAAAAGTGACACGTTTCAAAGGAATGGAAATTCTTAGGGATTAAATATAGCTTATTAATTAAGCGCTTAGCTCTGGCTCAAGTGTCAGACTTGAGTTCAAATTCAAATTGCTTCATTTATCATTTCTGTGACCTTGGTCAAAGTATTTTTCCAATCATCGGTTTCCTCACCCAAAAAACGGACACAATGAAAGGACCACAAGTTAGTGGATTCTGATTAGAATTAAATGTACTAATCAGTGTAAAGCTGTGATAAGTACAATGCCTGGCACATAAGAAGGTCTGAAAAGTATTAGCTCTTTTTTTTTTGTTTTTGTTGTCGTTATCTTCATTATTATCATGCCGGAATGTTTGTGCTGAATAGTAAATGACACTGGATTTTTCTTTTCAGAGAGAATATGTGATAGCATCTATAATGAATGCATAAACAATTCTTGCATTTCCCCAAGTGCCTAATTTATTTTGAATGAAACATTCATGACTCAATTCAAATGTACAAGGAGATTAGCCTTTGCAAGTAATTCATTTAATACCAGCTATAATATGTGGCAAGTGTTTTAAAGTCCTTGATCTCTGGGAGATGTGCAGAGGAGGGCTATATGTGCAGACTGCTTTCTTTTTTGTTCATCAACTCTGAAAACATTACTTGATTGCAGGAATTTTTCTCCCTCAATTTTTGAACCTCATGTAATCGGTTCTAGCCAGTAAAGTTGTCCTTATTGCTTTTTCTGGCAAAGTCATTGAGTCATTTTGTCTTAATGTTGCAGAATTTACTATCTGCTTTACTCTTGGCACTTACATGTTCAGAGCCTCAGAAGAAAATAAAATAGAGTTCTTTGATTTTCATCCTGATAGAAACAAGTTGGCAAAAAAGGGGCAAGATATATATATATATGTATAATGTTTTATTTTAATTTCATAAAATCTGAAGCCTTGAGGAGATTATGGCTATCTGTTTGGTATCTTGCTGTTCTTGCCTCAGTATTGATCTATCTATCACTCTGTCTATCTAGTTACCTAATCTATATCATTTGTTTTAGGAGCACAAACAAATTTAGCAGGATTATAAAAGCTGTGTAAAGTGTCACTGGAAGATGTTTATACAAGAGTGGGAAATGGTAATTACTTAGCAAAAGAAATATAAAAATTTCCTAATGTATAATTTTTCACACATTCTTCATAACTTAAATAATCATTTGAAAAATCAGAAAGCAAAATGTATGTGGCCTAAATCTAGTTGCTTTGTAGAAAATCTTGTTGGTTTCAGTGAGCAACCAATTAATAGCTGTTAAGAAATCACTAAGTAAGAGATCTATTGACTGTGTTTTTTTGTATGGAAATGATTAATTTCTTCAACAAATATTTCTTGGGTAGGTTAGATACTGTTTTAAACACTGGTAATACAAATGGTGAATAAAATGATCTGCAGTCCAGTGGGGGAGATTGGCAATTCCAAGTTAAATAAATAAAAGTACAATCACATATGTAATGCAGGTAGTGCAAAACAATCCTCATTGTGGTCACTGTGGTGATGGTAAACTACCTTAACTAGTGTGCTCAGAATATCGTGCTTGACAAAGGAAGTTGTCACAGCATGTTTAAAACATTGGACCCAAAGTTTTGAGTACCTGTCTGAAGTCACTTTTTATGGGAAAGGAGTTGCGCTTAGGATGGGTGTATTTAAAAAATGTATGTGTTAGTGTCAATATATGACTCTCTCTCTGAAGGTAAATAAATGTATCTTACAACTTCACCTGACAAGATCTTTTCAAGATTACAACGGACTGGAAAACATTCTGGAGAAATGTACAATGAGCCTAACATGTGTATTAAAAACAATTTTTTTCTTTTCTACTTTCAAAATTGCTACTGTGCCCTGTCTAATATCTTGTGAAATAGCAACACTAATGCCTTGCTCAGTGGGGAGGCAGATGCTACTGGGGAGGGACAGATGAATGGTTCCAGTTGGTAGCAGCACATTTGAAGTTCTGCCTGATCAATAGAGTCTTTCACTCTTAGGGTCAAGGTGGTAACAGCTAATTAACAGGAGAGCAGGCTAGAAAAAGAATAAAAATTCTGCACGTTAATGTTACTTGTGCTGTTCACAAAAAGAAAATCAGTTTTCTGTGAGAAAACTGTTTTCCTCTAACTTGAAAGCATTAAGAATTTGTTCACCCTGGAGCTTTTTTTGATGTGCTTCCCTTCAAGTCCCATGGCTCTCTCCCTTCAAAGAAAGCCCTTTATAAACTGCAATCTCTAATGCCGCTGTAAGCACCAGAAGCAGTGGCCTAGTGGAAATGTTTTGGGGTCAAAAGTAGTTCTGACTTCAAATCCTGGCCATGACTCCTTCCTGCTGTGTGACTGGAGCAAGTCATTTAGCTTCCTTGATTGACAGTTTCCTTGACTCTTAAATGGGGGGAGTATGAATCCTGCCTTATAAGGCTGTGTGAGGCTTAGTGCAGTAGTCATAGGGAAGCCTTTTAGTGTTGGGTGCTTGGTTCTACTTAGTACTGAAGGCTCAACTCTGAAAGCACTTGAGGTTACAAAGCTCAGTGTCAGGTTATTTCCATGTTGTCTCATCTGAAAGCCTCATTTCGCCCACAGTGTGGTGAGAATCTTGAGGGCAGGAAACATTTTTCATGCTTCTTTTTTGCCTTCCATTGCACCTTGCGGTCCTCAGTGCCACGTCAGCACTTAATAAATGTTTATATTGCCATTTCTGGTCTGTGTTTTGAAAAGTTTCTTAAAATTAGGGATTGTGAGAGGCATAGATCATGGTGCTTTCCACTCTAAGCTCCCACAGTCAGGGTTTGATCATAGGGGAAGAAGGTGGCGCCATAAGAAATCAACTCTTAAAATCATGATGGTGAGTAGGAAAATAAAGTGTGCCATACCGCTTGGTAATCTCTGTGAGTAGCCAGACTGCATGATGTGTTATGACTACAACGACAGTGAAATATCTGATGGTCACTGAGCCTGCTCCAAAACACAATGGGAATTCACCTTGATAAAGAACAATAGTCTTGGGGCCAAGACCTTGAATTCTGGCCAGTTTGAAACATCTGCTTCCTCCTGAGACAATCCAGAATTGTGAGACTCCAGTCTTAGAACTGGGCTGGGGAGCAGAGGGCATGGTTTAAATTAAATCTGAGGAGACCTAGGTTGGCTGACCATGTAGGGTGACAATGCTGTTGTCCCACTAAATCTGCAGAGGTTATATTCTGTCCTATGGTGGAATTTTCCTAGAATTTCTTTCAGCACCTGTGTTACCTGTTATAATAAAGGAACTCGGGAAAAAATCTTACACATAGCAGGCCCTCAATGTTACAATGAAAGGAGAGAGAAAAAGAGATGTTCTTTTTGTGTATCTCTGCATGCTCAGTTGCTTCAGTCATGTCCAACTCCTTGCAACTCCATGGACTGTAGCCCATGAGGCTCCTCTGTCCATGGGATTCTTTCAGGCAAGAATACCGGAGTGGGTTGCCATGCCCTCCTCCAGGGGATCTTGCTGACCCAGGGATTGAACCTGCATCTCTTATGTCTCCTGCATTGGCAGGTGAGTTCTTTACCACTAGTACCAACTGGGAAGCCCATATATATATCTCTATGTAACCCTAAGATTTCCAAGTTGATTTTTGTCATTATTCTAACATAATATAAAGATATGGACAGGCGCATGTAGTATGTTGTAATGACATTGGCTTGTTGATTTCTCAGCTCTAAGGTAGTCTTTGCTTCTGGGAATAGGGACAGATAATACATAGTGTTTTTCTCTTTAATACTTTGGGAATAACATAGTTATCCAAAATGTTAAACTTTATTCTGCAAAGTTACTACCTGAAACAAATTTTTAAAGTAAGTTTGTTTTCCTTGAGCAATACTGGTTGAATATTCATTCATTCAAAAGTAATTGTTTATTGAACTACATACTACATTGTTCCAGATTGTGTGGGAGTTTCAAAGATAAATGAGGTTCTGTCTTTGCCATTTAAGATATTCAGTTCAGTTCAGTTGCTCAGTCTTGTCCAACTTTGCAACCCCATAAATTGCAGCACACCAGGCCTCCCTGTCCATTACCAACTCCTGGAGTCTACCCACACCCATGTTCATCAAGTTGGTGATGCCATCCAGCCATCTTATCCTCTGTCGTCCCCTTCTCCTCCTGCCCCCAATCCTTCCCAGCATTAGGGTCTTTTTCCAATGAGTCAACTCTTCACATGAGGTGGCCAAAGTATTGGAGTTTCAGCTTCAACATCACTCCTTCCAATGAACACCCAGGACTGATCTCCTTTAGGATAGACTGGCTGGATCTCCTTTCAGTCCAAGGGACTCTCAAGAGTCTTCTCCAACACCACAGTTCAAAAGCATCAATTCTTTGGCCCTCAGCTTTCTTCACCGTCCAACTCTCACATCCATACATGACTACTGGAAAAACCATAGCCTTGACTAGACGGACCTTTGTTGGCAAAGTAATATCTCTGCTTTTCAATATGCTATCTAGGTTGGCCAAGATATTACAGTTATTTATTTTATAGACACCAAAACTGACTCCTTGAAGCAATTGATGGTTTAGAATTACTACAATGAAAGGTATATGTTTTTATAATAATATCTCTTTTATGTGACATCATGAGAAATTCCAAATAGGTGAATTTCTCCAATTAACTTAATTTCATTATTCCTAGAAACTAATATAATTTCTAATGATAATACCATAAATAACAGGATACTGAATTCAGATCTTAAGATTTCTTTGTTGTTCTTGTGATTTTTCCATTGGTTGTTAATCAGTATTTGGTATCTTAAAGTCAATTTCATATACAATTAGGTTCATTTATTTAAGTTTTTTTTTTTTGACTTTTAACTTACTTTTTTCCTTTTGTTTTAACTTTGTTTTTTAATACTCTAAAACTGAAATCAAAACTGTAAGGGACTTTGGAGAAATCATTCCTGTTCACTTTATACCCATATTTAAAAACTAATTTTTAGTTAATCTTATTTGCTTGCTTAATTTATTTGTTTCTTTTTGATAATATAAGCAAGTTTATACACACATAAAAATAAAAGACAAATATGTGAGTATTTATACATATATTTATTCATAAATTGTTTTCCATTCTTATAAAAATATAGTATGATACACTCTTTTAAACTTTGCTTTTTCCATCTAACAATAGAATCTGCAGATCACTCCATTGCTTTGTACAGTAGCTCAGTACCATATTACATGGTTACATAATGTTTTATTCATTAGGTTGCCTGTTGAAAGACATGGCTTCTCGTATCAGACTTTGAATAATGTTTCCCAAGTGGGAAAGGAAATGGGTTGATCTTACCGTCTACCTCATTGGTGGTTATATTTCTCATTGCAGATTAATATTTAATATAAATCAGTTTTTTATGTGTGTGTGAATTTGAATATCATTGTTTTAGTTTTGGCACAACCCTGAGAAAAATACTGGATTCCTGGACTTTTGCACCCAATATAGCTAAAACTGCTGACACAATCCCTCACGAAGGACATATTATGGATGGTCTGGGGAAACTCCTATGTAAATGTAAAGAGTCAGTAAAACAACTGTTTGAGAGTGGTAATTATCCCTTAGGACTTCTGAAAATCTGAAAAATGTTTAATTGTGAATTTTCAAAATTGTGATTAATAACCAATATTTAGATGACATTGGAGGAAAAATTTTGTTCAATCTGAAAATAAGGTAGAATTGATTATATTTGTGATTGGGATCGTTTGTTGTCTCTTAATAGGCTTGGTTTTAAGGCTGCCACTAGAGTCTTTATTAAAAATACTGTCTGAGATCAGATCGGTGGTGGTATATTTATTGATTTCATGGACTCATGCAGTATTTGCCACAGTGTCCTCTTGGGAACACAGTACATGCCTGGGAACAGAGTTCCATGAGCAAATAAATCTAAAATTTTATGGCTTAGACAAGTTTCTTTATAGTAAGATTTCTTAGAGCCTTTAATAACTAATCTACCCATGACTTCTGGGGATGAGAGTGTAAATGCTGCTTTTCACAGACTTGTTTCTTCATGGAGCCTATTTTTTATGGAGTACATTTTAGGAAGGCTGGGTATAATGGGTCAGTTTTTTATACTTATGAATGATTTAGAGAATGAGTTGGAAGGAGAGAGGATGAATTGAATAGAGTACTGTCATTCCTGGGTTACAGGGGCTAAGACTGGCTCAGGTGTCAACAACATGCCTATCCTAGATTGAAGGCAGATCTTCAGACTCTTTATCATATGAAAAGATTTGATGTCATAAGAAATCTGGAAAGAATTTTGTAAAAATATCAGTTTCTATGTCTAATGCAAGATTTTCCTAGCCTCACTAGGATTTTTTTTTTTTACTGTAGAACATTTTCTAGGCCATGTATACTTTCAGTAGGAATGGTATTGAGATTGTCACTGCATTTCCTCTTTCTGTACAGAATTTTAGATGTATGTAGAGGCATCAGGTGGTGGTTCCTTTGCTTCCAAAGCCTTGTAATCAAAATCCTGATAGGAGGATATATCCTGTTTTTGATTTAGCAGAAATGAGGAATTACTTTGACCCTTTAGTTACTCTTTTCAGTCTGATGGTTCTCATTTCCTTATTTTTTCTCCTGGCCAGAGTAAAACCACTTATCCTTCATGTGAGAGTGGAAGAGAAGCCACAGTTATTTTTTGTGTACAACCTTCTGTGCATCACATCACTGTTGACCTTTCTCTGTTCAGGGGAAATGATATCAATTGCTTGCTGCCTTCTCACCAAGTTCCTTAATGTCTGATGTTGAGTTATTACAGAAGCAAATTTGAAATTTTGTTGAATTGTTTTCCTTGATTTAGGTGACGGGGTTTTAATGTGGCTTCTATCTGGCCTATTCATGCCAACTGTTCCATCTTGGAATTTTCTTTTCATAGAGTACACATTTAAGTCTATTGGAAGAGGTTCCATTATTTTGTATAACTGGATCACTTTGCTGCACAGCAGAAATTAACACAATGCTATAAATCAATTGTACTTTAATAAAGAATATATATTTAAAAAGAGATTAAAAAAACATTCAATGATTAGATGCAGTTGGATTTAGATGAATTGAATAATAAATGAATGACAATTCTTACCTTGATATATGTACAGCGTATCAATGAAGGAGTCACTGGCTTTGTTCTATTATTCACAGCATGGTCATGAATTTTAGCTGGTGTTTGAGAACTTTCTGATGCTGAGACCAAGAGTAATTCGTCTTTCTAAAGACCTACTGTCTTTAGGAAGGTATTAGTCCCCATATGACTTCCCTGATGGCTGCTACAACTTAATTATATTTGGCATGTCCCATTGCTTTCTTCATTGTATAGGTACAAACTAGAAAGTCAGATTGATTTTTGTCTATCTTACCAAACTTAGAAAACACAATTATTTTAGAGTGTAATTTAAAGATTTTCATAAACACAGTAATTTTCTACTAGATAACATCATTAGAAATGAAATTTTTCTTGCAGCATGCTTGAGCATTGCATTCTGTGTGGGATCTAAATTGCTTTGGCAGCAGGCGTTTTTGTAGATTGTCATCACTGTACCTATGGGGAACAACCAGAGCACAGGCAAAACAGTATTTTAGGCAGCTAATAGAGGGTTGTACCACTTGGAATGATAGCTACCCTTGGCATCACCAAATGGAGACCAAAAGGTCTCTACAGCAAAAGGTGTATAGGCAGCCACCAGTGCTGGAGTGGCTGATCATTCTTCATGTCCCTTTCTCACTGGCTTTGATCGAGCTGAGGAATGGCAGACACAACCTGGTGCTAGTTCTGTCATTTCATTCTGTCCTCCAAAGTTTTGGATCCCAGAAATACTAGTAACTAAAAGACTTTCCTCAAATTGAAGGAAGGAAAACGAAAGACATTTATAAGGCAGAGAAGGTGATCATAGAGTTTTAATAGCCTTTTTCTTTTTGTTTGGTTATTGAATGTGTATGTACAAACGCAACATTCTGCAATCATATGGTGATGATAATACTAGTAATTATCATTTACTGGGCACTTGTCATGTGCCTAACATAGTGTGGCTCCTTTATATCATTACTGCAGTGAATTTCCTTAACTGTTCTATGAAATAAGTGCATTGTTACTGTCAGTACAGCTTAGAGAGTTTAGTGGAGCAACTTTGCCACATTTACGTGGTTAGTGTACTGCAGAGGCAAAAATTCTTATTTTTTTTTTTTTTTGGAAGAACCATCAATTTATTAAAAGCACCTCTAATAATGAAGCAAAATGCGAACACATTTATATCTCCACGTGTGAGGCCACAATCAATTCACAGTGGTGCTCCAACTTAGTCATGCCTCATAGATCATCTTACCAGGTAGCTCACATACGATACTATTTCCTAATTAATAGGCAGTAAAAATATTAATTATCACCATATTCACTTAGTGTTCAATTAACAAATGAAAATTTAAAACGTATTTCCACGGCTGGTCAAAGGTGACCTGAGGGACACCTAAATAACCAACATCATTTTCATTTTT